>CM065691.1:20307985-20337985 GCA_017654935.2 Phymorhynchus buccinoides
GGGTTGTACAGGAAAGGCAGCACTAGTGTTGTTTTACTTCTTTCCTGCAGAGATGGAAGGCCAAGGTCACTTCAGCATGGCTGACACAGCCGAGTTGTTGCGGGAATGGTAGTCTCTTTGTAAATCTTGCTGATCTTCTCTGATGCCTTCCAAACTTGCCTATTTCACTTTGGGGGTATGGATCCCACACTATGGAGCTGTAGTCAAGGAGGATTAGATAATAATAATAATAATAATAGTGAAGCATTTATATAGCGCATTCCGCCACCAATGGGAGCTCTATGCGCTAACAAACAACAAAAATGAAAAAGCAACAATTCAACACAAACGAAATTAATTGCTCACGCATATATATTGCAAATAGGCACACCACATACACACCACACCCTACAATAACGCACATACAGACACACACACACACCACACGGCCAATCCCACCACACACACACACACACACACACACCACACACACACACACCGTTACCATTCCCACCACTCACCCCACCCCATACCTGCGGAGCATGCCCAGGATAGAGTTCGCTCTCTTGGTGATCTTGCTGATGTGGGCAGACCATGACAATTTAAAGCTCAGTTCCACGCCAAGGTATGGGTGAGAGTCCACTTGCTGTAGGATGTGCTCGTTCAGCTGGTAGTAGAAGGACGATCTCTGTTGTGTACTCAGGATGAAACATTTCTTGGCATTGAATCTCTTGCCCCATTCTTCGGCCCATGGTTCAAGCTTCTTGAGGTCGTCTTGCAGTGCAATGTGGTCTGCTTGAGATTTGATCTCACGATAGAGCAGACAGTCGTCTACAAACAACCTGACTTGGGATGATATGGAGGCCGGCAGGTCATTAATGTGGCACAGGAAAAGAATCGGGCCAAGCACAGTACCTTAGGGTACTCCTGAGTCGACGGTTGCTTGATCAGATGCCTTTCCCTCTACTACCACTTTCATACGACATTGGGTGAGGAAAGTGACAAGCCACTGATGGAGCGGTCCTCTGACGCCGTAACTGTCAATCTTCTCCAAGAGCTTTGTGTGGGGAACAGTGTCGAAGGCCTTTGAAACATCCAAAATTTCTACATCTGTTTGTACATTCTTCTCAAAGCTCTGGCAAAGGTCATGAAGAGTGGTGACCAGCTGTGTCTCGCAGGAGAAGCCCCGACGAAAATCATGGTTCAGGTTGGTGAGAATCTTGTTTTTCTCTAAGTGCTGCATCAGGTGACTAAAGATGATGTGCTCCAGGAGCTTGCTTGTCATTGATGTTAGAGAGACAGGCCGGTAATTTTCTGCCATGTGTTTATCCTCCTTCTTGAAGATTGGCGCGATGTTGGCTGTGAGCCAGTCATCCAGCAGGGTTCCAGTGTCGACTGATTTCTGAAAATAATTGTCAGTCCTTCTGCCAGCTGGGATGCGCACTCCTTAAGGACTCTATTGGGGATATTGTCTGGGCCTGTAGCTTTGGATGGGTTGATGTTCTTTAATAGTTTTTCCTATGATTAGTATGATGTCAGTTCAAGTTTTTAGAAGTAGGTCTACTCGAAATCAGACTCTGGTACCAATCACGGATCAGCTTTGATTTATACACTATTTTCTGTCAGCTTGGGAATTTTAGTTTACACGAGTAGTCTGCATACGATACATTTTAGAACACTAGAAGGTAGACCCTCTAAAAGAATGTGCAGGGGGGGTCCCAGGGATGCACTAGAAAAAAAATTCTTTTTTAGCATTCGCAATGCCACTGGGACCCTCTGTCCCGCCTCTAGGACCCTCTATAAGTACTGTAAGTGAAGGAGTCCATGGGACGCCCTTTTTTGCGCTTTTTTTGCTGGACGATTGGGAGCCCTGGATTGTGTTCAGTTGTTAGAATAGGCCTACTAAAAAAGATGCTATTTCATTTATTGCTGGAAAATAATAAGTGATATGAATTTTATGACAGGACAGTCGTGGAATGGAATCAGATGACTGACGCCTCCATCAAGCAGGCCCCGCCAGTGCAGTATTATCAGCGCTGGGCGGTCCCCCTGGGCCTGCACCAACTAAAAACTAAATTAGGGATTAGGGGCCATAGATCAGAGTAGTGGTAAATGAAGGGCAGGAGCTGTGCCGGTCGGGGTTTGTCCCCGGGGACCGCTATGGTAGCCGGATTAGTCTTGCCCGGATACTAATGAAAGAAAAGCTTATCCAAACTTCTCTCTGTTTCAGTTTGTCTGTCTCTCTCTCCTCCTCTAGTCTATCTCTCAAATATGTGTGTCAAATACTCATACTACCATACATTTTTATGGCAATAAGAGTTATGTTCTGTTCATACACATATAGTTGATATACACATATTGACTCTCAATCTCATGTGCGCATTTATGTGCACACACGTCATATGCCCACATCAGTACATGCATAATGTATTGTATTGAAATTTAGGTTTAAAGTTAATTATGCCTTTTATGGCCCATCACTTTTTTTTAAAAATGACCCTCTCTCTCTGTCTCTCTCTCTCTCTTTCTCTCTCTCTCTTTGTCTCTCTTTTGTCTCTCGTTTGTCAGTTTGTCAAGTCATGTCAAGTCAAAATCATCTTTATTGAGGGTTAAAGAATAAGCTAACAAAGCTTTTTTTCATCCTGCCCTTGTGAGTCATACATATACACACACAGGCACAGATTAAGAAATTCATGCTGTAGGAATACGCACAGTAGGAATTTGCGCAGTATTTAGGAATGCCATGCAGTACATTCGCACAATAGGAATTTTTGCAGTAGGAATTGGCGCAGTGTTCACTACAAAGAAGAAGAAATCTACTCAAACTTTGTACAATCTTAACAATTTTTATTACCAGTTGAGCAGAATTCTTTAAAAAGAAACATTGTATTTGTAAGGCCACTCATATGAACTTCATGAAATCAGTAGAACTGGAGATATTTTTAGTGTGTGTTTTAGTCAGAGTGTGCATGTGACATTTTTTTGTGAGTGTGTTCTGTATGTGTGTATGCTTGTTTGTGTGTGTGTGTGTTTTCACACACACACACACACAAACAAGCATACACACATACAGAACACACTCTCTCTTTCCTTATCCATTCCCTCCCCTCCTCCTTAACCCCAGGAAAAATAAATAATTGTTTTTGTTATGTTTTTACAGAGGAAACCACGATGAAGAGGTACAGAAGCTTGAGGACACAGTCTGTCAAGTATTCGAACACTTATCTAGCATAAAAAAAGTGGAGCTTCTACCAGTGACATCAAGGAGCCCTCCTGGAAGTACTACCAGCTATTGAAATCCTCCGGCCATGCGTAACTTCACGCAAAGGAAAAGATAATATGGTATGCATATTAATTTAATGTTTGTAAATGTATTATAATGGTGTATGGGATAAACAGACATAAGTCGCTTGGAATGCTTCTGAGCAAAAGCCAAGGAGTGAACAACCTCAAAATACCCATTTTCAGTTTAGGGCATACTTTTTGCTTTTTATATATTCCACCAGTATCCATAACATGAAAGACAACTTTGAATGGTTTGTTTATGTGATTTAAAAAAAAAATCAAGTCAGTAGAAACAAAGAGCAAATATTCTGTCTTCTAGATCCAATTTCTGCTGATGATAGATCTTGAATATAAAACTTTAAAGTGCTATAGCATGGAAACTGGCCAAGATAATTACCCGTACCGGTAAATTCTGTTTTCTCTGTTTGCATTTGGAACTTTTGCTTCATCTTTTAGAATCAACATCTCAATTTGTGCCCAAATTCCATTATGTCTGTTTTTCCTGTACACTATATCACAATTATTGCTTGCATCAAATTCAAAAGTAATTGTGAAAAGTGTAAATGATAGCTATATGGCTATGCCTACACACTCCCACGCACGCACATGTCTGGTGGGCATTTTAATTTATCTTCCACATGCACACACACACACACACACACAACAGCTGAGAGGACTAAACTCTAGTCACAGATTAATGTTTTAGGCCTTTAATGGTACATGAGGCCATCTGTTTACACACAAATAACATTCTTAAAGAAACTTCCTAAGATGTACACAACTTTCAGCAATTCCACCAACATACACATATTGTCAAAGTCAAAGTGATCTCCTAAAATGTTATTCTCAAAAACTGAAAAAAGAAAATAACAAACATTCCTCCAACACACACATTGTCCAAATATACTATAGTATCTCATACCATACAAAACAAATTCAACATCAAAATAACATAAAAAATCCACCAACACACACACATTGTCCAAAGTTTTTTTGTGTTTTTGTTTTTTTTTACTAATGACACACTGTGACTTTACTTTCTTTCACAAATATAAACATGATGCTGAATGGACTAATTGTGGGCCGCCCACGGACTAAGCACCTCTGAGAGCGGTCACACCTGATTCTCTGCGTTGCGCGGCTTCTGGCCAAAAATCTCGGGTCGCGCGGAATACAGGTTTTGTTAATTCCCCCGTGGGGATACCAGGAGGTCTTCTGTATAAATAGTTCCCCCACCTCTGTGCTTGTAACTTAGGCGCATAGCAGCAGCATGATGCATCTGCGCTCATAATTGACAGGAAACTGAGTGATCGAAGAAGAAGAATGGATTAATGACACACTTTACACACTATGCACCACCTGGTGGGCCACTTTTTCCCATGTGGATCACATGTGAGACACATTGTCCAAGTAGTATCTCATACAACAGGGCACACACACCAGGGCTCCCAGGGACACACATTTGGGGGTCTATGAAGCACTAAAATTCTAAAGGACCCTCTAAAAGAATGTGCAGGGGGTCCCAGGGATGCACTACAAAAATTCTTTTTAGCATTCATAATGCCACTGGGACCCTCTATCCAGCCTCTAGGACCCTCTATACCGTAAATGAAGGAGTCACTGGGAGTGGGGTGCTAATTACTATTTTTCAAGTGCAGTCCCAGAGTAAGAGCTCAACAATTACCATAAGCAGTCATATTCATTGTATTCTGATGATTAATGACAGATGTCTCAGATTACTGATTGGTAAGCTTAGGATTACTGACAGTGAAATGTGAGGTAAACAGCTCACATGTGTGTGTTTATTCATGTGTGGGGGGGAGGGGGGAGAGAGAGACTGAGAGAGAGAGATGTTGTTTCCTTCTTTCCTGCAGAGATGGAAGACCAAGGTCACTCAGCATGGCTGACACACAACCTGTGTTGCGGACGGACTGGTAGTCTCTCTTTATAAATCTTGCTGCTCTTCTAGTTCTATGGATGCCTTCCAACTTGCCTATTTCACTTTGGGTGTATGGATCCCACACTATGGAGCTGTTGTCAAGGAGGGATCTACAAAGCAAAATGTACGCTGTCTTCCGGCTTACTTTTTGTTATATAGGCCGCAACAGAGTTGGCTTGGGCGTTGCTAATGGTTCCACTCTGTTGGTGTCCTAACAAAGAAAGAGTTTTTGAACTGGTCAGTGTATGGGGAGGGAACTTTTATTGCTTTGTTTTTGTTTCTAACTGAAGATCTGCTTGGGTTCGACGAGTAAGGAAGTCAGGATCTTATCAGTCTGCGCAATTTGTGATAAGTGATGAAGTCTTCAGGGGGTAAGACCGGTACTAACCTCTCAATCACTCTGTTGAGCATGGTCAGGCGGAGGTGATGGCGCCTTTGCTGAAGGGATGGAAGTTCATTTTTTTCAAGAAGTTTGATAATACTGCCAGGCGTTGTGGACTTAACCTTATAGTCGCCAGTGATGAAGCGGGCAGCATTTTGTTGTATACTGTCAATGTCTTTCTGTAGATAAGGGTCCCACACAACTGCACCATATTCTAGCAAAGGTCTGACTAGAGCTAAATATGCATTGGTTTTACACTGTGGTAGGCAGCGAGAGATTTCATCAGAGGAAATCTAGGGTGCAGCTTGCTTTCTTTGTAATGTTGGAAATATGTAGTCCCCATTTTAGGTCCTCAGATAGTAGAATGCCCAGGTATGGATTTGTTGGAACATGCTGGAGGAAGGTGTTGTTTAGTTGATAAAAGAAGCTGGATTTGTTGCGTAAAGATAGAATGTAGCACTTGGAAGCGTTGAAGCGCATGCCCCAAGTATTCGCCCAGGTCTCAAGCTGTTGCAGATCTTCTTGCAGGGTCTGATGGTCCGTAATGTTATTAATTTCCCTAGAAGGCAGTCGTCAGCAAATAATCTGATTTTTGATGTTCGATTGACAGCCTTTGGTAGGTCATTGATGTGGCAGAGAAATAGGAGGGGGCCGAGCACTGTACCTTGTGGGACTCCAGAGTCGACTGATGTTTTTTCTGAGGAGGTTCCTTCTAACACTAATGTCATGGTAATTTGAGTAAGGAAGCAGGAGGGTCACTGGTGGAGGGGGCCTGTAATTCCGTAACTTTTAAGTTTATGGAGGAGTTTGTCATGAGGTACAGTGTCAAAGGCTTTACACAAATCTAGAATGGCAATGTCTGCTTGCTTTTTGTTATCAAAAGAGGACATATTGTTCTGTGCTGTCCCAAATTGTTCTACACAGAAGTCATGTTTATTTGAAACAGTCATATAAAGAAGAGGGAAAGATAGGAATTACCACTCTTTGGGTGTATGGCAACCCAGTACTTGTCAATGGTGTGGTTGACACCATCCATGGTTTACTTGTTATTATGAACCATGAAGGGACCTGGTTTAGAACATCCTTGATCAATGATTTTAATTTCCTTTTTGCAATGTGAAGTGGATGCACCACTTATGTGATTAAAATAATTAGCATATTGCTATATTTCTGTTGCACTGGCTGTCTGTCACTCACAATGGTACATAAACAGCCTAAAAGGCAATACATATATAATATGGTATTGTATATAGCATCCGTATAGTTATACTGTGTGGCGGTACCATAGCCGATGAGGTTTAACCGAGGCGTGGTTACTGCTACACCTATCTGTATTGTTAAAAAAATAGTGACTTTACTGGTGTTGCACTGCCTCCAGGCATTGCCTCCAGTATTGTTCCCACCATCTTTGTATCTACAAATGTCCCATGTGTGTCTGTTCCTGACTGAGAGGACGTAAAACACCATTTTTTCGTCCTCAAATCTCTAATGGGAAAATGAGCCTATATCATATGGGTTAATACTTACAAAGAAGGGCAATGGAAGGGAGTCTTAATAGGGAGGATCATAAAGGAAGGTTCTGCTGTACCTCAGTTCTTGACATATAGCTCAAAATGGTGTCTTCAACTCAAGTTAAAAAACTGATTCTGAAATGTCTGGAAAAAACATACATTTTCTCTCATTCCTACTAATTGTTTGATTTTTGTGTTTGTCTTATTGAGCAGTGCCCTGGCCGCGACTGTATCGCCAGCAGAGTGCTCAAGTCGTGAGGGTGGTCATCTCCGCCGCATCCCAGATCTGGTCGGATCAGACGGTCACCAACATGGGTGCTCCTCAGGGGTGCTTTCTTTCGCCTGCCCTGTTTACCCTGTACATGGCATGCTGCAGACTGCGGGTGTAGGGAGCCTGGAATCCTGCAGATGACGCGTACATCGCTGGCATGGCACCCATGGTGACGAGACAACATATAGTTCTGCCTGCTGATATGGCTGTCTGGTGTCAGGAGAACTGCCTGCTTCTGAATGTCGGCAAGATGGAGGAAGTTGTGGTAAACCTTCAGAAAACTCTCCAGCTCCTCTTTCCCCAACTGATCAACAGTGACCCGGTCGAGATCGTCCAGGACTACAAGTACCTGGGCTCTTTTCTGGACTCTAAGTCCAGGAATTGCTCTGCCTTCCTGAAGTAGCACCAGTGCCTCTTCTTTCTTCAGAAGCTGAGGTGTTCAATGTCACACCCGCCATCTTGATGGTATTCTACCGGATAGCAGTGGATAGCATCCAGCCTCTACCTTTTGGCAACCTGTATGCAGAGGATTCCTCCTGGCTGCGCAGCTGACCAGAACCGCCGCCAGACATGCTGACACACCACTACAGGAAGGTGGTCAGGTGGATCTGGGCAATCCTTGCTAACCCACTCCACAGTGTCCCACCATATGCAACAGCATTCACTGCCAAGCGGCCTGCCATGTGTTTGTCTATTTCTAGAGCTTGTGTCAGTTTCTTCCGTTAAAGTAATGCATGAACACTCGAGAGGAAAAAAATAGTCACTCACCTCATGTCGGTTGAGATGCAACGGACAACCAAGAACGTACAAAAATGCATGGCGCTAGAACAGTAGAAGAGTTAGAGAGGCTGAGGAGCCGGAGGACACGGACCTGCCTTTTCCTCCAGACATTCATGCCGACTGCCATTCAGACTGTTCAACCAGTGTGCTGGGATCCAGTTGGCACTGGGTCTCAGAGTGTGTGAGCTACATGTCTTCCTGCTGTGTGTGTGTGTGGAGGGGGGGGGGGGATGTCATGACAGTATGGAGATTTGAGGAGGGGAGGGGACAGCAGAGTGGGGAATGGGAATCGGGGGGTGGGGTAGGTATAGAAGAAACATAAGGCAAGAAGAATAGGGGGGGGGGGGGGGGGGGGTGTCACCATGTCTTAAAAGCTATTTTTACATAATTATTTTTGCTTTTACTGGTTGAAGTTCAAGTTCAAGTATACTTTAATATCTCCAAAAGAGAAATTTAGGTTTTTGTTTTGTAATAATTCACTCAATCAATCATTCTTCAACATGGGTGCTACTCTTTCATTTTTACACTGATTTCAGTATTTTTAATTTGACCAGAAACTGAACTTTAGTGGGTTTTTTTTTAATTCGTCCAAAAAACTAAAAACAAGCAATTTGGGGCGTTTTGCACCTGGTTGTTTTATCTTGGTAGTTTCCAAAGGCAATGTAATAATTTTACAAGGTTTTTCAGACTCAAACGGTCTATCATTTTAACTGTCTGTCTCTCATTATTTCTCTCTCTTAGTCTTATCCCCCCCCCCCCCCTCCTTGAATTGTCCGACAGGGCTCTGCCCCTGTGCCCTGTCAGGGCCATGGGTCCCTATACCTCTGCCTTTCACTAGTAGTAGTTTCAGGTGGGTTTTTTAAATGTTGGGAGTTGCGCCCATGCTTCAATTTTAATCAATTACTAGTTATAAAATTTGCTCATTCATTAGCTCATTTAAAGATTGATTGTCTTGCTATTCATTTATAGTATTATTAATACTACAATAAATTTGTAGTATTAATACTACATAATTAATCATAAAATGCAGTAATGTACTGAGGGTTGAAAAATGATTTTTTTAGGACAAACTGTCCTGAGACAAAACAATAGGACAATGTCCTGGCTCTTGCAGAAATCAATAAAGCATAGCATGCCAGTGTTAAAATTTTAATCATACATTTGTCCTGACAAGGGAGAACACAATAGGACAATTTAAATTGTGATCTATAGTGTCCTATATTCAGGGTATGTCTCTGTGTGTGTGTGTGTGTATACTGCTCACAACAAGTATGGGATATTGACTTTGCAATATCATCATGGGTTCAATAACCAGACAATAAGTTTTATTTTATGCAGAAATGATAGTTCAGCCTTTCTTGGCTGTAAAATTGAAGACAAAAATCAATTGTAAATTATCATATGACTGCCAGAGGCGATAAACATCAGTGGGTATGTTATTCAAAGTCAAATTCACAAAACACCTTTACACAGTTGACGGGTTGTTAAGACTGCTTCTTCTTCTAGAACATGCTCTGGAACAGTCTCCTGGAGATTTTCTGGAGGATTGTCGTTTTTCAGTCCATTTTTTTTTAAAAGGAGCCAGAATGGTCAGCTCATTGACCGTAGGCCCTCAAGAAAAGAAGAAGAAAGTTCCTAGATCCTCTTATGGCCGTTACAATGGTGCAAGCTGAAATTGAAAAACGCCAGCGTTGGGCAGATTTTAACCTCCAAAATGACAATTTGCGTCTCCATTGAGTGCATTTTGTGCAAGATCACCTTCACATCCACGAAACCCAGACCTTCCCACGGTCTACAAGGTCCCCTGACCATTTTCAATCAAATGCCCCGCTATGCCTTGCAGGAAACCGTGGTCCAACACATTTTCAACTGTTTTATGACTATTTTTGTGACTTTTGGACATTGCACCCATTGATGTCCGTCTTCTCTGGCAATCACGTGACATTTCAACATTAATTTTATGTTCAACTTCAAGGACTAACATACTTTTATTTTTCAAATGGAATAGAACTTATAAATTTGTTATTGAACCCATGGTGATCTTACAGAACACACTATCCCTTCTTTTTATGAGCTGTGTGTGCACGTGGTGCATGTGGGGGGTGGGGTGGGGTGCACTCTCCTTTTGATTTCTGTGCTGTTGTCACTCACATCAGTTTTTATTTTCTTGCTCATCAAAAAGATCAATATTAATACCCACTGCATTATTGTGTGTATGACAATCAGCACAGAGAGAGAGTGAGAGAGGAAGGTTTGTGTGTGTGTGAGAGAGAGAGAGAGAGAGAGAGAGAGAGAGAGAGAGAGAGAGAGAGACAGAGAGAGTGTGGTGTGTGTGTGTTTGTCAAATTATATTTATTTATTTCTTTTTCGTTTTTTCGCTCATTAATAGTTGTCTTGTGTTATCACATGTCTATGTTTACTTTATTCTCTACATTCCCAGTGATATATATAATGAATAATGCTGTGATCTTATTTGTATTTATTTGTTACTGATCCAGCAATGGCCAATCACATCCTAATTATTGGTTTTTTAATGTACTTGTGATTTTTGTTAATAATTACTGAGGTTGTTATAATGGTTTTGTGTATGTGTAGGCTCCTTTTTAATTTCTGTGCAATAATCTCATTGTTATTTTATTACTCGAGATTGTTATTGTTACTATGGTTAGTGTATTCACTAATAGTTGAATTATACCTAACATGTGTAGTGAATATTCTTGCTTGGCCTCATTAATTTATTGCTGTTATCATATCCTTGGCATTGTGTGTGTGTGTGTGTGTGTGTGTGTGTGTAATGTGTGTGTGTGTGTAGAGATGTGTGTGCTTGTGTACAAATTACAATAATACATTTTTGTATGTTGCTTGTTCACTTCAAAATAATTGAAGAACTATCTTATGCATGTGGGATCCCAAGTGCATTATAGAGATTGCTGAAGTTGTTATGCACATGAATATGGGAGGAGATTATTTTATTGTAAAGAGACTGATGTCTTGTGTCAATTCCAGCTTGAGTGAAAAAATAAAATTGTTGAACAATCTCCAACTAACTGCTGTGCGGCAAGAAAGAAGGGCATGAATGAAAGGTGTGGAATAATTTAGAATGACAACTGTGTCTTATGGACTATAAGGTGAATCTTAATGTAAACTACAGACCACAAAATTCATACAAAAAGTTTGGTATTACTGTTACAGTTTCCTACCATATTATTATTATTCATTTGAGAATCACAGGAGTTGCAGTCTTAAAAACAAACAAATAAACAAAAAATGATCGCCTTATAGTCTTTAAAATACATGTCATGATAATCGTAAGTGCTCTAATGAACCAATTTAAGATGGAAGGCAAGATTCTCTCTCTCTCTCTCTCTCTCTCTCTCTCTCTCTCTCTCTCTCTCTCTTCCTGTCTCTCTTTCTCTCTCTCTGATCCCTCTCTCTCTCTCTCTCTCTCTCTCTCTCTCTCGTCTCTCTCTCTCTCTCTCTCTCTCTCTCTCTCTCTCTCTCTCTCTATCTCTGTGTGTGTGTGTGTGTCCCAGTCCCACTCCCTCTCTCTCTCTCTCTCCTGTCTCTCTCTCTGTCCCTCTCTCTCTCTCTTCAATCTCTCAATCTTCTCTCTGTCTCTCTCTCTCTCTCTCTCAATCTTCTCTCTCTCTCTCTCAATCTTCTCTCTCTCTCTCTCTCTCTCTCTCTCTCTTTCTCTCTCTCTCTCTCTCTCTCTGGACCTTTTTCTTTCATGATCTGATTAAACCTTTCAGTGTGTACTTCATACTTTATCCTGATTGTAATCCCATGGTATAACCAGAATAAGCAAGCAAGAAAGTGTTCAGCTGGAGACTTCAATCAATGGTGAACCGTGGGCATTATGCATGCAAAACAACCCTCGACAATGGAAAGTTGATAAGAGCAGAGAGTGTCCCACTGACTGGTATGAATCATTGATTGCTAGGTTTCCATGGAATCCACCCCAACCTACCATTCCACAAAATAAGGTGATGCACTAATGGCATCGAGCTCTCCATGTGGCCTGAATTTCAGAGGTCAGTCTCTGCGTGACTAGCAAAGACCATCATAAATTTAATTAAATACTTTGCCGGAATTGGTTTCCTCTCACATCAACTTTAAATTTCGACATTCTTCTACTAGTGGAATAATAATTCTACACGAGAAAGTCCTTCAATCTTGCACCTCGTCATCATCATGGAGGGGGGGGCTTCATAGGTACAAACTCCAGAACATGTGTGGAAATCTACAAATCCAATGTTCGCTCAGTGCTCCTGTACGCAGCTGAGACATGGATAACAGATAAAAAGATTGAGAGCAGACTATGTTACTACACGCGCGCTCATGAATACTCACCTAGATAAGCTTATGTGTGAATTTGTAGGACTACTATGATGTAGACCAGTGTGTGGTGTGTTGTGTGTGTGTGTGTGTGCTGCGATGGGCTCCACTGACATGGAAAGCGCAAACGAGGCAGACCACTGGGCACCTGGAGAAGGACTGTGAAGATGAAGGCAGCAGGGACAAAACTTAAATGAGCTCGGCTGGCATACCCAAGACTGTCGTGGTTTGAGGAGCTTTGTTTTCGCCTTCTGTTGCACTAGGAACGAAAAGGATTATGCATCAGTTTATAAACTGACATACAATTGAGGCTTATTTCCCCAAGGTCATCCCTGTATGGAACTCCCTTCCAGCTTCAGCAGCTGAGGCTCCCTCCTTGGTATCATTCACACACACACACACACACACACACACACACACACACACACACACACACACACCACACACACACACACACTGGCCTACATCATAGTAGTCCTACAAATTCACATAAGCTTATCTAGGAGAGTATAATCATGAGCGTGAGTAATCATCACGATCACCTGTTCTGTTATCTGGATGTTATGAATGAAAACAAGCAACGTCTTCTGACTTGCTACATATAGCCTATGTATGGACAGTTCTACATGTTTAGAAAGTGGGTCGATCCTGGAGATACTGCAATCAGCAGGTCGATCCATGAATTTGCAATGGTTGTGAATGCCTAATGTAGCCTATGCACAAGCAGTTTAAAACTATTAGATAGGCCTGTGTTTTATTCTGCGCCTTTGCCTTCACGTGTCACAGTGTGCGCACGTGTGTGTGTGTGTGTGTGAAGTGCGTAGGCCTATAGATAGGCCTACTATACATGTGACTGCGTGTCCGTGAGGGCATGTATGTGCACACGAACAGTCGGTGTAGGCCTATATATGGCCTATTTCCATGTTATTGGTTCTGGGACACACACTGAAGTGCGTGCTTGTGTCACATTATGTGCACACCTGATTATAGGTTTATTACATTTTACGTCTCGTTTATATTTCAAATACTGAGGCCCACCAAGTCCAAAACAGTGGCAGTAAATAAATGCATTATAATTGCTTTAGTAGAAATGTGTCGAATATTAATGCTTGTCCTGCGTGAGTGGCCGAAAAAACAACTGACCCGTCGCCGGTCTGATTAGGCCTAGGCCTAATGATTTATTGTTGTTCAAAAGATGTGGGATGGAGGATGTAGAGAGAGGAATAAGGATGTTCGGGGGATAGGATGGTCAACTGCATGAGGAATACTGACTGTCAATAGATTCACGCCTTGTTGATTGGTTTCCATTCAATTTGATGGAAATAACGGAGTTGTTCCTTTATTGGCTGAACTCTGCAGTTAGTGCATCTTAATTGCTACTGATGATAAATGATTGATCTGATATGGCGATTTTAACTATGAAGTTAGTGTGTCTTGCTATAAATGATAGAACATCTAGATCTATATGGCAATTTTAACTCTGAAGTTAGGCCTAGTGTGTCTTTACTGACAACGGCGGATCATTGTGGAAGCCGCACATAATGCACCCTTCGATGTGTAACAAATATGCAAATAGAACACAGACACAACTCACACACCAAAGACAACATAAATACTGCTTGTATTCTCAAAACACTGATACAACTGAAAACACACCCACTCAGAATGAAACAAGACAGAGTTTTAGCTATTACTTACTCCCCGTGGGGATACTGGGGGATCTTTCTTAAAAATAGCTCCCCACGTACCTGGCTTCTGGATGTTCTGTACTTATAACTTCTGCCACTCTCTTTGATTCTGCCTTTTGTTCCAAATAATGTTTCTCCTTTGAGCTCCTCTGAAATTGGATTGTGTCCGCTGTAGGCCTACGCATCGGGAAAACCTGAAACGTACGTACTTATCCATTATGGCCATATGGCCTGGGAACGTAAAATAATGAAATGAAACAAGAGTACGAAAGGGGGGTGGGGGTGTCAGCTGTTCTAGTCTGATACGCCCACCATGAAATAGAAACACCCGAATGTGCTAATGGGACCCAAAGATGCACCAGCCACGCCAGCCCCACCAACGCGAGAGCCGCAGCCCTGCTCCAGCCTTGGAAGTCCGTGTTGCGTTACTGGGGAGCAGGCACACACGGGACATTATACAACTACAAGGCACATAATTATGTAGCTACTCCCGGCTTGGTGACCATCGAATACGATACAAAGGAGTCTTTGCGAAATGTCCCCATGGGTGTACCAGTCCATTTTTCATGACTGCAGAGCCCACCGGCAAAAGACACCCACTCAGAAACCAGAACGCATCCAACAGCCCGCCAAAAGGACAGGCGAGGCCACTGCATCCCATTAATGGAGCTGCCGGACAGGCGCCATGCTTTTCAGCCCCCAGCAAGCTGGGGACCTAGTCCAGCCCCAACCCAGCCTAGCAGTGGGCCAGGCCCACAGTCGCCAGACCCCTCCAAAGACAATATTTTTTATAGACTTTATGTTTTAAGACTACTTGGTTTCCAAATACCCTAATTTTTGTTTATTATTAGAGGGGGGTCGAACAAAAGGAGAGGGGGGAGGAGTAATTGCATTTGTGCGCGCATCCCTGAGAGTTATCTATCCTAATTCATATTGTCATCCGGTTTACTTCATTACTACTTCCGTGTTAGCGATTATCACAGAAATTTGTCAACGTGCTTAGAAAATCCACCGAATCTACTACCTGGTCTAAAAGCCCATGACAATCTAGGCCTAGTTGGCTTATCATCAACAAGATGCCGAAGGGAAAACCAAACAAAACGGTGGTACGTACTGTTATCAACACCGTTTTGAAGTCTGAATCATTTAGTAGTTTAGTAGTAGGAGTAGTAGTAGAACTGGCAGAAGCCGGCGACCAAAACACTTAAAACACTACAGTAGTTTAGTGTTTACTACTGTACTAAACTGTCTGTCTGAACGTCACAACACTGCTGCCATTGGTAACCACCCCTTTGGAAGGATTACTTCACGTCACTTGGAGTTGGAGTCTGGTGTGGCTGAAAGCAGCGGTGAACCAGATGGCCTGGTTAATTCTTCAGTTGGTAACCATCTCTCTCTGAGTCTCTCTCTCTCTCTCTCTCTCTCTCTCTCTCTCTCTCTCTCTCTCTCTCTCTCTCTCTCTCTCTCTCTCTATCTCTATCTCTCTCTCTTTGGGGCCCCACGATCATGAAATCGATCATTATGGGACCCTTAGAAGATAAAAAAAAAGTGAAAAAGGGGGGTCGGTTCCATCTGCTGCATGGACATAGGGGTGTTCGCGTTTAGTGACCCAGCCAGCTCGCGCCTACTGCTCGGGTCTGAGCGTGATGCTGCGTCCTGGAAACAGGGGGTTGAGGGGGAGGGGGGGGTGGGGGGGCTGATGGGCTTTTTGAGATGATCCCCTTGCACCGCTGACCGGTGACCCACTGGGGGTAGCAGCAGTGTAGGAGCAGAGGTCGTCCTGCCGCAGATCATTCCACTCCCTGATGGTCCTTGGGAGGAATGCATTTGATCGGTACTTAGTGTGGCATTGATTTAATGATTGAAATCTTTTAAATTGCAGGTCGTGGCCACGTCGCTGCCAAGGAGGAAGAGACTCCAGCTAGGATTGGAGGCTGGGGCAGTGCACAGCGCCGGTGCTGATCTTGTGCAGCATGGAGAGCCTGGTCCTCTGCCGTCTGCTCTCCAGAGAGTCCCAACCCAGGTTCTCCAGCATGGTGTTAACGCTGGACGTTGGCCTGAACTGGTTTAGCACAAAGTGAGCTGCCCTGTGCTGGACTGCTTCCAACCTTCCTCTCTCTCTCTCTCTCTCTCTCTCTCTCTCTCTCTCTTCTCTCTCTCTCTCTCTCTCTCTCTCTCTCTAAAATACACAGAGCTGCCCAGGTGTAAACAATATGTATACTTATCTCATTATGCTATATATAAAAAAATTTGTTCTCTCTCTCTCTCTCTCTCTCTCTCTCTCTCTCTCTCTCTCTCTCTCTCTCTCTCTCTTCTTCCAGTTGTGGATGTTTGTCCTGCCCAGCTCTCACGGTCTTCATTCAAACCATTAATACTAATAATAGCGCACAGGATGCGTGCTATGTGAATTTGTGTCATCCATCCCACCGGCACACATAGCCTACTCGTACCAAATTGTGGGATGGGCTTTAACGTGTGCGCAAGATCTTGTGCATGCGTTACCACACGGGACCTCAGTTTTTGAAAAGTCTCATCTGAAGGACTTTTCCCCCAACTGACATCAGGTACCCATTTAGTGATTTACACTTGGGTGGAGTGAGGAAAGTAGTCCTGAGTAAAGTGCCTTTCCCAAGGACACCACTGTGAATCAAGCTGGGTTTGAACATGCACACTCGCAAACGTGACAGATTGCGAGCTACTAACTGAGCTACAGCGTCTCTCTCTCTCTCTCTCTCTCTCTCTCTCTCTCTCTCTCTCTCTCTCTCTCTCTCTCTCTCTCTCTCTCTACTTGATCTTCTTCATTCTTCCAGCATCCGCTGTGATTGTTTTGATGATTTTGATGCTATACATGTACTTTAGGGGGGTTCAAACATTATTATTTTTGCTGCCCAGATGATCAGCAATCCGGTAGGGGGAGGGTCAGGGGCTGGTGATTATATCTGGGATTTGAAGTCCTCCACCTTGGCAGATGAAATCACCTCAGGTAGAAGACTTATCATTCCACTCACACACAGCCCTTGTGGAAAATGAGTGCTTCCTATAGCTAGTTCTGAAGGCAGGAAGCAAGTAGACCAGTGTGAGTGTCTTGTCAGTCTGGAACTAAGGTGGTTGAGGGACTGGCCTGTGTGGAGTGTTGATGGCCACCTCTCCATTGTGGAATTTGAAGGTGGCCAACAGGTCTTGCTGATCTTCTCCTGTCTTTGAATGGAGGCCACTGCAGTTTGCGATCACACCGTCCACACTAGATGTTTGTCGGTGGCGATTAACAACCCAGCGTGCTGCACGTACGTTGGACTCTCTCAATCTTGCCGATATCTTTGGCTGTTTGAGGGTCCCAGACAGGAGTGGCACATATAATTAATCCGAGCATCCATGGGCTGAACCAAGGCTTTGTAGGTGGTCTCCTTGACGGTGATGGAGCCTACCTTCAGGTTTTGTTGAAGGAAGCCTAGCATTTTGTTGTCTTTGTTCACTGTGTTTGTAATGTTTGTGTCCCAGGTCAGATGTTTGGAAATTGAGACACCCATGTACTTCGTCTCCTCAACAGATTGTAGGGTCTTGCCGTGGTGATTGTAGGAACCAGTTTGTTTGTTCCTTTGTGAGACATGCAGGGCTTGGCACTTTTTCGGATGGAATTTCATTCTCCCCTTTTCCTCCCAATCGACCATGTGGTCCAAATCTTGCTAGGGAATTCTGTGGTCCTCTTGTAACTCCTCGGTTTTGTGGTAGAGGATGTCATCGGTGAATAGCCTGGATTTTGAGGTCAGTCTTTCGGACAAGTCATTAATGTAGAGCAGGAAGAGCAAAGGGCCCAACACTGATCCCTGTGGGATCCCTGAATCTGCATGGTCTGTCTCTGAATCTGATGTGGCACCGTCAACAGCCACTGCTTGCTGTCTGTCTGAGAGGAGGTTCTAGATCCAGGAATTGATCCAGCCGGTGATGCCATAGTGGCGGAGCTTGTGGATGAGAAGGGATTAGGGAGTGATTAACCTTTTCGAACGCCTTGGAGAAATCCATCACCGAGACGTCGGTTTGTTTGCCCGTCTCCGTGTTGTACATAAGCTCATCCACAAGCCTGATAATCTGGCTTTCACATGATCGGCCATTCCTGAAGCCATGTTGCTCCTCTCTCAGCATCTTGTTTGCCTCTGCGGTTATGATCTTGCCTTTGAGGAACCCATGATCTTGCTCACCAAGATGTGTTCGAGGACTTTATAGCTTGGGACGATCGGTTGAGTGAAATATGACGGTAGTTTTTTTGTAAAATGTTTTCACCCTTCTTGAGTTCCCGACATTTGCCATCTTCCAGTCCTTGGGGACAATGATGGTGTTGACTGAAGACTGGTAGATAGTGCCAGGGCAGGAGCCACTTAATCTGCCACATCTTTCAGCAGTCTGGTCTCTCTCTCTCTCTCTCTCTCTCTCTCTCTCTCTCTCTCTCTCTCTCTCTCTCTCTCTCTCTCTCTCTCTCTCTCTCATCTCGGTCCTTTTCATCTTTTGTTTAAAAAAAATTATTAGCATGATTATTCCACTCACTACAGTGATGTGGGTGGCATCTGTAGATCAAATTGCTACTGCATAATTTTTGTGATGAGATTGTCTATGGTTTGGCTCATCCTCGGTCGCATGAATTCTTTTATTTTTGATTAGTGATCAGCCATTGATTGTGCCTGTGCTACTAACATACACGTCATGTATACATGTGCATTGTGCATTCACTAAATATCAAATGTGAACTTAAATATTTTGTTACTGTAATGTAGGGAAAAGAAAAGGGGATATTTTCCATGAGTTAGCAAAATTGATCATAATAGTATCTTTTTTATTGTTAAGGTCTATTACTTTTCCATGTATGTGTGTCTATCTCAGTGTCTCTAGTGTCATGTGATTGGGTGAGTGTGTGACTGTGACTGTGAGAGTATGTGATTGTGAGTCAGTGTATGCAGAGCTTCAGATTGTTTTTAAACTTCATGGGTCAAATGCTCCCTGATTACAGAAAATGATGAGTCTATTTCCAAAATAATGTGCCACTGTAGTACAGTGGAACCTCCCTTATAAGACCTCCCATTATAAGACTCCCTCCCACATATAAAAAAAAAAAAGAAGTTGTATAAGACCTACTTCTCTGAGACATTGCCTTTCTTTCTAAGTATTACAATTACCCCCCTTATAACATAAGACTCCTCCCTTATAAGACCATTTTGGATGATTTTTTTTTTGGAGGTCTTATAAGGGTGGTTCCACTGTTACATTTCAAATTTATTGAAGACTTCATGGGACAGATGACCTATGGTTGCACAAAATGAGTGGTCAAATCACCATCATGTGCATTACTGTGCGTGTGTGTCACTGCATGTTGTGTTCTTTGAAGACATGGACAAATTGTACAGCAGTTTTCTTTTTGTATGTGTGTATTGGTAGGTTGCTCCATCTACTTGGGACACAGCTTCTCAGTCGTGGAGATGATGCCAAGACCAACCAGCAAGCAGATGGCGATAGTCCTCATCACTCTTCTTGTCAACCAGGAGCATATTGACAAGTGGTACAGCAGCGTGTGACTTTGCATACATGTACCTTCTGATAAAGCAGACCCTAACATGTACTACACTACAGTGTGGGCCAGTCGAAGTGTACCACAGCAATTCCTAGCACTTCAACTGTAGCCTTGTGAGTGCTATAGTAGAGTAAATATTGAGAAAACAAACAAGTTTCTATGGTTTTGATATCTACATATCTCTGTCTTTTATTATGTAATGTTGATAATTTGCTTCCATTCTCCATTTATGAGTCTCTCTATATATATCTGTTTTCACACATACACACACACACACATACACACACACACACACACAAAAAAAAGGTCTACACACATGCATGCATGCACATGCACACACACGGATACACACACTACAAGCCTATTTATTTCAGACTTTTTTCCAAAGATTAACAAGTCAGCCTATTATAAGGCACACCCACAAAATTTAACTAGAAATTCAGATTTTGTTATGATATTTTGTTACTGAAAATAAGAATAAAAACTAAAAAAGTATTTTAGACATATTATAAGGCGCAGGGGTCTCAATCTGGGAGAAAAAAAGGATCGCCTTATATATAGTCCGTAAAATACGGTACTTAAAATAACAATAAAAATAGGATGAATCATAAAGAAGCACTTAAAATATTTCATTTGAATGATGGCTGGTTGATGGTTTCATCCCATATGTGCTCTTCATAGCCGAGCAGACATTAAACCTAACTTTCATTCATAACAAGGGAAAGAGTGAGTGTGTGTGTGTATAATGCTGACGGTGTGCCATGTGTGGTGATGGAGGTGTGCGTGTGTGCAGGCATCAGAATAGTCAGAGGATCGGCAAATTTCAGAGGATTAAGAAATTCTGACAGGATTGGTATCACTTGTCAGAGGTTTTCCCCTTTATATTCACTAGCACAATGTCGAGTACCGGTAACGCCTAGTAACGGTAACACCAAGTACTGGTAACGCTGAGTACAGCAAATTTGACGCGATTCGGTTAAGAAACGAGTTATAAGGCCCCATTTCCCGTTGGTGCTGCTCTGAGAGTGACGCGCTCTCCCTAGTAACGGTAACGCCTAGTAACGGTAATGCCAAGTACTGGTAACAGCAAATTTACAGCAAGTACAGCAAATTTGAAGCGATTCGGTTAAGAAAAGGCAGAGTTATAAGGCCCCGTTTCCCGTTGGCGCTGCTGTGAGAGTGATGCGCTCTCCCTAGTAACGGTAACGCCTAGTAACGGTAACGCCAAATACTGGTAATGCTGAGTACAGCAAATTTGAAGCGATTCGGTTAAGAAACGGCAGAGTTATTAGGCCCTGTTTCCCGTTGGTGCTGCTCTGAGAGTGATGCGCTCTCCAGATTCTCTTCAAATTTGCTGCCAGGCTTTGCCCCGGCCACGGCAAACCTGAAGGCAAATTTGAAGCAATTCAGGTAAGAAACGCCTGAGTTATTTGTGTAGAGGTATAGCGGTGTATGTTGCACGCGTTTATAAATCAATTCGCTTCCGGTTTGGCACATCGATAGTCACCGTTCCTAGTCATCTACCTTCCAAATTCGAAGGCAATCTGAAATACCGGAGATACGGGTGCCGAAAGGCTGGCGGATACGCGTTTCGCGCATTTGCCAAACCGCGCAAATGACACGGCCGCCTCGGTTGCCGTTGCCATCGCCCCGTTAGGGCTCACAGCAAATTTGAAGCGATTCGGTCGAAAAAACGGCGGAGTTATAAGGCCCGTTTTGTGTTTCAGACACACACACAGACACTTGGCTTTTAATATAAAGATGGCTATCTTTTCTGTTAAATTAAACAGTGATTTTTCAATGATTAAGCCTTTTTCGTGATATTGAGAACTGATTTCAGTGTATCTCTTTATTCTAGAGCCTTGTGCCTGTTACCTCAGTTTTCAGAGAATTGGACTGCAGACTATTTTATGCTGGTGTCTGTCAACTGTCATGTGTGTTAGTGTATGTGTTTGGTGTCTGTGTGTCTGTATGTGAAGTATAATGGGCAAATGTTAAGATCAGCTCCCTCCAGCTGTTCCCACGTGTCTCAGCTTTACGAAAAGGGTAATGAATGGTGGGCCAACTTCACCCTGGAACAGCGGAGGGAGCTGATCTTAACATTAGCCGTATAATGTTGTGTATGTGGTATAGTGTATGATAATTTGATGTGTCATGCTATATTGTTACAAATTAATCCTATTCCTATATCCAGCCTAAGAATTACCCTCAACCTACATAATATTAGATAAGTATGTTTTGAAAACATACGCACTCTCCCCTAGTCTATTTTATTAGTTTGTTGCTCCATTATTCAATAACGTTTCAATGGCTTCACATGCCGCCTAAAATATAGCATGGCTACTTGTTTGCGCATCTATGTGTACATATATATGTGTGTATATTACAGTGTAGATACCCCCTCCCTCCCTCTCTATATATCCCCCCCCCCCTTCAAAGTATAGTGCTTGGGTTGGGAAGCCCAGGATGGGGCCTCTACTGCGGAGAGTCCTTGGTGCTACCCCTACGGGAAATAAAACAATCACCTTACAAGCTTACATGCACACATGCGCGCATGCACTCGTGCACATACATGTGCGCGCACACACAAAAACAATAAAACATTTTTTACAACACAACCCTTACCTTAAGTGTTTTATATATATATATCGTGCTTGTTCAATGTATTGAATATAACTATGTTGCTCTTTGATAGTTATTAATGCTTTTAACTATGTGGCCCGGATAAGGTTTCATTAAGATTTTAACAGTTTTAAACATACACATGAAATGTATACTATTTTAACCGTTCTAAAGCCCCCACCCTCCCCCTTTTATGTAATCTCTATGATAAAATCTTTTTTTTAAAAATATCGCTAGTCCTCAGATACGTGAAAGCGTGGTAGGGACTTTAAACTCCAAGAAGAAGAAGAAGAAGAACCATATTGTTGATGGTGTGTGTACATGTGGGAAGGGGGAGCCAAACATTCAGAACATTATTAATCCCCCCCCCCCCCACGCCTCTACTCCTTCAACCTCCCTTCCCACCCTACCCTGCCCCTTTCTTTTTGCCCCCAACTTGAGAACTGTGTTCCCCCCCCCCCCCCCCCTTTTTCCCATCCCACTACTCCCCACATTTCCTCGCTGTGAACTGTAATCACTTTTCCATCCCAGTGCTGCCCACTTCTTCAACCACTGCCCTTTCAAGTTTTGAACTGTGCTCACTGACTTCAAATATAAAAAAGCCTTCCAGTCAACTTTTTCCTGTATTCCCAGTCGAAGTGTTTATGACACGAAACGTCGGTTGCCCCCCCTCTCAGGTACTTTTCCCTTCACCTTGTTTTTTTTTACCTATTATTAATCTTAATCTTAAATTATTTCTTTTTCTCTTCAGGGAAATCTTCAGCATTGCTGTGGGACAGTCCATTTGCAGTGACGTGTCTATGACCATCCTGACCATGCCACCCCAGACAGACAACAAAAAACATCACCAGATGATTTGATCTACTTTCTTGAGAACCATGACCGCAACATGGGAGAGGTGGACAAACATGAGCAGTGATTCATCCCTATCATTGCACACAGAGTTCAGCATGGTTTCCAGCTAGTAGTTAAGGGAGGAATATATGTGAAACTCCTTTTTAGGTTTCAGAGTGTTTTTGTGGTTGGTCTAACAGCCTGCATTTTATTTTGTGAATGGAACTTTTTTTTAATGATATAAGTCGATAACATCTTTCATAATGAGAATGCCAAACTGAACCCCACAATTTTAAGAAAGAGAGTTCAAAATTCAGAATTTGAATTTAGTAGCAATTTGTTGTTTGTATGTTTTGCTCTTGCATGCATATATCTATTGTGCATGATAGAAGAGATTTAAAAAAAGAGTATCGGAAAACAGGAGAGTTGGCAGGCGATAAGGCAAATTCTGAAAACAAGTTTTAAAAAAGCTGGGGGACTCTGCAAGAAGCGTTTTTCCCCCTTAAAAACTCATTTGTTTTTTGTTGTGTGGTGTGTGCGTGTTAGAGAGAGGGTGTGTGTGCACGGGGGTATGGCCCCATGAGTTTTATTTTGCCTTTTGTTTAATACTAATTTATTTATATAAAAGTACTTGTCCTTTCTAGATGTTTATTTCTCACTTGATGGAGTATGTCTCATTATATTTATGTATTTATGCACATTCTGAACAGTGGATTTCTTTATTTTTGAAAACATTTTTTTTAAATGATTGATTAAACTATTTTGCAGTGCACACATAATCACTTCAAATTCTATACCATATTTTCTTTAGTAACTTAATATAATTTCTGCAGGTTCCAATAACACCCAAGACTAAATACAGTACTTGAACTGGGCAAACTCATGTTATTATCAGTTTTATTGCAATGCTTCTCTGTTAGGGTGCAGATGATTTTGAATGTGTATACTGTGTGTTGGGATAGCTGTGTTGTATGACTGCTTTCACTCTTCTGTGTCTGCAGGTGACCAGCCAGCATGTATGTTAGCCATAAACTAGTTACCGCAGAGCACCCACTAGCGCCAACTTTTCACTCACTGACTGTACCGTTTACATTTATAGATGAGAAACTCAAAGCATGAGACTTGCTTGTTTGCCATTTTCTACAGTACCATTTGGTCTTTACTGTGGTAAAATTGACCAAGTTTCATAAAGTTATTTTTTTAAGTTAATAAAAATGTATGCAGTGAATTTTGTGTGGAGAAGTGAATGACTTTTGTGTAAATGAATGAACTGTAATATAATAAATGACTTTTGTGTAAATGAATGAACTGTAATATAATAAATGACTTCTTGTGTAAATGTATGAACAGAAACTGATTGAAAAAGCCTGAGACAAAGTATTTAGAGTGTCTCGCTTTTCGAAATAATATTTTTAGTTTTATGTTAATATGTGCATCATGAATAATGTGTTTTTTCTTTCAAAAGACAATAAATTTGTGATTTTGTCAATGTTAAGTTTGTTCTTTCAAGTCTGTATTCAAGATTCAAAGAGCCTGTGATTGGAAGGATTGGAAGAAAGACTTCTGTATAGTGTATCCGTCTTGTGTGTGTGGTTGTCTGTGTTAAACAAATGTTATCAAGGCGCAACATTTTAACCATTGCACTCTTGGTGAGAGAAGTTGGCTGAGATAGTTCCTTGTGTACCAATGTTATTTCATTTCACCTGACTACAAAAATTATGGCATGTTAATTAATAGTGATAATGGGTAAATACGCACGTCTCTGTTTTTTCAGTTTTCACTGGTTTTCCCGCTGCGTACAACTGACATATTCCAATTTCAGAGGAGCTCAAAGGAGAAACATGATTTGGAAGATTTGGTTTTTTAAAAAGGCAGGAGAGTGGACCAATAAGTGGAGAGAGAGTGGTAGATTAGAGTAAGTTATAAGCACAGAACTTCCAGAAGGTGGGGAGCTGTTTTTATCAAGATCCCCCAGTATCCCCACAGGGAGTAAATAATAGCTAAAACTCTGTCTTGTTTCATTCTGAGTGGGTGTGTTTTTCAGATTGTATGTTTTGAGAGTACAAGCAGTGTTTATGTTGAAATTGTCTTTGGTGTGTGAGTTGTGTTGCATATTTGTTACAAATCGAAGGGTGCCAGCAAGAACTGCCTATCTGCCTTTATTCCTCCAGTGATGGGTACTTCTTGCAGGCACCCTTCATTCTGTGCTTCAATCCCTTGTCAGTAAAGTACTTTAACCCTTTCACACCAATGTCGCATTTTTGCTCCATATTGATTTAACACCCATGTCATTAAAAGGCATTGAAATCAGGGTCTGTTATCCAATGATCAACTTTTCTTTATTTTGTGACAAAAGGGTAGGCCTTATTTTAAACATGTTAGAGATGAATCCCCAATATTGGAGAAACTTTTTTTTTTCTTTATCCATGCAAGTTTAATGGGAAATTTTGGTTCAAAAATGGCTGGCGGCGAAAGGGTTAACAATCAAACTTTATGTCCCTTTAATGTATGTTAAATAAAACAAATACATCTTATTGTGATTGACATATCCTTTTCTGCTCTCTCTCTCTCTCTCTCTCTCTCTCTCTCTCTCTCTCTCTCTCTCTCTCTCTCTCTCTCTCTCTCTCTCTCTCTCAAAATCTCTCTCTCTCTCTCTCTCTGTCTCTCTCTCTCTCTGTCTGTCTGTCTCTCTCCTCTCTCTCTCTCTCTCTCTCTCTCTCTCTCTCTCTCTCTCTCTCTCTCTCTCTCTCTCTCATGTAAGCCAATGACATTACAATAGTTCAGTGCTCAGTGCTCTCTCTCTCTCTCTCTCTCTCTCTCTCTCTCTCGTCTCTCTCTCTCTCTCCTCTCTCTCTCTCTCTATCTCTCTCTCTCTCTCTCTGCATTTGAGAGGATGGGAGGGGAAAATAGAGTAGAGAGAGGCAGAGAAAGAGAGGAACATAGTAAAACAAGAAAAACACATAAAACTTCAGTACATGTAAAATGAACACGCAGGCCCTATGTACTGCAGGTTTATAGAAACAAATACTAATGCAAACACTACATAAATTCACCTCATAGCCTACATATGAAGAATATCAGATGAACTATAATACATATCTTGATATAATCAAATGACATTTTAAAGCTATGTGTAAAAGCTACATTCATACAGAGTAGATGAAGTTACTTTGATCACTCATTCTCCTGTCATATGAGCATATCCTCCAAAGTCGGAGTGTGGCTGCTCTTGTGGCGGGATAATCAAAAAAGATCACACACACACAATTTTCTCATCTCTATTTAGTGCATTTGTACCATAGTGTTCAAGTGCTTCGGTTGTTGGGATGATCTATGTATTCTTTAAGCCAGGGTACGTCAACAACATTTTTCTAATAAAGCAATTATAATGCATCTATTTATTGCCACTGTTTGGGACTTGGTAGGCCTATTTGAAATATTAACGAGATACGAAATTTAATAAACCTATAATCCGGCGTGCACATGTGACACATAAGCATGTACTTGTGTGTCCCAGAACTAGTGACATGGAAATAGGCTCTATACACCAACTTCATGTGCACATAGGGACACGCAGTCACATGTACCTATAGGCCTATGCACTTCACTCACACACATACTCGCATGTGCGCACACATGTGAAGGTGAGGGCGCAGAATAAAACACAGGCCTATCTAATAGTTTTAAACTGTTTGTGGAAACTGTAGGCATCCAGAACCATTGCAAATTCATGGATCAAACTGCTGATTGCAGTATCTCCAGGATCGACCCACTATCTAAATATGTAGAACTGTCCACACATATGGCTATCTGTAGCTGGTCAGAAGACCTTGAACTTCATTTTTGAACGTGGTTTAGATACCTTTAGTACCTACCCGCATGCAAAAATTGAGCATCCTAAGTTACTCCATTCTAAAGTTAACATGCTGATGTTGACCTCTGACCTATGACCATGTTTGAACTTGGTCTGGATATTTTTAGTACCCATCCAGATGCCAAATTTGAGCATCCTGGTTCCTCCATTCAAACATTATCATGCCAGTGCTCAGCAGCATTTTCTGCTCCAGTGACCTTGACTTTTGACATAATTATGACCTTCATTTTCTAACCTGGCCTTGATACCTTTAGTACCTATCATGCAATATTAGAGTGTCCTAGATTCCTTTGTTCAAACATTATTGTGCAAGGGGCTCAGCAGTATTTTTTCGCTCCAGTGACCTTGACCTTTCACCTATGACCTTCAATTTCCAGCTTGGCCTAGATGTCATGAGTACCTATCCACCTGCCAAAATTGAGCCTCATAAGTCCCTCTGCTCAAAATTTAGCATTCCAGTTGCTTGGCAGCATTTTTGGCTCCAGTGTTCTTGACTTGTGACCTTTGACCTTAATTTTTTAATTTGGTCGAGATATTCTTAATACCTATCTGCATGCAAAATCTCAGCATCCTAGTTTCCTACGTTCAATCATTAGTGTGCCAAGTGCTTGGCAGCATTTTCAGTGCCAGTGACCCTGACCTTTGACCTTCATTTGTTTTACATGGCCTAGATATCTTTAGTACCTATCAGCATGCCAAATATGAGCATCCTAGGCTCCTCCATTACCATGCCAGGTGTTCAGCAACATTTTTAGCTCCAGTGACCTTGACCTTTAACCTATGACCTTCATTTTCGAACTTGGCCTAGATACCCTTAGAACCTATCAGCATGTAATATTTGAGGGTTCTAGATCCCTTCGTTGAAACATTGTGCCAGGGACTCAGCAGTATGTTTGGCTCCTGTGACCTTGGCCTATTACCTTCAATTTCCAGCTTGGCCTAGATATCCTTAGTACCTATCCGCTTACCAAAATTGAGCCACCTAGGTCCCTCTCAAACGTTATGCCAAGTGCTTGGCAGCATTTTCGACTCCAGAGACCTTTACTTATTACCTTTGACCTTCATTTTTGAATTTGGTGAAGATATTCTTAGTTCCTATCTGCATGCAAATTTTGAGCGTCCTAGTTTCCTTTGTTCCATCATTGTTGTGCCAGGTGTTTGGCAGCATTTTCAGTGCCAGTGACCTTGACATTTGACCTATGAACTTCACTTTTTGTCATGGCCTAGATATCTTTAGTACCTATCAGCATGCAAAATGTGAGCATCCTAGGCTCCTCCGTTACCATGCCAGGTGTTCAGCAGCATGCTCGGCTCCAGTGACCTTGACCTTTGACCTATAATGTTCAATTTCGAACTTGGCCTAGATACCATTAGAACCTATCAGCATGTAATATTTGAGGGTTCTAGATCCCTTCATTCAAACATCATCATGCCAGGGGCTCAGCAGTATTTTTGGCTCTTGTGACCTTGACCTTTGGTCTATGATCTTCAATTTTTTAGCTTGGCCTAGATATCCTTAGTACCTATCCACTTGCCAAAAGTGAGCCTCATAGGTGCCTCCGCTCAAACGTTATCATGCCAGCTGCGCAGTAGCATTTTCGGTTCCAGTGACCTTGACTTATGACCTTTGATCTTCATTGAATTTGGTGAAGATATTCCTAGTACCTATCTGCATGCAAATATTGAGCATCTTAGTTTCCTCAGTTCAATCGTTATTGTGCCAGGTGCCTGGCAGCATTTTCGGCTCCAGTGACCTTGACTTATGACCTTTGACCTTCATCTTTGATTTTGGTGAAGATATTCTTAGTACCTATCTGCATGCACATTTTGAGCATCCTAGTTTCCTGCGTTCAGTCATTATTGTGCCAGGTGCTCAGCAGCATTTTCAGCGCAAATGACCTTGACCTTTGACTTATGACCTTCATTTTTTAACATGGCCTAGATAGTTTTAGTACCTATCCACATGCAAAATTTGAGTATCCTATGTACATCCATTACCGTGCCAGGTGTTCAGCAGCATTTTTGGCTCCAGTGACCTTGACTTTGACCTTTGACCTTCATCTTTGAATTTGATGAAGATATTCCTAGTACCTATCTGCATGCAAATTTTGAGCATCCTAGTTTCCTCCATTCAATCGTTATTGTGCCAGGTGCTTGGCAGCATTTTCGGCTCCAGTAACCTTGACTTGTGACCTTTGACTTTCATTTTTTAATTTGGTGAAGATATTTCTAGTACCTGTCTGCATGCAAATTTTGAGCATCCTAGTTTCCTCCGTTCAATCGTTATTGTGCCAGGCTCAGCAGCATTTTCAGCTCCAGTGACCTTGACTTATGACCTTTGACCTTCATCTTTGACTTTGGTGAAGATATTCTTAGTACCTATCTGCATGCAAATTTTGAGCATCCTAGTTTCCTACGTTCAGTCATTATTGTGCCAGGTGTTCAGCAGCATTTTCAGCGCAAATGACCTTGACCTTTGACCTTCATTTTTTTAGCATTAACTAGATAGTTTTAGTACCTATCCACATGCAAAATTTGAGTATCCTATGTACATCCATTACCGTCCCAGGTGTTCAGCAGCATTTTTGGCTCCAGTGACCTTGACTTATGACCTTTGACCTTCATCTTTGAATTTGATGAAGATATTCCTAGTACCTATCTGCATGCAAATTTTGAGCATCCTAGTTTCCTCCATTCTATCGTTATTGTGCCGGTGCTTGGCAGCATTTTCGGCTCCAGTGACCTTGACTTGTGACCTTTGACCTTCATTTTTTAATTTGGTGAAGATATTTCTAGTACCTGTCTGCATGCAAATTTTGAGCATCCTAGTTTCCTCCATTCAATCGTTATTGTGCCAGGTGCTCAGCAGCATTTTTGGCTCCAGTGACCTTGACTTATGACCTTTGACCTTCATTTTTTTATTTGGGTCAAGAAATTCTT
>CM065691.1:20357985-20360485 GCA_017654935.2 Phymorhynchus buccinoides
GATCTCTTATAATATGTCCCATATGATCTTCTTGATCGTTAAACTTTAAATTTCGTTCTTGCTGCTACCGTAACTATTGGCCACTGCAACTAGGGTTATTAACGCCCTTGACTAGGCAAGAGTTAAGCCCTTGTTGATCAGTATCCAAAAGGGCATTAACTCTTGCAAAAGGCCGCCATTAAGGGGCCTCAAAATAATAGGGTTATTGGCGAGAGTTATGCCCTTGTTTGACCAGTACTCAACCATCTTCCCCCACCCACCAAGGGCATTCACTCTTTGCAAAAAGGTGTTCTTTGCAGTGGCCAATACACTTACTGGACGAAAATGTTTAACACAAATATTATGACATTATTGTTGAATAGATGTTCCGCGTTCATGTATGTATCTCAAGATTGAAGGCAGGGGTTGGGGTTTGGGGGGGGTAGGGGGGGGGGGGGGGGGGGAGGAGAGGGCTTTGAAAAAAAAGTGTTTGCGTAATATCCCTGGAAACGTTCTACATAAAGCGAGCTGAAATTTTGCTTTTGGAGATATTAAAGTATACTTGAACTTGAACTGGAGAAAGGTGTGTGTGGCCGGGGGTTGGGGGGGGGGGGGTGGGGGGGGGGGGTGGGGGGGGGGGGACATTGTATTGGGGACTTAGACATGGGAAAAGTCCATACAAATACCAAAAAACTTTTACCGTCCAAATACAACTTACAACTCTCATCCCTGTCAGCTTTAATGTTCTTCAGCATCGCAGCTGTCACTACGTAAAAGGAAAACGACAACACATCTTAGCAACACAAAATGGGGAAGAAAGATGTGAGAAATATAGAAATCATAATAATAATCAGAAGAAAACCAGAGGTTAATGTCCGATTAACCCTTTCTCCGCCAATGTTGCATTTATGCACCACAAATGGTTTAACACCCATGTCACTAAAAAAGCATCAAATCAGGGCCTGTTATCTCAAAGACCCTAGTTTCGTAATTTTGAGAAAGGATAGGCCTAATGTTATACATATCACAGAGGAATTCACAATATTGCAGATTTGTTTTCTGTACCCAAGTTCAGTTTAATGGTATTTATTGGCTGAAAAATGGCTGGCGGCGAAAGGGTTAATCCGAGGAGGTAGCCCAAAAAACACAGGGTGATCTATACATGCCACAGATACTTGTCAGCGATACTAGAAACAGACAAGGATTCTAAGTGCAACGTCAGCATTATCAGATGATAATCTCATGGGCCGGGGTGTGTGTGTGTGTGTGTGGTGGTGGTGGTGGTGGTGGTGGGGTGGGGTATACCGGGGGTCTGTTGCTTTAGGCCTACAGGTTCTAAGATGTTAGATTATATCCAATGTGAACAGACACGAAAAGGCAAAGCGGGTTTGCAAGTGCAATGTCTCAGATCTTGAAATAAAGAGGCTTTGCTTTGCGCAGCATCTCTAAAAACACAACAACCAAAACAAAGACAAAAAGGGTTCGGAAAAACACACACACACACACACACACACACAAATGATATGAGCTAACGTGTTGTATTATCTTTCCTCAATCTCAAGATACGTTTGTGATGAGGCATGAGGAAACCATGCATCACGGAACATCTGCATGAATTGACATTTGTGTGGGTTTTGTTTGTGGCTCAAGCCACAAACCTATAACTCACTTTGTCGGTCGGTCGGTCCAAAATTGTCGCACTTCAAATCGAGGCTACACGACGACGAAAATGGAGTTTTACGTCCTCTTGGTCTGAATCAGACACATATGGGACATTTGTAAATACAAATATGGTGGGAACAATACTGGAGGCAATGCCCGGAGGCAGTACTAAACCAGTAAAGTCCCGATTTAAAAATTAATACAGATAGGTGTAGCGGTGACCACGCCTCGGTTAAACCTCATCGGCTATGGCACCGCCACAAGCAGTAATAATCGAGGCTACACTTCAAAATTAATTGAGGCCGCTCTTTAAAATGATGTATTTTAAAAGCGTACAAAATAATAAACATACGTAATACAGACACTACAACAGACACGACGAGTATGCGGTGCTTCTTTTGATGAGCATAAGTAGGATACATAGTTTTAAATGTTTTCCAAAAGATATAAAAAGTTACGAAATGGTGCAGAGATAACATTCTGGTTTACAGATTAAAATTATTGAAAAGCCAGGGGAGGTAACTCATGATTGGAGTGGTAAAAATAGACCGCGTGCCACAAACTATTGCGATTTCGCGCTTGTTTTAAGATGGAGCGAACATTTCTGAAAACACAGAGAAAACCGATCTTTCCTACTTTTGATTTTACAGTCTTTTGAAGTTTGGCATCCAGGGCCTGTATTCACGTTGAGATAGCATGAGACTTAGCATCATGCTAACTTAGAAGCTCTTCCAAAAGTCCTATTAAATCCTATAGGACATTGGAAGAGCTTCTAAGTTAGCATCATGCTAAGTCTCATGCTATCTCAACGTGAATACAGGCCCAGGATACTCTATTTGCAGAAATCGGACGTAGAAGA
>CM065691.1:20365485-20370485 GCA_017654935.2 Phymorhynchus buccinoides
AAATGATCCATCATGCTTCTGCCTAATCATTTTTCTTCTTCAGCTGAACGGTCGCATGGTATGTGACCTTGCAAATGGAAGTAGGCAGACTTTAGATAGTCCATTGACGTATTATAGGATTCATTACAATAAACTAATAACTTGTATCAAACAATGACTGCAGAAACGTAAAAAGGGGGTTTTGCTTTTTATATTTCAGCAGTCTTTTTTTAAAATACAAGTTATTAGTTTTCGCAATAAGTTCAATAATATGTCAATGGACTATCTAAAGATAGTCCGTGTTGACTCCAAGCCATCGTTTTATAGTATATGGTGGCGAAATTCATATTCTGAGGTATTCCTCTCCATAACGAAAGGTTCAATCCTTCCTATGCCTATTTGTTTCTGGCTGAGTAATCGTGCAATATGCTACCTTGCAAATAGCGATGGGACAACAGAGGGTGTACCAAGTTGCAAAGGTTATTTTATTATGATAATAGAGCATAAATATTTCGTGGAGATTCGTGTTATGATTGAATAGTATAATAATATTTCGTGAATATTCGTCTTAATACATTAAGGATCAATCCTGCCTCTGACTAGTTTTTAATCTTAGCAGTAAAACGACAGAACGCAATTTATTTTATGCAATGTGACATCTTTTAAGATGAAGAGGTAATTTTAACTGCTGAGGCGATGACATTATTGGAAGCATTTTATTCAACACAAAACCCTCAGAGCAAACAAAACGTGCTTACTTCGAAGTTTTCGGTGGGCATCTCGCTCCATTCGTCAGTGTCTTGTTAAAATTCTTCTAATATGTGTTAAGATATTTCGCAGTATTATAATGCACTACTACTAGTCGTGGGTTCTCCTAAACTAACACATGTATTGTGATCAAGCTCGCCTAACCTATCAATATCCTGGAAATACAACAACCGTCCAAACTAAAACACGCGATCAGCGTTCTTGCCAACAACGTACCTATACCAGAGGCTGTATAATCGAACATTCTCTACCCCTGTCTCTTGACCTGAGATGCGAACGCCCCCTACTTAAGATTATCGCCCTTGCCTGTTAGGTACTAGTAGTCATAGCCACATAAATGTATCTGCTCCTGACTCGTCACCAGGGGGCATGGCAGTTCGGGCCTAATATTACCGCCCTTTCGTGTCTGTAAGGAGTAAGTATAAAGCCTCATTGAAAGAAAGTAAATATTTTGAATGGCACTTGTGGCGGTGCCATAGCCGATGAGGTTTAACCGAGGCGTGGTACAGCTATCTGTATTAATTTTAAAAATCGGGACTTTACTGGTTTCGTACTGCCTCAATGCATTGCCCTCCAGTATTGTTCCCACCATATGTGTATTTACAAATGTCCCATATGTGTCTGATTCAGACCAAGAGGACGTTAAAAATAAAATAATAAAGTCAATATTTTGACCACCTCTCCTCTTGCAACACGCATTGTACAATCTGCATCGAGTCCGTTGGCAGCCATCCAATCCAATTCTGGTATATCAAAGCCAAACATTGTTGAAACACATACTTTGAACACACAAGTAAGTGAACGAGACAGCTAGACAAACAACAGCAGGACAGGGCTGAGCGAAAGATAGCAAACCACGAGACCCCCCCGACACAAACAAGGGCAAGGCAAGCCAAGATCCTGAAGGGATAATGACAAGTCCGACTCTGATGTCGAGGACAAGCCAGACCAGCAGGAGTCAGTCAGAGCCCGGTAGGTTAGAACTGGCGTTAACCCTTTCACCGCCAATGTCGCACTTTAGCACCACAATCGTTTAACACCCATGTTACCAAAAGGCATAAAATCAGGACCTGTTATCCAAAGACCCTATTTTTGTTAAATTTTGGGACATAAGAATAGGCCTAATGTATGTCACAGAGGAATTCGCAATATTGCAGATATTTAATTTTCTCTACCCAGTTAAGCTTAATGGTATTTTTTGGCTGAAAAAATGGCTGGCGGAGAAAGGGTTAAAGCCGCACCACACTCTCCAACCTCTTTAGTTGGAAGAAAATTTAGTCGTCGTTATCAGCAAGCGCTTAAAATTAAGCATTAGCTGCATTCCCACAACTGCCCGAGCGGGTTGGAAGTAAAATGTTGCGGTCGCCAATTCCTTGCGACCTGGCTTGGAAGGGTTTCATCCGACCAAAATTTCCATTTGTGATTTCTACTCACTCTGTCAAAAGAAAGGGACACTGTGGGAAAGTGACAACCATTATGACCCGACTTGGTTGGATGGTGTGAGGCGGCTTTTAATTAAGGAGATAGAATAGACCTACCCATTTGGCGTGACGCCCTCCTACCTTTTTGTGATAGCAACAATAATTTTCCTCATGCGTTTATATCTGAAAGCAAAATGTTTAACAAGGCTGAATCCGAGCGGGTGCAAAGTTCCCTCGTGTGCTTATCTCCGACCGGTGTATCACTTAATATCCTCTGGAACCCGTGTGCCAAAAGTTTTTTAAGTGGACAACACGGTTTTCAAGAACAAGGGGCCGACAAGACGCTCGCACAGACGGATGGACGTTCGGACGGACGGATGCACGGACGGACGGATGCAGGGACCAAACAAACAAAGATTACAAAGTTATCGAAGCTTGTCTCGGAAGCTCGGGAACTAACAACGGCTTGTAAGACTAATGTCACTGTCAACCTACCTGACAAGTAGTCAACATACTTCATAGTTCTTATCCTCATCCCTATCTTCATTATGAAGTACGGATCTTTTCTTTTCTTTTTAAAAATTAAATACAGATATACCAAACCATTACAATGTAATCCCACGCACGCACTTGTATGTACACACACACACACACACACACACACACACACACACACACACACACACACACACACACACACACACACACACACACACAGAGAGAGAGAGGGTCACAGAGTCACATAATACACGCGCGCTCGCGCAGATACCTCCACCCACACCAACATACTTCTTCTCCCATTGAGTATCCACAATCATCAGTTTGATTTTATGCGGTCGAGGTCCGAAGTCGGGCATCAAAAAACAAATTAAAACAAAAACCTACTCTACGAAGATGACCCAGCCAATCGGGTCTCGCTGATCGAGCCCCCGACGTGATGCTGGGTCGGAAGGAACACCTAAACTGGGGGGGGGGGGGGGGGGGGGGGGGGGAGACTTGCATATTGATGGAGGACTAGAACGTGCCGGCTGAAGAAGCAGACACAGCCTCCTCAGGTAACGAGTTCCAGTCTTTGATGGTGCGCTGGAAGAAAGAACTCCTGTATTCAGTCCGGCACTGGATGGTGGATAGTTGCCGGCTGTGTCCTCTTCTGAGGCGAGTTGGAGCCGACTTCAGTCTCGTGTCGTCGACTTTGACAATGACGTTCAAGAGCTTATAAAGCATTGTAAGCCTGGTAAACTTTCTGCGGTGCTCAAATGTGGGCCATCCTAACTAAGAAAGCATGTCAGTTACACTGGATGTGTTGTGGAAGCGGTTTAACACGAAGAGACGGGGTCCAAGCATCGATCCTTGGGGGACGCCGGATTTCACGCAAGCGTATTCCGATCGGGCTCCCTCGATTACAACTGCCAGGCGTCACACGCATACACACGCACGCACAAACGCACGAACGCACGCACGCACGCACGCACGCACGCACACACACACGCACACACACACACACACACACACACACACACACACACATATATATATATATGCACACACGCGCGCGCGCACATACACACACACACACACACACACACACACACACACGCACACACACAGACACCTTTTTTTCTCTCCACAGAACAGCCAAAGCCAAACGGGATTTGCTCACGCTTTCACTATGATACCCTAGCCTGACCTCTCTTCCATGTGAAGCTAACCGCCAATGGCAATGGCTTAACCAGGAAACTACGCGCCTGTTTGTCAAAGACCCACCACGTCACGTGTCAATATCACGGTTTTCACGTGTTTTCCCTCTTAAAGCTAGTAAGGAATCTTAAGAAATCTTCCTAGCATAAGAGGGAAAACACGTGAAAACCATGATTTTGAGAACGTGACGTGGTGGGTCTTTAGCTCATTCATGAATAAAACAAAGATCAATTCTGTATCCACGTCCACTCAACTGCCCCCGAGAAAAAACACACCCAAACAAACAAATCAAACAACAACAGTGAAACAAACAAAAATATCTTGCCTGTGGTATCAGCACTCTACGCCCCTTCGGTATTAAAGGATCACCCTGATGGATTAATTTTTGTAAGAAACACGTCCAGATCACCAGGAAAACACCGTTTACAGAGATTGCAACATTCACTTTGCTCTGGTTTCCTAGAAATCAAACCGTCAAATCGGCGATTCCTCCTTGGCGGAGGTGCTGGAAGTCAAATTATTTGACCCAAAGAGAATGAAGGCGTGTGCCGTCTCTTTTCTAATGGCCTGCGTTTAGACCAAATCGTTTGCACGAAATATTCGTAATACAATCCTTTTTTTTCTTGAAAAAAAAATGGTATACAGATTATCTAAAGGAGTTTTGCTGCATCAAAGGAAACAGCTCCAATTTGTTTTTATACTGCACTACAAAAAAAAGAAAACGCTTCAACCACAATAAGTGACCTTCACCCACCCCATCCAAAATGGCTACCCTCTCCAGCATCTCCGCCAAGGATGAATCGCCGTTTTGACGGTTTAATTTATAGGAAACCAGAGCAAAGTGAGTGTTCCGATCCTTGAAAAGGCTGTCATTCTGATGATCTCGACGTGTTTCTTGCAAAAACTCATCCGTCAGGGTGTCCCTTTAAGACTTGCAGATGTCCATACAATTTACCTTGTCCCACTCCCTCCTTTAGTTTTGTCTTCGTAACACAGTGATAGCCCACTCATGAAGGTCTGTGTACACGTTAACATTTTTCACGATATATTTCTATTTCCCCATGGCAACACAGTGAGTCACAGTAAGTCATATTAAGAGTGGGCTATCACTGTGTTTGCCATGGAGAAATAGAA
>CM065691.1:20375485-20377985 GCA_017654935.2 Phymorhynchus buccinoides
TTGGATGAGATGGGTGGAGGTCACTCATTGTGGTTGAAGCGTTTTCTTTTTTTGTAGAGCAGCTTAAAAAAAAGGAGCTATTTGCTTTGTTGTGAACAAAGCTCCTTTAGATAAACTGCATAACATTTTAAAAAAAGAAAAGAAAAAAAGGCTTGTATTGCAAAAAGTTCGTGCAAACGATTTGGTCTAAACTCAGGCGGCCATTCAAAAAGAGACGGCACACGCATTCTCTTTGGGTGAAGGAATTTGACTTCCAGCACCTCCGCCAAGGAGGAATCGACGATTTGACGGTTTGATTTCTAGTAGGGGAAGACGGGGTAAAAAGCGCATGGGCGGGTAAGAAGCCCACCCCAATTATCTCATGAAATGAAGCCAATTTCAGTCTCATTTTGCCCACGAGACGAGCGTTAATGTCTAGCATTCGTCTCATGGGCAAATTTGACTGAAAGTTTCTTTATTTCACGAGATAATTGGGGTGGGCGTCTTACCCGCCCATGCGCTTTTTACCCCGTCTTCCCCTACATCAGAGCAAAGTGAGTGTTGCGATCTCTGTAAAGGGTGTTTTCCTGGTGATCTCGACGTGTTTCTTGCAAAAAAAAACTCATCCGTCAGGGTGCCCCTTTAACAGAAAGGCCAAACACAAGCACGGCCACGTCGTGATTATAGCTGATCCCTCTGTGGAACATCTCTAATCCTGTACTAGCCAGACATCTTTGGATCGTTCGTACGTCGTACACTCGACACCAACCACATGGACGAACACACTTAAAGACACACTGACGCACCACGATTAAGTCCCTTGGGTTTTTTTCTGGGTAGCTGTGACCCACACATACAATGTCCCCAACTTCAAATTGAGGCTGCTCTTTAAAGACACACTGACGCACCACGATTAAGTCCCTTGGGTTTTTTTCTGAGTAGCTGTGACCCACATACAAATGTCCCCAACTTCAAATTGAGGCTGCTCTTTAAAGACACACTGACGCACCACGATTAAGTCCCTGGGTTTTTTTCTGGGTAGCTGTGACCCACATACACAAACACATGCCCCCAACTTCAAATTGAGGCTGCTCTTTAAAGACACACTGACGCACCACGATTAAGTCCCTGGGTTTTTTTTTTCTGGGTAGCTGTGACCCACATACAATGTCCCCAACTTCAAATTGAGGCTGCTCTTTAAAGACACACTGACGCACCACGATTAAGTCCCTTGGGTTTTTTTCTGGGTAGCTGTGACCCCACATACAATGTCCCCAACTTCAAATTGAGGCTGCTCTTTAAAGACACACTGACGCACCACGATTAAGTCCCTGGGTTTTTTTCTGGGTAGCTGTGACCCCACATACAATGTCCCCAACTTCAAATTGAGGCTGCTCTTTAAAGACACACTGACGCACCACGATTAAGTCCCTGGGTTTTTTTTCTGGGTAGCTGTGACCCCACATACAAATGTCCCCAACTTCAAATTGAGGCTGCTCTTTAAAGACACACTGACGCACCACGATTAAGTCCCTTTTTCCTGGGTAGCTGTGACCCCACATACACAAACACATGCCCCCAACTTCAAATTGAGGCTGCTCTTTAAAGATACACTGACGCACCACGATTAAGTCCCTTGGTTTTTTTCTGGGTAGCTGTGACCCCACATACAATGTCCCCAACTTCAAATTGAGGCTGCTCTTTAAAGACACACTGACGCACCACGATTAAGTCCCTTTTTCCTGGGTAGCTGTGACCCCACATACACAAACACATGCCCCCAACTTCAAATTGAGGCTGCTCTTTAAAGATACACTGACGCACCACGATTAAGTCCCTTGGTTTTTTTCTGGGTAGCTGTGACCCCACATACACATGTCCCCAACTTCAAATTGAGGCTGCTCTTTAAAATGAATATTTCGTTTTCAATTTGGGGACATTTGTATGGGAGTCAAACCTGGTCAAAACAAAATTTCTTACCAGCTATAAGAAGGAAAACATGTGAAAACCGGTGATTTTGACACGTGACCTGGTGGGTCTTTAAAGGGAAAACCCCCCAACAGAGTTGGAGAGAAAGAAAACAAGCATGATCATTAGAAAGCACGCGTAGAGGGTATTATGCCTCCATGTTGTGCATGACTTTTATAACGAATTATGCTTTTTGTTTGTGGCTCAAGCCACAAACCTATAACTCACTTTGTCGGTCGGTCGGTCTGTCGGTCTAAAATTGTCGCACATTTTGACAAAATTGTCGCACTTCAAATCGAGGCTACACTTCTGGCCGCTCTTTAAAATGATGTATTTTAAAAGCGTACAAAATAATAAACATACGTAATACAGACACTACAACAGACACGACGAGTATGCGATGCTTCTTTTGATGAGTATAAGTAGGAAACATAGTTTTAAATGTTTTCCAAAAGATATGAAAAGTTACGAAATGGTGCAGAGATAACATTCTGGTTTACAGATTAAAAATATTGAAAAGCCAGGGGAGGTGACTCATGATTGGAGTGGTAAA
>CM065691.1:20397985-20407985 GCA_017654935.2 Phymorhynchus buccinoides
ATAGGGATAAGGATAGGGAAGTTGATGAGGGATAAGGATTGGAGGGTGAAGATAGGCACACTCCGCACAGACCAGGAACATATAGAGGAAACCAGACAGTTGTTTAGCTTTTGTTTATTTGGGTACTAGGAAATACTAAGGAAGACATAGGAAGACAGTGCAGAGATTACATCCTGCAACAATATAAAATATACAAGCATAAATATAAACAAGAAATAACAATGATTAAGTATGATTGTAGGCCTTGTGCCATAGCACTCAATGCTAAAATAACATGAGGTAATAGACAGTCACAGCAGTGGAAGGAGCTCACTTTATGACTTAAATGGCATGATTAAACTGACACTGACACAAGCCTAGTTGGGGTTTGGAAACATAACATAGGTCGGTTTTACCTGACCCTATGCTTGCTTAACCCATACACAAACATTTGAGTTCATGTGAGTTAACCCAAACCAAGTATTGTAACACTGACATCATCATCTGCTGTGTTACTAAAAATAGACTACACATCACAGTAAACTGAATGAGATCAGTTTGTAGTGGGAAACTGACTAAAGGCAATATGTCAATCACTTTATTAGTTTGTTAATTAAAACATTGAATGGCTGATTTATCCTTAAAACTGGCAATCTAACCGGCCAAGTTATGTCACCTCTTATCTTTATAAAACCTATTTTATCAAAGCCATCCTTTCATAATGTTGTTACTAAACAACTCTTTCAATGTCCTACATACAAAGTAGCTACTTTATTTGACGTCAAAACAGAACATTTGACGAAAGCTACACCGACGCTGTGTCAACGTCACAATCCGTCTGACCACCGGTGTGGACTCAGTCCGAAAACCGGGTTTTCGGCTAGCTTATTTTTGTTACTGGACATTGAATGCTAATTATATTTTAACTGTGTCATCTAACATAGTGACATAGTATATGTATAGAAAGGTCTTACTTTAGTGTATTAATCCATTATGAAAGATCGGTGTAATGTGGTATGAGTTTAGATAAATTAATTATTTAGTAGCTTGAACCTGTTTCAGTGGGGTCTAAAATACAAGGTTTTTCATAATTATTATAAATATATAGTTAGATTTCCTTATTATAATAGTAGTCAGAATAGAGCTTAGTTCATCCTCTTTCTTCTCATATACAACATGCCAGGGTTTAGTGATTAGTGGCATAAATATCTGTGTTGGACTAAACCAAACAAACACATGATCTGGTCACTCTCGCCACCCACAGAGCCATTTTTTCGCTACATCCAGCGACTGCTGTCCTTGCGGTCCGGCTCTCGAGCATATATATATAAAGTGCCCAAATCTGGGTACACACGTTTTCAATCAAATTAATAATTTAGCACTAGGTTTATAGATTTTCGTCTGCTCGATCTCGGCCTGCCTTCTCATTCATGCTGTTGATGTGAATCTACAGTGACTACTGTAAGTACTGATGGTTTGAACTATGCTTTGATGTATATTTTTATGTTTGTTAACAGCAGGAAGTCCAACTTTGTTTACTTTTTATCCGAACTTATGACGTTCGAGTTTGCCGTGAATCTATTGATGATCTAGATCAACACACAAAAGACACTGCTGTTAACTGTTGTTTAGGCACTGCCGTTAAACACTGCAGCTTAGACACTGCCGTTTCAACACTGCTAACGGTTGTTTAGGCATTGCCATTGTACACTGCTATTCCCGTCACTGAACCATCGTGACGTCAGGACATTCAGAAATATAACGGCACTAGGCCAAAGTTTATGTTGAGAGACTGAAAATTAGAACATTCCGATCGTTCTGGTCTATCCTCACACCCACTCGTGTGTGACGTCAGTCTACTGCGTGTAAGCAATGAAGGGGCACTTCGCCTACATTATATTGTTTAAAGGCCTAACTTGCTCATTTTTATGCTATTAATACTATTGCAGACATTATATTGTTTAAAGGCCTAACTTGCTCTTTTCCATGTTACATTGTATTAATATTATTGATCTAGGCTTATACCATGCTATGGTGTAGGCCTACTTGGCAATAGTTTCATTCATAGGCCTAGGTGTGTGTGCTAGGCCTAGTATGGTGTTGTTAATACTGATACTATAGTATTAACAAGGCATTCCTTTTTGGTTGAGTTTCTTGCTACTTCAATACTAAACTCTCAATAGGCCTACATTTGCCATTAGTCAGTTTCCCACTACAAACTGATCTCATTCAGTTTACTGTGATGTGTAGTCTATTTTTTAGTAACATAGCATCTGATGATGTCAGTGTTACAATACTTGGTTTGGGTTAACTCACATGAACTCAAATGTTTGTGTATGGGTTAAGCAAGCATAGGGTCAGGTAAAACCGACCTATGTTATGTTTCCAAACCCCAACTAGGCTTGTGTCAGTGTCAGTTTAATCATGCCATTTAAGTCATAAAGTGAGCTCCTTCCACTGCTGTGACTGTCTATTACCTCATGTTATTTTAGCATTGAGTGCTATGGCACAAGGCCTACAATCATACTTAATCATTGTTATTTCTTGTTTATATTTATGCTTGTATATTTTGTATTGTTGCAGGATGTAATCTCTGCACTGTCTTCCTATGTCTTCCTTAGTATTTCCTAGTACCCAAATAAACAAAAGCTAAACAACTGTCTGGTTTCCTCTATATGTTCCTGGTCTGTGCGGAGTGTGCCTATCTTCACCCTCCAATCCTTATCCCTCATCAACTTCCCTATCCTTATCCCTATTCACTTATCCCTTTACCCCCTTACCACCCCGTTACAACTGGCGCTGTGCGAGCAGGATTTCAGGAACAAGGGGAAACTCAGACAGTTAGCTAGGAAGACAGTGCAGCAGATCTACCTCCGCCCGTCCTCGACGTCGACACCATGGCTAACCCCAACGTGTACATGCCCCGTCTCCCGGAATTCTTCGGTGAGGAGGGCAGCACAACACCCGTCGACGACTTCATCCAGGGAGCGAAGCTAGCGCTTCACCTTCAGCCCCTGGATGACAGAGCAGCTGCCCTCTGGCTGATCGCCGCCCTACAAGGCCAGGCTCGCCAGCAGATCATCAGGCGGCGCGCGACGGAGGTGGACTCCCCAGCGAAAATCTTCGCCATCCTCGAAGAACGCTGGGGAGAGCAGCGCGACGCGGTGAGTCTGGCCGCGGCCTTCTTCACCAGGAGACGGGGTCACGGCGAAGACATCGGGGCCTATGCGTGCGACCTCCAGCGCCTCTGGGAGAAGGTCAACACAGCCAAGGCTAACCTTCTCCCGGCGGACATCCTGCGTGACGTGTTTGCCAGCGGCCTGCAGCCAGCGTCCCTCCGGTGTGAGGTCCGACGCCACATACGCAGGCATCCAGACACCACGTTCGAGTTGGCCCGCAAGGAAGCTCTCTGGTGTGTGCGGGAAGGCGGTGCTGACGACCACTATGTGCGCTCCCAGCACAGCACCGCCCCTGCCGACCATGTGCAGTCTCAGCTGGCCGCCTTATCAGCTGAGGTGGCCACCCTGAGACAGGAGCTGCGCCAACCGCCATCATCGGAGCAGCTCCAGCACACACCAGAGGCGCCACTGCAGGTCTGCCAATGTGCGGCAGGCTCTCCAGACTCCAAACGGCGGCGCAGACGACGACGGCGGAAGGCTGGCGGTAGCTCTCCGCGGGCTGAGGACAGGTCTCAGTCCCCAGCCACTGTCCGCCATCAGCAGGGTGGATCACCGCAGCCGCAGATCAACGCTGTGGCCACATCGCACCCTGCTGACGCCATCATCCCCCAGTTGACGCCGAAGGAGCTCCGGCGTCTGCAGTGGGAGGACCCCTCCATTGGTCCTCTCGTTGCCTCCTGGCCGTCGGCACCTGCTCCCACCGAAGACTGGCAGATGCAGCTGCTAGTCAAGCAGCATGATCGCCTTGTGTGCCGGAAAGGTGTTCTGCACCGGCGGGTGATGGATCCGCGACGCGGGCCGTGTGAGCAGCTCCTGCTGCCCAACAAGCTGCGGCCCCGCGTCCTCTCCTCACTGCACCACCACACCGGTCACCAGGGACACCAGCACGCTAAGGAGACTCTCCGGCCTCTAGTTTACTGGCCGGGGATGTACCAGGACCTGGAGCGGTTCCTGGCTGACTGCGACCGGTGCAGTAGGGTCCATCAGCCCGCCAACACCCCCACACCTGCTCATCATGCCGGGTTTTCCACTGCAGCTGTGCGGGGCGAGCAACAGCAGCTTCCCGTTAAATACACTGACGCTCAGGCTACCCCCTCACCCACCTTCCAAGTTAGGGTGCCGCGTCGGCTGAGACGTGTGGGAGAGTCAGACAGTGAGTCAGACAATGACTATATGGTGCTCCCGCGGCCACAAAATGTTATTGTGCCTCCGGCTCCAGCCATACCGGGACCTTCTGGTCTTCAGGCTCAGACAGCACCACCGCCACTTCGACGGTCCCAGCGTGTGGTCCTCCAATAACTATCTATAGACTGTTCAATAGTGACATTAGTGTTTAGACTTAGTCAGTTGTGTGTATAAAATGCTAAGGAATTTTTTTCATAAGTAGTAAGTACAGATATTTTTTTAACCCAGTTTAGAGTTTCTTGTTGCTGGAAAGCTCCCTTCACAAGAAATACTTTTCTTAATGTCCATCGCGGACGATGGATTCTTCTTGACGGGGGGAGATGTGACAGTGTGCCGTATTCCATAAGGCCTACCTGTCACGCAACACTATTTAGCAGACGACAAGTGTGCCTAGGCCCTTTTTCCAAGTCGCGCGCGCCTCACTATATGACATCATATCTATTTTTAGACATGTCACTTTTCAAATCGCATCATGCGACCCGGTTTTCAAATCTCCAACGGCCTCCCCTCAAATCTCAGGCCAACTAGTAGTAATAATAAACTTATAATTTAGCCATTTTCTTCTATTTGATTGTCATTCCAATAATAAAATCTTATTGTAGTTATGTCAATCACTTTATTAGTTTGCTAATTAGGACATTGAATGGCTGATTTCTCCTAAAATCTGGAAATCTAACCGTCCAAGTTATGTCACCTCTTATCTCCATAAAACCTATTTTATCAAAGTCCATCCTTTCATAATGTTGTTACTAAGCAACTCTTTCAATGTCCTACAAACAAATTAGCTACTTTATTTGACGTCAAAACAGAACATTTGACGAAAGCTACACCGACGCTGTGTCAACGTCACAATCGGTCTGACCACCGGTGTGGACTCAGTCCGAAAACCGGGTTTTCGGCTAGCTTATTTTTGTTACTGGACATTGAATGCTAATTATATTTTAACTGTGTCATCTAACATAGTGACATAGTATATGTATAGAAAGGTATTACTTTAGTGTATTAATCCATTATGAAAGATCGGTGTAATGTGGTATGAGTTTAGATAAATTAATTATTTAGTAGCTTGAACCTGTTTCAGTGGGGTCTAAAATACAAGGTTTTTCATAATTATTATAAATATATAGTTAGATTTCCTTATTATATTAGTAGTCAGAATAGAGCTTAGTTCATCCTCTTTCTTCTCATATACAACATGCCAGTGTTTAATAATTAGTGGCATAGATATCTGTGTTGTACAAAACCAAACAAACACAGATCTGGTCACTCTCGCCACCCACAGAGCCATTTTCGCTACATCCAGCGACTGCTGTCCTTGCGGTCCGGCTCTCGAGCATATATATATATAAAGTGCCCAAAATCTGGGGTACACACTACGTTTTCAATCAAATTAATAATTTAGCACTAGGTTTATAGATTATTCGTCTGCTCGATCTCGGCCTGCCTGATGCCATCTCATTCATGCTGTTGATGTGAATCTACAGTGACTACTGATGTAATCTCTGCACTGTCTTCCTATGTCTTCCTTAGTCTTTCCTAGTTACCCAAATAAACAAAAGCTAAACAACTGTCTGGTTTCCTCTATATGTTCCTGGTCCTGTGCGGAGTGTGCCTATCTTCACCCTCCAATCCTTATCCCTCATCAACTTCCCCTAATCCTTATCCCTATTCACTTATCCCTTTACCCCCTTACCACCCCATTACATGTATTTCAATGGAGTGTTTTTCATAACATTTCTTCATGAAATGGTCTATAACACAGTTGTCATTTTTGTCATAATCGCGCGCGCTCAAATCACGGGTCCGAGCCCCAAGGCTATATATATAAAAAAAAAAAAAAAAAAAAAAAAAAACCTTTTCAGTTACGTGCTGTTTTGATGCGTTTTTATGTAGTTACGTGCTGTTTTGATGCGTTTTTATGTATGTGTACAGCCGACACATTCCGATTTCCGAGTAGCTCGGCGATGCTGCGAGGGGACTTTGCAGCCGCTCAGCGTTGCACTTGTTGTTTTTGTTTTGAGGATACTTGATCTTCTTTTTGTTAGTTTGTTAGTTTGTTTGTTGGTTGGTTTGCTTACTTTAGAATAAATCTACTGAAATGGACTTGTGAGTTTGGGTCACATGTCGTCTGTTCTTATCTCAATCTGAGTTTACCGTGTGTTTGTGTTTGTGTTCGTGCGCTTATATTGGTATACATATTCAACTGACACGCTTTAACCAAATACAGTGGAAACTCCATTATAAGACCTTCAAAAACCATCCAAAATGAGGTCTTATAAGGGAGGGGTCTTATAAGGGAGGGGTCTTATAAGGGAGGGGTCTTATAAGGGAGGGGTCTTATAAGGGGAGGGGTCTTATAAGGGAGGGGTCTTATAAGGGAGGGGTCTTATAAGGGAGGGGTCTTATAAGGGAGGTAATTTTAATACTTACAAAGAAGGGCAATGTCTGTCTCAGAGAAGTAGGTCTTATATGGAAGGGAGTCTTATAATGGGAGGTCTTATAAGGGAGGTTCCACAGTATAAAGAAAGATTACAAACAGTTATTTTTTTCCGTACAAGCCATCAGTAGATAAAATCTGAATTAGCATGCATTTTCATAATATTTTTATTTAATGTATGGATCTTTTACGGAGATCATTCAAAGCAGGACGTACAAGAACCAAATCAATCTCATCTTCATTCGCATTCTTACACAAAGAAAATGACATAAAAGTTAACCCTTTCACCGCCAAAGTCGCATTTCAGCACCACAGTGATGTATAGAGTTGAGAACCGGTTCAAAAATCCGAACCGGTTTTAAACCGGTTTCCCCTCTTCGAGCCGGTTTTACCGAACCGGTTTTTAAACCAATACTCGCATCACTAGTTTCACCTATGCAAACACATATTTATTTGTCAGAATATTCACACACACACAACTGGGGGGGGACGCGCGCACACACACACACACACAAATCACACAACACACACACACACACACAACAAAAGAAACTTTATTACTTATGACACACACACTCTCAACTCAACACTCAGTCAAAGTCAAAGCCACACACCACTACAAACTAGAAGCAGCTACTCTTGGCTTACAAACACCCAATCTGCGCTGAGAATCAGTGTTGTTCTTCGAAAAGAATGCGTTATTCTAAGAAAAAACTTACTTTCAGTTTGCAGTTAAAAACCGGTTCACAGCAACTCGAACCGCGAAAGTTTAGCACCGGTTTTTCGGTTCAAACCGGTTTTTCCCCCACCTCTAGTGATGTAACACCTATGTCACTAAAAAGCATCAAATCGGGGTCTATTATCCAAAGACCCTATTGTCTTAGTTTTGGGAAGTAAGGACAGACCTTATTTTATATTATGTTACAGAAGAATCCCCAATACTGTTTATGGATTTTGTTCTCTACCCAGGTAATTTCAATGGACATTTTTGGCTGAAATATGACTGGCGGTGAAAGGGTTAATGACCGTTTACGGTTCTGCAACGATATAAATGTTCACTAGTCACTAGGGATATACCAAGAAATGAATGAGTGAAAAATGGTGTTTTACGTCCTCTCGGTCATAGACACATATGGGACGTTTGTAAATACGAAGACGGTGGGAACAATACTGGCTGCAATGCCCGGAGGCAGTGCAACACCAGTAAAATCCCGAGTGTGTGACAATATAGATAGGTGTAGCGGTAACCACGCCTCGGTTAAACCTCATCGGCTATGGTACCGCCACATAATAATAGTTGGGATATACCAAGTCTAAATTTAGCCATGATGTAGCGTAAAAGAGTCAGATACGTTTTAACTAGATGAGTAGAATTATAACTTCTGTGCGTCTGAAATCTGTCGCTAGATTCTATGTGGTGTTTCCAGTTTTGCCATCGACAATCAATAGGAATTGTTCGGAAATAATTAAGGGGAGTAATTTCATGGTGTGTGGGAGTGATCTTGCCTAATTCAATCGGTCGAACAGGGGAAGTTACTCTACCATCAGGTAGATCCCCAGCTCTCGCCTCGTGTGTTTCAGTAGACATATAGCACTTAGAACACTGTGCGTCATTCTAAAATTGATGTCATTTATATTTTTGCGTCACATTTCGCAAGTTCTATCAGTTTATGGGTACTGGCCAGCCCTCATTTTTCTATATATATAAAAAAAAGTTTGCAAGTTGCTGACTCGCATCCTGCATTTCAAGCTTTGACGCCATGCCGCCATGGTTGCTGTGGTTTTGACCGAGTAAGTCGAGGCAATATACTCTAATTTTCACGATTTTTTTCTCTCCGAAAATCGTCTATTAATCTTTGGCGAAGAGTTTTTATAAATACAGTGTCACGATCAACTCCCTGGGATTCCCAGATGCACCCAAAACCAAACTCGTAAATAAAGAAACGTATGTTTGAAACCCAGTTACATTTTCCACGAACATCTAAGCCAAACAACATATTTGGTAAGCGATCTATATTCATTTTTTGTACCTTCAATCAATAACGAATACATCTTATTGCCGAGTTTATATAAATTGGAAATCTATTACTTTCCCCATATTCTAAATCATTTGGAGTCTTCCCAAAAACCTTTTAAGACCAAATAATTGAACTGATTCACAGAATAAAGTTGCATCAAAACCCGACAGCTCCGAACAGTATAGTAATTTAGGTTGAAGATATATATATATATATATATATTGTTCTACTGTCTGTCCCGCGTCCAAGGCCAAAAGCCGAAATATTGGGAATAGTCTACATTCTTTCTTGTTAGTTTTCCTTCTTTTTTTGTTCTGCTATATATATATATATATATATATATATATATATATTATATATATATATATATATATCAAAGATCTTAAAACGAAAAGTTCTAAAGCCTTAAGCTTTTTAAGAATATAAAATCATGTTATTTTTAGCATTTCCTGAAATATTTCTGCAAGCTGCTATGAAGCTCAAGCGAGTTGAGAAAATAATTCCTAAGTACTTATAAACATTGACTACTGGCATTGTTAAACTATTATTATAAAACCCACGCTTCCCTCGCCGACAAGTATCCCCCTTACCTAAAAACAATGACATTACTTTTGTCAAGATTAACCTTTAGATGTATTCGGTTCGCTGATCTACGTAGGTCGTTTGTGTCTGCAACCTAATAGGTGTTTCTGAGAGTAAAGCTATATCGTCGGCAAGCAGTAAGATAAATAATTCAAAATAATCTATAGTAAGCTTAGCACCGTGCCTTCCTTTGTTTATTGAGAGAGAGAGAGAGAGAGAGAGAGAGAGAGAGAGAGAGAGAGAGAGAGAGAGAGAGAAGAGAGAGAGAGAGAGAGTAGAGATAGAGAGAGAGAGAGAGAGAGAGAGAGAGAGAGGTAGAGAGAGATAGAGAGAGAGAGAGAGAGAGAGAGAGAGAGCAACAACTGTTTAATGACCTGGGCCTGTATTCACGTTGAGATAGCATGAGACTTAGCATCATGCTAACTTAGAAGCTCTTCCAAAAGTCCTATTGAATCCTATAGGACATTGGAAGTGCTTCTAAGTTAGCATCATGCTAAGTCTCATGCTATCTCAACGTGAATATAGGCCCAGGCCATCTGCCCATGTCATGAGGGAAGGGGTAACAATGGGAAATCTTCACAATGCAAACAGATAAACATAACAAAAAGTATCAAGATAAT
>CM065691.1:20412985-20417985 GCA_017654935.2 Phymorhynchus buccinoides
AGAGCGGAGGAGCGACGAGGAGACGGAGAGAGGAGATCAGTCAGACCGAGGATATGAAGAGGGTCAATAGAAAATACAATAGGACATCGTACACGTAGAGGAGGGAGAGGGGAAGCTTTGGCAAGACTCTGACACGCTGCGGTAGGATAGCCGGGAGAGGGATCCCAGGAGGATCTGTCGGACAGGAAGTGAAGAGCACTAGATTTGTTTAGGGGAGAGTACAAGGACTTACTTGGATAGGGAGCGGATGGAGGGGAGGTACAAGGAGTTCTCATCAGAGATCAGATGCATCCCATGGGGGGGGACACGAGGAGAGAGGTCCTCAGACTGCTCCCTCTGTCTCTCTCCGTTCTCGGCGCTTCCATGAGTCCTGATCGAGGGTGGATGGGGGGAGACGTGGCTGAGAGCGAGAGAGGCTCGCACGCGTTTACGACAGTGACGAGTCCAGCGGGTTCCAGGATGGAGAGAAGGAGACCCTTGAGGGCTGATTGATTGGATTGATTGAGGATTGACGCCACGGCCCCGTAGAGGGTACTAGAGTAGGGAGGTGGTGCTCACGTGAAATCTAGCCCTACTGGAGAGATAGAGAGAGAGAGGTGAGAGAGAGAGTAGAGGGGATGATCGAGATCGACCGAGGGAGAGGAGTGGGGAGCGATGGAACAATCGGCAATATTTTACTCGAGTTGGGCCATCTGCCGATGTCTGAAGAGAAGAGCAGGTAGACGCGATATCACGGGAGAAAAATAACATACCGACCGACAATCAAACAATGGTACACGTTTTACGATGACACCTAGGCCAAAACCAGCGGCCGTGTAGAAAACTGATCAAAAGCCAGGGGTAGGGTCATCCCAAAGAAGAGGAGAAATCCTTCAGGATGATGTTCCAGGATAAAAAAAAACAAACATATAAAACGTAAATCCATTCAAACATTGCAAAAATACAAACGCAGTAGTAAAAGAAAAGAAATCCATCTAGATCTGTCAAGGTAAAAAGCAGTAATTTGTTTAAATACAAGACTTACTTATAGCAACAAGTAAGCATCATCATCAGTGCATCCACCTCCACGACGTATACTCAAGTCTCTCTCTCAGCTCTGAATCTCTCTCTCACTCTCTCATATCTCTCTCTCGCTCTCTCTCATCTTCTCTCTATCTCACACACACACACACACACACACACGTCTACACACACAACACACACACACACACAGAAGAGACAGGGACCCCCCCGAGACACAGACCAGAGAGAGGAGAGACAGAGGAGGAGAGAGAGAGAGAGAGAGAGGGATAGAGAGAGTGAAGAGAGTGAGAGACGAAGAGAGAGAGAGAGAGAGAGAGAGAGAGAGATGAGAGAGAGAATGGTTGAACAAAACACAATATTGGAAACTAACATCCGATGTCCAGTGCACATTTGACTTTCCCATTTTCCCATTTTACTCACAAATCACGACCCCACCCCCCCACCCCCCTCACCCCAATCCTATGAACACGTAGTTCAGACAGAGCGAAGAATCAATACAATAATAATAATAATAATAATAACAATAACAATAACAATAACAATAATAATAATAATAATAACAATAACAATAATAATAATAATAATAATAATAATAATAATAATAATTATAATAATATTAATAATAATAATAAACAATAAAATAATAATAATAATAACAACAATAATAATAATAACAATAATAATAATAATATCATAATAATAATATAGACATTAATGACACAGTGAAAACCTCCATTAGATAAACCACTTATACTTACCTCTGGAACTAGTAATACCAAACTGCTAATATATATATGAAGTCATGCAACAGTTGTTTGCCCTTTCAATTACATTGAAGGCTGGCATTATGGGTGCAAAAAGGAAGAGTTTCTTTCTAAAAGCAAAAAAATAAGAAAAAAATCATAGAGCAAAATGATAATGTCCATTAATTCAAAACTATAATTTTCTAATAGAACATTTTCACTTTCCACAATGTTTCGATAGAAAAAACAGTTCATCACCATTTTGAACACCTTTTAAAAAAATTAATTAAAAAAATTTAAGCTTACAAAAATAATAAATCCTCAAAATTCTGTACTCAAATAACTGATCTCTTTGACTTTACAATTGGATAGACAAAACAACATGTATTGTTAGAAATTCGGGACTTTCCTGGAGTTGCACTGCCTCCGGGCATTGCCTCCAGGATCGTTCCCACCATCTTTATATGTACTAATGTCCCATATGTGTCTGTTTCAGACCGGAGGACGTTAAACGGATTTTCATTCACAATTGGAGAGACAATCTGTATCGTTACAAATTCGGGACTTTCCTGGAGTTGCACTGCCTCCGGGCATTGCCTCCAGGATCGTTCCCACCATCTTTATATCTACTAATGTCCCATATGTGTCTGTTTCAGACCGGAGGACGTTAAACGGATTTTCATTCACAATTGGAGAGACAATCTGTATCGTTACAAATTCGGGACTTTCCTGGAGTTGCACCGCCTCCGGGCATTGCCTCCAGGATCGTTCCCACCATCTTGATATCTACTAATGTCCCATATGTGTCTGTTTCAGACCGGAATACGTTAAACGGATTTTCATTCACAATTGGATAGAATATTGTTTTGAGGTGATACCTTAGCCCTCAGAAATCTCACCAATTTATGCGTATAACTTCGCGTAACTGTTAAGACAAAAATTTAATGGGCAGGTGGATGAATACACAGATCCCCATACAGTGCTTAGGAGACCTTGGACTGCAATACTCGTTCGGTAAAGGTAAAGATGTGCCCCCCTCCCCCCTCTTACATTTATTAGCTCTCCCCACATTTTCACACCTGCCTTTCTTACCAAACATTAAGCTGTATCTTATCAACTTTTTGATCTAATTATCTTTGTTGAATAATTAATCGCAGTCATGATACAGGCCATTATCTAATAGATCCCCCCCCCCCCCCCCCCCCCCCCCCCCCTATGTAGTGCAGTACACACAACAGCCGCGGAGCATTTGTCACAGTCCTGGTTCATTGCGGTTTTTCCGTCTTGCCTTTATCTTCTACTATTATTGAATGCATATGTTTAATTGTGTAAATGGATGAAAATTAGTGTTAAATATAGCAAACGATAGAGGATGAAGTACTCAATCTGCAGTAAGAAAAGCAAGACTGAAAACAATGGAAACAATCGACAAATGGAGGAGGGGGTTGGGGGGGGGGGGGGGGGGCATCCTTACCTTTCATACCCCTTCGTTATTTTTCTTAAAGCTCAGATGTGGAATGAATACTTTTGAAAGTGACCATTCTTGGAAAGCTAAGGTCACGCCTTAAGTTTCCCCATTGGACATTTTCATTGAGAAGCGACATTCTGCCATTATCGGGAAAAGGATAGGATCAGCCTAGGATTCTTTTCATAAAACTGAAAGAAGCAGACTTGGAGATTGAGGGTCGTAAACATGAGTGTGTGTGTGTGGGGTGAGGGAGGGGTGTCTATTGGGGGTCTAACATCGGGTGTGGGTGTGGGGGGGGGGGGGGGGGGGGGGTGTCTAATGGGGGTCTAATGTTCAACTTTGCCCCGACGTTCATTCGTTTTGCTCCGAAATGGAGGTTTAAAGAGAATGAGCTTGAACATAAAATAAGCTTTTATCGCTTAGCAGAAGCACGAATGTTGTTCTTCGTTTAGTTGGAAACCCATCTCTGACATAGCTGGACTTGGAATCACTTCTCTTACAACATAATTCACAAAATTCAATTAGAGCACGTGGTGGCAGCCATTGTTATATTTCTTCTTCTTATGATTAACATTACATTATTTAATAATTAACAAGGGATGAAACCGGTGAGAACAATAATTTTGATAGGAATACTCGGTCTATATATTAATTTTGAAACCGTATATTTTTGTTTAAATAATTTTGTACTGGAAGTAACCTGAAGGATAAAGACAGTGTTAGCGAGTATGTAGGGACAACAACATGGAAACATTATGTAGGGACAACAACATGGAAACATTATGTAGGGACAACAACATGTAAACAGTATGTAGGGACAACAACATGTAAACATTATGTAGGGACAACAACATGTAAACATTATGTAGGGACAACAACATGGAAACATTATGTAGGGACAACAACATGGAAACATTATGTAGGGACAACAACATGTAAACATTATGTAGGGACAACAACATGTAAACATTATGTAGGGACAACAACATGTAAACATTATGTAGGGACAACAACATGGAAACATTATGTAGGGACAACAACATGTAAACATTATGTAGGGACAACAACATGGAAACATTATGTAGGGACAACAACATGGAAACATTATGTAGGGACAACAACATGGAAACATTATGTAGGGACAACAACATGGAAACATTATGTAGGGACAACAACATGGAAACAGTGGAAACAGTATGTAGGGACAACAACATGTAAACATTATGTAGGGACAACAACATGGAAACAGTGGAAACATTATGTAGGGACAACAACATGTAAACATTATGTAAACATTATGTAGGGACAACAACATGGAAACATTATGTAGGGACAACAACATGTAAACATTATGTAGGGACAACAACATGTAAACATTATGTAGGGACAACAACATGGAAACATTATGTAGGGACAACAACATGTAAACATTATGTAGGGACAACAACATGTAAACATTATGTAGGGACAACAACATGTAAACATTATGTAAACATTATGTAGGGACAACAACATGGAAACATTATGTAGGGACAACAACATGTAAACATTATGTAGGGACAACAACATGGAAACATTATGTAGGGACAACAACATGGAAACATTGATTCCCGTGGGGTTTTTTAGACTCTCTTATTGATTGCATCCAACCTCATAGACAACAAACAACCATGTAATGAACAAACAACGTGAATTATTAAGCTGATTTGAAACATAATCATACAAAAATAAAGAGACGGGGCTTTCGGGCATAGAAATAATGAGAT
>CM065691.1:20432985-20435485 GCA_017654935.2 Phymorhynchus buccinoides
AATGGTTTTGGTATTGTGTGGCTTTGTCAGGGAGCAGGTAATTCTGTGCAATTTGTATCTGAATTTAAAGACCGATTGATTTGTTCATATAAACAGAACTGGCATGCCAGTATGGATGGAAATTCAAAATATGAATGGTTTTTGTCATTTAAAAGCATTTTTGAAGAAGAAAAGTATTTTATGTTGGTCACTCATAAGTGGCATAGATATAATTTATGTAGATTTAGAATGAGAACTATTGGTCTAAATGCCAACAAAAGATGGTTCGAATCATCAGAGAACGGGACATGTAATATGTGCATGGGAGATAATATTGAAGATGAAATACATTTTATATTTGATTGTCCCATGTACACACATATCCGAAAAGAATGTGTAATATTTAAACATACTCTTGCATTGCAGAAAGATCTTAAAGCAATTTTGTCTTCAGAGGATGGACAAAATATTATATCATTAGCTAAGTATATAGCAAAAGCTAGTGATTTCAGGAAAAAAAATGATCCAATAACTGTTTAGTCAACTAAGTAAGAGGATTTGGTTTTGATTTCTACTTTGCATATGTAGTTTCTGATAGCCAAAGAAATTAAGTTCTATGTATGTATATATGCACTAATTATGTGTGGGAAGTGTGTGCTGGTGTGTGAGTGCGTTGTGTATGAATACATGTGTGAGTGGGAGCCATGTTATTATAACTGATTCAATCTTTTTTTGTACCCCCCTTGCCAAGAGGGCTATTGCTAATGGCAATAAAAAACTTGTTCACTTGTTCACTTGTTCTCTCTCTCTCTCTCTCTCTCTCTCTCTCTCTCTCTCTCTCTCTCTCTCTCTCTCTCTCTCTCTCTCTCTCTCTCTCTCTCTCTCTCTCTCTCTCTCTCTCTCTCTCTCTCTCGTCCATCTCTCTCTGTCTCTTGCTCTCAATCGCCAAATGCATGCCAAAAACAGATGTTGCCTCTTGTTAATGACAAAGAGAAGTGATAATAAGCCGATATACTGGTAGTCTTTGGGGCAACGAGAAGCGCTCATGGTTTGATAAGAGTCCTGACAGCGTTAAAACTTGTCTGGCTGAATTAAGTGTCATGGCACAGGGATTCTGGATTTTCCTTGTTAGTCCCCGAGCCGAAGGTTCGGGGAGCTATTGTTTTTGTCTGGTCCGTCCGTCCGTCCGTCCGGTGTCCGTCCGTCCGTCCGTCCGTCCGTCCGGCTATTCGTCCGTTTTTCTCAAAAACTATTCAGTCTATCATCATCAAATTTGGTATACTAGTTTGCCAAGATGCAAGCTATCCACTGATGTATTTAGTTTGACATTAAGGTCAAGGTCGCGCCAGTTACGGGGTTCAAACCCCGAAACACATAATCGCTAATATCTCGCGAAGTTGTGCATGTATTTTAATGCATTTTTCCCCACAACATTTCTTGATGAATGGTCTATAACACAGTTGTCATGAATTGTTTCTGTGCGCGCGTGTGCGCATGATCGCGCGCGCTCAAATCACGGGTCCGAACCCCAAGGCTATATATTAAAAAAACCTATTCAGTTACGTGCTGTTTTGATGCGTTTTTATGTATGTGTACAGCCGACACATTCCGATTTCGGAGTACCTCGGTGATGCTGCGAGGGGACTTTGCAGCCGCTCGGCGTTGCACTTGTTTTGTTTATCCTCGGTGCGCGGTGCAAGTTTCACAAAAGTTTGGGCTTATTCTGCTTTTAGTTGTTTTAGGTTTTATTTTACAAGCGCAAGTATTCACGCGCGCACAGGTACGCGCACAGCGCGGAAGAAAACGCACGTACACACATATATAAACACACACACTCGCACGTACGCACGCACGCACGCACACGCACGCACGCACGTACGCACACATGGGCACACACGCATGCACACACACGCACGCTCATGCACACACATAAACACACGCGCGCGCACGCACGCACGCACGCGCACGCACGCACACACACACACACACACACACACACACACACACACACACACACACACACACACACACACACACACACACACACACACACACACACACACACACACACACACACACACACACAAGCATGTATGTTTGCTTATTCAATGTCCGTCTTTAATTAAAATGGTACTGGGTCACATATATGAAAATATTTCCGTTGGGTTTTCTTGATAATTCTGTACCTGCTCATAATTTATCAGCTTCCATAACGTACATCTGGACTCCGCGTAGACATTCATTCTTCTTTTACCTAAGTTATGCAACGGTGGTGTTCTGTCATTGATTATATTAATTAGTACAGAGTTACGTTTATTTTTGTTATACCATTGTACAAGCTTGCATAACAGCTTTTTCTTTGTTTAGATTTTGTTGGGCTTATTTTTGTTCATATTGTTTTTGGTTTTGCTTCCCATGCATCCACGTAAGTGCTGCCACGTGCTGCAAGCCTTCTATGTTGCTATCACACGTGTTGCACGTGCAACATAAGAATAAAACAACACCACATTCACACCAAATG
>CM065691.1:20477985-20486207 GCA_017654935.2 Phymorhynchus buccinoides
ACCCTTTAATCACTGGCCCCGCACTCTCTCAACGATCTACCTAAGACGCTTCCCTGCCTACCCAAGTACATGAAGCATGTACTTGTCTGCCTGTCTGTCTGTCTGCCTGTCTGTCTGTCTGCCTGTCTGTCTGTCTGTCTGTCTGTCTGTCTGTCAGTGTGTTCAACACTACCAAACAAGGCAAAACACACACAACGACGACACACAGATGCATGGACACACAAAGCATAGTCTACATCATTATATATATAAACACGCCCGGTACGCGCGCGCGCGCGCGTTCGCACACCACAATCATGCTTATTAAGAACACGCGCGCGCGAGCGCACACATACTATGCTCTTAAACGCACATATCTAACAACAGTTACACGTACATATAGTTCACAGGTGCGCAATCACCATACGACACAGACAGGCACGCGCACACACACACACACGCACACGCACGCACACGCGCGCACACACACACACACACACACACACACACACACACACACACACACACACACACACACACACACACACGCGCACGCGCGCGCGCACGCACACTTAATGAGCAATAAAAAATAAAAAAAAAAGCAAACGTTATTGCTTATCCAATGTACCATCTGAAAATTAAAAAAAACTTTGACTTTGACTTTGACTTTGACTTTACACCGAACGCGAAGAGACAACCCAAACCTCCACCCTAGCTATTTCGAGCTTAGGCCTGCCTACTCATGGTCAATTCTTCTCTCTTAGTGTCCAGCGTGTGAAGCGATGCACGCACGTAGCAAAACAAGCAGGAGCAAACATTAGGACAGGTAAAGACCACTGATGACACTCCTCACTGACTTGACCACGGCTCATCGGACACCGTAAGTAACAAGGCTGGGGAGGAGTACAGGGATTAACCCTTTCACCGCCAATGTCGCATTTTAGCACCACAGTGATTTAACACCTATGTCACTAAAAGGCATCAAATTGGGGTCTATTATCCAAAGACCCTGTTGTCTTAGTTTTGGGAAGTAAGGATAGACCTTATTTTATATATGTCACAGAAGAATCCCCAATACTGCAGATGGATTTTGTTCTCTACCCAGGTAAATTTAATGGACATTTTTGGCTGAAGTATGGCTGGCGGTGAAAGGGTTAAGCGAAGGGTGTAAATGGGTGCCTGACGTCAGTTGGGGAAAACGTCCTTCGGATGAGGCAAGGCAAGGCAAGGCAAATGTTTTATTTCATACCCACTTGGGGCACAGAAATATAAAACAAAGTACACACATAGATAAACAATCGAACATCAAAACAGAGTGATGTCTATATTATGAACGACAAGGAAATAACTAGGACAAATATACCTATATCATTATTACAAAAAAAAACAAAAAAACATGTTACATTTTGTCCATACAAATCATCGAAAAGAACTGTTTATAACTGTAACAAAGTGCTTAAGTTTAATCAAAAGTTTCTTATTTTTTGAGGAAAACAAAGCATTAAATTTATACGCATTTGGTCGCACAAAAAAGTACCGTGGAAGATATCTATTTCTTTGAGACGTTAAAACCCTTTCACCGCCAGCCATATTTCAGCCAAAATTATCCATTAAATGTACCTGGGTAGAGAACAAAACCCATCTGCAGTATTGGGGATCCTTCTGTGACATATATAAAATAAGGTCTATTCTTACTTCCCAAAACTAAGACTGTAGGGTCTTTGGATAATAGAGTTAGACCCCAATTTGGTGGCTTTTTGGTGACATTGGTGTTAAATCACTGGGGTGCTAAAATGCGACATTGGCGGTGAAAGGGTTAAACCGTGGTCCCATGTGCGAAAGCACGCACAAAGATCTTGCGCACACGTTAAAGCCCATTTCCACTATTCGGTAGGAGTAGGTCATGTTGTGCCGGTGGAATGGATGACACGAACTCACATTTCGTTTTGCATTTATTTTATATATTCTAAGTTGTATGTAGAATGTGGTAGACAATCTACTTCTTGTAAACTTTAAGGGTAGAAGGGTGTCTTTGTTTTTGCAAAATGTGTCTATTATAATTAGTCATGTGACTGGTATGTCGATGGCAGTATGATTTTATTTCCAGTATTGTATCTAAGCTTGATTGAGAAGGTGAATGTGGTCTATGTTTCTTCTTAGAATGTTCATATTGTAACTCTCTTACTCTTGCATAATTGTCAGTGTGTGTGTGAGTGTGTGCGCGTGCGTGTATGTGTGTATGTGTGCGTGCGTGCGTGCGTTCATGTGTGTATGTGTATGTGTGCCTGCGTGCATGCCTGCGTGCGTGTGTGCGTGCGTGTGCGTGCGTGCGTGCGTGCGTGCGTGCGTTCATGTGTGTATGTGTATGTGTGCCTGCGTGCATGTGCGTGCGTGCGTATGTGTGTGTGTGTGCGCGTGTGCGTGTGTGTGTGTGTGTGCGTGTGTGTGTGTGTGTGAGAGAGAGAGAGAGAGAGAGAGAGAGAGAGAGAAGAGAGAGAGAGAGAGAGAGAGAGAGAGAGAGAGAGAGAGAGAGGGAGAGAGAGAGAGAGAGAACTCAGAACTCAGAACTCAGAACTATTTTAATGTACATCGGCCATGGGCCACAATACATTGTTATGGGAGGAGGGGGTAGGGTTAGTATATTAATACTATAATAATTATATTAAACGTCATTCAAATATCCACAGAAATTAAACTAATCAAAAGGAATACAGTACACAAAATCAAATAATGACATTTAACTTCTTACATATTTCATGTTAAGTACATCATTAAGTTAGCTAATTTAATTCTGGTCTATGTATAAACAAACTAGTTAATATGCCTACTATGTATTTCAATTCAGAATTAGCATACATATTTACAAAAGCAAAGCCTTTTTTCGTCTGTTAATTGCGTGAAACACAAACCGAGATACGTTGAATCTGTAACATATACTAGTGGCTGTAAGAATAAAGTGACTGGGGAGAGTTGCTGACTGTTTCAGGAATTTACTTCTCAAATCGCTGTAGAAAGAACAGTTAAACAAAAAGTGCTCTTCGTCTTCTGTCTGGTCTCTGCAAAACGGGCACATCTTATTCCTACCTGTGTTGTTATAGCGATGAAGATTGTTGCTAAATGGGAGAGCGTTTAATCTTACTTGAGTAATAGCAACGCGGAAGCAATAGGTATCCATGTCAAGAAGATATCTTTCCTTTTCAAATACAGTTTTAAAAGTTCTATGGCTATCATATCTATTACTATCTCTGATTGAACCTGTCCATTCTTGAATGTACATATCAATAAGTCTTTGTTTAAATTCAGTCAAGAACATTTTTACTTGCCCAACCCCTTGCTGATACCACACGAAACCAAAACCTGTCAAACACAAAATTCCCCTTACCTTTGAAGCCCAGCATTGTTTACCTGATTTATCTAATTCTAAAAGTATGAAATACGCTTTGTGTGGAAGCCTTTCAAAGTTAATTTGCAAAACCCTTATCCAATAACGAATACATGCAACATATGAATTGACATAAAGTGGATAACGGCCACATTCTCCATAAACCATTTTGTTTGGGGTTCTGCGTGGCACACCTAGGAATCTCTTGCATGCTAACATGTGTACCTTTTCTATATGATCTAATCTGTTTAAACCCCAGATCTCAGAAGCATATAATAACATGGGCTGGATCTTTGTATCAAATATATCTTAAAGAATGTACGCATTTGCATTTCTTTATAATTTTGAAATACTTTGTTGTGACGTAAGTGTCCCGCGCGACCCGCTTTCTTTATTTCTTATCTACACCCCCCCCCCCCTTCTCCCCTCCCCCCTCTCCTTTTCATTTCTCTGTCCGGCCGCCACGTTAATTGCCACCCACCATCTAAAGAATGCCGATTCCGGGATTGGTCCCTTTTGAAGGTCGACTTGTCTCCCCGGTCAGCACGTACCACCTACCGAGGTTATCTCCCTTCACCCCCCCCCCCCCCCTCTCTTATCTACCGTCTCATCACAAGAAAGTGACAACCGAGGTTATCTCCCTTTGAAGATGGTTTTGCTTTTCCGAGCACGAGAAGGATTTTGAATGTCGGCACGTGATAAGGATGTAATAGGCGCGTGATTGTTCGGTACATTTAGAACAGCAATCTTGTGACGTGTCGACTGCTATAAACCAATAGCAGGCTTTCATTGTTTGAAAGTGAAGGCTATAATTGGCGTAGTGAGAAAAAGTTTTTCACACAAGACGCTGAAACTGACTAGAGCAACACCTCTCCCAGCCAGAATAGCCCACCTAGTAAGTCTTATTGATGACTGGTGATTGAGACTGGTTGTTTGTTTGACTCTAGTTTTGATCTAGATCCTATGTTCAATGATGAATAAGGAGTAGATAGATATGTTATAGAAAAGAAGTGGTAAACATTCTATTCTATTTATGTGCACTGATTATTTGTGTGTGTGTGTTTTTGACTTGAACACTTTTGGTACCAGAACCGGAGTTTATGCCTACTAACCCTTTTGTCTATTTTTAGTAGGAAACCTATGGGCCGCAATCTTGCACTATTTTTAGTAGGAAACCTATGGGCCGCAATCTTGCACTTTATGATACCATTCCTTTCCAGGTGTTGGATGGAGAGTGATGATGGATTGATCACCTTTTATGTTTTACTGATCTCAGTTTGTTAACTGAAATTCAGTTTATTTATTAACTACATGTAGTGCTATTGTACAAGGGAAGCCTTCAAGCCGGTTGGGATTCACTAATTCCCTGCCGACTGAAGCCCCTTGTCTCTAAGCCATAGAGATCTACATCCACCTTCTCCTGTGATTATCAGCAGGGCATCGTGGGCCGGAAGATCATCCCTGACTCCACCAAGCACCAAGACGGGATCGCCGCCAAGACGACCCGCACCCAGAATCCGCGAGGAGACCACGCCTGAACCGTGCCATCCCGCGAAGCCGTAACCGGAACGACTGGGAGCTACTCTCACCTGACGAGCAAGCCCAGAACTTCAAACAGCTAAGTCCACCTGACTGCGCCAATCATTTGAACTTTCCTACGGACACCGAAGATAATTAGTAACCCTTCCGGCATGGGGCGAACCTTATAGAAAGACAAAAGTCTTGTGAATCCTTTCGGATTTCATTGTGTTTTATCCATATTTTGTTTTGGCGCCATTGAGCTGCTTTATTATTATTGTTGCATAATCTTATGCAGATTTTGGGAGTAAATAAAATACAAGTGTCAAATAATCCTGAACCCTTTGGTCAGACTGATGAGAGTGGGAGTCTTGTAATTTCATGTAAAACCCTACTTCTCTCTGTCTGCCATTTAGAGCAATTCAACCACTTGTATTTCTTACAACCATACGAGCCAGAACCCGGGCACAAATATAAATTTATTAGATGAAAAGGGGCCGGGAAAGTTGCTCATCTCCCATACCCTAGAGAAGTGGGCTAAAGGCAAATTTTCTAAAGTCTTCCCTAGGGACTTAGCCTTTTAACCCATTACCTCGTCACATCTAATTGGGGGCTCGCGTCCGGGATATTTTTTTTTCCATAAAGTCTAACAAATTTCAATTCAAACGGTAGTTCCTTTTCAAAACTGATCTTGTGTCCACTGGGAAAGTTATTGTGATTTGGTTCACTGTGTTTTGATTTGATTTGTTTGAATGCTATTTATGACTTTATTTTGATGTGCATGCTATTTCTGTTTATGTTGAAATAGTTAAGTGTTGTTTGATACATTCAACTCAGCAGCTTTGTTTTTATTTTGAATAGTTGTATTTACAACCATGGCTGAGATTGTTAAACTTAGGAGGGAACTTAAAGAATGGGGAGAATCTCTAGGATTGTCAGGCCAAGAGTTAGCAAATTTTGTCATATCTGAATATGACAAAGAGAAAGCTCGCGAGGTGGCTGAGAAAGACAAAACTCGTGCTCATGAGGCTCAAGAGGCTGATAAAGCTCGCGAGGCTCAACAAGCAGATAAAGATCGCGACGCTCAGGAGCAAGAGAAAATCCGTACTCATGAGTTAAGGCAGAGGCAACTAGTGCAGGATGCCAAAAATAAAGAACTCGAACTTGAGGCCACTGAGCGAGAAAAGGCGCGAGACCATGAGCTAGCTATGAAGCAGCTAGAAAACTCAGCAGACTCTGAGACTGCTGCCCCTCAAAATTTTCCCCCTCCCATTCATACCTCAGCCATGACCTTCACATTGGAGGCATTCAATGAGGCAACCGAGTCTATCGATGCATTCCTCGATAGATTTGAAAGACTGGCCCAGGAATTTGAGCTTGCTCCGGAAAAGTTCAACCTCAAGCTTGCCCAAAGTCTCAGGGGTGTGGCTTATGAGGTGTACAGCAAACTTCCGTCAAGCCAAATTACCGACTACCCAGCTTTGAAAGAAGCCCTGCTCAACAGATACGAGTTGACAGCGGACGCCTACCGGAAAAAGTTCCGGTCAACCAGAAAAGGTAGGGGAGAGTCCTATGCCCAATTTTCAGATAGACTGGGGAACTATCTGACCAAATGGGTGTCGCTTTCTGCCAAAACTGAGTCCTATGAGGATCTCCGGGAACTGATGGTTGGCGAGCAACTGCGCGAAACCATGTCCCCAGAGTTACGCACCTTTACTGCCGAACAAGGTGCCACAACTCTGGCTGACCTCATCCAGCTAAGTGACCGGTACACTCTAGCCCATGATGAACCTAGCGCCCCTAAAAGGCCAAAACTACAACAAGTAGTTGGGTCCACTGCTTCACAGCAGAGCAGGTTTAACCCCAACTCCAACAGTGGGTCAAACAGTTCTACCCATGAACGACAACCACTGGGACAACCCTTATTCTGCTCATACTGCAAGTCGAACACCCACAATCGGGATGACTGCAGGAAACTTGCTTACAAGCGGCAAAATGTTGCAACTATGCAAGTCGTCTCGACTTCGCAGAATTGCACAAACCCCTCCCCAGTACAGTGTCCAGGCACACCGTCAGTCGTTGGACAGGCGACTGTCAACAACATCCCTGTTCAGTGTCTCTATGACACTGGACTGTCATGCGACGCCATTGTCTGCGGATCCTTAGTCCCCGCGTCAGCATACACGGGAGACTTCATCTCTCTGCAAGGCCCTGATGCTGCAATCCCCCCTTCCACTTTGCCAGTCGCCATAATCAATGTCGACACCAGATATGTTAAGGGACCCATCAAGGCAGTGCTCATGGACAGTCCTGTCTATGACCTCATACTGGGATCACAGTATGTGTTTTTAGGGCACCCCTCTCAACCTGCCCTAGTTTCAGCAGCATTCCCTTCTCCCCAAACCACAAACCAACTCCCTCCCTCCTTCCCAAAGAGCAAATCTCCCTCAGCAGGGAAGAAACCTCTCAACGCGGCAAACCAAATTGCCGCGCGAGCCAATCCAGATTGTCCCAAGTCCCCAAGTCCACCACAACTTGGAAAATCCTTCCCAAGGAATGTCCGCCTAACGACCCAAGACCACTCGCCACAGGTACCTCAGGTGAAAGGCAGCACTGTACCCGCAAACACCCACCGAAGGTACTATCGGGACAGGCCGCCGCACATACAGCCGTCACCTACCCCTCCCTTTCAGCGAGTGGCAGTCGACTTGGTCGGGCCTCTACCTCAACGGAAGAAGAAATTCCGGTACATAGTCACCGTGGTCGACATATGTACCATGCAGTGCGATGCCGCCCCAATCTCCTCACTTGATGCTAGTCAGATAGCTGCGGCACTCAAAGCCATTTTCGCCCGAATCGGCCTACCAAACCACATCATCAGCAATGATGAATCCAGGCTAAAGGGGAAACTCAGGCAAGAGGTGTTTGCTATTCTGCAATCAACCTTGGGACAACTCAACACAGGATTGCCGCACCAACCTCAGTCGGAATCCATTCCACTGATCTCTAACCCACCTGCTCCTTTGAACTCTGTGTTGCGACCAGATGTTCCACCATTCCAGCCGACCCAGTCTCCCCACTAATTTGTCCCTGTCGCCCAAGTCGAAAGTGGAGTCGGCGTTCCACAGGAAGATTCCGGTACCAGAATCTTTTCTTCGGGGGCCTCTGTGACGTAAGTGTCCCGCGCGACCCGCTTTCTTTATTTCTTATCTACACCCCCCCCCCCCCTTCTCCCCTCCCCCCTCTCCTTTTCATTTCTCTGTCCGGCCGCCACGTTAATTGCCACCCACCATCTAAAGAATGCCGATTCCGGGATTGGTCCCTTTTGAAGGTTCGACTTGTC
>CM065691.1:20486707-20513892 GCA_017654935.2 Phymorhynchus buccinoides
TCTCTCTTTTTCTCTATCTTTCTCTCTCTCCTCTCTCTCTCTCTCTCTCTCTCTCTCTCTCTCTCTCTCTCTCTTTGTCAGTTACGTAGCATTGTGGCCTCCGTCTCATGTGTCCTACTTCCATCTCTCTAAGTGATGTGTCAGTCTTTGTGTTCCCCAATCTCTCCGTCTCTTTGTTATTCCTAAAACCTATCCCCAACCCAAACCACTAACCTTAACCCTCACCCTTATCGGGGTCCACACAGAGACGGGGGCACAATGAGGGTGACACATAGGGATAGGGACACATAGAGACCGGGACACTAGAGATGGGGGCACAATGAGGGGTACAACAAGACGGGGGCACAATGAGGGTTAACACATAGAGAAGGGGACAGCAAGAGATGGGGACACACATAGGCGGTGACACGTAGAGACAGGGACACGCGCAATGAGGGTGGCACATAGGAACAGGGACACAGAAATGGGGACATATAATATAGACTCGGGGACACACAGAAACGGGGACACAGACACAGGGACACATGGCATGGCGTTGCTCTCTGTGGCAGTTTCCTGCGGTCTGGGCCACTACTACAACAGTGACACGGGTAGGTGCAGCGCGTGTGGGCGAGGGACGTACCTGGACGAACTGGGACAGACAGGCTCCTCCCTCACCTCCCCCTGCAAGGCCTGCCCCTCGGGCACCACCACACCCTTCCCCGCAGCCCAGTCCGACGTCGACTGCACAGGTAGGGGCCAAAAGTAACGTGAGAGCTGTATGATGAATGATTTGCTGAAGCATTTTCTTCTGTTTTTGGTAACGTTGAGGCTGCAGCATTAGACAAAGCTGCGTGGGTCTGTGTCAAGGAAAACAGTTATGGCTAATAGTCCGTGAATTATGGTAAAATGTGAGGGACACTCGGATATATCAAGGTAGTGTGGACACTTTATATGTGTGACCCAGCACCACGGAAGGGGACATTAAGTCGATGGGCTAGTTTCTCACCACAGGCTTGCAAAATCAAAAATCTCATTTTTATGGAATTATGATTCTTTTAGTTTGTTCTCTGACATTCTTTTCTTTCATAGCTATAAAGGATGATCTATAATATGGTCTCTACCTGTATCTATATAAGTGTTTTAAAACAGTTAGGTCAATGACATTTTCATCAGCTCGGCTGGACGTTAGACTGTGTTTCTCCAAACATGTCCCACGTTCACCACTACTAACTTTAAATGTTCCATAACTCGGGAACAGACAAAACTATATATGTATGGTTATTGTATCAGTTGGAAAGAGATTTGTCTGAAGTTTTCTAACTGTAGTAATTTTCTTAGAATGGTCAATCCTTAAATTTTTTTTTGTTTTTTTTTTAAAAAAAAAAATCATACTGTACCAACACTCAAAACAACAGCATTAGCCTAAAACAACCTGGAACCATACCCTAGCACATAGCTAAAACGAAAGTGGCCCCATGGGACTGCACCCATACCGCAGGGAGTAGAGGGAGTGACTGCCCTTACTTCCGGGTATGACGGGCACCCTAGGGGCACCGGATATGTCATTCTTGAATTTTCCAGCCTTTCAACCACACCTGGTCCTACCCTGCTCCGCCTTTTCTGACTCTTGTCTATTTGGTGGGTTCGTTCCGTGCATAGCTTTGTTCTATTCAGTTTCTTGGGAAAGCTGTTAGTCATCCTATCGATATTATTTCCTTGTCATTACTTGGTGTTCGTTTTAGTTGAAAAATTATTTCGTTCACTATGTTGTTCGTTTTCGGGGTGGCTTCAGCCGATTATGGCTTCTTGCACCCCTTCAGTTTCCACTTCGGGGAAAGCAGTTTTCTGCTTCGGTTGTTTTTCTGTTTTCAAAGTCTGTTGACTCTTCTTCTCTCACTAGGGGGGGGGGGGGAACCCCCCCTTCGTGCAGGTTCTCTTAATCTTCTCAAGAAGTTTCGTCTAAGGCCTCTCACAAATCCTGACGTCTCGTACAGTCACAGTCCGTTCCGGGTACACCGGGCATAACCGGTTTCGGAGCCCATTCCAGTTTATCTCCCTTCGGAGGTTTCTGCTCCTTCTCATTTTCCGTTGGACTCGCAGGCTTTGTACTACTCTGTCTTTCTTTCGTCACTTGGACTCTTCGGGTTTCAGGGTTCTCCCTTTCGCATCGACAGAATCTTCCTCCTTTTTCGGTTCTATGTTTAGGCCAGAGAGGGTGCCGCCAGTTGTCTCTTCTCGTGGGACTGTCACTGGCGCAACCCTCTCTCCTCCTTCTGTTCACAGGCTTGCCTCCAGGAAGCCCTTGTCCGCTAAGGCCAGCGTCGACCACAACAGGGATAGGCAATCCCTTTCCACCTCTGGTTTCCGTCCTGTGGGCATGATGTTTACGGAACAGAGAGGCTCCCCTCCGGGGAGATTGCCTAGTGACAGAGGTGACACCTCTGGCACCAGACTGGCCAGTCTGTCAGGCAATCATCCGGTGGTACCTAGGAGGTACCTCCAGGATCGGGAACGGCCCGTTCCCTATCCTGAGTCCGGGCTCAAATCCACCACTCAGTTCCAGGGAGAGGTTACCCAGAACAGTCAAATCGGTCGGTGCGGGGCACCTTCATACCGATAAGAGTCCATACCCCCCTCCCGGGGGATGGCTCTCTCAGTGATCCTGGCACTGGCAGCGGTTGGGGCCTCTTGGCAGGCCCACCGCAACCGGAAATTCGCTTCTCCCGGTTGCGAGACGGTTTCCTCCGGTTCTCCCGGTTCTCGGTGCTTAACCGGTTTCACCCGGTATTCATCCGGTTTCTCCCGGTTGTCTCCCGGTTGCTTGGCCAACGCGGACATACCGGGGGATGGCACGGTTGGAGCCTCTTGGCATTCCCACCGCAACCGGATATTTGCTTCTCCCGGTTGCGAGACCGTTTCCTCCGGTTCTCCCGGTGTTTACCCGGTAATCATCCGGTTGTCTCCCGGTTGCTTGGCCAACGCGGACATACCGGAAAAGGGTTCGCCTAGAACCGGAAAATACCGGATGATGAATTTCCGGTTCGTTCCTCCGGTTTGGGTCAACCGGAAATGTCCCGTTTTCACGGTGGACGTCGGGGTCTCCCGGTTCCTGCCGGTGTTCATAGATCTACACACTCCCAACCGGCAGAACCCTCTTCCAAGCATGGTCCTCCAGTGGTGTTTGATTCTATGGGCCGTGCTTATCAGAAGCTTCAGCGACTAGACCCCTCCAAGGAATTCTGTGTGGATCATTCTGACTTTGAGTCTGACATGGTGCTGGACCCTCAGTTGGAGGTCCCTCACACTCTAACAGAGTCTTCTGTTCAGAATCTTCTCAAGATTTTGTCACGATCGTGCCCTTACGTGGTACCTGTTCGATCCACCCATCAAGAGTCCACCACTGATCGCTCAGTTGGCTCTCTTCAGCAGTCTAAGAGCTCTTTGACTCTCCAAACTCCCTCCTTCATGGAGGATTCGGTGGTTAAAACTGAATTCACGTTGAGGACTGGTAAAGTTTTCTCATCTGGTTAGATCTGCTTCGATCTTCTGGTCTTGAGCTCTTGTTCTTCTGATCGATCGCTCTCACCTATCCATTTAACCGGTATGAGCAACGTACCGTCCGATTCCGTTCCGGTTCAAGAACCTCGTGGTGATTTTGGCCTCCAGTGCTCTTCCGCCAATTTCGCCGTTTGGCATGGTGGCTTTTGGGAATGCTCCATCGTTTTCTTTGTTTCATTCTTGTCCGTTGCAACGGCGCCTGTTGGTCCGTTTTCTTCGATTCTGACGAGCATGGATTTCCTTGCTCTTTTTAGATTCATGCCTTTCTGGTTACAACAGTGTTGTTCAACCTGATGACTTTTTCAACCGGTCCTGTCAACCGGTTTTATCAAAAAATTTCCGACCGTTTTCGGCCCATTCTGACTCTAATTGGCCGGCGATCTCTTAGGCCGTTTAAAGGGTTTTTTGTTCTTCTGTTCTCTACCATTTCCAAGTCAGTACCGTTGAAATGGGATTTTTCCACGGTTATCCTGACGTCACTTGGATACTCTGTTACGCTTCTCGCAGTAACTAACCATTTCACTTTGGGCGGGTCTACCAGGCCCAAGGAAGATTCAGTTTCCTTAGGCTCTTTTTGTTGTTCATCCTTTCAAGTTGGTACTAGGTAGGTGTCCATGAGGACTACCTCCCTTTTCCCTCTTTCTCCAAGCCTTCTAAGGCTGTAGCAGAGAAACTCCATTATGACAAGAATCTTGCCCGGTCAAGCTTAAGCCTTCCAACGTTATACAGTTGGAAGCATCTTTGTCCAAAGCCCTCAAGGGCTGTGCTTTTGTGACGTTGTCTGGTTCGTCTTTTTTTTGCTGTATTGCGTTTTTTCAGGCTCTTTGAGTCCCGTGGAATGGACCAGCCATTGGAGTGGCTCTAGCTTCCCTTGGTGATTCTTCTGGCCAGAGACTCTTTTTAGGGGCACTTTAGGGACTGTCTGGATATGAGGTTCTACACGGTCGTGTTCACAGTCTCAGCCTCTGAGGACACCGGTGGTGTCCGACCTCTCAGTAATGAAGGCGGTCACACTTCGCTGTCCCCTCGTTTTTCTTAGTCTGATGGGGTCGATTTTGGAGCTCCTTCTTCTGGCCTGGGTATACATAGGCCCTTGCAGAGAGAACTCAGAGTGCGCACACCTTCTTTCACGTTTTCAACCATGAGTTGTTCAACCTGTTGACTCGTTCAGCCGTTCCAGTCATCCCGTTTCGGACTGGGTCCGTCCCGATCTGGCTTTAACTGTCCGGCTAGCATGATCTTCCCTTCTCAGCCGTCAGATCACCGAACAGCACAGCTTTCAACCTAAAGTTGTTCAACTGGGTGATTTTTGCCTTCCTTCAGGCCCCCCCCCCTCTTGGTCTTCGGCGTCTCGTTCCGACCGTTTTTTATGGTTTAGGTCGAGGTGTGTCATTGTCACGTTTGCACACTGTTTCGCTTTTTTTCTACATGTTTTCCTCTTTGGTGGGGACATTTCCGCGTCATCAGGTTAGTTTTGACGTCATGCGATAGCAAATATGTTGCTGTTGCTGTCTGTTCCTACTTCATAGGCAGTTTTTAATTTTTATTTTTACCTCCCTACCGATCGAATTGTCTCCTGGTTTTTTTTTTTTTGTTTTTTTCAACCAGTCAACGGGGGTCCCTTTCGTCGTTCTTAGCATGTAGAGTTGGTTACGAAGTGCAGTCGCACATTCGTACCATGGTTTCTCAGTTTGCTAGGTCAGAGGCTGAATCTGCTGCTCTTGCGGATTTTCATCCTAGTACTAGCTGTCTCTATCCCGCCATCGGTCCTTTGCTTGCCCGACATTCTGAACTAGTCTTGTCCAGTTTGTTTTCTACCCAGACTCGCCCCTTCGATCGATATTTTCCAGTTCGAAAGGGCGTAGCAATATGTAGTGGCCCGGTCCGGCCACTCATAGACCGTAATGTATCAGGCCTTGGCTGCTCAAGATGACTCGATGCGGAGTTTGTCTTCTCCTGACTGCTTTGATAGTCAACCATGTGCTTTCCAGAGATGCCTTCCCAGACTTTTTAAGGACTCTTTCTCTTGGTTCGCCTTCTGTGGTGACAGGAAGTTCGATCCGTTAAGACCTTCTACGGTTCTTTCGTCGAATTCTTAGCTTTTCTTCTCAGGTCTAGAAATCTATGCCCATACCCTTTCTGGGTACAGAGCAACCATCTTCAGTATGAGTTCCATGGCCGTAGGTGCTACCGTACCGCTAAGCTGTACGCCACCCCTGTCTCGCACTTCTTGCTGAAGTGCATGCCATTGTATTCCTTCCCTCTGATGGCACTAATCCCCCGGGTTTTGAAGAAGTCCTCCGGGAGCACCCGGACTTGATTCTCGTCACACCAATGTGGCCCACAAGCCATTTGTTTCCAGAAGTTCTCGACATGGCGAAAGACGGCCCTCTTCCTCTCAATCTCACTCCCGCCACTCTTCTCCAGCCAAGAAGCGGGGTCGGACACCCTTGCCCTTCAAGACTAATCTTGGTCGCATGGCGACTATTCGACTAGGGCTTCATAGCCAGGGATTCTCCACACGCACTGTGGACCTGTTGGTCGCCTCTAGGCGTAAGTCGACTCACGATCTGTATGATTTTCGTTGGACCACCTGAGTTTTCCTTATGTCGGGTAGAAAAGTTTTGAGACCGATCGTCCCCCTGGTCCAGTTTTTAGAATTCTCTCTCACTTGCTTAGAACCAGGAATTGTATCTCAAAAAACTTTATCCGGTTATAGGGCGGCTTTGATTAGCACAATTTTGTTGGCCTTTGGTTCCAAGTTTACGGAGAATCTCTCAGCTTGCCTGTTCTCACTTCTCGACACTGTGTGCCTCCAGGCGCTGTCCAGGACGTTCCCGTGTCCCCAGTGGGACATCTTTTTTTGTTCTTCTTCTTTCTCAGGACAATGAACCTGCTTGAAGGTTACCTTAACTTCTGACTTAGACAGTTTTTTCTGATCTCGCTCGCCACTCTCGGCGCATCAGCGGTGTGCATGCTACTCAGTGCCTGACCAAGGCCGTCCAGTTCGCGGTAGGTTTTCTCGTCCGTCTTCCTTTCTTTTCTCGGAGTTCCGCGGCAAAGAAACCTAGTCTGGCTGACGTGTACTCTCCTCTAGTCTCCTTTTCGAGGTGTGAGCTCTACGTTTTTTACTTCCTCGGACCAAGTCCTTAAGAGGGTCTAAGCGTCGGTGTTTGTCGCATCAATACAAGTTTGTAGCGATGTGGCTAAAGGTAACTGTGTTTCGTTGCATCCTCAACCCCATTAAGTTGGCTTAGCGGCTCTCTGTTTGAACCCCATTCGCGCCCATGAGTGCGGGCCTTTAAGCTCTTCCTGGCGATAGTGAAGGGCGTCCTCGTGAAATTGTTATTATCGAGGGGACACACCGCCTCAGTGAAGACGTATCCTTTTTCCTATTAAGAAGGTTGTCGTTTCCGCAGGTTCCGGTCTCCTTTAGTGGAGTCCCTGCGTTTTGTCTTTATGTCGTTCGTTGGTATATCATGTATATGATTATTTGGGGGCAATTTATTGACATATTGATGGATGTTTTGCAATTATTCAGGGGGTTTCTTCATGTATGAGTGTTACCCTCTCTGTTTGTAAAATGCCTTTTGGGTTATTTGGTGTGTCAGTTGGCACGCATCACCCTCCACCACGGTGGTAATCTGCAGTTGTTTTGAGTTGTTGGTACCGTATGATAAATTAGATTGGTGGATTTTGATTACCTAATCTATTTAATTTAATCCTTACCAAACCACTCAAAACAAAAAATGTTCCCTCCCAGCCCTCCCTCCTGATGCGGGGCTGTAAAATTCATGAATACAATTCCGGTGCACAAGGGTGCGCGTCATACCCGGAAGTAAGGGGAGTCACTCCCGCTACTCCTGCGGTAGGTGCAGTCCCATGGGGCAGTTTCGTTGTAGCTATGTGCTAGGGGTAAGGTTCCAGGTTGTTTTAAGGCTAATGCAAGTGTTCTCTGAGTGTTGGTAAGTATAAATTAAATAGATAGTAGGATTAATCAAAATCCACCAGTGTGACATTAATGTCCCTTTTGTGGTGCTGGGTCACATTGATTAAGTGGATGATTTTGTCTTGGAGCTGATTCTAGGGCGTGGGTGATTGGATACAATCCCAAAAATCTGTTCCTTCTCGCAATAATCGGGTCTAAGCGCGGGCCGACGGCCCGCATATTTGCAGATCTGCCTGTACTTTTTAACCGATCGCTGCGTGAATTTCTTCGTCGTCTGCTAAATCCGGGGTCTGCCACAAAACCGAAAGCATCGAGCAGAATGAATGATTCCGACATCTTATTGGTTCCTTTACAATGTTAGTGTAAATCAACCATCATGTTCATTCATTTACCGTACAGAAGTTGCGAGAGTCCTACCGCCATATTGATTTTCTTAAAAATGAAGCGGACAAATGACGCTCTTCGACTTGATTTTTGCGGCGGCAAAGTAAAAAAAAAGAAATGCTCTTCAAACGAGTGGCAGAAGATGTTTTTTTTTTTTTTTTTTTTTTTTTTTTTTTTTTTTTTTTTATTGCAGAAACAGCTACGCATCAACAGTCTCGAAAAAAAGCGCCTGAAAGATAACCGGAATTAGTGCGAGGGAAACACCGGTTCCAAGACGAGTGCTGAAGAAGTGGCCATGGCTTTTTTTTTAGGCAAGATTGAATCTCCCCCCCCCCTTCCCTTCGTATTCATTGAACCTGCCCCCCGGTTTTTTATCTTAGGGGGGATTTTTCAAAATCGTAGAATCAGCTTGTTTGTCTTTGATTTTCAGAGTCGTGTCTGTACGGCAGCACTTCAACCTGCACTCAGCAGTGCGCGCTGTGCCCTGTGGGTTGGGTTGTACTCTGAGCACCCGTGCAGATACTACTGTGTGGCGGCCCCTACATGGAGACACGGCCAGAGAGGGCGCCACCGCCAGTGTGTCCTGCTCCGTCGACCCCATCACCACACCGCACCCACCACCACCGCACTGACGACCGTGCGCACATGCATGAGCACCACACCGCCTAAACATGAATGCACGCCACATGCACACACATGCATACACACACACGCAATAACCCACAAACATGCACAATACACACAACAATGCAGATATTACACACATGCAAAATACACCACAAACACACACACCATACACACACACACACATACACACACACACACACACATACACACACACACATACGTGCACGCACACGTATGCACTCGCCGCGCACATGGCAACACACACACACACACACATGCACAACGCACACACACACTCGCACTCGAAGTTAACACAAAGTGCAGTCTATAGATATGATAGTTTTCGGTTGTGGTGTGTGGTGTTGCGTCCATGGGTCTAATCTCCAACTGTAATGTGGGATTTTCTCGGGAAATAGAAGGAGTAACATTGTTAAAGCTTTGGCACACATATAGATTTCTATGCAAGCTTTCAAACTCTATTTTCACAACCTCATTGTACCCCAGATAGAAAGGCGTTAGAGATACAAGCTTTTGGTGGAAGTTGGCGGGAAAAATTAGGAAAAGCTGACTATGTATCACTTTCCCCGTGGGGATACCGGGGGGTCTTTTGCAGAAATAGTTCCCCCACCTTCTGGAAGTTCTGTGCTTGTAACTTCCTCTATTCTGCCACTGTTTTGTACTCCTGCCTTTTCCCTTTGCTTTATGTCTTCTACTATCTTTCTGATTATTGGCCCATTCTCCTGCCTTTTTCAAAAATTCTTCCAAATAATGTTTCTCCTTTGAGCTCATCCGACTTGGATTGTTCCGGCTGTACGCAGCGGGGGACAGTGGAAAATGAAGACGGACACATATGTACCTTACCCATTGTGGCCATGTGACCTGGAAACCCAGAAGAAGAAGAAGAAGACTACCTAACTAAACAAATTTAAAATCGAAGATACGAGTTTTCGGATTTCACCTTCGTATGACACAATGCCCGATCTTATCCGATATAATACATGCCCGATCTATCCCTATGATACAATGCGCCTATCTTATCCGATATATACAATGCCCGATCTATCCGATATAATACCATGCCCGATCTATCCGATGTATTACAATGCCCGATCTTATACGTATGATACAATGCCCGATCGTATCCAATATGATGCCAATCCTGATCTTATCGATATGAAACAATCCCCGAGCTTATCCAATATGATGCAATGCTGATCTTATTCCGATATGATTACAATGCCCCAAAAAACGCCCGATCTTAGCCGATATGAACAAATGCCCGATTTATCCCGATATATACAATGCCCTGATCTTATCAATATGATGCATACCGATATATACAATGCCCGATGTTATTCGATATGATACAATCCCGTGTTATCCGATGTAATATAATGCCCGATCTATCTGATAATGATGCAATGCCCGATGTTTTCTGATATGATGCATGCCCGATGTTATCTTATATTGATGCAATGCCCGCTGTTTTCACGATATGTACAATCCCGATCTTAGATCCCGATATGCTACAATGCTCATGTTTATCCGATATGATACAATGCCCAATGTTATCCGATATGATGCAATATCCGTTGATACAATGCCCGATCTTATCCGAATATGATACAATGCCCGATCTTATCCAATATGATACATGCCCGATCTTCCATATATACAATGCCGCGATCTTATCCGATATTATACAATGCCCTATCTTATCCCGATATGATACAAGCCCATCTTATCCGATATGGATACATGCCCATCTTATCCATATGATGCAATATCCGATATGATCCAATTGCCCGTGTTATTCGAAGATGATACAATGCTCCGATGTATCCGTATGATGCAATGCCCCGATGTTATCCGATATGAATGCAATGACCATGTTTATCGATATATGCAATATCCGATATGCAATATCCGATATGCAATTTCCGATTGATGCAATGTCCCCATGTTATCTGATATAATGCAATATCCGCTATGACTGCAATATCCCGATATGATGCACATATCCGATATGCAATAGCTGATATGATGCAATTTCGATATATGCAATATCCGATAGGATGCAATGCCCCATGTTGACTGATATGATTGCAATTTCCCGATATGATGCAATATCGATAGATGCGTTGCCCCATGTTATCTGATATGATGCAATATCCATGTTGTCCGCAGCCGACGTGTCGGCTCATTACGGCGGCAGATGAGCTGTCGTGGCCGGAGATTCTCCTCTTGGTGCTAGGGTCTCATCTTGCTGGTCGTCATCGTCATCCTCGTCCTCTTTCTGCTTTCCGGCAGCCCTCGTAAGTGGTGTAAGTCCTTTCCTGGGGTTTTTGACATCGTGAAGTGAGTGTATGTCCGTCATAGTTCTGATGTGTGGTGGTGGTTGGTGTATGTGTGGGGAGACCTGTTTTACCCTCCCGGTTTTGCCGGATAATCCCGGAATTTGCAAACATTCTGAGTAGAATAATAGTACGGGTGAACCTGACAATCCCGGATTATTTTGTTTCCGTTTGTATGAAAAGACGCAGGGTTTGACCGAAAACCTCGGAGTTCTGAATGCGATGTTTCATTGGTCGTGACCCCCCTCAACAAATGATAGTCTTTCTTGTTGGTAGAGATTGTAGTTTTGCCCAACTAAAACACAGTTTTGGCACCAACACAAGGCAAGTCAACCACGCGGCGGCAAGCGCCAGATATCTTCGACAAACGACGCATTGATAGGGTGAAACGGCCGAAAGTGAAGCAAGAAGTTTTCTCAAAAGTACGTAAATGCCAGGAATAACAAAGTTCACGTGTTGGGAGACGAGCATGCACACTGCAAGTACTGCAAGGTGGACTTCAAAATTTTGGCATGGCGCATAAGCGACATTGCGATGTAATTCCTGTTTTGTTTTTTCTCCTCAAATTCCGGGTTTTTCTGTGGCAAATTCCAGGTTTGTTCATTATAAGGGTAAACAGGTCTGTTGGTGAAAAACTTCAACTTGTTTTTCCAGAACTACGTAATTTACGAACTATGGATTCGCACAGATACCCCTAATTTTGACACAAAATTTGTTCCACAGTTGTTTTTGCTTTTTTTGGGTCATATTATAATGCGCCACGCCCAGATTTGACACAAAATTCTGATTTTGTTCCCACATTTTCTTATTGGTCATGTAGCATAATGCGTACTCCCCCATCTTGACACAAAATTTTGATTTTGTTCCTACAGTTTTTTTTACTTTATTATTGGTCATATAACGGCACATCCCACCCCCAACCCCCAAGTTTTACACAAAATTCTGATTTTTTCTTCCTAGGTTTCTTGTTGGTGGTATTCAAGGCACAGGGGTCCAAGTTGGGTGGAAAAAGTGCTCGCCTCATAGTCTGGTAAAATACTATACCAATGGTAGCACAACAAACCTTTGCATGATGATAGGCACCATGAGGACCCTTTTTCAGCAAATGTAGAAGACTTTCCAAAAAATCCCTGTAAAATGCATTTTCCTACAGCCTTGGGGGGAGGCGGGGGGAGGGGGGGCTCATGCCTATGGGCTAATTTTATTAGCTATCTCACATATGGTTTTTGTTCGAAAATGAGATAAAGACTACCGTTGCCTGGGTTTTTCTTTTTTTCTCATGAAAATATGAAATAAAAGTGTCAAATGTTAGTGAAGCTAACGGAGCGAAAGAGTGAGGAGGGGGAGTGACTTGAAGAACGATCCCATGGATTTTGTGAACACAGGGATTCAGGACAATTTTAAGACTCCGAATGGCTTTTATGAGAAAACTCAGAATAAGGCCGGGTTTCACATTGAGCCGCGTACGGAAACCTACATAAGTGGGGGGGAAAAGAAGGATGAACGTTTACGCATATAGGGGAAATTCATACCATGCCCCACAAAAATCTTGTCCCTTCTTTGTTTCACTTATTTTATGGATTGCGCTCACACCTGGTTTTCCGCATGGATATCCGCTTGTGTGTGTCACGGCCTAATGCTCTGGCTGGCGTTGTCCATTGACGAGAGTCCTGGGATTTGTCTGGAATGAGTTGAGAAACATTGACCCCCCCCAATTTACTGTGCAGGTCCCTGCATTTGTGACACGGTCAAGCCTCAGGACAAACAGGCTGGCACTGTCCAGTGACGAGAGTCCTGAGAATATGTTCTGGAATGATTGAGAAACATTGACAACCCCCCAATTACTGTGCAGGTCCCTGCCTTGTGACCAAGGTCCAAGCCTCAGACAGAACAGGCTGGCACTGTCCAGTGACTAGAGTCCTGGAGAATATGTCCTGTAATGATTGAGAACATTGAAACAACCCCCCAATTACTGTGGCAGGTCCCCTGCCTTGTTACCAAGGTCAAGCCTCAGGACAAACAGCTGGCACTGTCCAGTGACCGAAGTCCCTGAAATATGCTTGAAGAGTGAGAAACATTGACAACCCCCAATTACTGTGCAGGTCTGCCTTGTGCCAGGTCAAAGCCTCAGGACAAGACAGGCTGCCACTGTCCAGAGGACAGGTGCCAGCTGTCTTGTCCTGAGGCTGACCTGTCACAAGGCAGGGGACCCTGCAAGTAATTGGGGGGTTGTCAATGTTTCTCAACTCATTCCAGACATATTCTCAGACTCTCGTCACTGGACAGTGCCACCTGTCTTTCCTGAGGCTTGACCTTGGTCCAAGGTGCATGACCTGCACAGTAATTGGGGGTGTTGTCAATGTTTCTCAACTCATTCAGACCATATTCTCATGGACTCTTCGTCACTGGACAGTTGCCAGCCTGGCTTGTCTGAGGCTTGACCTTGGTCACAAGGCAGGGACCTGCACAGTAATTGGGGGGTTGTCAATGTTTTCTCACTCATTCAGACATATTCTCAGGACTCTCGTCACTGGACAGTGCCATCCTGTCTTTTCTGAGGCTTGACCTTGGTCACAAGGCAGGGACCTGCACAGTAATTGGGGGGGTCAATGTTTCTAAACTCATTCCAGAAAATTCCCAGGACTCTCGTCACTGGACAACGCCAGCCAGAGCATTAGGCCGTGTACACACACAAGCGGATATTCCATGCGGAAAACCCGAGCGCCATCCATAAATTAAGTTGAAACAAGAGGGACAAGATTTGCTCATTCGTTGAATTTCCCTATATGCGTAAACCGTTCATCCTTCTTTTTTCCCCCACTTATTAGGGTTTTCCGTACGCGGCTAATGTGAACCCGGCTTATTCTGGAGTTTTCTCATAAACAGCCATTTCGGAGTCTTCAACTTGTCTGAATCCTGTGTTCACATCCCATGGCCCGTTCGTACAAGTCACTCCCCCTCTCACTCTTTCCGCGTAGCTTCACTTAACATTTGACCTTTTATTTTCATATTTTCTGAGAAAAAGAACCTAGGCAACGGTAGTCTTTCCCTTTTTTCTAACAACACATGTGAGATAGCTAATCAATATATGTCATAGTCATGAGCCCCCCCTCCCCCCTCCTCCCCCAAAGCTGTAAGGAAATGCTATTTTTAAAGGGTTTGAAAGGCTCTACAGTTGCTGAAGAAGGTCCTCATGGTGGCCTATCATCATGCAAAGTTTGGTTGTGCTACATTGTATAGTATTTTACAGACTATGGAGCACACTCTTTTCCACCCAACTTGGACCCCCTGTGCCTTGCAATACCACCAACAATCAAACTAGGAACAAATCAGAATTTTTGTGTCCAACTGGGGGTGGGGGGTGGGAGGTGCATTGTTATATGAACCAATAATAAAGTAAAAAACGTAAGGAACAAAATCAAAATTTTGTGTCAAAGATGGGGGTACGCTTATTACATGACCATAAGAAACTGTGGGAACAAAATCAGAATTTTGTGTCAATCTGGTGTGCCGCATTATAATATGACCAATAATAAGCAAAACACTGGTGGGAAACAATTTTGTGTCAAGAATAGGGGGTGCGCATCTAGTTCGTAAAATACGGTAGTTTCTGAGAAAATACAATGTTGAAGTTTTTCACGCGACACAGACTGTTTACCCTTATAATGAATCAACCTGAATTTGCCACAGAAAAACCCGGAATTTGAGGAGAAAAAACAAAGAATTCACATCGCAATGTCGCTTATGGCGCATGCAAATTTTGAAGTCCACCTTGCCGTACTTGCAGTGTCATGCTCGTCTCCTAAACGTGAACTTTGTTATTCCTGGCACTTTCAAGTACTTTTGTAGAAAACTTCTGCTTCATTTCGGCGTTTTCACCCTATCACTGCTGTCGTTTGTCGAAGATTTCTGGCGCTTGCCGCCTGCGGTTGACTTGGCCTGTTGTTTGGTGCAAACGTGTTTTAGTTTGGTGCAAAACTACACTCTCTACCACAAAAAGACTATCATTGTTTGCGGGGGGTCCACGGACCAATGAAACATCGCATCTCAGAACCTCCGAGGTTTCGGTCAACCCTTGCGTCTTTTCATACAACGGAAACAATAATACCGGGAATTTTCAGCTGTTCCCCCGTACTTTATTATTCTACTCATAATGTTTGCAAATTCCCGGGTAATTTCCCCGGGCAAAACCGGGAGGGTAAACAGGTCTCCCCACACATACACCAACACACACACAACATCAGAATATGACGACATACACTCACTTCACGATTCCAAAACCCCCAAGGAATGAACTTACACCACTTGAACGAGGCTGCCCTGAAGCAGAAAGAGGACGAGGATGACGATGACGCCCAGCAAGATGAGACCCCGCCAAGAGGAGAATCTTCCGTCCACGACAGCTCAATCTGCGCCGTACTGGCCGACACGTCGGCTTGCAGACAACATGGATATTGCTCATATCAGATAACATGGGGCACTGCATCATATCGGATATTGCATCATATCGTAAATTGCTCATATCAGATAACATGGGGCATTGCATCATATCGGATATTGCATCATATCGGAAATTGTCATCCTATCAGATATTGCTATCGATATTGCATCATATCGTGATATTGCATCATATCGATATTGCATTATATCAGATAACATTGGGACTTGCATCATATCGGAAATTGCATATCGGATATTGCATATCGATATGCATCATATCGGATAACATTGGGCATTGCATCATATCTGGATAACATCGAGCATTGCCTCATATCGGATACATCGGGCTCTTGTATCATATCGAATAACATCCGGCGCATTGTATCATATCGGATATTGTCATCATATTGGATAAGTCGGGCAATTTGTATCATATCGAGAAGATCGGGCATTGTATTAATATCGGAATAAGATCGGGCATTGTATCATATCGGATAATATCGGGCATTGTATCATTGGATAAGATCGGCATTGTATCATATTGGATAAGATCGGCATTGATCTAATCGATAAGATCGGCATTGTATCATATCGGATATTGCTCATATCGGATAACATTGGGCATTGTATCATATCGGATAAATTGAGCATTGTACATATCGGATAAGTCGGGCATTGTATCTTCGGATAACATCGCATTGCATCATATAAGATAACATCGGGCATTGCACATATCAGATAACATCGGGCATTGCTCATATCAGAAAGATTCGGGCATTATATTACATCGTAATCATCGGCAATTGTATCATATCGAATAACATCGGGCATTGTATCATATCGGATATTGCATCATATTGGATAAGATCGGGCATTGTATCATACGGATTAGATCGGGCATTGTATCATATCGGATAAGATCGGGCATTGTATCCATATCGGAATAAGATCGTGGCATTGCACATATTGGATAATCGGGTATTGTATCATATCGGATAAGATCAGGCATTGCATCATATTTGATAAGATCGGGCATTGTAATCATATCGATAAGATCGGCATTGTATCATATCCGGATAAATCGTGCATTGTATTATATCGGATAAGATCGGTGCATTGTATTGATATCGATAAGACGTCATTGTATCATATAGATAAGATCGGGGCATTGTAGTTATATCGTAAGATCGGCATTGTGTCATATCGAAGGGGAAATTCGAACCTCGTATCTCGATTTTTAAATTTTTTTAAAAAAAAAAGTTTAGGTAGTTCTTCTTCTCTTCTTCTGCTCCTTTCCAGGTCCATGGCCACATTGGGTAAAGGTACATAGGTGTCCGTCTTCAGTTTCCGCTGGTCTCCCCGCTGCGTACTAGCCGACACAATCCAGTTCGGATGGCTCAAGGAGAACATTATTTGGACAGAAATGTTTTTAAAAAAGGCGGAGGATGGGCCAATAAATCAGAAAGATAGTAGAAGACTAAAGCAAAGGAAAGGCAGAGTCAAGAGAGTGGGCAGAATAAGAAGTTAAAGCACAGAACTTCAGAAGTGGGGAATCTATTTCTGCCAGACCCCTCCGGTATCCACGGTGAAAGTTAGATACATAGTCACTTTCTAATTTTCCGCCAACTCACCAAAGCTTGTATCTCTAACGACTTTCTATCTTGGGTAAATGAGGTTTGTGAAAATAGAGTTGAAAGCTTGCATAGAAATCTATATTTGTGGCAACGCTTTAACAATGTACGCCTTCTTATTTCCCGAGAAAATGCAACATTAAAGTTTTGGAGATTAGACCATGGACGCAACACACACACACACACAACCGAACAACTATCATACTATACTCACTTTGTGTTAACTTCTTAGTGCGAGTGTGTGTGTGCTTGTGCATTTGTGTGATGTGTTGTGGTGTGTGCTGTGCGCGCGAGTGCGATACGGGTCGTGCACGTATTGTGTTGTGTATGGTTTGTGTGTGTGTGTATGTGTGTTGTGTGTGTATGTGTGTTGTGTGCTGGTGTATTTTGCATGTGTGTATATCTGCATGTGTGTGTGTGTATTGTGCATTGTGTGTTATGTGCGGTGTGTGTAATGCTGTGTGTGCATGTGCCGTGCATGCATGTGTAGGGCGCGTGTGTGCCTCATGCATGTGCTCACGGTCCGTCAGTGGTGGCGGTGGTGGTGGGTGCGGTGTGTGGTGATGGTGTCGACGGAGCAGGACACACTGGCGTGGCGCCCTCTCTGGCCGTGGTCTCCAGGTAGGGGCAGCCATCACAGTAGTACTGCCCCGGGTTCTCAAGTAAAACCCCACAGGGCACAGCGCTCACCGTGCTGAGTGGTCAGGTTGAGTAGCTGCCGTACAGTGACAGACGACTCTGAAAATCAAGACAAACAGAGCTGATTCTACGTTTTAAAAATCCCCCCTAAGAATAAAAAACCGGGGGCAGGTTCAATGAATACGAAGGGAGGGGGGGGGGGATATTCAATCTTTGCTAGCCATGCCACTTCTTCAGCCACTCGTCTTGAACCGGTGTTCCCCGCACTAGTGCCTGTTATCTTCAGCAGCTTTTCCGAGACTGGTTGATGCAGTAGCTGTTCTGCAACATCTTCTGCACACTCGTTGGAATAGCATTTCTTTTTTTTACTTTTGCCTGCCACAAAAATCAATCGAAGAGCGTCATTGTCCGCTTCATTTTAGAAAATTCAATATGGGGGTAGGACTTCTCGCAACTTCTTGTCGGTAAATAGATGAACATGATTGGTTGATTTACACTAACATTGTACAGAAACCAATAAAATGTCGAGAATCATCATTGCTTGCGTCGATGCTTTCCGGTTTGTGCGACGACGGATTTAGCGAAGAACGACGAAGGAATTCACGCAGCGATCGGTAAAAAGGTAAGGCAGATCTTGGCAAATATGCGGGCGTCGGCCCGCGCTTAGACCCGATTATTGCGAGAAGGAACAGATTTTTGGGGATTGTACAATCCCACGCCCTAGATCAGCTCCAAGTACAAATCAATCATCTTAATCAAATGTGACCCAGCACCACAAAGGACATTCTGTCAACGGGTGGATTTTGATTAATCTACTATCTTTTAATTTAATACTTACCAACACTCAAAACAACTGCATTATCCTAAAACAACCTGGAACCTTACCCTAGCACATGCTCAAACGAAACTGGCCCCATGGGGACCTCGCATCCATACCGCAGGGAGTAACGGAGTTCTCCCCGACTTCCGGGTATGACCCGCACCCTTGGGCACCGGATATGTCATTCATGAAATTTTACCAGCCCAGCATCAGGAGGGAGGATGGGAGGGAACCTTTTTTGTTTTGAGTGTTGGTAAGTATTAAATTAAATAGATAGTAGGATTACTCAAAATCCACCAATCTAATTTAATCACACTATACCAACACTCAAAACAACTGCAGATTGACCACTCGTGGGGGAGGGTGACTGCGTGCCAATACTGGACATCACTCTATTTATAACCTCGAAGAAGGCGTTTTAAAAACAGGAGAGGGTCACACTCATGACATTGAAGACAGAAACCCCTCGTGAAGATGCTAATAAACATCCATAAAATATTGTCAATTATAATACCCTCCAAAATCTATCATTTACATAATATAGTCCAAAGTAACTACAGAAAGTACAAATACGCAGGGATCTCACAATTACAGGAGGAGACGGGAGACATGCGAAACGACAACCTTCGAAAGGGAAACTGGAGACGTCTTCTAACCTGAGCGGAGATGGTCCTCAGATTAAGTAACAATTTCACGAGAGGGACGCCGTTCACTATCGCCAGGGAAGAGCTGAAGGCCTGCAAACTCATGGGCGCGCGAATTGGTTTATCAGTCAACCTAACCAGAGAGGCCAGCCGTTAAGCCAACTTAATGGGGTTGAGGATGCATGACGAAAAACACGACCTTTATGCCACATTCGTTTTACAAATACTTGGCATTGATGGAGACAAACAACCGCCGCTTAGACCCTCTGAAGGACGTTGGTCCGAGGAAGTAAAAAAACGTAGAGCTCCAACTCGGAAAGGATGACTAGAGGAGCGAGGAACAGATTTCGCCCGACTGAGTTCTTTGCCCGGAACTCCGGGGAGAAAAGAAAGGATTTGACGGGACGAAATACCTCCAGCGAAATGGACGTTCCTTGGTCAGGCCACTTAAGTAGAACTCGAAAAAACGAGGGGGGGCCGTCTTTTTTTGTTTGAGTTTTGTTCTTGAGAGTGGCTGAGCGAGTTATAAGAAAAAACTGTCTTAAGAGGGTCAGAAGCTTAAGAGACAACGACTCCAGGTCAGAGGTTGCATACTCTCGGATCCCTCCCCCGGAGAAAAAGAAAGGGACAAGAACAAACAAAACCAAGATGTCCCCCACTCGGGCGGCCCACTGGAACCCTTTCGTCCCACTCCTGGACAGAGCCCCTGGAAGGCACACAGTGTCCCGAGAAAGTGAGAAACAGGCAAGCGCTGAGAGATTCCTCCTGTAAAGGCTGGAACCACAAGGCCAAACAAAAATTGTCGGCTAATCAAAGCCGCCCTAAAAGCGGATAAGGGTCTTGCAATGAAGCCAACAGAAATTCCCTGGTTCTAAGCACCCCCAAGCGACCCGGACTCCAGAGCGGAATTCTAAAAAACTGGACCCAGGGACGGACGGAATCGCCGGTTTCAAACTTCCTAACCATCGACCAGAAGGAAAGAAAACCAGGTGGTCCAACGAAAATCATACAGATCGTGAGTCGACTTACGCCTAGAGGCGACCAACAGGTCCACAGGGCGTGTGGAGAATCCCTGGCTACGAAGCCCTAGTCGAATAGTCGCCATCCGACCAAGATTAGCCTTGAAGGGCAAGAGGGGGTGGGAACCAGCCCCTTGGCTGAAAACCTGGGACCCCAACGAGGTTAGAGAGGAAGAGGTCCGTAGTTCTAAGGGCAAGTGAGAGAACTTCTGGAACACAAAACCTTCCACGGGGACATAAACCACACTTGAATCAAAACCAGTTGGTAGGGGGCGAAAGCGGGTTCAAAACTTCAGGGGATTCCTGCCAACAGAAAAACGGCAAACCACGGCATGCACGGCAGCAAGATTCATGACAGATCGTGTTTTGCGTAGGGACTTAACGGTACGGTAGCAGGGGAGGCCATGGAACTCATACAGATCCACGGGCTGCTCTGTACCCAGAAAGGGTATGGGCAGAGATTTCTAGACCTGAGAAGAAGAGCTAAGAATTCGACGAAAGAACCGAAGAAGGTCTTAACGGATAGAACTTCCTGTCAGCACAGAAGGCGAACCAAGAGAAAGAGTCCTTAAAAAGTCCGGGAAGGCATCTCTGGAAAGCATATGGCTGACTATCAAAGCAGCCAGGAGAAGACAAACTCCGCATCGAGTCACCTAGAGTAGCCAAGGCCTGATACAATACGGACTATGAGTGGCCGGACCGGGCCACTACACGCTGCTACTTCCCTTTCGAACCGGGGGGGAAAAAAATATCGATCGAAGTGGCGAGTCTGGGTCAGAAAAACAAACTGGACAAGACAAGTTCAGAATGTCGGGCAAGCAAAGGACCGATGGCGGGATATAGAGACAGCTAGTACTAGGATGAAAATCCGCAAGAGCAGCAGATTCAGACTCTGACCTAGCAAACTGAGAGAACACGGTACGAATGTGCGACTGCACTTCGTAACCAACTCTACATGCTAAGAACGACTAAAGGGACCCCCGTTGACTGGTTGAAAAACCAGCGGAGACAATTCGATCGGTAGGGAGGTAAAATAACCACTAAAAAACTGTCTATGAAGTAGGAAAACAGGAACAGCAACATAGTTGCTATCGCCGTGACGTCAAATCGAACCAGGTGACGCGGAAAAGTCCCCACCGAAAATGAAAACATGGTAGACAAAAAGCGAAACTGTGTGCAAACTTGACGATGACACACCTCGACCTAAACCATAAAAAACGGTCGGACCGAGACGCCGAAGACCAAAAAGGGGGGGCCTGAAGGAAGGAAGGCAAAAATAACCCCGTCGAAAAACTTTAGGTTGAAAGCTGTGCCGTTCAGTGATCTGACGGCTGAGCAGGGAAGATCATGCTAGCCGGACAGTTAAAAGCCAGATCGGGACTGAACCAGTCCGAAACAGCAATGACTGGAAACGGCCGAACGAGTCAACAGGTTAAACAACTCATGGTTGAAACCGGTGAACGAAAGGAGTGTGACGCACTATGACGCTTCTCTCTGTCATAGGGCCTTGAAATAAACCCAGGCCAGATGGGACGTGATTGTCTCCCGAAAGTCGATCTCCCATCAGGCTAAGAAAACCGAGGGGACAGCGAAGAGTGACCGCCTTCGTTACTGAAAGGTCGGACACCACCTGTGTCCTCCGAGTCTGACACTGAGACCACGACCGTGTCGAACCTCATAACCAGACAGTCCCTAAAGTGCCCCTAAAAAGAGTCTCTGGCCAGAAGAAGGACCAAGGGAAGCTAGAGCCACTCCAATGGCTGTGCAAACACGTGACTGATGGGGGGGGACTCACACCTCGACCTAAACCAAAAAACCGAACGGTCGGAACGAGACGCCGAAGTGGGGGGGACCAAAAGGGCTTTGGGGGGGGGGGGCCTGGAACAGTATAAAGTAGCCAAACAAAAAATCCCACCCCCGTGGGAACAAACTTGTCACAATTTTTTTTTTCTGCTAAAGCTGTTGCCGGTCGGTGGATCTACGGGCTGAGAAGGGAGGTAGTCTCCATGCTAGGCCGGGGGACCGTTAAATAAAAGCCAGATGAGGGGACGGACCAGGGTCCGAACAAAAACAGGATCTGACTTGGGAACGGGTAGACCCGAAAACGGATGAAACGGTTCAAAACAGGTTGAACAACGAGATGGTTGAAACCGTGAAGAAGGAGTGACGTCACTCTGACTTCTGTCTGCAAGGGCCTTTGTATACGGTACTGACCTGAGGAAGGAGCTCCGAAGAAGAACAAAAAAAACCCTTTAAACGGCCTAAGAGAACGCCGGCCAATTAGAGTCAGAATGGGCCGAAAACGGTCGGGAATTTTTTTATAAAACCGGTTGACAGGACCGGTTGAAAGAGTCATCAGGTTGAACAACACTGTGGTATAAACCAGAACAGCATAATCTAAAAAGAGCAAGGAAATCCATGCTCGTCAGAATCGAAGAAAACGGACCAACATGCGCCGTTTCAACGGACAAGAATGAAACAAAGAAAACGATGGAGCCTTCCAGAAAGCCCCATGTCAAACGCGAAATTGGCGAAGAGTCATCTGGAGGCCAAAATCACCACGAGGTTCTTGACCGGAACGTAATCGGGACGGTCCGTTGCCCATGAACCGGTTTACATGGATAGGTGAGAGCAATCGATCAGAAAACAAGAGCTCAAGACCAGAAGATCCGAGCAGATCTAACCAGATGAGAGAACTTTACCAGTCCTCGAACGTGGATTCAGTTTTAAACACCGAATCCTCCCATGAATGAGGGAGCGTTTGAGAGTCAAAGAGCTCTAGACTGCTGAAGAGGAGCCAACTGACGCGATCAGTGGCGGACCTCCTGATGGGTGGATCGAACAGGGACCTCACGTAAGGGCCATCGGACAAAACTTGAAGAAGATTCTGGAACAGAAGGACTCTGTTTAAGAGTGAGGGACCTCCACGAGGGTCCAGCACCATGTCAGAACTCAAAAGTCGAATGATCCACACAGAAAATTCCTTGGAGGGGTCTAGTCGCTGAACTTCTGAGTAAGCACGGCCCATAGAATCAAACACCACTGGAGGACATGTTGGAAGAGGTTCTTGCCGGTTGGGAGTGTGTAGATCTAAGAACAACCGGCAGGAACCGTAGAACCCCTGACGTCCACGCGTGAACAACGGGACAATTTCCGGTTTGAAACCCCGCACCGGAGGACGAACCGAAATTCTCATCCGAATTTTCCGGTTCCAGACGAAACCCTTTCCCGGTATGTCCGCGTTGGCCAAGCAACCAGGGGGGGATGAGACTAATCCGGATGAATACCGGGTAAACCACCGGGAGAACCAGAGGAAACGGTCTCGCAACCGGGATAAGCAATATCCGGTTTGCGGTGTATGCCATGAGGCTCCACCGTGCTTCCCCCCCGGTATGTCCGCGTTGGCCAAGCAACCGGGAGCACAACGGGCGAACCGGATGAATCCCGGTGAAACCGGGTAAGCACCGGGAGAACCTGAGGAAACCGGAGGAAACCGTACTCACAACGCGGGAGAAGCGAATTTCCGGTTGCGTTGTGGACTGCCAAGAGCCCCAACCGCGCCAGTGCCAGGATCACTGGAGAGCCATCCCCCTGGAGGGGGTATGGACTCTCATCGGTATGAAAGTTGCCCTGCACCGACCGAATTTGACTGTCCTGTTAACCTCTCCCTCTAACTGACGTGGAGCTTTGAGTCCCGTACTCAGGAAGGGAACAGGCCGTTCCCGATCCTGGAGGTACCATCCTAGTACCACCGATGATTGCCTGACAGACTGGCGTCTGGTGACAGAGGATTCACCTCTGTCCTAGCAAGCTCCCCGGAGGGGACCTCTCTGTTCCGTAACAATCATGCCCACAGTACAGAAACCGAGTGGAAAGGGATTTTTCCTATCCCTGATGAGGTCGACGCTTGGCCTTAGTGACAAGGGGCCTTCTGGAAGCAAGCCTGTGAACAGAATAATAAGAGAGGGGTTGCGCCATGACAGTCTCACGAGAAGAGACAACTGCGGGCACCCTCGCTGGCCTAATCATAGAACCGAAATAGAGGGATTCTGTCGATGCGAAAGGGAGAACCCTGAAACCCGAGAGTCCAAGTGACGAAAGAAAGACAGCGTATTACAAAGCCTGCGAGTCCGAACGGAAAAGGAGGAAGAGCAAAACTCCGAAGGGCGGGAGAGAAACTGGAAATGGCTTTCCGAAACCGGTTAGGGCACGGGTAACCGAAACGGCTGTGCCTGGACGAGACGTAGGATTTTGTGCGAGGACTTCGACGAAACTTTCCTTGGAAGATTTAAGAGAATCCTGCCCAAAGGTCCCTAGTGAGAGAAGAAGTAGTCAACTGACTTGGAACCAGTAAAACAACCGAAGCAGAAACTGCTTTGCCCGAATGGAAACGAAGGGGTGCAAGAAGCCATAATGGCTGACGCCACCCCGAAAACGAACAAGAGAGTGAACGCATAATTTTTCAACTAAAACTAACACCAAGAATGTACAATGAAATAATAGCGATAGGATGACTAACAGCCTTCCAAGAAAACTGAATGACAAAAAAAAAAAAAGGCCCCTTTTTTTTTTTGGCAAAAAACGGAACGAACCCACCAATAGACAAGAGTCAGAAAGGCGGAGCCGGGTAGGCCAGGTGTGGTTGAAAGCTGGAAAATTTAAGAAATGACATATCCGGTGCCCCAGGGTGCGCGTCATAACCCGGAGTAAGGGGAGTCACTCCCGATACTCCCTGGCGGTATGGGTTCGAAGTCCCATGGGGCAGTTTCGTTTTACTATGTGCTAGGGTAAGTTCCATGGGTTGTTTTAGGCTAATGCCGTTGTTTGAGTGTTGGTACAGTAATATTAATAGATTGACCATTCACAAGAAAATTATACAGTTGAAACTTCAGAACATTCTCTTTTTTTCCAATGATACAATAACTATTTTTTTTATCTTTTTCTGTTCCAGAGTGAATGAGCATTTAAGGTTAGTAGGGTGATCGGTGGCCATTTGAAGAACACAGTCTAAATCTAGCCTAGCTGAAGAAAATGCATTGACCTAACTGTTTTAAAACACTTTATAGACCCATGTATAGACCATATTATAGATCAATCCTTTATAAATATGAAGATAGGTTTGTAGAGAACACGAAAATCTCATAAACGCAAAATTGACAGATTTTTGACCTTTGCAAGCCTTGTTGTGAGAAAACTAGCCCAGCGACTTAATGTCCCTTTCGTGGTGCTGGGTCACACATATAATGTGTCCACACTACCTTGATAATATCTAGTGTCCTCACATTTTACCATAATTCACGGACTATTAAGCCATTAACTTTTTCTTGACACAGACCCACGCAGCTTTGTCCTGATGCTGCAGCCTCAACGTTACCGAAAAACAGAAGAAACTGCTTCATCAAATTTCATTCATCATCGCTCTCACGTTACTTTTGGCCCTACCTGTGTCAGTCGACCGTCGGACTGGCTGCTGCGGGGAAGGGTGTGGTGGTGCCTGAAAAGCGGGGCAGGCCTTGCAGGGGGGGTGAGGGAGGAGCCTGTCTGGTCCCGGTTCTTCCAGGTACGTCCCCTCCCGCACACGCGCTGCACCTACCCGTTTCACGTTGTAGTAGTGCCCCAGACCGCAGGAACACTGCCGCACATAGAGGCAACGCCATGCAATGTGGTCCCTGTTTCTGTGTCCCCGTTTTCTGTGGTGTCCCCGTGTCTATATTATATGTCCCCATTTCTGTGTCCCCCGTTTCCTATTGCCACCCTCATTGTCGTGTCCCTGTCTCTACGTGTCACCACACCGCCTATGTGGGTCCCCATCTCTTGCGTGTCCCCTTCTCTATGTGTAACCCTCATTGTGCCCACGCGTCTATGTGTAACCCTCATTGTGCCCGTGGCCCCCATCTCTAGTGTCCCGGTCCTCTATGTGTCCCCATCCCTATGTGTCACCCTCATTGTGCACCCACGTATCGGTTTGACCCTCGGATAAGGGTGAAGGGTTAAGTTAGTGTTTGGGTGGGGATAAGGTTTAGGATAAACAAATAGAACTGCGAGATGGGGACACAAGACTGACCATACACTTAGGGATGGAATTAGGGACACATAGAGACGGAGGCACAATGCTACGTAACTGTAGAGAGAGAGAGAGAGAGAGAGAGGAGAGAGAGATGAGAGGAGCGAAGAGAGAGAGAAAGATAGAGGAAAAAGAGAGAGAGAAAGTAGAAATCGGAGAGAGCGAGAGAAAGAGCAAGAAAAGAGAGAGGAGAGATCAGAAGAGAAAAAGAGAGATCACGATCATGAGAACCAATAGAAAAGGGAGACGAGCAGAGAGACAAAGATAGAGAGAGAGGAGAGAGAGAGAGAAGAGAGAAAGAGGATCAAGAAGAGAAAAATCGAGAGAGAGAGAGAAACCGAAACGAAACGATTTTTATTTATACAGGTAATGTAGATAAGCATTGCTTTTTTCCTCAGCACTGTAAAGGAGAGAGAGAGGAGAGAAAGATAGAGATGTCCCTGGACCCCACTGGGGTGCCTACACCTGTCCGCACTATCGACAACCCCCCCCGAGAGAAAGCAGGTACTTTTCAAGGAATTTCGCTTTTCCCTCTGATCTCATGTCGTAAAATACACCACCACATTGGGTGACTGCATGAAGACTTCCCACTCACATGCAGCATCCGTTGAGGCAAACGCTTCCACCGGGGCAGGCGTCTGTGATGGGTGATGAGAGGGAGGTGACGTCTGGGCTGGTGCCCGTCTGGTGAACAGAGAAAATCCAATGTCATCTTATTGCTGTCAATCATCCTGGCATCACCCAACAGCCTTCGCTTAAACCCTTTCACCGCCAGCCATCTTTGAGCCAAAAATTCATCACTTACTTGGCTACAGAAAGATTGCGTTTGCAATATTGGTGGGATTTCTGTGACACTTTAGAATAGTTCAATCCTTACTACAACAAATTTAGGAACAAACGATGTTATTGAATACAGACCCTGATTTCAAGAGTTTTAATGACATGGTGGTTTAAATTATTTTGGGTGGTGCAAAAATGCGACTTTTGGCGTGAAAGGGTTAAACTTATTCGCATCGCAACGATGTTGAATTATTTTAAAAAACTCACAAATCACTCCAGCCGAAAAAAAAAAAA
>CM065691.1:20514392-20540591 GCA_017654935.2 Phymorhynchus buccinoides
ACCTGCCTTTATACTTAAAACAGCAGCGGAAGAAATTACTCCAGTCCTTACAAGGCTTTTCCAGAAGTCGCTTGACACGGGCGACTTGAAATCCCAGATGACTGGCGGAATGCATGGATTGTACCCGTCTTCAAGAAAGGGGAGAAACACCTTGCTTCCAATTATCGCCCCGTGTCGCTGACGTCCATCACATGTAAAATGCTGGAACACATCATTCACAGCAGCATCATGAGGCACTTTGATCGAAACAACATCCTGACTGATTGTCAACATGGCTTTCGACGGAAAGGCTCCTGCAAGACCCAGCTTGTGGCCACGGTTCATGAAATTGCCAGCAGTCTTGCCTCAGGAAAACAAGTTTACGCCATCCTCCTTGACTTCAGCAAGGCCTTTGATAAAGTGCCTCATGCCCGCCTCCTTCTCAAACAGGACCCTACAGTGGATACAATCCTTATTGTCTGCTAGGAAGCAGGAGGTAATCTTAGAAGGTGAACACTCCTCTCGAGTCGACGTTACATCGGGAGTGCCCCAGGATACTGTCTTAGGACCCCTCCGCTTCCTGCCATACATCAACGACCTACCAGACGCTGTACAGTCTTCCCAGACCAAGTTCTTTGCTGATGATTTGTCTGCTTTTTAGAACCATCTCCTCAGACAAAGACCAACAAGCCCTGCAGTCGGACCTGTCATCGCTTGAGAGATGGGAGAAGGAGTGGCAAATGGAGTTTAACCCAGGCAAATGCAATCTCATCAGATTCATGCTAAACAAGACCAAAAGGGGCCGTGAAACAACATACACCCTGCATGGTGAAGTCCTAGAAACATCTGAGGACAGCAAATACCTGGGCGTCACTCTAACCAACCTTTCCTGGTCAAGACACACCGAGGTGATGGCAGGAAAAGCAAACAGAGCCCTCGGTTTCCTGCGCTGGAACATTAATGACTGTACCACCAGAGTGAAGGCCGCCTCCTATACCACTATGGTACGGCCCATCATGGAGTACGCTTCAACTCCCTGGGATCCTCACCTACGTAAAGACTCGCACCAACTTGAGATGGTTCAGCGCAGGGCAGCCAGATTCTCTTTCAACAGCTATAGAGACAGGTCACCTGGCTGTGTTGATGGTATGCTGGGGCAGCTGCAGTGGGGCAGCTTAGAAGAAAGGAGAAAGATCAACCATATGTGCCTGCTGCACAAGATCAATAATGGACTCGTTGACTTAAACCCCAACCAGTACCTACGCCCCAGTGACCCTAAAACAAGAGGATCACAGAGATTCTTTCAAGAAAGGACAGCACACCCGGTCCTCTACTATTCCTTCTTCCCTCGCACGTTGAGAGAATGGAACTCACTCCCAACAGCCATGACAGACACCATCAGTCCAGAAGTTTTCAGGGCCGGCCTCGGTGGCATCACCACCAGCCACCGGGCCTCTTTCTGCTAAAAAATCCATGCAGAAATGTAAATAGTTTTAACGCAAGACTTTTAGTGCAGTACTGCACCGTTTTAAAATCCTGTTTTAATGCTGCCTGCCTAATGTGACCAGTTAGTTGGACTTCAAACGCCCGCGATAGGGCCCTGTCCAGTAATTGGAAGAAGAACCCAGGAACACTCCTCAGATCCGCCCCTGCTTTCAGATCCTCTGAAATTGGGATGTGTTACTGAAGGCAACAAGGAGGGAATACTAGGAAACTGTGACTGGCTGCATGCATACGTTCTCCATAAGTTCATGATGCTTGGAGACACAGAATTACTACGCAGCCTATTATTTCTATGAGTCAGCACAAGTTACATCATGTTGATCTTATCTCTGTGAAATTCCGGCTGCTCTCCCCCGGAGCGCATCGCGGGGGGGGGGGGGGGGCTGCAAGCACAGCGCCTACCCCTTTTTTCTTTTTTTTTGGGGGGGCAGTGTGAGGGGGTGGGGGCAGACTTGAAAAAACTTACTAGTTATCAATTTGTTGATACTAGGCAGAGTTTACTCCCTGCTCTTACCGACTTTATACTGCCTTGGGATTTTTATGTGCATAAAGTGGAAAGTGTATGGGTCAGACTAGCTCTAAGTCCCCATCCGAAGGACTCGACTTGTTCAGTTCGATTTTCTCTGTCGAACTAGAAAGAAAGGGCGAGGCCAGGATTCGAAACCGGGTGGTCACTCACGCTGCAGTCACGCATTGAATTTGGCAGGCGAACGTCTTACACAACTCTGCCACCTTTCTTCCTAGTGTGTGTGTGTGTGTGTGGTGCATGTGCAGGAGCGTGTGTGTGTACGCATACATGCACGTGTGTGTGTGTGTTTCTGTGTGCTAGCATGCTTGTAAGTATCCAAGCATGCATATTTGTGCAAGCTTTAATTCGCATTTTTTTCACACTATTAGTGTAAGCACACATAATGCTAATTTCATACTCATGCATGCGCACGCTGGTGTACATTTGTCTGTTTGTACGGACGTATATCAGTGTGCCTACCTACACACATATTGCATGTATACATGCATATGGTATGTGTATGTGTTCTCGGTTTGTTATTTCCCTTTCTTTAGTTTACATGAAATAAAGGGATGCATACACATAATGATGCATAAATGGACCCCAATAGGAATTCAGAAAGCAATTTAAATAACAGTTCATCAGATCGCACATCCATATAAACTTATGGACAGATTTTTAGATTACAAAAATCTGCATAGGTGAAAATCAGAACAGGCTCCATTGGACTTCATGAACTTGGCAGCAATGAGCTGGGTCACCTACTGACAGCTTCACATTGACTGTGGCTTATGCTGTGGCCATCCCACCTGGGTCGAGTTTCTTTAGAAGACGGTCGCCACACGCATATCTCAGTTCTGTTACGCCAAAAGGGGTCTAAGAAACACTTTAGAAAACGTTTGCGGAAGAATATTACAAGCTCTTGTCTGATTGGTAAAAAACAAGTATTATTTTAACCAAACTTTAATGGACCAATCAACAACAAGAACTGTATTCACCCCCTACTAGTTCCGTATAGTTCGCCGCTTGCTCGGTGTTTGGCAAGAACAAAGCGCCACGCGAACTATCGGCAAACGAAGGGTGTTTCTTAGACCGTTTTTGCTGATTTGAGCGAGCGCAACGTAATGTTAGACCTTGTGAAACGGACCCCTGGTGTGCATATTTACCAGTTGACAGAATGCCCCCCCCCCCTCTGCATTTCTCGGTTAATTCCATTTTTTTTTGCCTTTCTTACCAAACATGAAGCTGTATTTTATGAACATTTTCAGCTAATTATCTTTGTTCAATAATTAATTGCAGTCATGATAAAAGCCATTATCTAATAGGACCCCCCCTATGTACTGCAGTACACACGCGGAAACATTTGTCACAGTCGTGCTTCATTGCGTTTTTCCGTCTTATGGGGGGGGGGGGGGTTAGGGTTATTATTCCAAAAAGATAATTAGCTGAAAAGGTTAATAAAATACAGCTTTATGTTTGGTAAGAAAGGCAAAAACGGAAAAATGGAAAATTGAATTAACCGTGAAATGCAGGGGGGGGGGGGGGGGGGGGGGGGGGGGGGGGGGGGGGGGGGTGTGGTGGCGGGGGGGGGGGGGGTGGCACATCTTTACCGTTACCCAAATAGCAATGACAGTGATGCAGCAACAAAAGAAAAACAAAAGGAAAGAAAGAAAAGGTGGGGGAGTGGGGAAGTGGGGGCTGAATGGTGGAAGATGAAGAAGAGTTTAGGTTAACTCTAAATATAAACATGATTCTTAGTCTTACAAACAATTTGGAAATATTTTCTTTCATGAAGTTTTTGTTTTGTGTTTTTTCCTCTCAAAGACTTTGACGTAATGTTACGGCCACGTTCTTGAGAGGGATCAATTTTGGTCAGGATTGGGGTGGGGGTGGGGGTGGTGAGAGAGGGAAGGGCGGGAGTTGTTTTTCAGATAAAAACAATTAACTAAAGATTGCTTATTGTTGGTGAAGCGTTGATGTTTAAGAGATAGTAGTTGTGATCAGGGTTTTCGCTTGTGATCGATCTATCAGTCTTTAAAAATCACCTCTGTACGAATACCAGGGGGTCTTTCAGTGCAAATACATGTAGTTCCACATCTTCTGAAAGGTCTGTGCTAGTAACTTTCTCTCATCTATCACTCTTTTGACTCTGACTCTTCCTTTTCTTAGCCTCACTACTGTCAAATACTTTTTTTATGCCTTGCTGGCCCATACTCCTACCTTTTTTCCAGAAAATATTCCAAATTTTGTCGGTTGAATTCCTCCCAAATCGGAATGTGTTAGCTGAATGCAGCGGGGAGACCAACCAGGAAGCTGAAGACCGGACACATGTGTTTTCACTCATTATGGCCATATGGCCTGGGAACACAGTAGAAGAAGAATTAAGAAAGAAGTTGTTAAAGAAATTATCAAGCATCAGATACCAATTCATAAACTTATATCTCTGTATTCATGATCACACACACACACACACGCACGCTATTGTATAAGCTCTATGAGCGGAAAGCTTGCCTCTTCTTTTTCTACCTTGATCACCAAACCCAAACCCTGGTGAGTTTTCCCCCATTCTACCATTTTCAACTATAAAAAAATGTATAAACTTCAAGAATTACACACATACACACACTAGTACAGATTTTTCATACTAAAATTCACAAACTTTCAAAGACCTTTTCAAAGACCTTTTATCCTATTTTCAAAGACCTCTCATGACATACAATCTCAATAAAGTTTATAAAGTTTGTGGCCAAAGGACCCAGATGTAGTGAAGGGAAGCAACTCTTGACAAATCGAGGATGTCTGCTAGATGGAACTAGATCGCCGAACCACGGATATCAGAAAATAAGCTAAATTACATTGCTTCTTTATCAATTCTGGAAGCAAACTTTTTTTTACAGTGTGAATGACTTTTTTGTAGGTGTCAGACTTTTTCACAAACCACAATGTTCACAGACCAAAGCTCATTTTCAAAGACTTTCAAAGACCTTCAAAGGCCGTACAAACCCTGACATACACACACACACACACATACTCTCTCTCTCTCTCTCTCTCTCTCTCTCTCTCTCCTCCAAAGCCACTACAGTGTACCACCAAAATTTCCGATTCCAATTTAAGTTTTATTTTCACATCCTTCTCTCACTAACAAGACTTTCAAGTTTCATCATTCAACATAGTTGTTTTTTGCTTTGTTTCTACAAATAAAACAAGACGAGTACAATGCTGGTACATATTTTAAAAAAACACCCACATGCCAACAGATCCAGACAATGCGAAAATCACATAATAACAGGGAACTAAGCCAGGGTTCTAAAAATGTTTCGGTACGTTAGTGAGCATGCTGGGCGTGGGCCTCTTTCCTCTGCAGACGAATGTGCTCCTTCTTGCCCCAGTCGAACACCATGTAGCCCAAGACCAGAGCTGCAACACACCATGAACAGAAAATACAATAAGAGTCAAAAGTATAATGAAGAAGATTTTTAAACACTTTCTCCAGGCATGGTAGTGGGGGGGGCAAAGTGGTTTTCAAGGAAAATGGCAGGGGGTCCAGGGGGCCGAAGAAAATTCAATGATGTATAGCCAACTTGAATGACTTCGGCAAACTTTGTGTTTTCCGAAGGTAGCTTCGTGACGCAGCTTCAAACTAATGCTAACTGACACGCGAGCAACATTTTGCCTTCCAAATCAACTTTCAAAAGCAAAATTTTAGATCTGACATAGCAGAATAAATAGGCCTAGATGAAGTGCGACATTTACGCGGTACTCGAGTTTTTAGGTGTCCCTCCTCGGATCCTTAGTGCATTATAATATATATGATACGACAGACAAATAAAGTAAATAAAATAAAAATTTTAACCAAAAAATCAAATACATTTGTGATAGTACATGGGAAAAACAGACACAATGGAATTTTGGCATAATTTGAGATTTTGTTTTTACAAGATGGAGCAAAGATTTCAAGTCAATACGCAAAACACGGAATTGAGTTGTCTTGTCTAGTTTTTATTTTATAGCCATTTGAAATTTGGCATTCGAAATAGATCATTTACAGAAATCGGACATAGAAGACAGAATTTTGCCTTTTTGTTTCTATCGACTTGATTTTTTTTTTAAACAATCAAATAAACAAAGAAATAATTCAAAACTGTCTTTCATGTTCATTGTTGTGGATACTGGTAAAATACATACAAATAGACATCAAGATGCCCTAACTAGAAAATTGGTATTTGAGGGATTGACTATTTTTGGCTTTTGCTCAATAACATTCTGAGCAACTTATGTCTGTTTTTCCCATGCCCCGTCACATTTTCTGTGCAGGAGCCAAAGGTTTTTTATTTATTTTTTGGGGGGTATTATGGCTGATATTAATTACAGGCATAGTAGTGTGGGCAAAGTGGTTTTCAATGAAAATGGCCGGGGGTCCAGGGGGGCGAAGAAAATTCCATAAAAGAGAGTGAATTTTTTACTTTGTCATGCCATTTCAATGCATTTTTTCATAATTTTGTTTCAAACTGTTTCACAGATTTTCCGCGATTCGCGGAGGTCTACCATGCCTGTAATTATTATTGATGATATTGATGTTGGTGGTTGTTTGTTTTTGGTTGTTTTTTTCCTTTTCCACCTTATAGTAACCCATTTAATATCACACACACACACATACCTACTGCAGCAGCACAGGGACCTGGGTGAGGTTTAATTTTTTAATTTATTCCACAATACACAGGGGTCGCGTTAACGCATGTTTCTTGCGTATTTGACGCGTTTTAAAAATCACTGACGCATTTTTACGGCGTTTACGCGTAATCCGTACGCAAAATGACGTCCGCTCAAAATCGCATCTGAGTCTAGATGGTGAATCAGACATTAGAAGTCCTACGGTCCCTACACGTATAGTGGTTCTGCTACACCAAACATTGGAACAGACTATAGAAAAGTGCCACTGCTTTCAGTACTGCAGTAGGCGCAGTGCAGTGTGGTTAGTGAATAAAAATGCATGTTTTTGTTGCTGGTCTTGTTTTCATTGTTTTTAGCTTAGATTTATCATTTTGTTCTTTGACGCAATTTTTTGCTTCCCTTACGCATTTTTTTTGTCGACGTCGCGCAAGCAAAACGCGTTTTCAAAAACACTAGCGCGACCCCTGAATACAGGAAAACAATGTTTACATTAGACCTAAAGTCACACCAGGGGTATAATATATAAATGAAGCGGTGGCTGTTTTAGCTCATTTCTCTCTCAGCACACAGCAAGTGCCTCTTCCTTCCCTAGCTGCGAGCAAACATTAACTGATTAAGCCGATCCAAGGGATCAGTTGCAATGCCTTTCACTTGATGGTGGTAGGTCTGTTCCAGAAGTAAGCTTTAACCCTTCCGCCGCCAGCCATGTTTCAGCAAAAAAAATTCTATTAAACTTACATGGGTAGATAAAAAATTCTGTCTGTAATATTTGGGATTCCTCTGTGACATATTTAAAGTAAGGCCTATCCTTACCTCCCAAAAAACTAAGAGGACAGGGTCTTTGATGCCTTTTAGTCCACATGGGTGTTAAATCATAATCCTGAAAGGCCGGGATCCAAAAATTGATTTACGAAGGTATTTTAGTTTGCTTTTTCCACAATTTACACAAATGCTTATTTTAAAGTGTTTGAAAAAAACAGTAGACACACAAAGATCTTGTTCGACAAATTTTAAAAAAAAAAAAAACTTCCTTTTCTGGTCAAATTCAAAAACAGGAAAATCCTTAGTTGTATACCAAGAAAAGTTGCACCCATGTAAAACTGTTCAAACTTGGGGAAAGGGCATCTCCTCAAGCTTAAAACCCTTCTGACATTTGATTTTCTGCATTCACTTTTCTTTGCAGACCTGTTTACCCTTATAATGAAAAACCCGGAATTTGCCACCAAAAAAAACGGAATTTGAGAACAAAAACCGGAATTCACATGATCTGTACACGACTCGCGATAAAGCAGTTTCTTCTTCTTCTCCTTTCCGCGAACATCGGCGTCGATTTTCAATATTGTGATGATTTCTTGGCTCAATTTTGCCAGAAAAGTTTTATTAGTAAATTCAGTCACTAATTCTTAGTCAATTTTAGTATAAAACAAGCTGGAAAAAGCAAAATACCTGAAAATGTCCACGATGGGACAGATAAAAATCACTCGGCCGCGGACCGGCAGATGCCAAGTTGCAACTCGGCGCCATCGCGATCAATTTTGACTTCATTTTCCGTTGAAAACTTCAAAATTCTCACATCATCGTATTTTCCAGTGATAATATAATCTAAATTGACTCATTTCAAGCCCTAATTACAATCTCTACCATTAAAAAACTGCCTGGAAAGCTCTTCGAATCGACAGTAAAAGTCTGGCCGCCATTTGCTCAGTCCCGAAATAGATCGACCAAAATAAAAACATTATTTCACCCCTTTAACCAATGAAAATGCAGCATTTAATGCATGTGACGTCAAGCACAACCCCTTTTCTGATGACGTAGCGTGTTAGGTACACGTTTCGGTCAACCCTTGCGTCTTTTCCTACGAACGGAAACAAATAATAGACGTTTTTTCGAAATCCCGGAATTTTCAGCGTTCACCCGGAATTTACTATTTTACCCGGAATTTTTTTTAGCAAATTTCCGGAATAATTCCGTCTAAACCGGAATGGTAAACAGGTCTGTTAAGCCGATCCAAGGGATCAGTTGCAATGCCTTTAACTTGATGGTGGTAGGTCTGTTCCTGAAGTAAGCTTTAAACTTCCATCATCTATTGACAAACAATTCAAACATGCTGTACAATGCTGAGATATGTCACGATTGTTTTAGAAGGCCTTTGCACTTTCTTGCTAAAACTTAAAACAAAAACAAAAAGAGGCAGTGGAAAATACTGAAGAAGAAAAACATATAACAACTTTTAATCGTTTGAAAGTGATCAGTATAAAAATATTGAAAATGCTGACATAAAATGGAAACAGCTTTAAATTGCCAGGAAAAATTATTAACTCAAATTACTACTTTCTGGTTTACGTTCTAAAAGACAATACAAACACTATAAAACATACAGCATACGTTATTTATACGTGGTTGTTTTTTGGTGAGTTTTTGTTTTTAATTCTTAACATTTCCAGCCTTCACACAAAATCTTCTTTTTAAAAATAATAAAATTCAGATTTTGATGCAATTTTTTGACAGCAACTGAACAAGAATGTCATACTCATAGATCTACTAAAATAACCCATTCAAAAGCCTGGGATCGATTCCATTTACATCAATATCTATATTAACATTCAGACACGATTATTCTGTTTTGTTTGTTTGCTTTGCAGCCACACAGTAACACTTATAATGAGTAAACCCCTCCCCCTTCCACCACCCTAACACCCCCACCCTACTCCTGCCCCCCTTCACTCCAACCCCCAACTCAACACACACACACACGCATTGAAACTGCGTTGTTACTCTTACTCTTAACAGAGGTTTGTACCGAGTCAATATTTTCTGGCCATGAATTTCATGCCAGGCATAGTAATGGAGGAAAAGCATTTTTCTCTCAAAATAATACAAGGTTTCAGGAGATGTTGTCTCTTGGTGTAATCAAGGGATTAAAAGCCCTTTAATATGGTGATCAGGAAGCGATTATTCTTGAAGATAAATGTAAAACCATGGGTGCAACTACACAAAGGGAAAATAATCCTGAAAGGCCGGGATCCAGGGGTAATGTCCCCCTGCAGCTGAAGCAAAAATTGATTTACGAAGGTATTTTAGTTTGCTTTTTCCACAATTTACACAAATGCTTATTTTAAAGTGTTTGAAAACTACAGTAGACACACAAAGATCTCGTTCGACAAGTTTTAAAAAAAGGAATTTCCTTTTCTGGTCAAAATTCAAAAACAGGAAAATCCTTAGTTGTATACCAAGAAAAGTTGCACCCATGTAAAACTGTTCAAACTTGGGGAAAGGGCATACCCTCAAGCTTCAAACCCCTGACATTTGATTTTCTGAATTCAGAGAATTCTCCGAAAACGACCATGCCTGACTACAGTACTCCATTTCCAACAGACAAGCGGTACTCACGCGGCACAATTCTGAACACCTGTCCAGAGAACCGCCTGAAGAGGTTTGGGACCCCCTTAGAGATGGCGCCGGCGAAGGCCCTCTGCTCAAACGGGGAGAGGCTGTAGGTGATGATGTTACGCACTGTGGTCAGCTTTCCGAAATGACGCCCCATTGCTGTTTCACAAAAAGGAGAAAAGCTGGTCAATCATAACAGCTTGGCTAAAAAAGTAATTACATTACATTCAATTTTGCTGCGCTAAGGTCATGTTCAGGGAAACTCTTTAAGTTGAATGTTTCTTCATCAAACTTTAACCCTTTCACCGCCAAAGTCGCATTTTAGCACCACAGTGATTTAAACACCTATGTCACTAAAAGGCATCAAATTGGGGTCTGTTATCCAAAGACCCTATTGTCATAGTTTTGGGAAGTAAGGATAGACCTTATAATTTATATATGTCAAAGAAGAATCCCCAATACTGCAGATGATTTTGTTCTCTACCCAAGTAAATTTAATGGAAATTTTGGGCTGAAATATGGCTGGTGGTGAAAGGGTTAAATACATTACTTTTTGTGTGTGTATTATACTAGCATAGTTTTATCGTTGTAATTAAATGCATCAAAGTTTCGTTACAGTTCACTTGAGCTTGGGATAGATTTTGGATCAGGATACTTGATAAACTTAGACCAAAAGCAGTGATGCCATTAGCAACAATGGAAAAGCCACAGGAAAAACTGTCCCGAAACAAGAAAATCCATAGGACAACATGTATGTCCTGGCTCTTGCAGAAAAATCAATAGGACAAAGTCTGCCATGTGTATTTAATAAGATACATGTCTGTGTACATTTACTTCTGTAAATAGAAGTTGGTCGCCACCACAGAAGAAGACTTGTCTCCTGCATGCTGAGGCGTACCAATTCCTAGAATGCAGCACTGTGTACCGCCAGCAGTCCTTCTTCCCTCGGACCATTGCCCAGTGGAACCTGCTCCCATCTTGTGGCAGTGTCATCAGCCACAGTAGGAGCCTTCAAAAGCCAGGTCTAACCTCCCTCTCCCCCTCCCCCTCCCTCTCGTCCCTTCTTCCTCCTCATCCCTTTCTTACCTCCTTCAATCTTCTTCTTCGTTTGATCTTCCACCTTCATCGTATTGAACTCTGAAGATTAACTTGGCAAAAACTGAAAAAGGTTTCTGCGCTTAGGTTAGGCTTCTGGTTTAAAGTATTGGCTTGGTATGATGGGTAGAGAGGGAGTCGTGGATGAGGGTGGAGGGGGGGGTTAAGGAGGGCATGAGGAATAAGAGGGGGGGTGGGTTTGATGGTGTTTTTTTTATTTTTGTTTTAAGAGGGGTGTTTTAACCTCCCTCCCGTTTTAGTCTTTTATTCCCCCTATTCATCCCCTTACCCCCCCCCCCTCCACCCTCATCCACGACTCCCTCTCTACCCATCATACCAAGCCAATACTTTAAACCAGAAGCCTAACCTAAGCGCAGAAACCTTTTTCAGTTTTTGCCAAGTTAATCTTCAGAGTTCAATACGATGAAGGTGGAAGATCAAACAAAGAAGAAGATGAAGGAGGTAAGAAAGGGATGAGGAGGAAGAAGGGACGAGAGGGAGGGGGAGGGGGAGAGGGAGGTTAGACCTGGCTTTTGAAGGCTCCTACTGTGGCTGATGACACTGCCACAAGATGGGAGCAGGTTCCACTGGGCAATGGTCCGAGGGAAGAAGGACTGCTGGCGGTACACAGTGCTGCATTCTAGGAATTGGTACGCCTCAGCATGCAGGAGACAAGTCTTCTTCTGTGGTGGCGACCAACTTATATTTACAGAAGTAAATGTACACAGACATGTATCTTATTAAATACACATGGCAGACTTTGTCCTATTGATTTTTCTGCAAGAGCCAGGACATACATGTTGTCCTATGGATTTTCTTGTTTCGGGACAGTTTTTCCTGTGGCTTTTCCATTGTTGCTAATGGCATCACTGCTTTTGGTCTAAGTTTATCAAGTATCCTGATCCAAAATCTATCCCAAGCTCAAGTGAACTGTAACGAAACTTTGATGCATTTAATTACAACGATAAAACTATGCTAGTATAATACACACACAAAAAGTAATGTATTTAACCCTTTCACCACCAGCCATATTTCAGCCAAAAATGTCCATTAAATTTACCTGGGTAGAGAACAAAATTCATCTGCAGTATTGGGGATTCTTCTTTGACATATATAAATTATAAGGTCTATCCTTACTTCCCAAAACTATGACAATAGGGTCTTTGGATAACAGACCCTAATTTGATGCTTTTAATGACATAGGTGTTAAATCGCTGTGGTGCTAAAATGCGACTTTGGCGGTGAAAGGGTTAAAGTTTGATGAAGAAACATTCAACTTAAAGAGTTTCCCTGAACATGACCTTAGCGCAGCAAAATTGAATGTAATGTAATTACTTTTTTAGCCAAGCTGTTATGATTGACCAGCTTTTCTCCTTTTTGTGAAACAGCAATGGGGCGTCATTTCGGAAAGCTGACCACAGTGCGTAACATCATCACCTACAGCCTCTCCCCGTTTGAGCAGAGGGCCTTCGCCGGCGCCATCTCTAAGGGGGTCCCAAACCTCTTCAGGCGGTTCTCTGGACAGGTGTTCAGAATTGTGCCGCGTGAGTACCGCTTGTCTGTTGGAAATGGAGTACTGTAGTCAGGCATGGTCGTTTTCGGAGAATTCTCTGAATTCAGAAAATCAAATGTCAGAAGGGGTTTAAGCTTGAGGAGATGCCCTTTCCCCAAGTTTGAACAGTTTTACATGGGTGCAACTTTTCTTGGTATACAACTAAGGATTTTCCTGTTTTTGAATTTGACCAGAAAAGGAAATTCCTTTTTTTAAAACTTTGTCAAACGAGATCTTTGTGTGTCTACTGTATTTTTCAAACACTTTAAAATAAGCATTTGTATAAATTGTGGAAAAAGCAAACTAAAATACCTTCGTAAATCAATTTTTGCTTCAGCTGCAGGGGGACATTACCCCTGGATCCCGGCCTTTCAGGATTTTTTCCCTTTTGTGTAGTTGCACCCATGGTTTTACATTTATCTTCAAGAATAATCGCTTCCTGATCACCATATTAAAGGGCTTTTAATCCCTTGATTACACCAAGAGACAACATCTCCTGAAACCTTGTATTATTTTGAGAGAAAAATGCTTTTCCTCCATTACTATGCCTGGCATGAAATTCATGGCCAGAAAATATTGACTCGGTACAAACCTCTGTTAAGAGTAAGAGTAACAACGCAGTTTCAATGCGTGTGTGTGTGTGTTGAGTTGGGGGTTGGAGTGAAGGGGGGCAGGAGTAGGGTGGGGGTGTTAGGGTGGTGGAAGGGGGAGGGGTTTACTCATTATAAGTGTTACTGTGTGGCTGCAAAGCAAACAAACAAAACAGAATAATCGTGTCTGAATGTTAATATAGATATTGATGTAAATGGAATCGATCCCAGGCTTTTGAATGGGTTATTTTAGTAGATCTATGAGTATGACATTCTTGTTCAGTTGCTGTCAAAAAATTGCATCAAAATCTGAATTTTATTATTTTTAAAAAGAAGATTTTGTGTGAAGGCTGGAAATGTTAAGAATTAAAAACAAAAACTCACCAAAAAACAACCACGTATAAATAACGTATGCTGTATGTTTTATAGTGTTTGTATTGTCTTTTAGAACGTAAACCAGAAAGTAGTAATTTGAGTTAATAATTTTTCCTGGCAATTTAAAGCTGTTTCCATTTTATGTCAGCATTTTCAATATTTTTATACTGATCACTTTCAAACGATTAAAAGTTGTTATATGTTTTTCTTCTTCAGTATTTTCCACTGCCTCTTTTTGTTTTTGTTTTAAGTTTTAGCAAGAAAGTGCAAAGGCCTTCTAAAACAATCGTGACATATCTCAGCATTGTACAGCATGTTTGAATTGTTTGTCAATAGATGATGGAAGTTTAAAGCTTACTTCAGGAACAGACCTACCACCATCAAGTTAAAGGCATTGCAACTGATCCCTTGGATCGGCTTAACAGACCTGTTTACCATTCCGGTTTAGCTGGAATTATTCCGGAAATTTGCTAAAATTCCGGGTAAAATAGTAAATTCCGGGTGAACGCTGAAAATTCCGGGATTTCGAAAAACCGTCTATTATTTGTTTCCGTTCGTAGGAAAAGACGCAAGGGTTGACCGAAACGTGTACCTAACACGCTACGTCATCAGAAAAGGGGTTGTGCTTGACGTCACATGCATTAAATGCTGCATTTTCATTGGTTAAAGGGGTGAAATAATGTTTTTATTTTGGTCGATCTATTTCGGGACTGAGCAAATGGCGGCCAGACTTTTACTGTCGATTCGAAGAGCTTTCCAGGCAGTTTTTTTAATGGTAGAGATTGTAATTAGGGCTTGAAATGAGTCAATTTAGATTATATTATCACTGGAAAATACGATGATGTGAGAATTTTGAAGTTTTCAACGGAAAATGAAGTCAAAATTGATCGCGATGGCGCCGAGTTGCAACTTGGCATCTGCCGGTCCGCGGCCGAGTGATTTTTATCTGTCCCATCGTGGACATTTTCAGGTATTTTGCTTTTTCCAGCTTGTTTTATACTAAAATTGACTAAGAATTAGTGACTGAATTTACTAATAAAACTTTTCTGGCAAAATTGAGCCAAGAAATCATCACAATATTGAAAATCGACGCCGATGTTCGCGGAAAGGAGAAGAAGAAGAAACTGCTTTATCGCGAGTCGTGTACAGATCATGTGAATTCCGGTTTTTGTTCTCAAATTCCGTTTTTTTTGGTGGCAAATTCCGGGTTTTTCATTATAAGGGTAAACAGGTCTGCAAAGAAAAGTGAATGCAGAAAATCAAATGTCAGGGGTTTGAAGCTTGAGGGTATGCCCTTTCCCCAAGTTTGAACAGTTTTACATGGGTGCAACTTTTCTTGGTATACAACTAAGGATTTTCCCGTTTTTGAATTTGACCAGAAAAGGAAGTTCCTTTTTTTTAAAACTTGTCGAACGAGATCTTTGTGTGTCTACTGTAGTTTTCAAACACTTTAAAATAAGCATTTGTGTAAATTGTGGAAAAAGCAAACTAAAATACCTTCGTAAATCAATTTTTGGATCCCGGCCTTTCAGGATTATGATTTAACACCCATGTGACTAAAAGGCATCAAAGACCCTGTCCTCTTAGTTTTGGGAGGTAAGGATAGGCCTTACTTTAAATATGTCACAGAGGAATCCCCAATATTACAGACAGAATTTTTTCTCTACCCAGGTAAGTTTAATAGAATTTTTTTGGCTGAAAAATGGCTGGCGGCGGAAGGGTTAAAGCTTACTTCTGGAACAGACCTACCACCATCAAGTGAAAGGCATTGCAACTGATCCCTTGGATCGGCTTAATCAGTTAATGTTTGCTCGCAGCTAGGGAAGGAAGAGGCACTTGCTGTGTGCTGAGAGAGAAATGAGCTAAAACAGCCACCGCTTCATTTATATATTATACCCCTGGTGTGACTTTAGGTCTAATGTAAACATTGTTTTCCTGTATTCAGGGGTCGCGCTAGTGTTTTTGAAAACGCGTTTTGCTTGCGCGACGTCGACAAAAAAAATGCGTAAGGGAATCAAAAAATTGCATCAAAGAACAAAATGATAAATCTAAGCTAAAAACAATGAAAACAAGACTAGCAACAAAAACATGCATTTTTATTCACTAACCACACTGCACTGCGCCTACTGCAGTACTGAAAGCAGTGGCACTTTTCTATAGTCTGTTCCAATGTTTGGTGTAGCAGAACCACTATACGTGTAGGGACCGTAGGACTTCTAATGTCTGATTCACCTTCTAGAGTCAGATGCGATTTTGAGCGGACGTCATTTTGCGTACGGATTACGCGTAAATGCCGTAAAAATGCGTCAGCGATTTTTTTAAGCGCGTCAAATACGCAAGAAACATGCGTTAACGCGACCCCTGTGTATTGTGGAATAAATTAAAAAATTAAACCTCACCCAGGTCCCTGTGCTGCTGCAGTAGGTATGTGTGTGTGTGTGATATTAAATGGGTTACTATAAGGTGGAAAAGGAAAAAAACAACCAAAAACAAACAACCACCAACATCAATATCATCAATAATAATTACAGGCATGGTAGACCTCCGCGAATCGCGGAAAATCTGTGAAACAGTTTGAAACAAAATTATTTTAAAAAATGCATTGAAATGGCATGACAAAGTAAAAAATTCACTCTCTTTTATGGAATTTTCTTCGCCCCCCTGGACCCCCGGCCATTTTCATTGAAAACCACTTTGCCCACACTACTATGCCTGTAATTAATATCAGCCATAATACCCCCCAAAAAATAAATAAAAAACCTTTGGCTCCTGCACAGAAAATGTGACGGGGCATGGGAAAAACAGACATAAGTTGCTCAGAATGTTTTTGAGCAAAAGCCAAAAATAGTCAATCCCTCAAATACCAATTTTCTAGTTAGGGCATCTTGATGTCTATTTGTATGTATTTTACCAGTATCCACAACAATGAACATGAAAGACAGTTTTGAATTATTTCTTTGTTTATTTGATTGTTTAAAAAAAAAAAATCAAGTCGATAGAAACAAAAAGGCAAACTTCTGTCTTCTATGTCCGATTTCTGTAAACGATCTATCACGAATGTAAAATTTCAAATGGCTATAAAATAAAAACTAGACAAGACAACTCAATTCCGTGTTTTGCGTATTGACTTGAAATCTTTGCTCCATCTTGTAAAAACAAAATCTCAATTTATGCCAAAATTCCATTGTCTGTTTTTCTCATGTACTATCACAAATGTATTTGATTTTTTGGTTAAAATTTTTATTTTATTTACTTTATTTGTCTGTCGTATCATTATATTATAATGCACTAAGGATCCGAGGAGGGACAGCTAAAAACTCGAGTACCGCGTAAATGTCGCACTTCATCTAGGCCTATTTATTCTGCTATGTCAGATCTAAAATTTTGCTTTTGAAAGTTGATTTGGAAGGCAAAATGTTGCTCGCGTGTCAGTTAGCATTAGTTTGAAGCTGCGTCACGAAGCTACCTTCGGAAAACACAAAGTTTGCCGAAGTCATTCAAGTTGGCTATACATCATTGAATTTTCTTCGGCCCCCTGGACCCCCGGCCATTTTCCTTGAAAACCACTTTGCCCCCCCCACTACCATGCCTGGAGAAAGTGTTTAAAAATCTTCTTCATTATACTTTTGACTCTTATTGTATTTTCTGTTCATGGTGTGTTGCAGCTCTGGTCTTGGGCTACATGGTGTTCGACTGGGGCAAGAAGGAGCACATTCGTCTGCAGAGGAAAGAGGCCCACGCCCAGCATGCTCACTAACGTACCGAAACATTTTTAGAACCCTGGCTTAGTTCCCTGTTATTATGTGATTTTCGCATTGTCTGGATCTGTTGGCATGTGGGTGTTTTTTTAAAATATGTACCAGCATTGTACTCGTCTTGTTTTATTTGTAGAAACAAAGCAAAAAACAACTATGTTGAATGATGAAACTTGAAAGTCTTGTTAGTGAGAGAAGGATGTGAAAATAAAACTTAAATTGGAATCGGAAATTTTGGTGGTACACTGTAGTGGCTTTGGAGGAGAGAGAGAGAGAGAGAGAGAGAGAGAGAGAGAGAGAGAGAGAGTATGTGTGTGTGTGTGTATGTCAGGGTTTGTACGGCCTTTGAAGGTCTTTGAAAGTCTTTGAAAATGAGCTTTGGTCTGTGAACATTGTGGTTTGTGAAAAAGTCTGACACCTACAAAAAAGTCATTCACACTGTAAAAAAAAGTTTGCTTCCAGAATTGATAAAGAAGCAATGTAATTTAGCTTATTTTCTGATATCCGTGGTTCGGCGATCTAGTTCCATCTAGCGGACATCCTCGATTTGTCAAGAGTTGCTTCCCTTCACTACATCTGGGTCCTTTGGCCACAAACTTTATAAACTTTATTGAGATTGTATGTCATGAGAGGTCTTTGAAAATAGGATAAAGGGTCTTTGAAAAGGTCTTTGAAAGTTTGTGAATTTTAGTATGAAAAATCTGTACTAGTGTGTGTATGTGTGTAATTCTTGAAGTTTATACATTTTTTTATAGTTGAAAATGGTAGAATGGGGGAAAACTCACCAGGGTTTGGGTTTGGTGATCAAGGTAGAGAAAGAAGAGGCAAGCTTTCCGCTCATAGAGCTTATACAATAGCGTGCGTGTGTGTGTGTGTGTGATCATGAATACAGAGATATAAGTTTATGAATTGGTATCTGATGCTTGATAATTTCTTTAACAACTTCTTTCTTAATTCTTCTTCTACTGTGTTCCCAGGCCATATGGCCATAATGAGTGAAAACACATGTGTCCGGTCTTCAGCTTCCTGGTTGGTCTCCCCGCTGCATTCAGCTAACACATTCCGATTTGGGAGGAATTCAACCGACAAAATTTGGAATATTTTCTGGAAAAAAGGTAGGAGTATGGGCCAGCAAGGCATAAAAAAAGTATTTGACAGTAGTAGGCTAAGAAAAGGAAGAGTCAGAGTCAAAAGAGTGATAGATGAGAGAAAGTTACTAGCACAGACCTTTCAGAAGATGTGGAACTACATGTATTTGCACTGAAAGACCCCCTGGTATTCGTACAGAGGTGATTTTTAAAGACTGATAGATCGATCACAAGCGAAAACCCTGATCACAACTACTATCTCTTAAACATCAACGCTTCACCAACAATAAGCAATCTTTAGTTAATTGTTTTTATCTGAAAAACAACTCCCGCCCTTCCCTCTCTCACCACCCCCACCCCCACCCCAATCCTGACCAAAATTGATCCCTCTCAAGAACGTGGCCGTAACATTACGTCAAAGTCTTTGAGAGGAAAAAACACAAAACAAAAACTTCATGAAAGAAAATATTTCCAAATTGTTTGTAAGACTAAGAATCATGTTTATATTTAGAGTTAACCTAAACTCTTCTTCATCTTCCACCATTCAGCCCCCACTTCCCCACTCCCCCACCTTTTCTTTCTTTCCTTTTGTTTTTCTTTTGTTGCTGCATCACTGTCATTGCTATTTGGGTAACGGTAAAGATGTGCCACCCCCCCCCCCCCCCCCCCCCCCCCCCCCCCCCCCCCCCCCCCCCGCCACCCCCCCCCCCCCCCCCTGCATTTCACGGTTAATTCCATTTTTCCGTTTTTGCCTTTCTTACCAAACATAAAGCTGTATTTTATTAACCTTTTCAGCTAATTATCTTTTTGGAATAATAACCCTAACCCTACCCCCCCCCCATAAGACGGAAAAACGCAATGAACCACGACTGTGACAAATGCCGCGGTGTACTGCAGTACATAGGGGGGGGTCCTATTAGATAATGGCCTTTATCATGACTGCAATTAATTATTGAACAAAGATAATTAGCTGAAAATGTTCATAAAATACAGCTTCATGTTTGGTAAGAAAGGCAAAAATGGAATTAACCGAGAAATGCAGAGGGGGGGGGGGCATTCTGTCAACTGGTAAATATGCACACCAGGGGTCCGTTTCACAAGGTCTAACATTACGTTGCGCTCACTCAAATCAGCAAAAACGGTCTAAGAAACACCCTTCGGTTGCCGATAGTTCGCGTGGCGCTTTGTTCTTGCCAAACACAGAGCAAGCGGCGAACTATCCGGAACTAGTAGGGGGTGAATACAGTTCTTGTTGTTGATTGGTCCATTAAAGTTTGGTTAAAATAATACTTTTGTTTTTTACCAATCAGACATGAGCTTGTAATATTCTTCCGCAAACGTTTTCTAAAGTGTTTCTTAGACCCCTTTTGGCGTAACAGAACTGAGATATGCGTGTGGCGACCGTCTTCTAAAGAAACTCGACCCAGGTGGGATGGCCACAGCATAAGCCACAGTCAATGTGAAGCTGTCAGTAGGTGACCCAGCTCATTGCTGCCAAGTTCATGAAGTCCAATGGAGCCTGTTCTGATTTTCACCTATGCAGATTTTTGTAATCTAAAAATCTGTCCATAAGTTTATATGGATGTGCGATCTGATGAACTGTTATTTAAATTGCTTTCTGAATTCCTATTGGGGTCCATTTATGCATCATTATGTGTATGCATCCCTTTATTTCATGTAAACTAAAGAAAGGGAAATAACAAACCGAGAACACATACACATACCATATGCATGTATACATGCAATATGTGTGTAGGTAGGCACACTGATATACGTCCGTACAAACAGACAAATGTACACCAGCGTGCGCATGCATGAGTATGAAATTAGCATTATGTGTGCTTACACTAATAGTGTGAAAAAAATGCGAATTAAAGCTTGCACAAATATGCATGCTTGGATACTTACAAGCATGCTAGCACACAGAAACACACACACACACGTGCATGTATGCGTACACACACACGCATGCACATGCACACACACACACACACACACACACTAGGAAGAAAGGTGGCAGAGTGGGTAAGACGTTCGCCTGCCAAATTCAATGTGTGACTGCAGCGTGAGTGACCAAGGTTCGAATCCTGGCCTCGCCCTTTCTTTCTAGTTCGACAGAAAAATCGAACTGAACATCGAGTCCTTCGGATGGGGACTTAGAGCTAGTCTGACCCATACACTTTCCACTTTATGCACATAAAAATCCCAAGGCAGTATAAAGTCGGTAAGAGCAGGGAGTAAACTCTGCCTAGTATCAACAAATTGATAACTAGTAAGTTTTTTCAAGTCTGCCCCCACCCCCTCACACTGCCCCCCCAAAAAAAAAGAAAAAAGGGGTAGGCGCTGTGCTTGCAGCGATGCGCTCCGGGGGAGAGCAGCCGGAATTTCACAGAGATAAGATCAACATGATGTAACTTGTGCTGACTCATAGAAATAATAGGCTGCGTAGTAATTCTGTGTCTCCAAGCATCATGAACTTATGGAGAACGTATGCATGCAGCCAGTCACAGTTTCCTAGTATTCCCTCCTTGTTGCCTTCAGTAACACATCCCAATTTCAGAGGATCTGAAAGCAGGGGCGGATCTGAGGAGTGTTCCTGGGTTCTTCTTCCAATTACTGGACAGGGCCCTATCGCGGGCGTTTGAAGTCCAACTAACTGGTCACATTAGGCAGGCAGCATTAAAACAGGATTTTAAAACGGTGCAGTACTGCACTAAAAGTCTCGCGTTAAAACTATTTACATTTCTGCATGGATTTTTAGCACAAAGAGGCCTGGTGGCTGGTGGTGATGCCACCGAGGCCGGCCCTGAAAACTTCTGGACTGATGGTGTCTGTCATGGCTGTAGGGAGTGAGTTCCATTCTCTCAACGTGCGAGGGAAGAAGGAATAGTAGAGGACCGGGTGCTGTCCTTGAAAGAATCTCTGTGATCCTCTTGTTTTAGGGTCACTGGGGCGTAGGTACTGGTTGGGGTTTAAGTCAACGAGTCCATTATTGATCTTGTGCAGCAGGCACATATGGTTGATCTTTCTCCTTTCTTCTAAGCTGCCCCACTGCAGCTGCCCCAGCATACCATCAACACAGCCAGGTGACCTGTCTCTATAGCTGTTGAAAGAGAATCTGGCTGCCCTGCGCTGAACCATCTCAAGTTGGTGCGAGTCTTTACGTAGGTGAGGATCCCAGGGAGTTGAAGCGTACTCCATGATGGGCCGTACCATAGTGGTATAGGAGGCGGCCTTCACTCTGGTGGTACAGTCATTAATGTTCCAGCGCAGGAAACCGAGGGCTCTGTTTGCTTTTTCTGCCATCACCTCGGTGTGTCTTGACCAGGAAAGGTTGGTTTAGAGTGACGCCCAGGTATTTGCTGTCCTCAGATGTTTCTAGGACTTCACCATGCAAGGTGTATGTTGTTTCACGGCCCCTTTTGGTCTTGTTTAGCATGAATCTGATGAGATTGCATTTGCCTGGGTTAAACTCCATTTGCCACTCCTTCTCCCATCTCTCAAGCGATGACAGGTCCGACTGCAGGGCTTGTTGGTCTTTGTCTGAGGAGATGGTTCTAAAAAGCAGACAAATCATCAGCAAAGAACTTGGTCTGGGAAGACTGTACAGCGTCTGGTAGGTCGTTGATGTATGGCAGGAAGCGGAGGGGTCCTAAGACAGTATCCTGGGGCACTCCCGATGTAACGTCGACTCGAGTGGAGTGTTCACCTTCCCAGATTACCTCCTGCTTCCTAGCAGACAATAAGGATTGTATCCACTGTAGGGTCCTGTTTGAGAAGGAGGCGGGCATGAGGCACTTTATCAAAGGCCTTGCTGAAGTCAAGGAGGATGGCGTAAACTTGTTTTCCTGAGGCAAGACTGCTGGCCATTTCATGAACCGTAGCCACAAGCTGGGTCTCGCAGGAGCCTTTCCGTCGAAAGCCATGTTGACAATCAGTCAGGATGTTGTTTCGATCAAAGTGCCTCATGCTGCTGCTGTGGATGATGTGTTCCAGCATTTTACATGTGATGGACGTCAGCGACACGGGGCGATAATTGGAAGCATATGTTTCTCCCCTTTCTTGAAGACGGGTACAATCCATGCATTCCGCCAGTCATCTGGGATTTCAAGTCGCCCGTGTCAAGCGACTTCTGGAAAAGCCTTGTAAGGACTGGAGTAATTTCTTCCGCTGCTGTTTTAAGTATAAAGGCAGGTATGGAGTCAGGTCCAGTAGCCTTCTCAGTCTTCAGGTTCTTTAGCAGTTTGGTCACTCCTCTAGGATCCACAGTGATGGTTTGCATTGGCTGGTACGGACTTGGGCTTTTTCTGGGCATGTTAGTTCTGTTCTCTGTGGTAAACACTGACTTGAACTGGCCATTCAGAATTTCAGACTTGCTGATGTTGTCACTCTTCAGAAAGCCATCACTATTCTTGAGAGGAGGGACTCCTGAAGCTTCCTGCCCGCGGCTCTTGGTGTAACCCCAGAAGCGTTTTGAGTTTGGAGCCTCCCCTCTACCTCAATAGCCTATGTAGGCTATGCTATACAAGGGTGAAAAGTTATTTAAAAAAAGACGAGTTTTGCATCAATAATCACTAAATTGCAAAATTGTCCTGGGGCAAAGCCCCCTGGGTCTTACCCCTTAGCCCAGGACCTATGCAGCTCCCTGAACCCCGGGCAACCCCCCCCCCCTCCCCCTTACGAATGATTTGGTCCGCCCCTGGAAATAAGTCATTTTGTTCGTTCGTCCGTCCCGAGGGATGACGACCATGCTTACAAAAAGTAGTATTTATAAAAAAAAGGGGGCCGCATAGATGAATTAGAGTAAGTCGCTTGCATAGAACTTCCAGAAGGCGTGGAGAATATTTTTTACTAAAAGTTCCTGGTAATTTTGATCTGACGGACGACAAGGGAGCAAACTGTTGTACACTGATGCAGTTTGATTTATATGAGTTACCTCTCTTGGCTGGGCTCAAGGTCTATATCAATAATAATAATAATAATAATAAAGCAAAAGATATGACGCCAAGTGTATATCTGTAACATACGCACGCTACGCAGGAGCCTAATTATAAAGTCGAGAAGTTATAGTTTGACGAAAATGGAGTTTTACGTCCTCTTGGGCTGAATCAGACACATATGGGACATTTGTAAATACAAATATGGTGGGAACGATACTGGAGGCAATGCCCGGAGGCAGTACGAAACCAGTAAAGTCCCGATTTTTAAAAATTAATACAGATAGGTGTAGCGGTAACCACGCCTCGGTTAAACCTCATCGGCTATGGCATCGCTACAAGTATTTGTTGCATTCGTTGAAGTTATAGTTTAAAATCAAGAGCGGTCCTTAAATGCAATGAACATACTAAAGAGTGGGGGATGTAGGCTACATGATAGTCATTTTTTGGTTTGTTTTTTGACAGCGTGTTAACTAACAATAATCCTATAATTACACTAACACTTTTAAATATGCAACTTTATCGTTACAAATCAGGACTTTCCTGGTGTTGCACTGCCTTCGGGCATTGCCTCCAGGATCGTTCCAACCATCTTTACATCTACTAATGTCCCACATGTGTCTGTTCCAGACCGGAGGACGTTAACCCTCTCGCCACCAACATCACATTTTTGCACCGCAACGATTTAACACCCATGTCATCCAATGATTTTTGTGTTCTTGATTATGTGAGTTAAAGATAGGCCTTTTTTTAAAACATGCAGTAAAGGAATCCCCAATATTTCAGACAAAATCTTTTCTTTACCTATGTAAGTTTATTGGATAATTTTGGCAAAAAAATGGCTGGCGGCGAAATGGTTAAACAGACTTTCTTCAATTACACCCTAACTTTTCATGTAGAAAGTCAACTGAATTAGTTTGACTATTAATTGTTGAACAGCGTAATATAGGTTGAGAGTATTAATTTAAATAAACTGAAGGTTAAAATGATTTATTTTTTTAAAAGCGAAAACAGCACAACAACAACACTAAAACACCCCCCCCCAAAAAAAAAAAGAAAAAAAAAAAAAGTTTTTGAACAGCGTAACATAGGTTGAAAGTGTTAATTTAAGTAAACTGAAGGTTAAAATGATTTTTTTAAAGTAAAAACAGCACAACAGCAACAACACTAATACAGCCCCCCCCCCCCCCCCCCCCACACACACACCCAACAACAACAACAACAAGAAACAAACTACAAGCAAGCAAGCAAACAGGCCACTGACTAAACAGGCCTATACATTCAAGAACAACATCTTTGCTAATGTAGAGAGGTTTTTAAGAATATTCTTGTTTTGTAGCTTTTCAATGCTTTGTGTAGCTTGTTTATGCAGTTTGTCCGTATCACTGATAATTATTCCTTTTATGAGCAATATCATTCTATGGCTTTTTTAAAATTTTTACAATCGTTTATCCAAGTTGGTTTGGAGGTGTGCGTTTGTGTTTTAAGTGATAGTTGCGACGGTGTTGTGGTTGCTGTCATGTCATCGTTCTTATCGGTGATATTACAGTTTGCATTCATTAATTTGTCCTGCTATTGATTACGTGAATGTTACTATTTTTAGCTGAAAGGGAATTTATTAGGCCTACATGCCTTGTGTAGGCCTACTTGTTCAGGTGTGTGTGTGTGTGTGTGTGTGTGTGTGTGTTTCTCTCTCTCTCTCTCCCTCTCTCTGTGTGCGTGCGCGCGCGTGTGTATATGTGTGTGCGTGCGTGCGCGTGTCACAGTGTCAGGTGTGTGTGTGTGTGTGTGTCTGTCTTTCTCTCTCTCTCTCTCTCTCTCTCTGTGCGCACGCGCGCGTGTGTGTAGGGGAAGACGGGGTAAAAAGCGCATGGGCAGGTAAGAAGCCCACCCCAATTATCTCATGAAATAAAGAAAATTTCAGTCAAATTTGCCCATGAGACGAATGCTAGACATTAACGCTCGTCTCATGGGCAAAATGAGACTGAAATTTGCTTCATTTCATGAGATAATTGGGGATGGGCTTCTTACCCGCCCATGCGCTTTTTACCCCGTCTTCCCCTATGTGTGTGCGTGCGTGCGCGTGTCATAGTGTCTGTGTCTCTGTGTGTGTGACGGTGTGTGTCTGTGCGCGCGCGTGTGCGTGTCACATTGTAGGCCTATATATATATATATATATATATATATATATATAAACGTACAAGAATTGAAGAAGAAAAAACAACCACACCATTAAACTTTCCTCTTATATATATATACTAAGGATCACTATGAGAAAACAGGTGCGCAATAAACTCCGTTCGCTCCTGTTATTTTTTTCTCAGTCAAGCCAAATTGTTATGAATTCTTGTTCAGCTGTAAGTGGGCGATGTTGTGTTAGTGGAAACATTGCACGTGATTCTCTATTACTGAGCTTGGCAGCAAAAGAAAAAGCGGAAACTTGCGAAAAAGGACCTTGTTTTGGATCGTTCTGCATGAACACATTGCACAAGCCAGATGGAAAAACCATTATGCACGTGCAAGCACTGCTGTTTATGTGTGAGATGCTGTCTCTTGCTTGGCTTTATAAGAAGACATACCACCAGTATTAGGCCTGATTTGACAATGCCTCCACGACGAAAATTGAGCGAGTTGGATAGGGGACGAGCTGTTGCATGGTTCCAAGATGGTGTTCCCAAGCGAGAAGTGGCCAGGCGACTTCAGGTGTCCATCTCGGTCATTGTCAGACTGATTCAACGCTTCACAGCCACTGGGAGGGT
>CM065691.1:20541091-20556091 GCA_017654935.2 Phymorhynchus buccinoides
AAATAAATCATTTTAACCTTCAGTTTATTTAAATTAATACTCTCAACCTATATTACGCTGTTCAACAATTAATAGTCAAACTAATTCAGTTGACTTTCTACATGAAAAGTTAGGGTGTAATTGAAGAAAGTCTGTTTAACCATTTCGCCGCCAGCCATTTTTTTGCCAAAATTATCCAATAAACTTACATGGGTAAAGAAAAGATTTTGTCTGAAATATTGGGGATTCCTTTACTACATGCTTTTAAAAAAAGGCCTATCCTTTAACTCCCCAAAATCAAGAACACAAAAATCATTGGATGACATGGGTGTTAAATCGTTGCGGTGCAAAAATGTGATGTTGGTGGCGAGAGGGTTAACGTCCTCCGGTCTGGAACAGACACAACATGTGGGACATTAGTAGATGTAAAGATGGTTGGAACGATCCTGGAGGCAATGCCCGAAGGCAGTGCAACACCAGGAAAGTTCCGATTTGTAACGATAAAGTTGCGTATTTAAAAGTGTTAGTGTAATTATAGGATTATTGTTAGTTAACACGCTGTCAAAAAACAAACCAAAAAATGACTATCATGTAGCCTACATCCCCCACTCTTTAGTATGTTCATTGCATTTAAGGACCGCTCTTGATTTTAAACTATAACTTCAACGAATGCAACAAATACTTGTAGCGATGCCATAGCCGATGAGGTTTAACCGAGGCGTTGGTTACCGCTACACATATCTGTATTAATTTTTAAAAATCGGGACTTTACTGGTTTCGTACTGCCTCCGGGCATTGCCTCCAGTATCGTTCCCACCATATTTGTATTTACAAATGTCCCATATGTGTCTGATTCGGACCAAGAGGACGTAAAAACACCATTTTCGTCAAACTATAACTTCTCGACTTTATAATTAGGCTCCTGCGTAGCCGTGCGTATGTTACAGATATACACTTGGCGTCATATCTTTTGCTTTATTATTATTATTATTATTATTTATATAGACCTTGAGCCCAGCCAAGAGAGGTAACTCATATAAATCAAACTGCATCAGTGTACAACAGTTTGCTCCCTTGTCGTCCGTCAGATCAAAATTACCAGGAACTTTTAGTAAAAAATATTCTCCACGCCTTCTGGAAGTTCTATGCAAGCGACTTACTCTAATTCATCTATGCGGCCCCCTTTTTTTTATAAATACTACTTTTTGTAAGCATGGTCGTCATCCCTCGGGACGGACGAACGAACAAAATGACTTATTTCCAGGGGCGGACCAAATCATTCGTAAGGGGGAGGGGGGGGGGGGGGGTTGCCCGGGGTTCAGGGAGCTGCATAGGTCCTGGGCTAAGGGGTAAGACCCAGGGGGCTTTGCCCCAGGACAATTTTGCAATTTAGTGATTATTGATGCAAAACTCGTCTTTTTTTAAATAACTTTTCACCCTTGTATAGCATAGCCTACATAGGCTATTGAGGTAGAGGGGAGGCTCCAAACTCAAAACGCTTCTGGGGTTACACCAAGAGCCGCGGGCAGGAAGCTTCAGGAGTCCCTCCTCTCAAGAATAGTGATGGCTTTCTGAAGAGTGACAACATCAGCAAGTCTGAAATTCTGAATGGCCAGTTCAAGTCAGTGTTTACCACAGAGAACAGAACTAACATGCCCAGAAAAAGCCCAAGTCCGTACCAGCCAATGCAAACCATCACTGTGGATCCTAGAGGAGTGACCAAACTGCTAAAGAACCTGAAGACTGAGAAGGCTACTGGACCTGACTCCATACCTGCCTTTATACTTAAAACAGCAGCGGAAGAAATTACTCCAGTCCTTACAAGGCTTTTCCAGAAGTCGCTTGACACGGGCGACTTGAAATCCCAGATGACTGGCGGAATGCATGGATTGTACCCGTCTTCAAGAAAGGGGAGAAACATATGCTTCCAATTATCGCCCCGTGTCGCTGACGTCCATCACATGTAAAATGCTGGAACACATCATCCACAGCAGCAGCATGAGGCACTTTGATCGAAACAACATCCTGACTGATTGTCAACATGGCTTTCGACGGAAAGGCTCCTGCGAGACCCAGCTTGTGGCTACGGTTCATGAAATGGCCAGCAGTCTTGCCTCAGGAAAACAAGTTTACGCCATCCTCCTTGACTTCAGCAAGGCCTTTGATAAAGTGCCTCATGCCCGCCTCCTTCTCAAACAGGACCCTACAGTGGATACAATCCTTATTGTCTGCTAGGAAGCAGGAGGTAATCTGGGAAGGTGAACACTCCACTCGAGTCGACGTTACATCGGGAGTGCCCCAGGATACTGTCTTAGGACCCCTCCGCTTCCTGCCATACATCAACGACCTACCAGACGCTGTACAGTCTTCCCAGACCAAGTTCTTTGCTGATGATTTGTCTGCTTTTTAGAACCATCTCCTCAGACAAAGACCAACAAGCCCTGCAGTCGGACGTGTCATCGCTTGAGAAATGGGAGAAGGAGCTGCAAATGGAGTTTAACCCAGGCAAATGCAATCTCATCAGATTCATGCTAAACAAGACCAAAAGGGGCCGTGAAACAACATACACCTTGCATGGTGAAGTCCTAGAAACATCTGAGGACAGCAAATACCTGGGCGTCACTCTAACCAACCTTTCCTGGTCAAGACACACCGAGGTGATGGCAGAAAAAGCAAACAGAGCCCTCGGTTTCCTGCGCTGGAACATTAATGACTGTACCACCAGAGTGAAGGCCGCCTCCTATACCACTATGGTACGGCCCATCATGGAGTACGCTTCAACTCCCTGGGATCCTCACCTACGTAAAGACTCGCACCAACTTGAGATGGTTCAGCGCAGGGCAGCCAGATTCTCTTTCAACAGCTATAGAGACAGGTCACCTGGCTGTGTTGATGGTATGCTGGGGCAGCTGCAGTGGGGCAGCTTAGAAGAAAGGAGAAAGATCAACCATATGTGCCTGCTGCACAAGATCAATAATGGACTCGTTGACTTAAACCCCAACCAGTACCTACGCCCCAGTGACCCTAGAACAAGAGGATCACAGAGATTCTTTCAAGAAAGGACAGCACCCGGTCCTCTACTATTCCTTCTTCCCTCGCACGTTGAGAGAATGGAACTCACTCCCTACAGCCATGACAGACACCATCAGTCCAGAAGTTTTCAGGGCCGGCCTCGGTGGCATCACCACCAGCCACCGGGCCTCTTTCTGCTAAAAATCCATGCAGAAATGTAAATAGTTTTAACGCGAGACTTTTAGTGCAGTACTGCACTGTTTTAAAATCCTGTTTTTAATGCTGCCTGCCTAATGTGACCAGTTAGTTGGACTTCAAACGCCCGCGATAGGGCCCTGTCCAGTAATTGGAAGAAGAACCCAGGAACACTCCTCAGATCCGCCCCTGCTTTCAGATCCTCTGAAATTGGGATGTGTTACTGAAGGCAACAAGGAGGGAATACTAGGAAACTGTGACTGGCTGCATGCATACGTTCTCCATAAGTTCATGATGCTTGGAGACACAGAATTACTACGCAGCCTATTATTTCTATGAGTCAGCACAAGTTACATCATGTTGATCTTATCTCTGTGAAATTCCGGCTGCTCTCCCCCGGAGCGCATCGCTGCAAGCACAGCGCCTACCCCTTTTTTCTTTTTTTTTGGGGGGGCAGTGTGAGGGGGTGGGGGCAGACTTGAAAAAACTTACTAGTTATCAATTTGTTCATACCAGGCAGAGGGATTTCTCCCTGCTCTTACCGACTTTATACTGCCTTGGGATTTTTATGTGCATAAAGTGGAAAGTGTATGGGTCAGACTAGCTCTAAGTCCCCATCCGAAGGACTCGACGTTCAGTTCGATTTTTCTGTCGAACTAGAAAGAAAGGGCGAGGCCAGGATTCGAACCTTGGTCACTCACGCTGCAGTCACACATTGAATTTGGCAGGCGAACGTCTTACCCACTCTGCCACCTTTCTTCCTAGTGTGTGTGTGTGTGTGTGTGTGCATGTGCATGCGTGTGTGTGTACGCATACATGCACGTGTGTGTGTGTGTTTCTGTGTGCTAGCATGCTTGTAAGTATCCAAGCATGCATATTTGTGCAAGCTTTAATTCGCATTTTTTTCACACTATTAGTGTAAGCACACATAATGCTAATTTCATACTCATGCATGCGCACGCTGGTGTACATTTGTCTGTTTGTACGGACGTATATCAGTGTGCCTACCTACACACATATTGCATGTATACATGCATATGGTATGTGTATGTGTTCTCGGTTTGTTATTTCCCTTTCTTTAGTTTACATGAAATAAAGGGATGCATACACATAATGATGCATAAATGGACCCCAATAGGAATTCAGAAAGCAATTTAAATAACAGTTCATCAGATCGCACATCCATATAAACTTATGGACAGATTTTTAGATTACAAAAATCTGCATAGGTGAAAATCAGAACAGGCTCCATTGGACTTCATGAACTTGGCAGCAATGAGCTGGGTCACCTACTGACAGCTTCACATTGACTGTGGCTTATGCTGTGGCCATCCCACCTGGGTCGAGTTTCTTTAGAAGACGGTCGCCACACGCATATCTCAGTTCTGTTACGCCAAAAGGGGTCTAAGAAACACTTTAGAAAACGTTTGCGGAAGAATATTACAAGCTCTTGTCTGATTGGTAAAAAAAAAAAAGTATTATTTTAACCAAACTTTAATGGACCAATCAACAACAAGAAATGTATTCACCCCCTACTAGTTCCGGATAGTTCGCCGCTTGCTCGGTGTTTGGCAAGAACAAAACGCCACGCGAACTATCGGCAAACGAAGGGTGTTTCTTAGACCGTTTTTGCTGATTTGAGTGAGCGCAACGTAATGTTAGACCTTGTGAAACGGACCCCTGGTGTGCATATTTACCAGTTGACAGAATGCCCCCCCCCCCTCTGCATTTCTCGGTTAATTCCATTTTTGCCTTTCTTACCAAACATGAAGCTGTATTTTATGAACATTTTCAGCTAATTATCTTTGTTCAATAATTAATTGCAGTCATGATAAAAGCCATTATCTAATAGGACCCCCCCCTATGTACTGCAGTACACCGCGGCATTTGTCACAGTCGTGATTCATTGCGTTTTTCCGTCTTATGGGGGGGGGGTAGGGTTAGGGTTATTATTCCAAAAAGATAATTAGCTGAAAAGGTTAATAAAATACAGCTTTATGTTTGGTAAGAAAGGCAAAAACGGAAAAATGGAATTAACCGTGAAATGCAGGGGTGGGGGGGGGGGGGGGGGGGGGGGGGTGGGGGGGGTGGTGGGGGGGGGGGGGGGGGGGGGGTGGTGGGGGGGGGGGGGGGGGGTGGCACATCTTTACCGTTACCCAAATAGCAATGACAGTGATGCAGCAACAAAAGAAAAACAAAAGGAAAGAAAGAAAAGGTGGGGGAGTGGGGAAGTGGGGGCTGAATGGTGGAAGATGAAGAAGAGTTTAGGTTAACTCTAAATATAAACATGATTCTTAGTCTTACAAACAATTTGGAAATATTTTCTTTCATGAAGTTTTTGTTTTGTGTTTTTTCCTCTCAAAGACTTTGACGTAATGTTACGGCCACGTTCTTGAGAGGGATCAATTTTGGTCAGGATTGGGGTGGGGGTGGGGGTGGTGAGAGAGGGAAGGGCGGGAGTTGTTTTTCAGATAAAAACAATTAACTAAAGATTGCTTATTGTTGGTGAAGCGTTGATGTTTAAGAGATAGTAGTTGTGATCAGGGTTTTCGCTTGTGATCGATCTATCAGTCTTTAAAAATCACCTCTGTACGAATACCAGGGGGTCTTTCAGTGCAAATACATGTAGTTCCACATCTTCTGAAAGGTCTGTGCTAGTAACTTTCTCTCATCTATCACTCTTTTGACTCTGACTCTTCCTTTTCTTAGCCTACTACTGTCAAATACTTTTTTTATGCCTTGCTGGCCCATACTCCTACCTTTTTTCCAGAAAATATTCCAAATTTTGTCGGTTGAATTCCTCCCAAATCGGAATGTGTTAGCTGAATGCAGCGGGGAGACCAACCAGTGAAGCTGAAAACCGGACACATGTGTTTTTACTCATTATGGCCATATGGCCTGGGAACACAGTAGAAGAAGAATTAAGAAAGAAGTTGTTAAAGAAATTATCAAGCATCAGATACCAATTCATAAACTTATATCTCTGTATTCATGATCACACACACACACACACGCACGCTATTGTATAAGCTCTATGAGCGGAAAGCTTGCCTCTTCTTTCTCTACCTTGATCACCAAACCCAAACCCTGGTGAGTTTTCCCCCATTCTACCATTTTCAACTATAAAAAAATGTATAAACTTCAAGAATTACACACATACACACACTAGTACAGATTTTTCATACTAAAATTCACAAACTTTCAAAGACCTTTTCAAAGACCCTTTATCCTATTTTCAAAGACCTCTCATGACATGCAATCTCAATAAAGTTTATAAAGTTTGTGGCCAAAGGACCCAGATGTAGTGAAGGGAAGCAACTCTTGACAAATCGAGGATGTCTGCTAGATGGAACTAGATCGCCGAACCACGGATATCAGAAAATAAGCTAAATTACATTGCTTCTTTATCAATTCTGGAAGCAAACTTTTTTTTACAGTGTGAATGACTTTTTTGTAGGTGTCAGACTTTTTCACAAACCACAATGTTCACAGACCAAAGCTCATTTTCAAAGACTTTCAAAGACCTTCAAAGGCCGTACAAACCCTGACATACACACACACACACATACTCTCTCTCTCTCTCTCTCTCTCTCTCTCTCTCTCTCCTCCAAAGCCACTACAGTGTACCACCAAAATTTCCGATTCCAATTTAAGTTTTATTTTCACATCCTTCTCTCACTAACAAGACTTTCAAGTTTCATCATTCAACATAGTTGTTTTTTGCTTTGTTTCTACAAATAAAACAAGACGAGTACAATGCTGGTACATATTTTAAAAAAACACCCACATGCCAACAGATCCAGACAATGCGAAAATCACATAATAACAGGGAACTAAGCCAGGGTTCTAAAAATGTTTCGGTACGTTAGTGAGCATGCTGGGCGTGGGCCTCTTTCCTCTGCAGACGAATGTGCTCCTTCTTGCCCCAGTCGAACACCATGTAGCCCAAGACCAGAGCTGCAACACACCATGAACAGAAAATACAATAAGAGTCAAAAGTATAATGAAGAAGATTTTTAAACACTTTCTCCAGGCATGGTAGTGGGGGGGGCAAAGTGGTTTTCAAGGAAAATGGCCGGGGGTCCAGGGGGCCGAAGAAAATTCAATGATGTATAGCCAACTTGAATGACTTCGGCAAACTTTGTGTTTTCCGAAGGTAGCTTCGTGACGCAGCTTCAAACTAATGCTAACTGACACGCGAGCAACATTTTGCCTTCCAAATCAACTTTCAAAAGCAAAATTTTAGATCTGACATAGCAGAATAAATAGGCCTAGATGAAGTGCGACATTTACGCGGTACTCGAGTTTTTAGCTGTCCCTCCTCGGATCCTTAGTGCATTATAATATAATGATACGACAGACAAATAAAGTAAATAAAATAAAAATTTTAACCAAAAAATCAAATACATTTGTGATAGTACATGAGAAAAACAGACAATGGAATTTTGGCATAATTTGAGATTTTGTTTTTACAAGATGGAGCAAAGATTTCAAGTCAATACGCAAAACACGGAATTGAGTTGTCTTGTCTAGTTTTTATTTTATAGCCATTTGAAATTTTACATTCGTGATAGATCGTTTACAGAAATCGGACATAGAAGACAGAAGTTTGCCTTTTTGTTTCTATCGACTTGATTTTTTTTTTAAACAATCAAATAAACAAAGAAATAATTCAAAACTGTCTTTCATGTTCATTGTTGTGGATACTGGTAAAATACATACAAATAGACATCAAGATGCCCTAACTAGAAAATTGGTATTTGAGGGATTGACTATTTTTGGCTTTTGCTCAATAACATTCTGAGCAACTTATGTCTGTTTTTCCCATGCCCCGTCACATTTTCTGTGCAGGAGCCAAAGGTTTTTTATTTATTTTTTGGGGGGTATTATGGCTGATATTAATTACAGGCATAGTAGTGTGGGCAAAGTGGTTTTCAATGAAAATGGCCGGGGGTCCAGGGGGGCGAAGAAAATTCCATAAAAGAGAGTGAATTTTTTACTTTGTCATGCCATTTCAATGCATTTTTTCATAATTTTGTTTCAAACTGTTTCACAGATTTTCCGCGATTCGCGGAGGTCTACCATGCCTGTAATTATTATTGATGATATTGATGTTGGTGGTTGTTTGTTTTTGGTTGTTTTTTTCCTTTTCCACCTTATAGTAACCCATTTAATATCACACACACACACATACCTACTGCAGCAGCACAGGGACCTGGGTGAGGTTTAATTTTTTAATTTATTCCACAATACACAGGGGTCGCGTTAACGCATGTTTCTTGCGTATTTGACGCGCTTAAAAAAATCACTGACGCATTTTTACGGCATTTACGCGTAATCCGTACGCAAAATGACGTCCGCTCAAAATCGCATCTGACTCTAGAAGGTGAATCAGACATTAGAAGTCCTACGGTCCCTACACGTATAGTGGTTCTGCTACACCAAACATTGGAACAGACTATAGAAAAGTGCCACTGCTTTCAGTACTGCAGTAGGCGCAGTGCAGTGTGGTTAGTGAATAAAAATGCATGTTTTTGTTGCTAGTCTTGTTTTCATTGTTTTTAGCTTAGATTTATCATTTTGTTCTTTGATGCAATTTTTTGATTCCCTTACGCATTTTTTTTGTCGACGTCGCGCAAGCAAAACGCGTTTTCAAAAACACTAGCGCGACCCCTGAATACAGGAAAACAATGTTTACATTAGACCTAAAGTCACACCAGGGGTATAATATATAAATGAAGCGGTGGCTGTTTTAGCTCATTTCTCTCTCAGCACACAGCAAGTGCCTCTTCCTTCCCTAGCTGCGAGCAAACATTAACTGATTAAGCCGATCCAAGGGATCAGTTGCAATGCCTTTCACTTGATGGTGGTAGGTCTGTTCCAGAAGTAAGCTTTAACCCTTCCGCCGCCAGCCATGTTTCAGCAAAAAAAATTCTATTAAACTTACATGGGTAGATAAAAAATTCTGTCTGTAATATTGGGGATTCCTCTGTGACATATTTAAAGTAAGGCCTATCCTTACCTCCCAAAACTAAGAGGACAGGGTCTTTGATGCCTTTTAGTCACATGGGTGTTAAATCATAATCCTGAAAGGCCGGGATCCAAAAATTGATTTACGAAGGTATTTTAGTTTGCTTTTTCCACAATTTACACAAATGCTTATTTTAAAGTGTTTGAAAACTACAGTAGACACACAAAGATCTCGTTCGACAAGTTTTAAAAAAAAGGAACTTCCTTTTCTGGTCAAATTCAAAAACAGGAAATCCTTAGTTGTATACCAAGAAAAGTTGCACCCATGTAAAACTGTTCAAACTTGGGGAAAGGGCATACCCTCAAGCTTCAAACCCCTGACATTTGATTTTCTGCATTCACTTTTCTTTGCAGACCTGTTTACCCTTATAATGAAAAACCCGGAATTTGCCACCAAAAAAAAACGGAATTTGAGAACAAAAACCGGAATTCACATGATCTGTACACGACTCGCGATAAAGCAGTTTCTTCTTCTTCTCCTTTCCGCGAACATCGGCGTCGATTTTCAATATTGTGATGATTTCTTGGCTCAATTTTGCCAGAAGTAGTTTTATTAGTAAATTCAGTCACTAATTCTTAGTCAATTTTAGTATAAAACAAGCTGGAAAAAGCAAAATACCTGAAAATGTCCACGATGGGACAGATAAAAATCACTCGGCCGCGGATCGGCGGATGCCAAGTTGCAACTCGGCGCCATCGCGATCAATTTTGACTTCATTTTCCGTTGAAAACTTCAAAATTCTCACATCATCGTATTTTCCAGTGATAATATAATCTAAATTGACTCATTTCAAGCCCTAATTACAATCTCTACCATTACAAAACTGCCTGGAAAGCTCTTCGAATCGACAGTAAAAGTCTGGCCGCCATTTGCTCAGTCCCGAAATAGATCGACCAAAATAAAAACATTATTTCACCCCTTTAACCAATGAAAATGCAGCATTTAATGCATGTGACGTCAATCACAACCCCTTTTCTGATGACGTAGCGTGTTAGGTACACGTTTCGGTCAACCCTTGCGTCTTTTCCTACGAACGGAAACAAATAATAGACGGTTTTTCGAAATCCAGAATTTTCAGCGTTCACCCGGAATTTACTATTTTATCCGGAATTTTAGCAAATTTCCGGAATAATTCCAGCTAAACCGGAATGGTAAACAGGTCTGTTAAGCCGATCCAAGGGATCAGTTGCAATGCCTTTAACTTGATGGTGGTAGGTCTGTTCCTGAAGTAAGCTTTAAACTTCCATCATCTATTGACAAACAATTCAAACATGCTGTACAATGCTGAGATATGTCACGATTGTTTTAGAAGGCCTTTGCACTTTCTTGCTAAAACTTAAAACAAAAACAAAAAGAGGCAGTGGAAAATACTGAAGAAGAAAAACATATAACAACTTTTAATCGTTTGAAAGTGATCAGTATAAAAATATTGAAAATGCTGACATAAAATGGAAACAGCTTTAAATTGCCAGGAAAAATTATTAACTCAAATTACTACTTTCTGGTTTACGTTCTAAAAGACAATACAAACACTATAAAACATACAGCATACGTTATTTATACGTGGTTGTTTTTTGGTGAGTTTTTGTTTTTAATTCTTAACATTTCCAGCCTTCACACAAAATCTTCTTTTTAAAAATAATAAAATTCAGATTTTGATGCAATTTTTTGACAGCAACTGAACAAGAATGTCATACTCATAGATCTACTAAAATAACCCATTCAAAAGCCTGGGATCGATTCCATTTACATCAATATCTATATTAACATTCAGACACGATTATTCTGTTTTGTTTGTTTGCTTTGCAGCCACACAGTAACACTTATAATGAGTAAACCCCTCCCCCTTCCACCACCCTAACACCCCCACCCTACTCCTGCCCCCCTTCACTCCAACCCCCAACTCAACACACACACACACGCATTGAAACTGCGTTGTTACTCTTACTCTTAACAGAGGTTTGTACCGAGTCAATATTTTCTGGCCATGAATTTCATGCCAGGCATAGTAATGGAGGAAAAGCATTTTTCTCTCAAAATAATACAAGGTTTCAGGAGATGTTGTCTCTTGGTGTAATCAAGGGATTAAAAGCCCTTTAATATGGTGATCAGGAAGCGATTATTCTTGAAGATAAATGTAAAACCATGGGTGCAACTACACAAAATGAAAAAATCCTGAAAGGCCGGGGTCCAGGGGTAATGTCCCCCTGCAGCTGAAGCAAAAATTGATTTATGAAGGTATTTTAGTTTGCTTTTTCCACAATTTACACAAATGCTTATTTTAAAGTGTTTGAAAACTACAGTAGACACACAAAGATCTCGTTCGACAAGTTTTAAAAAAAGGAATTTCCTTTTCTGGTCAAATTCAAAAACAGGAAAATCCTTAGTTGTATACCAAGAAAAGTTGCACCCATGTAAAACTGTTCAAACTTGGGGAAAGGGCATACCCTCAAGCTTCAAACCCCTGACATTTGATTTTCTGAATTCAGAGAATTCTCCGAAAACGACCATGCCTGACTACAGTACTCCATTTCCAACAGACAAGCGGTACTCACGCGGCACAATTCTGAACACCTGTCCAGAGAACCGCCTGAAGAGGTTTGGGACCCCCTTAGAGATGGCGCCGGCGAAGGCCCTCTGCTCAAACGGGGAGAGGCTGTAGGTGATGATGTTACGCACTGTGGTCAGCTTTCCGAAATGACGCCCCATTGCTGTTTCACAAAAAGGAGAAAAGCTGGTCAATCATAACAGCTTGGCTAAAAAAGTAATTACATTACATTCAATTTTGCTGCGCTAAGGTCATGTTCAGGGAAACTCTTTAAGTTGAATGTTTCTTCATCAAACTTTAACCCTTTCACCGCCAAAGTCGCATTTTAGCACCACAGCGATTTAACACCTATGTCATTAAAAGGCATCAAATTGGGGTCTGTTATCCAAAGACCCTATTGTCATAGTTTTGGGAAGTAAGGATAGACCTTATAATTTATATATGTCAAAGAAGAATCCCCAATACTGCAGATGAATTTTGTTCTCTACCCAAGTAAATTTAATGGAACTTTTGGGCTGAAATATGGCTGGTGGTGAAAGGGTTAAATACATTACTTTTTGTGTGTGTATTATACTAGCATAGTTTTATCGTTGTAATTAAATGCATCAAAGTTTCGTTACAGTTCACTTGAGCTTGGGATAGATTTTGGATCAGGATACTTGATAAACTTAGACCAAAAGCAGTGATGCCATTAGCAACAATGGAAAAGCCACAGGAAAAACTGTCCCGAAACAAGAAAATCCATAGGACAACATGTATGTCCTGGCTCTTGCAGAAAAATCAATAGGACAAAGTCTGCCATGTGTATTTAATAAGATACATGTCTGTGTACATTTACTTCTGTAAATAGAAGTTGGTCGCCACCACAGAAGAAGACTTGTCTCCTGCATGCTGAGGCGTACCAATTCCTAGAATGCAGCACTGTGTACCGCCAGCAGTCCTTCTTCCCTCGGACCATTGCCCAGTGGAACCTGCTCCCATCTTGTGGCAGTGTCATCAGCCACAGTAGGAGCCTTCAAAAGCCAGGTCTAACCTCCCTCTCCCCCTCCCCCTCCCTCTCGTCCCTTCTTCCTCCTCATCCCTTTCTTACCTCCTTCATCTTCTTCTTCGTTTGATCTTCCACCTTCATCGTATTGAACTCTGAAGATTAACTTGGCAAAAACTGAAAAAGGTTTCTGCGCTTAGGTTAGGCTTCTGGTTTAAAGTATTGGCTTGGTATGATGGGTAGAGAGGGAGTCGTGGATGAGGGTGGAGGGGGGGGGGGGGTAAGGGGATGAATAAGACTAAGAAGGGAGGGGGGGGGGGGTAGATCTGGTTTTTGAAGGCTCCCATTCTCCTTACCTCTCCCCCCTCCACCCTCATCCACGACTCCCTCCCTACCCCTCATACCAACCCAAGACTTTAGAACCTAAGCGCAGAAACCATTTTCCAAAAATCTTTAGACTTAGTAAGATGAATCATGAACTCATGAATGATGAAGCCGAGATGAACTTGAAGGTGGAAGATCATAGTCAGTGATACGAAGAACTTAAAAGAAATCAGAAAACTGCAAGACCAATAGGGCCTACTGAAGAACAAGTGCATAAATTAAAGAAACACTAATCTTTACCTACTCATTCATATAAAAATAAGTCTGTAACGCTTATAAATAGATATAAACTAGTAGAAGAACATTTCGGTTTATTATATTACGTACTGACAGTCGCTCTTTCGTCCTTGAGGAAGTGACCCTAAATACAAGACATAGTTTCGCATTCAGGAAATGTTCAAAGACTAAGTACTATTACATTCGCCTACACAAACATGGTTATGCATGATTCGCTAGAAACTAGTATTTTACCATAACTTTATTTTTACGAGTGTGCTTACGAAACTTTGGAGAATGTTTTGTTTTGTGTTCATAGTTACCGAAATCTTTTAAAATATCACTATTCTACCAAAACTACTATCACGGTGAGAACTGAACTGAAAAACTCCGTAGATTGTAGATACTCTGTTATAAAATCTTCCAGACCTACAGAAATGTTGAAAAAGGTTAAAAAATAGTAGTTTGTCCAACGTAATTGTTTAGAAAAGAACCAGAAAGAGACAGAAAAAGGATGTGGATGACACTGACAGGTTTAGGATGACATAATAAAAATACACGTTCACATCACATCCACATCACATCACATCAATTTAGGCACATAGGCTTGTACCCACGTGTCGTCATATCCGGCCACAAGGAGCGCCATATTATGGGAGACCGCCATGTTAGTCAGTAACTTTGTTTGAAAAATGCCAGATCGATGCTGCGTATTTGGCTGTTCCAATTCGAAACTTATCTAAACTGTGTTTCTTTACACATTTAGATAACATTTTCACTTTGTTTACACACAAATAAGGACTAAGATGGCGACACTTCCGTTGGAAGGGTCGAGATGCGCACGCAGGTGGGGGGGAGCCATACGCAATGTTTCAGTTTTTTGCCCTCTAGGTTGTTCCTCTTGTGATTTTTGGCTCACTCGTGTCAACGACACCAAGTGAGTCTATGTTCTCATGCTTCTTCGGTTTTCTCTGTCTGTGTGTGTGTGTGTGTGTGTGTGTGTGTGTGTGTGTGTGTGTGTGTGTGTGTGTGTGTGTGTCTGTCTGTCTGTCTAGTTCTGTCTGTCTGTCTGTCTGTTCTGTCCGTCCGTGGTAACCTTAGCGTTGGCTTTTTCTCGGGATCGAACCGTACATTGTTCAAACTTTGCATACACATAGATGTTTATGCAAGCTTTCAAGAAAGATTATTTGCATATAAAAATTAACCAATGACCTTGACCTTTAGCGTTTTTTGTTTTTTTGTCTTAGCCATATCTTTCAGTTTCACAGTTAAAGTACCCAAATTTGGCATCTTTTCTTTAACCTTGACCTTTGACCTTGAGCATCGCCAATTATTTGTTTGGGCAATATCTTTTATATCCTGGCAGATACAGTCCCCAAATTTGGCAAGCAGGCAGACTAGCTTAACATCAAATGGAATGTGAAGTGCTGTCGATCTTGGTGACCATGATCGGCTTTCACCTTGAATTTTTGTCTATCACAATATCACATGAACCGCTGCACGGATTCCCTTAAAAGTTTGAATGGTGATCAAACTGATGAGTCAAGCAACATTTTGGTGTGGAGTTTATTTGAAAGCAAACGATTTGGCTAGCGCTTAAATCTAAAAACAGTGAGTGAGCCTTGAAGGCTTTGCCTCTTGTTATAACCG
>CM065691.1:20558591-20568591 GCA_017654935.2 Phymorhynchus buccinoides
TAATGGATTTGTTTGAGATTTGTTCATTTGACCAATGTCAGTCTATATGGCATTGTCATAAAGCCTCACTAAATAGGTCCCTGGTCGTGAGTGGTAGGCTTATTATAATACAGTCTTAGACAACGGGCTTCTTCAAGTCACACACACACAAAGGGATTGTTTCCAGAATACTTTGATAGCGGTTAGAAACACGCGCAATCAAACTTCAATTTCACCCGTTTAGAGGGTTAAATGTTTATCGGGGCACCACGACTGTCCGAATCACGGCTCTCCGATGAACGGCTGTCAGAATAACGGATTTCAGAAGAACGACTGGCAGAGCAGGGCTGTCAGAATTTAGAAAGACAGGCAGATACGAATTAGACTGTCAATAGATTCATGGTGAATTTTGTCAACCAGAGACTGATTATTTTGAGGGTGGGGGTGTTAACAGGGTTCTGGAGTCCGTACGCCCCCCCCCCCCCCCCCCCCCCCCCTTTCTCCGGCCTACCAAAAAAAAGGAGAAATCCATGACTACCACGCAAACACCTTAGGATTTATGTAGGCCTATGCCACTACCTCGTCTAATCCCATGCCATAGCTTTTGCTTACTCTCGCAGGATAGGCCTTCATTGATTATTTTACAATCCAATTATCGTCGGCTTCTGGGATTGAGGCCGGAGAAGCCGTCAGCTTCTGGGATTGAGGGAGAAGCCCCCAATCCCCCAACCCCACCTCGATCCCGCAGTTGAGCCCTTAGGCCCCCTCCTCCTCCTTGACTAACTGATCCGCCCCTGCTGAATCTATGATTGTACTGATGTAGGTTAACAAAGTTGAGCTCTAATACCATAGCCGATCGATGTAGCCCAGTTCCATGTTGGCGTACAACAGGTGGGATATTTCGTGACAGGTGAGTGCTCTTGCAACAGGTGGAGCGTCTCATTGGAAATAGGGCAATTTCATCAAAGCTCACTCCGGGGATCGAGTTGTCAAAAAGCGCGAATAGGTCAATTTACGCGACTGGTGAATTATTGTGACAGGTGAGTGCTCTTGCAACATGGGGCGTCTCATTGGAAAGAGGTAATTTCATCAAAGCTCAGACCGGGATCGAGTTGTCAAAAAGCGCGAATAGATCAATTTACGCGACTTTTCCTCTATGCAATTTGCGCGAACATGAAGAATACAGTTTGAGCGACGTAGATATCCCACAGAGAGACAGAAAGAGACAGAGAGAGAACGTACAAACGAACGAACACACACACACACACACTGTCACACACACACACACACACACACACACACACACACACACACACACACACACACACACACACACACACACAAACAAACACACACATACACACACACACACACACACACACTCACACACACACACACACACACACGCGCGCGCGCGCGCGCGCGCGCGCACGCGCGCACACACACACACACACACTAACAACTGAACAAACAAACACACACACACATACATGCACACACACACGCACACGCACGCACACGCACGCACACACACACACACACACACACACACACACACACACACGCACACACACACACACACGAACATAAAAAAGCACGAATACTTTCTGTATGCAAAATGCGCGAATGTCTGATAGTCAAAAAGCGCGAACACCCCACCCCCAGGACAAAAAAGACAACCTCAGAGTTTCGACGGCAAGGAACGGACTATTAGTAAAATTAACGCACTATTAGTCAAAGTCATGCAAGTTACGCTAAGTGCGAGCGTGTGTGTGTGTGTGTGTGTGTGTGTGTGTGTGTGTGTGTGTGTGTGTGTGTGTGTGTGTGTGTGTGTGTGTGTGTGTGTGTGTGTGTGTGTGTGTGTGTGTGTGTGTGTGTGTGTGTTGGAGGGGGGGGGGGAGGGTGGCAAGGCGGTCGCTGATTCTTCAAGTGAAAATCGAAATGGAGATATTAATGTTTTTGGTGATTATTATTTTAAAAAAATAACCCTCAGTGGTGTTGGCTCATTACTCATGGCCTACTCATAATTTATTAGTGTTTCAATGGTCTCAATACACGTTAACATTTTTCACTCTTTCTCCATAGCAACACGTAGGCCTACAGTGATAGCCATGTAGGCTTACTCATAAGATTACTTGCATATATATCCGAGTCACTGTACTGTGTTGCCATGGGGAAAGAATGAAAAATCTTCACTTGTAGGGTCAACGCTTGTACAGAGACCTTATAAGAACTTAAGAAGTTATACTTGCATATCACTGTGTTGACTTCGGAAAGGGTGAAAATGTCGGTGTGCATAGGATCCAGGTTGATATAGAGCTCTGTGCCGCAGGGGTGGATTAGGGGTGGGGGGGGTAAAAAGTAAAAATTGCTTTATTTTTGCCATGCTTTGATAATCACTAATTTGCAAAATGTTCTGAGGGCTTCGCCCCATGGGTTCCCACAACCGGGGTGGCCTAGACCTTCACCCAGGACCTATGTATCTCCCTGGAACCACCCTCCTCCCTCTTACGTAGGGTCACACCAAAGAAACTTATTAGAGCTAATGTAACCTGTCATTGTCTTTGATCACACGCACAGAAACGGGTAAAGGTCAAGATGTGCCCCCCCCCCCCTACATTTCTCGGTTAATTGTATTTTTCCGTTTTTGCCTTTCTTACCATACATAAAGCTGTATTTTAGGAACATTTTTAGCTAATAACCTTTTTAGAATACTAACCCTAGCCCTAACCCTAACCCTACCCCCCACCCTATAAGACGGAAAAACGCAACGAACCACAACTGTGACAAATCGCGGTGTACTGCAGTACATAGTGGGGGGGTAGGGTTAGGTATAGATTTAACAACCCCCCCCCCCCCCCCCCCTTCCTGCTTTTCCCTCTATAGTGAGTCCTGACTGATCGTTTGAAGTGCCGACATCTGCCAGACAAATCGATCCAGACTATATAGATATGGAACCCCTGTTCAGTCTGTGCGTGATAACGGGACGTATTGTTGGCCTAGACCTCCCGAGGTAAAATGGGACTCGGCAGTCGATCACTGGCTTCCAGAGACCGAGGGCGATGGGACGAAACAAAATCATGACGTATGTATGCTTACGTCATGTTTGACCGCAGGCTCTAGTCGGGAGTGCGTTGGCTGACTTGTTCTTTGCCTGCTCGCCAAGCAAGTGCGTCAGCAACCCTCGCTGTTTGCAGGATAATTTGTTTCCACAGCATCTAGGCTACACGAAAACTGTGTTATCTTAGTTATACTGCTGCATCGTATGTTTGACCAACGACCGTTATCGACTTATTGGCCTACGAAAGAAAGAGAGTCAGTCGAACTGTTTGGCCTCTGAATGAGGTCACTGGGCGGCCAAATATAGAACAGCCAGTCCTTGACACAGATATCAGCGCTGTGCAGAACGCGAGACAAGCCACACGAGGCCAAACACGCACTGCGCTCGTCTGTGCCTGGCTGCTTTTGACCCGATTGCAAGAGACAGTGTTCCCGTCATGCGAACGATGGCCGACAGTTCTCCAAATCGAAGCTGGTGGCGTCAGATTTTAGTTTTTCAACGTCAAATCGTGTAAAGATTCTGAACCAAACATGGCAGCTTGTCAGAAAGGAGATCCACCGGCTCTGAACTGGAGCAGCGACTATGATTTAGAGTAGTGACAGACGGGGGCGAAGTGAATGTCTGAAGGCCATGTAGGCCTATTATGGTGCACGAAGTCGAGTCAATCTGACGAGTTTCAACAGAACATCAGGAACAGAATTGTGTTTCTTCATTGTGTGACACTTTACAGTGGTTACAACTTCAACGATGAGAATTACGACCAACACAGAGGGTCATGAGTGGCTGGGAAAGAGGTGAAACTGACACGGAAGGCAGTCAGAACACGGAACATAAAAAACCTCGTGATGAATATTTTGCTGCGATGCAAAACCGCGACAAGCCCTCAAGACCCCCAAACGGTGCCTAACATTCCAAGATCGTGCTGCAGCTCTTTAGGTTTTAAACGGCTTGTGTGAGACAAGCACTTGTGACACCGGATTAGCAGGCTGAATTATCTAGTCTTCGGTACTAGGCCTTGTGTCTAGGATGTGGACTTGGCACCTAGAAACGCCGCACCCTGGGTTTACAGGGTGAAACACGCTTCCTGCAAGAACTGCACGGCAGACGAGCGGCTGCATTTGTCATCATAGGGAAGGGGGAATCTGCTGCACGCCTGTTCTGTTGAGACTGCTACGGTGGTAAGTTTTGTGAGAACGGTTGAAGTAGTCTAGGCATAGGCCTAATGGTTTTCACAGGAAGCTAAAGAAACTTAAAATATGATATGAATTTTGCAGACTAAAACTAGTAAAATTAAAATTAACAACAGTCGACTGTAAAATTGACTTAGGTAATAGACTACAATCATGTAGACTATGGTCTATGCATTCATGATGTTATTCATCTATGAACATGTTTTTAGTGGTGTTTATGAATACTACTAGACCCTTCTAATTTACATTATGCTTACTATAAAATTTGTGTTTTAAATTGCATTGATCTCCCACAAGTTTCAGATATGATACATGTGTTAATGATTACATTTAATAGAAACACCCAAATGGGCCAACACAGACCAAAACAGGCACATTGGGGCTTGAAAAATGCTTTTTGATATATATATATATAATAGCATTATTTTGATTTTAAAATTATAATGATATTTGAGGAATGTATGAAAACTATGATCATTTTCATGTGAAAAGCTAGTACACCAGAATACATGATGTTCACAAGTTCTGTATAATTCAAAGAGAGACAGACAGACAGATAGGGAGGACAGGGAGACGGACAGAAAAGACAGACACTGAGACAGGCTGAGTTAGAGGACTGATATTGTCCATGGATGTTCTGTAAGTTTACATCTGTGTGTGTGTGTGTGTGTGTGTGTGTGTGTGTGTGTGTGTGTGTGTATGTGTGTGTGAATGAGTGTGACCGACTCACTGTGTGTGTGTATGTGTGTGTGTGTCACTGTGTGTGTGTGTGTGTCACTGTGCCACTGACTCTGTGTCAGTACAGTGGAACCTCCCTTATAAGACCTTCAAATATCATCCAAAATGAGGTCTTATAAGGGAGGGGTTTTATAAGGGAGGTAATTTTAATGTATAGAGAAGTAGGTCTTTTGTGAGAGGGAGTCTTATAATGGGAGGTCTTATGTTAAGTTATAAGGGAGGTTCCACTGTACTATCATTGTGTGTGTGTGTCAGTGTGTGTGTGTGTGTGTGTGTGTGTGTGTGTGTGTGTGTGTGTGTGTGTGCGTGTGCGTGCATTAGTGTGTACATTATGTGTATGCTGGACCAGGAGAGCGAGGAGAAGGGGTGGAGAGTGAGAAAGAGACAGAGAATGACAGATGCTCACAAAGACTTAAATAGTGAAAAAGAAAATTCTCTGTCTCTGTCTCTCTCTCTCTCTCTCTCTCTCTCTCTCTCTCTCTCTCTCTCTCTCTCTCTCTCTCTCTCTCTCTCTCTCTCTCTCTCTCTCTCTCTCTCTCTCTCTCTCTCTCTCTCTCTCTCTCTCTCTCTCTCTCTACTGTCAACATGCATTGTATTACTTGACACTCCTCCAGTGAGGGGCCTAGGTCTTAACTGAATAAATATTCTTATATTCACTCTCTCTCTCTCTCTCTCTGTCTCTCTCTCTCTCTCTCTCTCTCTCTCTCTCTCTCTCTCTCTCTCTCTCTCTCTCTCTCTCTCTCTCTCTCTCTCTCTCTCTCTCTCTCTCTGTATGATGCTGTAACACAATCAAGTGTACGTGATAAGTTATATTCAGAATACTTTGAGTGTCCAAGGGGTGTAAAACAAGGGTGTATTCTGAGTCCCCGACTATTTTGTTTCTTTGTAAATGAATTAGCCATAGAGATATATCTAAAAAAGGGAAACATGGGTACAGTTTATTCCGTGTGCTATTGAATTCTTTTTACTACGTTTCCCTGACGACGTTATTCTTTTTTCTAACTCTGTGGTAGGACTGCAACATCAGATAAATCTATTAAAACAGGAAGCAGTAGATTAGACCTAAAAGTTAATTTAGAAAAAAACAAATGTAAAGGTTTTTAGAAAGGGTGGGTATTTATCATTTTATGTGCACGCGAGAAATGGCGGTATGGAGCAAATTAAATTACAGTTACAAATTCTTATAAATATCTGGGAATTATTTTTGCTACCAAATTAAGCTTAAATATAGGTTGGTTAGAAATATGTGGAAAGGAAAAAGGGGTGTAATAGAAATTTGTCGTTGTTTGAGGAAGCTAAACTCCATTGATCCTTCGTTGTTTTGGAAATTGACATATTCTAACATATGGTGCCGAAATTTGGGGCATCATATAGTAATAAGCCAACTGTCCGCGTGTGTGTGTGTGTTTGTCTGTGTGTGTGTGTGTGTCTGAAACACGAAACGGGCCTTATAATTCCGCCGTTTTTCGACCGAATCGCTTCAAATTTGCTGTGAGCCCTAACGGGCCGATGGCAACGGCAACCGAGACGGCTGTGTCATTTGCGCGGTTCGGCAAATGCACGAAACGCGCATCCGCCGGCCTCTCGGCGCCCGTATCTCCGATGTTTCTGGACCGATTGCCTTCGAATTTGGCAGGAAGATCACCGGTGACGGTGACTATCCGTCTACCAACCCAGAAGCGAATCGATTCAGAAACGCGCGCGCTATACGACTCCACCGTTTCTTAACCGAATCGCTTCAAATTTGCTGTACTCAGCGTTACCAGTACTTGGCGTTACCGTTACTAGGCGTTACCGTTACTAGGCGTTACTGGGACTCGGCGTTGCGCTAGTTTATGTAAATGAGCAAATGGAAAATGTACATAATTTGCCATAAAGCGTTTTCTTAATGTGCCTCTACATATGCATCTAATAAAATGTGTCAGGGTGACACCGGTCGCTTTCCATTACATATAACTGTAGTTAAATGTGTGAAGTACTGGCTCAGGCTGTTACGATTGCCAATGTCAAGAGTGAATAAACAGGCATATTGTATGGTACTAAATCAGTTAAAACTTGGTCGTCAAAATTGGGCATTTGAAATTGAAGTTTAAAACGTTCTCTCTGTAAATGGCTTTGGCATTGTGTGGATGACACAAAATGTTCGGGTTGAGTCTTCTTTTCTAGCAGAATTTAAAGATAGACTGATTGCATCCCACATGCAAAAGTGGCACAGTAATCTGGAAGAGAATGATAAATATGAGTTCTACCATTCTTGTAAAGATCTTTTTCAAGCTGAACACTATCTTAAAATAATAACATGTAAGCGCCATATATAGATCTATTTATTTTCTCGATTTTGAACTTGAAGCATGGGCCTCAAAGCCAATAAAAGATGGTTTCTAAACTCTGAAGTCGACTTGATTTTCCCGATGTGTTCCAAAGAACCTGAAGATGAACATCATTTTATATTTCGATGTCAAGAGTATAGTAAATTTAGAAATGATTGTGTTGTTTTCAATTCTCACTTTGGTCAAACCCATAATCTTACTGCTATTTTGTCGTGTCAGAGAGAAGATATTCTTACCTCATTTGCTAAATTCAATGTGGTGGATGCATTTCATTGTAGAGAGAAAAAACTTAAAACCTTGACTTAAAATGTTATCGTGAAAATTATGTTTGATCAGAAAAATATTCATTTAATTGCAATTTGATGGATGGTCGCATTTCTTAGAAGTTTTCTAGATATGAATTGTTTTTGTTACCTTATTATGTTCAATGTATTTGCGTTTTTTGTGTTAACTCTATTATATTATGTTTCTTAGTTTATTTACAATATTGCGCATGTACCCCCTTGGCATAAGGGTTGTATAACTATTGTCAATAATTGAATAAATAATTGTCATTTGTCTCTCTCTCTCTCTCTCTCTCTCTCTCTCTCTCTCTCTCTCTCTCCCTCCCTCCCTCCCTCCCTCCCTTCCTCCCTCTCTCTCAGACTCTGAGAGTCTAGAGCTCTCTCTGAGCTCTCTCTGATGCTAAAAAAACTGCCATGCTTTGATATTATAAATAATAATCCTATCGTGAATCCACACTATTATATCAAGCCTCCACTTGGCTCCATTTTGGGCTGTTTCGTTCCCGTTATGCTCAGTCCATTTCAGTGCATTTCTGTGTTTCTATTTAACTCTTTCACCGCCAGCCATTTTCTTAGCCAAAAAAATACCATTAAGCTGAACAGGGTAGAAATAATATAGTATCTGCAATATTGGGAATTTCCATGTGAAATGCATAACATTAGGCCTATCCATACGTCCCAAAATTAAGAAAATAAGGTCTTCAGATAACAGGTCCTGATTTGATGCCTTTTAGTGACATGGGTGTTAAGCCATTGTGGTGCATAAATGTGACATTGGCGGTGAAACAAAAGGGTTAAGAACCAGTAATTAAAAATCATTCATGGTACAGTTTACTGTCTAGTCTCTTGTTGAAGACTATGACTCTCAAACCAGGGGGCCCTTGCACCGGCTCTGGTGCTGCAGTGTTGTACAGAGGATCGAAAAGTGATAGGACAAACTGTCCTGGGACAAAAGAAATCAATAGGACAATGTCCTGGCTCTTGCAGAATCAATAAGACAAAGCGTGCCAGAGTTAAAAAAAATCATCAGACATCTGTCCTGACAGGGGAGAACACAAGAGGACATTTTCAATTTTAATAGGTCAATGGCCTATGACCGGGGCCTCAGGACATCACTGGTTTCTGCAACCAGAGGGATGGGTTGGCCTTTGGGGACTGTGACGAGGTAATGGGTTAAAGGGCTAAGTCTCTAGGGAAGACTTTTAGTATGTTGAATTTTGGCCTTTAGCCCACTTCTCTAGGGTATGGGAGGTGAGCAACTTTCCCGGCCCCTTTTCATCTAATCAATTTATATTTGTGCCCGGGTTCTGGCTCGTATGATTGTAAGAAATACAAGTGGTTGATTTGCTCTAAATGGCAGACAGAGAGAAGTAGGGTTTTACATGAAATTACAAGACTTCCACTCTCATCAGTCTGACCAAAGGGTTCAGAATTATTTGACACTTGTATTTTATTTACTCACAAAATCTGCATAAGATTATGCAACAATAATAATAAAGCAGCTCAATGGCGCCAAAACAAAATATGAATGAAAAACAATGAAATCTGAAAGGATTTACAAGACTTTTGTCTTTCTAGAAGGTTAGCCCCAAGCGGGAAGGGTCACTAATTATCTTCAGTGTCAGGAGGAAAGTTCAAATGATTGGCGCGGTCCTGTGGACTTAGCTGTTGTCAAGTTCCTCCGTAGGGATCGGCGAGTGCTGGGTTGACTAGGCTTGCTTGTCAGGTGAGAGTAGCTCCCAGTCGTTCCGGTTACGGCGTCGCGGGATGGCACGGTTCAGACGTGGTCTCCTCGTGGATTCGGGGTGCGGGGCGTCTTTGCGGCGTTCCCGTCTTGGTGCTTGTGAGTCAGGGATGATCGTCCTGACCACGATGCCCTGCTGATAATCACAGGAGAAGGTGGATGTAGATCTCTATGGCTTAGAGACAAGGGGCTTCAGTCGGCAGGGAATTAGTGGATCCCAACCGGCTAGAAGGCTGCCCTTGTACAATAGTCAATAGCACTAGTAATAAATAAACTGAATTTCAGTTAACAAACTGAGATCAGTAAAACATAAAAGGTGTACAGGAATCAACTGATATGATTCAGTACCCAGCTAGATCAAAGTCTATGATCAAGCCAACATCACTCTCCATCCAACACCTGGAAAGGAATGTTATCATAAAGTGCAAGGTTGCAACCCACAGGCTTCCTACTAAAAATATACAAAAGGGTTAGTAGGCATAAAATCCGGTTCTGGTACCAAAAGGGTTTAAGTAAAAAACACACACACAAATAATCAGTGCACATAATTAGAACAGAATGTTTACCACTTCTTTCCAATAACATATCTACTCCTTATTCATCATTGAACATAGGATCTAGATCAAAAATAGGATCTAACAAAAACAAATCTCAATCACCAGCCATCAATAATA
>CM065691.1:20573591-20581091 GCA_017654935.2 Phymorhynchus buccinoides
AGATCACTCTGCCTGATTTGATTTACGCAGTAGGTCTATTGTGAAGACAAAGCGACTGTGGCGGTGTATTTTTACCTCTATGAGATAAGTAGTCCTAGCGTAGCCAATCAGAATCGTTTGTTTGTCCGCCATTGTGAATTTTACGAAACTAAGTGCATGGATTTGTACATCGATTTCTCGGCAAATATGTAGATTTACACCCTCCTGCTCTATTTCTTGGTTCTTTCCGTGGTTAGGGTTAGGGTTAGGGATAGGGTTAGGGTTAGATGGGTACAGTTCGCATGCGAGAGGTAGATATTTAATGACAGGTACTTATTTATCATAACACCACACATCACAATGTAAAAGAAAATCCCCCAACCCAAACCTTGCAGCAATGAACAACATAGAAACAAACAGGTCTAGTAATTTCAGCGCATGACTGGAAGACCACAGACAAAAGGACTAAGGCAAAACTTAGGCATACAGTGGAACCCGGTTATAAGGAAATTGAAGGGAGATCATTTTTTGTTTTCTTATATCCGTGTTTTCTTATTTATTTATTTATTTATTAAGAAGATTTATATAGCGCATACCTTTAAGCTCTATGCGCTTTACAATATCATTAGAAAAAAATAAAATAAAAGGCATATAACATACACGCACACAAGCACACACACGCACGCACACACACGCACGTGCAAGCAAAACACATGCAGAACATAATTATAGACATTATATACATATAATTGAATGAAGAAAATCAAAGTTATAAATGTACAGACATACCCATGCAAGCAATCCAAAATAAAAATGGTAAGAAAAACATAAAGAAAGGGTTGCACACAATCTCACACGCATTAGTCCAAACATGCACAGACATACGCACACACACACTCATAGACACCACACATACTCACAGAATCACATTATCATTGACGCGAACAAAATTTCTTCTATCCGATAATCGGATATAAGAAAACTTTTTGAATTTATTTTCTTATAACTGATTTGAATGGGAAAAAAGGGAAAAAAGAAAAGAAAAGAAGAAAAACTAAAATAAAAGACAAACAGAAACGTAAAACAAAGAGAAAATGCTTTTACCTAATTTGGTGCATGAATAAAAGGGAAAAATGCAAAGCAAAGCAGGAAAAAAAGAAAGAACATAGCAGAAAATTAAAAACAAAAATGAAGGCAGACGTGGTGTGAGTTGCATGATGAGCGAGCAAGATAGCGGAGAGCAGATGAATGAGTGGGTGTGGTGTAGGAGTAAATGTAAATTTCTGTTTCTTGTTTTTAATCAATATTCTAATGTAGCAGTGTGGGGACACAGCTAGTATTGCCCTCTAAGCTTACTCGTAGCAGACGCCTATTTTTGCTAGTTTGGAGTTATCTGCCCAAGTTAACTCCCTTGCTAAGATTTATGTTTAATTAAATTGTATTTTATCATATTCTTGCTAAATTGAAGTTTGTATTGATATAAGATGCATATGGTTGGAACCAGAAAAAATCATAGATTTTATCCCATACATTTGTATTAACTGAAATACTCGCATAGCCTGACAATTCAAGATTTTGTGATTGGTCAAATTAACACGTGGGTCAAAATATTCCAGGTCGTTTCGCATGTTTTCTATTCTTATTCAAAATTTAATCAAATGTTTGAATTTCTAATTATACAACCTAAATCTATAATCTATCCCCTTTCATTTCATATATGGCATGCTATGGATCCTTTCCGTATAAACTTGTATTGCAAAATGAATGCAGTCCATTCATTGTAGCTATTCACGAACCTCCCGAGTTCTTTGTACGGTAGGCTAGGCCTATACCATGTGTGAACGCCGATTGACTGTCTTTCGAATCGAAATACTAATTTTCTAAACCAAGCAATTTTATTTTGATTCGCCCTTTTGTTTTCGTTCTAATAGCTAACGAAACTAGTTTTGTATATTCAAAATGATCTTGGACCTTATAGATTTATAATATTTTACGATTTAAGATTTGCTTCAAACCACAAGCATGAAGCCTAGATCAATAGAAATTCGACTTGTGTTTTCTATCAAATTTCGGGACACAAATTATAAACTTTATCGATTGAATTGGGACTTGAAATTTATACAAATGAAAGTTTGTGTATTTTGCTTTTTATTATTATTAGTTTGTTATTCTGATTTGTGAAGCAGTTATTTAGTTATTTTATAAAATATGGGTTGGGCTTGTTAAAGGGTGGGATCACTTTGCACCTTAATTGCAAGTATTTCTTTTTAAAGAGAAACTCCCGACTATTGATGAATGTCATATTATTATGTGTTTTTCAAGCTTTCCAACCATATGCAACATGTGTTGTTATGTATGACGACCGTAGAGACAACACACTTAAAAGGTGTAGTAACAAACACAACTTTGGCGGCCATTAGCTCTGCGGAGCAGATTGCGTGAAAGGTAAAGAAGTTGTCTTTGCGGTCCGGGTTTTGTCCATATATCTAGCCACATGTAAAAATTTAAGGAAGACTTATTTGAGACTGTAGGAGACTGTAGACTTAGACTTACCTGAGACTCTACCTGAGATGGAGAGAGAGAAGCAATAAAGAGAGAGAGAGAGACCTGTTTCCTGCCTACTATTCCTGCACTCCTGTCTGTCCCTGCACCCTTCACCCTTCCACTCCACACCATCACACTAATTTTACTCAGTGGCAGACAATTTTGTATTTGTGTTTGTACAATGCCAATGGACAATAAAGAAATTTGCGACCTATGACTCATGTTTTACATCATAAAATCAAAATACAGCAAAACTCGGTTATACGAAAATCGAAGGGAGATCATTTTTTTGCTTATTACCATATCCAAGTTTTCTTATATCCGAAACTCGGACATAAGACAACATTTTGAAGTTTTTTTCCTGATAACCAAATTGAATGGGGAAAAGAGAAAAGAAAAAGAAAAGAACAGAAGGACAGAAAAACAAAACGAAGAGAAAATCCTTTTTCCTAATTTGATGCATTTCTTACATCATAAAATCAAAATCATCTACTAAGAAGAAGATTTAAAGGTGGCCTACAACCACTCAAACTAACAAGCTTTTTTTCTTTCTTTTTACTGTTATCAAATACGTACCCCTTCACCTATCTTGTACTGAACTATTACCATTTACTGTCCACCCATGCAGCTTTTTATCAATCGTTTGCTTTTGTTTATGTGGATTTTCATCCACATATTCAGTTATTTGTATTTATCTTCTTAAAGAAATGGATTGCCTTTTCCTCTCTGCCATTGCTGCTGAAAATAAAAGGCTGGACAGTCTCTCTACCACCAACACAAAAGTACAGGCACTCATATTTTTTTTTTTCTTCTGCTCAACATTTATTTTGCACAGAATACTGAAGGAAAGTATGGAATAAAGGAACAAAAACAACTCAATTAGTCTTGCAATCAAGTGCCTGTACTGTTTAGACTGTCTGTGACGCAACTGGTATGAGGTAAACTTTCCCTTTTTGGAATGACTTCAATTTTCTCGGAACATCCTTTCAGTTCAGGTCCAACTCACTTTTAAAGACACACTGACCCAACATGATTAAGTCCCTTGTTTTTTCTGGGTAGCTGTGACCCACATACAAATTCCCCCAACTTCAAATTGAGGCTGCTCTTTAAAAATGTTTCGTTTTCAATTTGGGGGCATTTGTATGGGAGTCAAACCTGGTCAAAACAAGATTTTGTACCAGCTATAAGAGGGAAAACATGTGGAACCCATGATTTTGACACGTGATCTGGTGGGTCTTTAAGAAATTGTTTTTAATGGTAATTCGCTTATAAGAAAATAGAGCTCGCTTATAAAAAAAAATGAACTGCAAACCAACTCTCTTGTATGACATACTTTTCTTATGTCCAAGTTTCCATTGCAGATGGGAGAAGGAATTTGCTTGCTAAATAATCGAGTTTTCTTATAAGCGAGTTTCTTATATCTGAGTTTTGATCATAGATAAGAAAGAAGAAGTTCGCAGGGAAATTTTGTTGCTTCATTATAAGCAAGTTTTCTTATAAGCGAGTTTCTTATAAGCGGATTCGGCTGTATATTTCTATATTAAGGTTAGAGTGTCTGTGACGTAGCTGCTCTGATGTAAATTTTCCTCTTTTGTTTGTTTTGTTGGAACACTGCACTTTTTGGAACATCAATTCAGTTCATGCCCTAATTTTAAAAAAAATCGCTTATAACAATATAAGAAAATCAAACCGCTTATAAGAAAATGAACTGCAAACCAACTCCCTTGTATGAAATCATTTTCTTATATCCGAGTTTACATCGCGGATGGGAGAACGAATTTGCTTCCTTATAACCGGGTTTTCTTATAAGCGGTTTTCTTATATCCAAGTTTTGATAATACATAAGAAAGAAGGAGTTCGGCCGGGGAAAAAAAATTGCTTATAAGCGGGTTTTCTTATAAGCAGGTTTTCTTATAAGCGGGTTTCTTGTAAACGGGTTCGACTGTAGTACAGTGGAACCTCCCTTATAAGACCTTCAAAAATCATCCAAAATGAGGTCTTATATGGGAGGGGTCTTATAAGGGAGGTAATGTTAATACTTACAAGAAAGGGCAATGTCTCAGGGAAGTAGGTCTTATGTGGGAGGGAGTCTTATAATGGGAGGTCTTATAAGGGAGGTTCCACTGTAATTTCGAATGCAACAATTTGTAGTTACCATATTTTACGGACTATAAGGCGATACTTTTTTTTTCCTAGACTGAGACCCCTGTGCCTTATAATGTGACTGATAACATAGTAAGAAACTTTTGGGGGTGGGGTGGGGGTGTGCCTTATTAGATACCGCCTTGTAGTCTGTAAAATACGGTACTGTTGCATTTTGAAATGGGAAGGTGGAAGAGTGGCTCTCAGGTAATGCGTTCAATTTGTAAGCAAAAATGTCTGGGATCGTACCCAGGCTTATCAGTTGTTTTTGCTTAGACCTTAATAATACTTTGAACGCTGAATCTTTTGGAAGAGATCATGACATGAAAAAAACACCCCAGGTCCTGTGTGCTTATGTTCACGTAACAAAGAGGTTGTCAATTTATCGAACTCCCACCCTCTCTTTTACGTCTTTATTCAGGCACATAAACTGCATGCAAACAAAGGAGAATTTAAGAAAAATTAAAAATAAATACAAATAAAGGAATGGGTGGCGTTGCACTAGCTCAGAATCAGAGCAGCCTGAATTTCACTGCCTGGCTGATTCTCTGCTAGTGTGATAAAATAAAATAAAATGAAATTAAGATTCGATACAATTCAGTCAATAAAAAAATGTTCAAACGAAATCAAGGTGCTAAGCTACCTTAAAGGCATAACAACCGATCCCAGGGATCGGGTCTAGACTGTTGGGCTAGTCGCTGCGAAGCTCTGCCTCGCAGTGACTCGGGCAACATGGACAAAAGAACGGTTGAACCGTCTCTGTCGCATGAAAGCTTTATATATTATATGCCATCACCCGTTTGTTGCCTGTTGCAGCCATGAATGTGATGAAGAAGAGTGGCACCCAGCAGATATGGAAACCAGACTTCCTGGACGCGGTCAGTCTCTGCCACAATATTCAGGAGGTGGGTGCCCTCTGTGTGTGTGTGTGTGTGTGTGTGTGTGTGTGTGTGTGTGTGTGTGTGTGTGTGTGTGTGTGTGTGTGTGTGTGTGTGTGTGTGTGTGTGTCAGTGTGTGTGTGTGTGTCTGTGTGTATGTGTGTATGTGTGTGTCAGTGTGTGTGTGTGTGTGTGTGTGTGTGTGTGTGTGTGTGTGTGTGTGTGTGTGTGTGTGTGTGTGTCTGTGTCTGTGTGTGTGTGTGTCTGTGCACCAGATTTATGGAAAGCTGCTGGGTGAATTTCTATCTAATTTGGTAGAGGGGCCAACACCCCATTCCAGAAGATCCCTGTCAATTTTCTTGACCTTGCTGACCTTGATCTTGAAGTTTGAACTTGAAAACAAACATCTTGTGGGCATGGTAAATTGGAACATTGGGTGCCGATTATGTTTACCTTGACCTTGACCTTTGACCCTGGGCAAAGCATCTGTACTATTTAAAAAACCATCTGACCCAGTTTTCCGAAGCAGCAGTTGTCTCCTCTTCCATGTGGTGATCATTCCTGGACGTACATAGCATGACTGACTAGCACACTATGGAACCGGGCTGTGACAAAGTCAGAATGAAGTGAAGCTGAAAGCTGTTCAATGAAAAGACTGACTATCAAGTACCCAGAGTTTTTGTTCTCTCTCTATGTTTAGCACCATAACCTGGATCAAACATGAAAAGGATGGGCTGTGCCAGACCAAGATAACTTTTTGGGGGTGGGGGTTTGATGCATGGTATTTAGAGTGGCTGAGATTTGTTTGTTTTTGTTACCGTAAGTTACAGGCTCAAAATGATGAGGCGATAGACAGGCGGATCAAAACTTGTGTGACCTTCACTTCAGTCAAATAAAAGACTTGCTGTGATGAGCCTACTCACAAAACTTATTGCAGACTTAAGTTATTTGCTTGTTGAATTGCTTCCCCCCATCTTTTATTTTATTTGTTCTGTTCTTTCTTTTTATTTATTTATTTATTTATTTATGGGAACGAGGAAACATGGAAGTCCATGCTACTAGTATTTTACGTACATGTTTACTGGAATTGTAAAGGCATATATATATATCACACATTTTCTCTCTCTTTCCTTTTTTTTTTCTTTCTCTCTTCTTTCTCTTTATTGGTCATTTTGTTTATCTTGTATGTCTTTCTGTGTCAATATCTTTGTGTAAAATATACTACTTGTGGCGGTGCCATAGCCGATGAGGTTTAACCGAGGCGTGGTCACCGCTACAGCTATCTGTATTAATTATAAAAAATCGGGACTTTACTGGTTTCGTACTGCCTCCAGGCATTGCCTCCAGTATTGTTCCCACCATATTTGTATTTACAAATGTCCCATATGTGTCTGATTCAGACCAAGAGGACGTAAAACACCATTTTCGCTCGTCAATATCTTTGCCATCTCCATTTCCATCCAGCCCCCTTCTCTCGGTTTCTTTTATCTTGATTTTCTGTTTTCATTCAGCGTTTCTCTATTAGTTATTAGGTAGAGTTGAGAACCGGTTCAAAAATCCGAACCGGCCCTCTTCGAACCGGTTTCACAAACCGTTTTTTTTTAACCAGTACGCACATCACTAGTTTCACCTATGCAAGCACATATTTATTTGTCAGAATATTCACACACACGCACGCACGCGCACACACACACTGTAAAGAAACTTATGACTTATGACACACACACACACACACAGTCACTCAACTCAACACTCAGTCAAAGTCAAAGCCACACACCACCACAAACTAGAAACAGCTACTCTTGGTTTGCAAACACCCAATTTGCGCTGAGAATCAGTGTTGTTCTTCAAAAAGAATGCGTTATTCCAAGAAAAGCTTGCTTTCAGTTTGCAGTTTTAAAAAAACCGGTTCACAGCAACTCAAACCGGTTTTTCAAATCGCAAAAGTTTAGCACCG
>CM065691.1:20586091-20593591 GCA_017654935.2 Phymorhynchus buccinoides
AGAGTGTGTGTTTGTATTTGTGCATGTGTGTGTGTGTTGAGCGCAAGCCCTTGTGTGTGTCATTCACTAAATTGTGTGTGTGTGTTGTTGTTCTTTAATTTAACATCTTTTCACTTAAAAGTGATATTAGACAAGAAAAGTGAGTGTGCGCGTGCGCACGCGCGCATGCGCACGCACTCGTGTGAATATGTGAATGGGTGTCTGGGTGTGTTACTGCTTTTAAAGTGCATATTTGAGTGTAACATTAGGGGTGAGATGCTAAATTAGAACAAAGTTAAAACAAAAATCCTAAATTGAAATATGTGTGTTGTGGTGTGTGTGTGTATGCAGTAGTGCACATACACACATGCACGGTGCGTGTGTATGATTGGTGTGAAAACCAGTTGGTGGTATAATTTTGTACTACAAGTTAGACGGGCAACATTCATCCTTGTTCAAAACCCAAGTAACCAATTTACCGGCTTTTGTCAAGAGACGCAGGGGGGTTGGGTGTGGGCCCACCTTGTAGTAATGAAGCGGAATTCTTTTACAATTTTGCTGTTGACTTAAATGCTCAGACGGGAACCATCATTTCTCCAATTTACTGTTGGATTTTTGAGGAGGTGTTGAAGAGGCTTGGCTAGTGAGGTTTGTGTTGGTAAATTGTTGCCAGGGCACTTGGTATTCGAGATGAGTGAATCTATTTCCCCACAGCAGGAGGGTGGGATGGGGCATACAAAGTGTCATCTTATTAAGCTGTTTTCCCCATGGGGATACCTGGGGGTCTTTCGTAAAAATAGTTCCCCCACCTTCTGGAAGTTCTGTGCTTGTAACTTCCTCTAATTTGCCACTCTTTGACTCTGCCTTTTCCCTTTGCTTTCTATTATCTACTGTCTTTCTAACTTATTGGCCCATTCTCCTGCCTTTTTTTTGGAAAAAAAAATCTTCAAAATTATTTGTCTCCTTTGAGCTCCTCCGAAATCGGAATGTGTCGGCTGTACGCTGCGGGGAGACCAGTGAAAACTGAAAACCGGACACGTACGTACCTGACCCATTATGGCCAATCATGGCCTGGGAACGCAGAAGAAGAAGAAGAAGAAGAAGAAAGAATTAAGTCGTTTCACAATGCACAACATTTTGACTACGCTGGTGTCTCACTAAAGTCATAATTTTCTCCATATTTATTGTGTCATTATCACTTCTTTTTTTTTGACTATCGGGGACCACAATGGCGCAGTGGATAGAAAGATGTTCAGTTATGTTGATTGATTTAAAAAAAAAAATTCAGGTGCAAACTCAAAAGACAGACACCTCATGAACACTCATAATACCAATTATGATACATGCAGAACTTGCATCATATAGTAAAAAGCCAAGTGTCCGTGTGTGTGTGTGTGTGTGTGAAGCACAAAACGGGCCTTATAACTCCGCCGTTTTTCAACCAAATCGCTTAAAATTGATGGCAACGGCAACCGAGGCGGCCGTATCATTTGCGCAGTTTCGCAAATGCGCGAAACGCGCATCCGCCGGTCTCTCGGCGCCCGTATCTCCGGCGTTTCTGGGCCGATTGCCTTCGAATTTGGCAGGAAGATGACCGGGGCCGGGGACTATCGGTTTGCCAATCATATAGTAATAAGCCAAGTGTCCGTGTGTGTGTGTGTGTGTCTGAAACACAAAACGGGCCTTATAACTCCGACATTTTTCGACCGAATCGCTTCAAATTTGCTGTGAGTCCTAACGGGGCAATGGCAACGGCAACCGAGGCGGCCGTATCATTTGCGCGGTTTCGCAAATGCGTGAAACGCGCATCCCCCGGCCCTCTTTGGCAGGTAGATGACCGGGGACGGTGACTATCGGTGTGCCAAACCGGAAGCGAATCGGTTCAGAAACGCGCGCGCTATACCACTCCGCCGTTTCTTAACCGAATCGCTTCAAATTTGCTGTACTCAGCGTTACCAGTACTTGGCGTTACCGTTACTAGATGTTACTGGTACTCGGCGTTGTGCTAGTGTATATTAAATGGACACTTGTACATGCACATACACAAACACATATTCACACATGCATGCACACACACATGCTCCCACAAGCACATGTGTGTTTGGGCTACTGCATATCTATAGATGCATTGTCAAAATATCATGTCATTTTTATTCTTCTTATTAATATTTCATGTATTTTATTTTATTTTGTAGTTTTGTTTTGATTAAAAGGTACAGCCGCTTCTAGTTCTCGGTTTCTTTTGAAGCTAACATATTTCTTGCATGATTAGAAATAGCCACATTTGCATTGCTGTGCTATGGGGGGAAAACACACCCAAACACAACAACGTTGAAATTGTGTGATAAGAAAGTGAAAAATTCTGCCAGTATGTTGATAAATGCATCACCCTTGCTTTTCTCCTTGTCCTCCCTATCTAGTTTCTTCCTCCCCCCCCTCTCTCTCTCTCTCTCTCTCTCCCTCTCCTCCCCTCTCTCTCTCTCTCTCTCTCTCTCTCTCTCTCTCTCTCTCTCTCTGTTTCTCTCTCTCTCTCTCTCTCTCTCTCTCTCTCTCTCTCTCTCTCTCTCTCTCTCTCTCTCTCTCTCTCTCTCTCTCTCTCTCTCTCTCTCTCTCTCTCTCTCTCTGTCTCTCTCTCTCTCTCTCTCTCTCTCTCTCTCTCTCTCTCTCTCTCTCTCTCTCTCTCTCTCTCTCTCTCTCTCTCTCTCTCTCTCTCTCTCTCTCTCTCTCTCTCTCTCTCTCTCTCTCTCTCTCTCTCTCTCTCTCTCTCCTTCATCCACCTTCTCAACATCCTCTGCCTCATGGTATCATTGAAAATCATTAACAATTGATTATCACGGATGGATGTATGGCGGACATCAGCCACGGCGCGGTTCGCCGATTAACTGTGGATACACAATTCAGGGCTCCCAATCGTCCTGCAAAACAAGGGGTCCCAGGGACTCCTTCACTCACATTATACTATAGAGGGTCCTAGAGGCGGGATAGAGGGTCCCAGTGGCATTGCGAATGCTGAAAAGAATTTTTCTAGTGCATCCCCGGGACCCCTTGCACATTCTTTTAGAGGGTCCTTTAGAATTTTAGTACTTCATAGACACGCGAATGGGGGTCCCTGGGAGCCCTGGTATAGAGGGTCCTAGAGGCGGGATAGAGGGTCCCAGTGGCATTGCGAATGCTAAAAAGAATTTTTCTTGTGCATCCCTGGGTCCCTTTGCACATTATTTTAGAGGGTCCTGAAGAATGTTAGTGCTTCATAGACCCCCAAATGGGGGTCCCTGGGAGCCCTGCAATTAGTAAGCGGCCAGAATAGGGATCGGGTCTGAAGCAGGGTTGGATTAGGGTTTGAACAGGTTATATATATTATTAAAAAAAGCGCGGATTCGCAATCGTTTGTGGCACGCCCAGCGGTCTATTTTTACCACTCCAATCATTACATACACTGAGTCGCCTCCCCTGGCTTTTCAATAATTTAAATCTGTAAACCAGAATGTTATCTCTGCACCATTTCGTAACTTTTTATATCTTTTGGAAAACATTTAAAACTATTTATCCTACTTATGCTCATCGAAAGAAGCACCGCATACTCGTCGTGTCTGTTGCACTGCAGCAGTGTCTGTATTACGTATGTTTTATTATTTTGTACGCTTTAAAATGAAGATTCATGTGCTCTGTTCAGTATATAATTCTTTCCATACGTGAGGACTGTAGATATGTAGATATGACAACTGAAATGTTACTTTATGCCCAAGTATTGTTTTCTCTTTTACAATATGTGCGACAATTTTGGACCGACAGACAGACCGACCGACCGACAGACAGACAGACAGACACAGTTTGCTGTGTTATTTGAGAAGCATCGTCTTTAGCTAACCGTACCAAAGCTGCAAGCCTTCTTTTCATTTTTTTTGCAACTTACCAAGGCCTAGCTTTCGCTTTTTTTACTCTTAATCAGAGCGCCATCTTTGTTTGCTTTGCCTTGGTTTGGGGCTAAACCAGTCTTTCTAACCCATCTCCGAAAATCGGGCAGTTCATCGGCTGTGGCTGATGTCCGTCATGTATTCATCCGCTTGATATTCATTAGTTTATGCACTGCTAAGCACAGTGGAACCTCCCTTCAAGACCTTCAAAAATCATCCAAAATGAGGTCTTATAAGGGAGGGGTCTTATAAGGGAGGTAATTTTATTACTTACAGGAATACTGTACATAAGTGTCTCTGACCGATTGGACGCTAATCTCATCATCATCAATACTTACAAAGAATTAGTTTATGCACTGCTAAGCACAGTGGAACCTCCCTTATAAGACCTTCAAAAATCATCCAAAATGAGGTCTTATAAGGGAGGGGTCTTATAAGGGAGGGGTCTTATAAGGGAGGGGTCTTATAAGGGAGGGGTCTTATAAGGGAGGGGTCTTAAAGGGAGGGGTCTTATAAGGGAGGTCATTTTATTACTTACAGGAGTACCGTCCAAAAGGGTCTCTGACCGATTGGACGCTAAATCTCATTACCATCAATACTTACAAAGAAGGGCAATGTCTCAGAGAAGTAGGTCTTATGCGAGAGGGAGTCTTATAATGGGAGGTCTTATAAGAGAGTTTCCACTGTACTACATGCATTGATGCATTTCATTAACCGCCGGCTCATAATTTGTGTTGTTGATTGGTTTTCAGGGGTTGCAGTGTTTCATGCTGATGCTGTCGTTGGACGGGAAAGTGGTGTATGTCTCGGAAACGGTCACACAGCTTTTGGGGCATTGTCAGGTACGTTGGGTGTCTCTTCAAAAAAGAAAAACATGATTGTCACGTTGGCTCTTGTTCAGAATGTTTCACTTTGTCTTTTGTCTGTTCATGTCTATCTCTCTGTTTCTGTCTCTGTGTTTTATCTGATTAAAGGATACACTCTGTCCCTATCTCTCTCTCTCTCTCTCTCTCTCTCTCTCTCTCTCTCTCTCTCTCTCTCTCTCTCTCTCTCTCTCTCTCTCTCTCTCTCTCTCTCTCTCTCTCTAGTATTAGTTATGGATTGCATGCTTAGAACCAAGGACAGAATGGAAGACTAGGCCCAGCCTATATTCTTCTCCTTGTAAAATAAAGTGTTTGAAGTTTGTTTTAAGTCTCTCTCTCTCTCTCTCTCTCTCTCTCTCTCTCTCTCTCTCTCTCTCTCTCTCTCTCTCTCTCTCTCTCTCTCTCTCTCTCTCTCTCTCTCTCTCTCTCTCTCTCTCTCTCTCTCTCTCTCTCTCTCTCTCATCTCTCTCTCTCTCTCTCTCTCTCTCTCTCTCTCTCTCTCTCTCTCTCTCTCTCTCTCTCTCTCTCTCTCTCTCTCTCTCTCTCTCTCTCTCTCTCTCTCTCTCTCTCTCTCTCTCTCTCTCTCTCTCTCTCTGTCTGCGCATCTGTTCTGTCTCTCTCTTTCTTCCCCCCCCTCCCCCCCTCTCCTCCCCCCCTACGTGTCTCCAATGTAGGCACAACATTAAGATAGTAACTAAACAGACTTAATTGAAATTTGAATTGAGTGAAAATTCGCAGTTATTAGACAAATTTTAACTAAACAGATGTTAACTCAAGAAAAAGAATGAGAACAACAAATAAAAAAATTCATGCCAAAAATACAGCGTTGTAAAAAGATGTAAACACGGGGGTAGGGTGGGGGTAGGGGGGAATTCTTTGTTAAAACATGTGTTTTACTAGGTGAATGCTAGAAGAGTTTCATAATTTTCTCTTGTCTCATAAAATGTAAACTAAGAAAGGGGTTGGCTATTGAAGAAAGTCCTGGGGATACTGGGGGGGGGGGGGGGGGGGGGGGGGGGGGGGTCTTTCGTGAAAAAAAATAGTTCCCCCACCTTCTGGAAGTTCTGTGCTTGTAACTTCCTCTAATCTGCCACTCTTTGACTCTGCCTTTTCCCTTTGCTTTCTGTCATCTACTGTCTTTCTGACTTATTGGCCCATTCTCCTGCCTTTTAAAAAAAAAATCTTCCAAATAATTTGTTTCCTTTGAGCTCCTCCGCAATCGGAATGTGTCGGCTGTACGCAGCAGGGAGACCACTGAAAACTGAAAACCGGACACATATGTACCTGACCCATTATGGCCATATGGCCTCAGGGAACGCAGAACAAGAAGAAGAAGAAGAAGAAGAAGAAGAAAGTCATTGTGCAAGTTCCAAGGGAGTGAAAAAGACGCTCAAAATCCACCCCACACAGCTAGCTCTCCGATAATATAAAGGTAAGCCGACTACCTGGATTTTTCAAGGTGAGGCGGGTGGGCAGGTGGCCAGAGCTTCTTTTCTTTCAGCTTAATAATAATAATAATAATAATAATAATAATAATGATAATAATGATACCTGCTGCCGAACGGAGAACAGAGAACAGATGAGCGATCTGTCAGCTGAGTCACGCCGCTTGGCGACTCCAAAAAAGTCGAAAACTCACAAAGGAGAGCCTTTGTGTTAATGGTAGTAGCTCCCCCTTCACCCCTACACCCACCCCCCCCCCCCCCCACACACACACACACAGACACGCACACACTCCCCTGTGGAATGGAAGCCAAACTGCCAAGCTTGTGTGAGCGTTCACCTCCAGCTTTGGTCGTTTATTATAATAGAGGTGACCAGTTTTCTGCTTCAGTGGACAACTATTGTGGCTTCTCCTCCTCTTCTCTTCTTCCCCTCTTAGCCTTCCACTCTCTCTCTCTCTCTCTCTCTCTCTTTCCGTCCTCTTTGTTACTCATCCCCAGATGACCAGCCGCGCAAGCGAAGCGAAGCTGGTGATGTTTTCAGTGATGCTTGCAGTTCCTGGCTGGCTGACACAGTGGATTCCTGCTTAAGCTCAAAAACGGATAACTCAAAAAAGACGGGATAACTCACAATGATTGTTGTAGTTTCAGTTTAAGAATCCTTATAAATGCTAAAATGTCTTTTTGTCTCAAAATATTGGCTTTCTCAAATTAAGATTTCAGTCCCTTAAATTTTGACTTCAGCGATGTCCACTGTATGTATATTAACGCGACAACATTGGACTGAAGGGACATAGGAGGCTCATTTTTTGCAAGTGCTTGGGTAGTCAGGACAATCTAGGCCAAGATCGAAAATGAAGGTCATTGGACAAAGGTCCAGGTCATTGGAGCAGAAAATGCGCCATTTTGGAAGTGAAAATATGCCGCACGGCTGGTGATATAGCGTCTTAACGCTCTAGTTCTCTCTATGTTTTTAAAAATGTCTTTTTGAATTGCTCACTGAAGCGTAGAGTGTTAAAAGGCCTATATTGTTTTTCATGGTCGCGCTTGGTCAAAACTTTTTTCTGTCCCCCTTTCTTTCTCGTTTTCTGAACTGTCCATTGAAGTGGAGAGCATTAAAAGCCTATGTTTTTTTTTCTTCAATAGGCTGGTCAAACTCTCTGTCTTAAATAAGTTGTTGGTTTATTTTACTTGGATGGAAGTTCAGTTTACGCCGCGTATCGGCTTTTGCCATGTACGACGGGCTGAACCAGGGTATAAACAAAAATTTATTTTCCTGAATCACTGTCTTAGCCAAAAGGC
>CM065691.1:20598591-20611091 GCA_017654935.2 Phymorhynchus buccinoides
GATACCTTCAGAAAACACGAAGTTTGCCGACGTTATTCAGGTCACATATTTTTTTTTCTCTCCGTGGTAATGGTTATTTGAATGAACCAAAAAACACCACTTTAACAATCGAAGGCAATATCATGATGCAGATTGCTAAAATCCGTCGTAAAACTAGTGAGTTAAACTGTCTAATTTTGGGTTGACGATCTGTTTGAAGCCAGGTGTTAGGGCAAATTTTGACTTCCGTTTAGCAATGATGAAGTGTGTGCTGTCTACTACAGTGTGTGTGTGTGTGTGTGTGTGTGTTTTCACAACATTTAGGCACCTACTTTTCTCTAAGTCTGTGCAGAGCTTACAATTTGCTTTCATGACATCCCGTGCGGAGCACGGGTCGTGGTGTGCTATATTCAATAATGTACATCTAGCCAGTTCTTCTTTTTCTTCGGACAGGTTCCTATCAATTATGAACGCAGATGCTTCATGCTGCCGTACGGAGCACGGGTTTATCTAGTATATATATAATACTATCCTTCTCTTTATGCACACACACACATAAAAGCACCATGCACATGCACACGCATGCGCACACACACACATACACACACACGTACAGACACACACTGTAAGATCACTGTAAGGTGGATAGACGTTAAATTAAAGAACGAACGAACAGACACACACAACGCCCGCGCAAAAGAACACACTCCACACAGAGATCTTACAGTCTGTGTGTGTGTGTGTGTGTGTGTGTGCATGCGTGTGCATGTGCATGGTGCTTTTATTTGTGTATGTATAAAAATTAACAAAACACAATGAAACCATCCTTCACATGCAGTATCATGATAGAGAGAGAGAGAGAGAGGGGGGGAGAGAGAGACAGAGAGAGAGAGAGAGAGACAGAGAAAGATAGAGTGTGTGTGTGTGCACGTGCACATGTGTGTGTGTATGTTTGCAAAGCACTAAATCATGGATAGATTATATGGATAACAATAGCTGTTACTTTTTTTGTTAGAATTGCATTTAGAAGTTCTATCGGTAGGTCTCTTGTGTCATTTAGGCCGCAGCAGAAATCAATATCGGAGACTGTCGTTTGGTGTGGCTCTGTCTGTCTGTTTATTTATCTACCCTGTGTGTTTTTCATCCATTTATCAGTCTGTCTGTCTGTTTATCTGTTTGTCCATGTTGGTATCTGCGAATGGTGTCAGGTGGTTGCAGTAGGAGTCTGATGTATGCGTACAGTGTGGTGTGGCTCCTACAATCTCTTTCTATCTTTGTCTTTTTTGTTTCTGTTAGCATGTCTCTCTCTCTTTGTCTGTCTGTTTCTCTGTCTGTCTCTCTGCCTCCTCTCTCTCTTCCTCTCCTCTCTTTCCCTTTTTTTTGTTGCGCCCCCCCCCCCCCCCTCTTTCTCTTGTCCTGTATTTCTCGCTTACTCTCTCTCTTTCCTCCCCTCTCTTTCCTCCCCTCTATTTCCTCCCCTCTCTTTCCTCCCCTCTCTGTCCACCTGTTTTACCTACTTCAGTCCTTGCCTCTCTCTCTTTCTGTCAGTATGTTTACCTCTCTTTGTCTGTATCCTTCTCGGTGCATCACGTTTTGCCCAATCACCTTTCGCCAAATCACCTTTCGCCCAATCACGTTTTGCCCAATCACCTTTCGCCCAATTGGAAATTATACCGGTTTACATCCATCACGTTTCGCCCAAAACTCATGCAAGGAAATCAGGGAATTGAATCAATAGTTTAATGGTTGAATCAAACAGATATTTAAAAAAGAAAGAAATAGGGTTAGGGTTAGGGTTTGATTACTGTTCTCATTGTTCGCGCTTAGGAAACCATTTTGGGCGAACAGTGCTAGAGCAGTTTGGGCGAACCGTGGCACATTCCGTTTGCTGAGCTTCAACTCGGAGGTACTCGCGGATACGCAACGAGAACAAAGACTTGGGCAAAAGGTGATTGGGCGAAAAGTGATGTATCCATCCTTCTGCACTCTGTCTCTCTCTCAGACTCTCTCTCTGTGTGTCCTGCACTCTGTCTGTCTCTCTCTCTGCCTCTCTCTCTGCTCTCTCTCTCTCTCTCTGTCTCTCTCTCTCTCTCTCTCTCTCTCTCTCTCTCTCTCTCTCTCTCTCTCTCTCTCTCTCTCTTTATCTCTCCCTCTCTCTCTCTCCCTTCCCTCTCTCTCAGTATCATGAGTACTTTTACCTCTCTCTGTCTGTGTCGTTCTGCAGGCAGCAGCCGGAGCCTGCTGTAAGCGTGTCGCGTGGTGCGGCCCCACAAACTCTCTCTCTCTCTCTCTCTCTCTCTCTCTCTCTCTCTCTCTCTCTCTCTCTCCCCCCCCCTCTCTCTCTCTCTCTCTCTCTCTCTCTCTCTCTCCTCTCTCTCTCAGTATCATGAGTACATTTACCTCTCTCTGTCTGTGACCTTCTGCAGGCAGCAGCCGGAGCCTGCTGTACGCGTGTCGTGTGGTGCGGCCCCACAAACTCACTCTCTCTCTCTCTCTCTCTCTCTCTCTCTCTCTCTCTCTCTCTCTCTCTCTCTCTCTCTCTCTCTCTCTCTCTCTCTCTCTCTTCTCTCTCTCTGCCTCTCTCTCTCTCTCTCTCTCTCTCTCTCAGTATCATGAGTACGTTTACCTCTCTCTGTCTGTGTCGTTCTGCAGGCAGCAGTCGGAGCCTGCTGTACGCGTGTCGCGTGGTGCGGCCCCACCAGCTGTGGAGGCAGGTGGAGGAGGACGGCCGGGCGGGGGAGTGTGTCCTCCACCACACCCTAGACGGCACCATCCTCTTCACCGACTCCAGGTCAGAGAGAACACAATGACACCCCCTTCCTCCACCCAAAGACGGAGTGTGGCTGCCCATGCGGCGGGGTAATCAAAAACGGTGACACACGTTATGTTCTCATTCCCAACCGGGAGTCCGTGGTGAGAGGGTCGACTATGCTGACTCTCTCATCATGTGATGATTCCGAGGCAAAGTGGCAAATTGCTTTCGACGTCAGAGAGAACACAATAATACCCCCTCCCTCACCAGATGGGAGTTGAGGGACTTGCAAGCTGGCACGACGACATGCAGTGACTTGGATCATCTCTGCTGATTTAACTTCGTCAATGATCCGCCAGCACCCAGCAGTGGGCTTTGGCTGTGTTGATTGCCCAGGGGGTGGGACACACAGGCTCATCCTCTGGGGCGAGCTCTTCAGCACAGCGCCACTCACTGTTGGGAAGGGGACCCCTCTTGAACGACCACGCCCGCCTGCCCGACTTCGCCTGTATGTCTCCGGACAGTTTGCAATGACACCAGCTCCCGGTATGGAGTAGGTCGCCCGGTGGCCCTGAAGATGATCTTTGGGGGAGAAGACTGCTCAAACAACACCAACGATACAAGACAAGCGGACTACAGGAGCACCTGGACAACCTTCGGCTTGTCTCACAATGCTCAAGTCTCCTACCGCCTAATAGATGCCAACACCTGCATCAAGATCAACAACCTACATGGATGCTGACTTCAGCATCAGGACAAGATATTCTTCGACTCAGATCCCATCCGAAATGTTCCAGTTACCAGAGGTGCACCCTCGTCTGTAAGGGACGTGCAACGTAGTGCCGGAATCATCTACGACGACGTCTGCCACGTCACAAATTCCTGTCCCATCATCAACTCCATCATCGTCATCACCACCTCACCGAGAAGACTTTTCGTCTTCACAAATAGTGTCCATAAGAGGCTACGCCTAATAGGACACTAAGCTCATCATCATCATTCTCATCATTATGTTCTCATGCACTTGTCATAAGCCATAAGTCATAAATTTCTTTATTGTTCATTGGCATTGTAGAAACGTACATGGAAAATTGTACCATAGTGTTCAAGTGCTTCTGCTGTTGGGATGATCCCTGGAGTCTTATAGCCAGGTTATGTCAACAACAACAAACACCCCTTTTCCTCACACCTCCAGCGGTTTACCTCTTTATTTTTATTTTTTATTTTTTTCAGCGTCACACACTCTTTACTATTAACAAAAAGACCACAATGATGATCAGTGCCACACATTCTTTGTTCTTTTCTTTTTTCCTTCCTCACAAAGAAACAGGAACATAACTGTAACCAAGAAAGAGACAAGCAGCGATGCTATACATACAGTTCACACATACACAAACCCCCACCCCTCCCCACACGCACACACTCACACCTCCAAACATGTTTTAAAAAAAGTCGGGTCACTTAAATAAAGTTAAGGGGGCTACCTTGACTATTTCCCTTCCCTCTCCCTTTCTTTACATTAAAAAAAAAAAAAAATGCTAACATAACAAAAATAGTTCCAGCATAATTTTCAACCATTTCACGGAATCGTTTAGAAGATTATGTGCTCATAGTCACCCACAAATAAGAGAAATAAAGTGTTAACAATAATTAATAGATAAAGCATCATCATTATCATAATAAAAAATATTATGGACAAACTTACCTCTTTATTTTGACGGCTTTCCCTTGATTAACCCCTTCACTGTCACAGCCTTTTTGATTTCAAAGGGAGTGATCCATTAGAAATATTCTAGCAAGATAAATATTGTGTTTTGAAAAAGCATAAACTACCATTTTAAAAAATAAGATAAATGAACACATTACCAATTGTAATTGATGAATGAAAAATGGTGTTTTACGTCCTCTCGGTCTGGAGCAGACACATATGGGTCATTTGTTGATACAAAGATGGTGGGAACGATACTGGAGGCAATGCCCGGAGGCAGTGCAACACCAGTAAAGTCCCGATTTTTTAACTATGCAGATAGGTGTACCAGTAACCACGTCTCGGTTAAAACTCTTATCACGTGGTTGGATTTTAAACTGTGATCTTATGTGCTCAAATTTTGACGTGGTGACAGCCCTGACATGGCCGTAGCAGTCGACAGGGGCTATAAACAACATCAGATTCAAATTCGGTTAAAACTCATCGGCTATGGTACCGCTACAATCATATCTGCACAATGAATTTTTGTAATTGATAGGCACAATGTTTATTTTTTATGGAGCTTGGGCCCCAGGTTGCGCCCTACTGATATTCATTTTATCTTTGAATTAAAGACTCGAGGCGACGGCTGGGGATCTACCTGAAGGTAGAGTAACTTCCCCTGTTTGACCGATTGAATTAGGCGAGATCACTCCCACACACCATGAAATTACTCCCCTTAATTATTTCCGAACAATTCCTACTATCTGTGTCACGAATGACATGAATGCTGATGACTTTGTGACAGGTGGTGTCGCACGCTGGGCTACCTGCCTCAGGAGATGTGTGGTCGCTCGCTGTACAACTTTGTGCACCCCAAGGACCTCCAGATAGCCGCCCTGGGTCATCGAAAAGGTTGGTGCTGATTCCTGCGCACACATACCCGTGCACACAGGCGCATGTCAGGTGCTGCCTACCGTCCCCCCCCCCCCCTAAGGGGTATTTGTCCCTGGAAACAGTACAAAATGGCACCTTGTCCCTGGAATCCACTTTTCTCTCTGGTGTCCGTGGAAACTGAGGAGAATCAAAAATTTGTTGAGCAGTCACTTGTCTTGTGTGCTGACCTTGCTATTGAACACAAGAACACCCAACACAACAGATACTGTTGACGTTTTCCTAACAGACATGTTACACATAGGTTGCTGAACACCAAAGGATGTTGAATATTGAAGCACAATGACACCAAAAAGCATAAAGAATTCTACCAAAAAATCCAGAGTGGCAGAAATGTTGCTAGAACACAAGAAAATCATAAGCTAATGTTTGTTTTGACTGATGGATGACACTGCGATGTTTGTCCCTGGAAATAAACCTGTCCCTGGTTTTTTATGTAGTTTGTCCCTGGAAACTGCAACAGAGGGTAGGCAGCCCTGGCATGTGCATGCATGCATGCATGCAGGAAGGTTGCAGACAGACAGGCAGGCACACACACACGCACGCACGCACATACGCACGCACGCACGCACGCACATGCACACACACACATACACACACACACACACACACATCACACCGCACAAGACAGTGCTTACACACATGCACACACACCCACACACACGCCCACCCACGCACATACCCATCCTTGCACGCATGCGCACAAAGGCGAAATGACACTTTCACCATTCACGTAACTCATGACACAAATACATGGCTGCAACTTTTCCTGCTATACAAGGATTTCCTGTGTTTGAATTTTACCAGAAAAGGAATTTGTCTAAATTGTGGGAAAAGCAAACTAAAATACCTTCATAAATCATTTTTTTCTTCAGCTGCAGGGGGACGTTACCCCTAGACCCCGGCCTTTTCAGTTTTGTTTCATTTTGTGTAGTTGCACTCATGCAGATAGTTGCAACAACGTCCAGAGATGCACCCCCTATGTCCCGCTGTTCCCCATGGGGATACCGGAGGGTCTTTCGTAGAAATAGTTCCCCCACCTTCTTGAAGTTCTGTGCTTGTAACTTCCTCTAAACTATCACTCTCTTTGACTCTGCCTTTTCCCTTTGTTTTCTATCATCTACTATCTTTCTGACTTATTGGTCCATTCTCTTGCCTTTTTTCAAAAAAATCTTCAAAATAATTTTTTCTCCTTTGAGCTCCTCCAAAATCGGAATGTGTTGGCTGTACGCAGCGGGGAGACCAGTGAAAACTGAAAACCGGACACATACGTACCTTACCCATTATGGCCATATGGCCTGGGAACGAAGAAGAAGAAGAAGAATACCCCGCTGTGGACACGGTGACTCATCACGACCCCCAGGACCCCAGCTTTTTTCACGTTTTCTAGGAACTTTTCTAGAAGCAACCCATATGTGCAGCCGTGTGCTAACCTGGCTGTGTTAATGCGTTTCAGTGCTGACCCAGGACAAGGAGGTGTGTAGCGTGTACCGGGTGCTGACCAGTGGTCAGAGGGTGGAGGTGGTGCACACCCGGTGTCGCCTGGCCTTCCACCCTCAGAGCGGCCGCCCCCGCTTCATCCTCACTCTCTGCACCGTGCTCGGGTGAGGAGCTAAAAGGAATGTGTGTGTGTTGGAGAGAGAGAGGGAGAGAGAGAGGGAGAGGCAAATCTGTTTACCTTTACGGTTTTGCCGTAATTTTTACAAAACAAAAGTCAAATTACGAAAATTACGGTGACAGAAGAATTTTTTAATTTTTTAAATCATAACTCTCCACCACTACAGTTGCGTCGGCAAGCGGTGCTTTTGAAACAATGCGGTGAAAAGTCATTCCGGTTCCCAGCATACAACGCGCGTCAGTTTCTTTTCATTCTGTTTCAAGATAGCGTCAAAGCGACCGCATGGTCAAATGATCCGAAATCTGATGGAAAGACACCAAAAGTGGCACAGAAATTCCGGGAAAGTTACCTCAAAACTCCAGGAATACGACGTTCGGCGCCTAGGTGACGAGAATGTGTTATTTGTCTACTGCTCGAAGGACATTAGTGTGAAGAAAAAGAATCGTCAGCGCGTTGGATTACATTTTTTTTTCTCAAAATTACTATTTTTTGTTTCAGAAATTGCAAATTTGCAAAATAGGGGTACACAGGGGCAAAATAGGGGTACACAGGTCTGGAGAGGGGAGGGAGAGAGTGGGGGTGGGGAGAGAGAGAGTTTGTGTGTGTATGGTTGATTATTTCCTTCTTTTCATGTTTATTTCTGACTACGCTTCGTTCTCAACTTCTGCACCGTGCTTGGGTGAGCAGGAGGGAAAATGGGGCTTGAATGTGTGTGTTTGGGAGAGAGAGAGAGATGGGAGAGGAGAGGAGAGAGAGAGAGGGGGAGAAAGAGGGGGAGAGAGAGGGAGAGGGGAGAGGAGAGAGAGAGGAGAGAGAGAGAGAGAGAGAGAGAGAGAGAGAGAGAATGATTTATTCATTTAGGCCTTTGCCCCTCATGAAGGGGGTACAGGATAAACAAAACATCATATACAACTGATTATAATGATATTAACAAATTAATGTATCTCATGCTATCATAACTGATCGTAAGCGTAAAGCTTTATATAGATAAATCAACAGGTTTCTTAAAATGTTCTCATTTGTAGAAGCAAAGAGTAAACTAAAACAAAACTGGTTTGGATGTTTGTAGAACTTTTGCAAAATGTACCGTTTTCTTAAATCATACAAGGCAGTACAACATAACACACTCTGAGAGAGAGAGAGAGAGAGAGAGAGAGAGAGAGAGAGAGAGAGAGAGAGAGAGGGGGTAAGCAGGCAGGCAGCGCTTGAATGGGTTTCAATCGAAATTTGTTTGTATGTGAGTGAGAGCGAGAAAGCAAACATGAATGTATGTACTTGTATCTCTGTGTCGGTATGTACTGCTCAAAATTTGCTACGGATATCATATTAAACATGCAAAATTATCAAAAGATAAACATAAAGCTATTAATTTTTTTTCTTGTTTAGTTTAATTAACATTTCATCTTCACATTCTGATCAAAAACGAGGTCCAAGAATTATTTGATTTGCTTGCATCAAGGAAAGTTTGTGATACCCCCTCAAAATGCATAAAGCAACCGAATGGAGCGAAATTTTCATTTTAATATTTTGCTGCTTTTTATGCTAAGAAAAGTCATGGATAAACATGTGCGAGGCCCCCTCACTGCAAGTCCAGCTTAGAAACGCCATGTTGTGTTCTGAAGCAGCTTTTGAAGCTCCTGCCGATCCAGGGTGTTTCACTCCTCTACCAGACACTGTTCCGGGTCCTGTAGACTTCTGAGCTGCTGTGAACGGCTGCTAACGATTGTCTGGAACATGTTCCAACATTGTTCTATCAGACTGAGGTCTCTGGATTGGGCAGCCTACCTCATATGGACAATGATCTCTTGCTGCAGATATGCGTAAACAACACTTGCACGATGAAAAGGTGCATTATCATCCATGTTGATGAGGTCATCTCGGATTGTACCTGCAGAAAGTTTGACATGGACATAGAGGAACTCATCCCTCTAATGAGCAGCTGTCAGAGATCCCTTTTGAAGAATTTGTGACACTGTTTTCCCGACCATGCCGATACAGGACCAAACCTTCAAAGACCCACCTCAAGATCTGCCATGCTTTTTGACTCGCGTTTCCTGAGAACCTCCACACCCTGGCAAGACCATCTGTGAAATAAAGACGCATCCTGAACTCGTTGGTGAAGAGAGTTCATGTCCAGTCTTATAACGTCAGGATGACATGGTTCTGGGCTCTCAAAGGACAGCGCTGCTTATGAGCTGGAAAGAGCAGGATGCCCAAACATGCCCAGGGGGAGTAAAGGCAGCATCATGGAGTCCTTTCCTCACTGTTTGGGTGGAAAAGTTCCGCAATGAGGCATTCAGCAAATCAAAATGCTACCAGAAAGCGTGTGTGAAATCATTTTGGCAGGCCTGAAAAAAAGCGGAAAACAGACATTTTTTATTACCAGTCGCCAAAATTCTGCCACTGTCATGACGTGTACCAGCTCGAAGTTCACGTGATGCACATGAACAGGAAGTTGGATAAAATAAGTTTTGAGTGAACTTGTGTTCACGGTGCTCTTTCCGGTCATGTAGTATTTATTGCTTAGAATTACACTACCTCTAAGTAACCAAGGTTGCAAAAGTCTATCCTTAGCAAATTTTGAGCAGCGTATGTATGTATGTATGCCTTTGCCCATACCCTTCATGCTCCCCGTTGTGTTGACAGCAAAGGGGAAGGGAAGAGCTTGCTGGAGCGCAGTCAGCAGGAAGTGTTGGCCGTGCAGTCCGACTCCAGCCAGTCCTGGATGCTGACCGACTTCCCCAAGATGCTGGACGGCCTCTCGGCCCAGATGTCCTCCGGGGGCTCCCCCTCCAGTCCCGCGTCCTCCCCCTCCCTGGACTGTTTGACTGACGCCATCACCACAGAAGGGGACCTCATCACCGTGGCTCAGCTCTCCCCTTCCTCCTCGTCCTCGCCCTCCTCCTCGCTCCCCTCACGCCGGCATTCCTCCACCTCCCCGATGCCCAGCCCTATCGGCGGCGGTCTGCACTCTCCCCTGGGTTTCCCCTCGCCCAACGCTTACGGCAAGCCCGACGTGGGCGCCCCGTCGAATCAGGCGATCAGTCTGGAGAACCTGGCGTCCGGAGGCCCCTACGGAAGCGCCCTGGAGACCATCTCTTACGAGAGTTTACGCGGGGGACCCACGGGGCGCAGAGGGAGGGGCCGGGGCAGAGGGAGGGGCCGGGGGAGGGCCAGGGGCATCAACCGCGTGATGTCGATGGACGCCAGTGGGGTGATGCCCAAAAGGCCCCGGGGAAGACCGAGGGGTTCGCGCGGGAAAGCCGCCCTGGCTCGAGCCATGTCGCTGGAGCTGGGGTGGAATGGGGGTGACGGTGGTGGTGGTGGTGGGGTAAACGTAGGTATGGGAAGGGGGGGCGACCTCAGCACCCAGAACAACGCCTGGTGGCAGACGGGCAAAAGTCGTTCCACGTGCACCGTGGGTAGTCAGTCCAGCGCCCCCGGCGATCATCTGTGCTCCCCCCAGCCCCCCCCTGGTCTGTGTTCCCCCCACAGTTCTTCAAACTTTGAGGGCAGGGCGGCGGGTCACCTGACCTCCCACAGCTCCCAGACTGCCTCTCTGTACGACCAGTCGCACACCACCACGCAGAGCTTGGAGCAGCTGGGGGCCAAGCAGGCTCTGGACCAGTTCCAGAGCATCAAGCGGGAACAGCCGTGCTACACCATCAACAAGCAGGACCTGTACTCTCAGACCGACAACAGTTTCAACGTCAAAAGCAGCAGCAGCAGTAGTAGTAGTGCCATAATGAGAAGTAGTGCAGTAGCAGCATCAACGAAGCAGGACATGTCGTTTCATGACTTTGAGGCTTCCTTAGGCTTTCAGGACGTGCGGAAAGTGAAGCACGACCATCATCTGTTCATCAACCCCGAGCTGGGTGTGACAAGGACTTGTCAGAGAAGTCCCTCAACGTACCTTCCGGACTGCAGCATAGAGAAAATCAGCCCTAATCACGGTGCCATAAACGAGGACCTTTGGGCCGGCCCCAAACAAGGCTTGGGGATGGAAGGGGGCGGGTCCATGTTCAGGGGGTGTCAGGTCAGTCCCGACAGTAACTTTCTCACAACTAGAGCTTTCCACAGGTCCACTGACAACCTGTGTCCAAAAAACTCCCACTGTTCCGGGGCAGGGGGAGCGGGGGAGGGCAGCCCCGTTCCAAAGAACTTCCTCGGGGAGGGAAACCGGACTCCTTCTTCAACAACCCCTAGGAATTTCCTCGGAGCTGGCACGCCCAGCAGCAAACCCTGCCCGCCTCCTCCCCCTACCACGGACCAGTCCATTCTGGAGAATATTCTGAAAGGGCGCATCCAGTCCCCAATGCGGTCGGACCGCTGTTCGGTGTCCTCCATGGACAGCCCCCAGAGGGAGGGCATGCGCTCCCCGTTCCTGAGCAGCAAGCGCTCGCTGACTCGCCAGGACAGCCTGATGGGCCCCCCTAGCGTGGGCAGCTCTGTGGGCGGGGACATGGCCATGGAGGACGATCTCCTGCTGCTCTCTGGTGAGTGGCCTTGGACCCTGTTTTGCTCGGTGTTGTTTAATGTTTGTTTGTTGTCGTGCCATGGCTAAAAGACTTCAGGGATCATCCCAACAGCTGAACACTGTGTACAAATGCACCTGCTAGGGATGAGAACATTACATGTGTGACCATTTTTGATTACCCCGCCATGTGGACAGCCACCCACACTCCGACTTTGGAGGAGTGTGTTGTTTTATGTTTGGGATTTTGTGAAGTGCCTGTATTACGAAAAATTGTGACACCCCCCCCACCCACAGAATAGTGACATCAAGTTTAATAGTTTCCCCCGCAGAAAGACACTGTATCAGAATTCTACCTTTTTGTTTGCGGCACAAGCCACAAACCTATAACTCAGTTTGTCGGTCGGTCAGTCTGTCTGTCGGTCCAAAATTGTCCCACTTCAAAGTGAGGCTGCAAAATTGTCGCACTTCAAAGTGAGGCTGCTCTTTAAAATGATGTTTCGTTTTCAATTGTCGCACGCCACAAACGATTGCGAATCCGCGCTTGTTTGAATGTGTTGTGTAAAACTAGATAACTGAAATGATTCTCTCTTATGATGATGACGATTCTTGTTCATTGTTTAAAATGCCTAAGTCTCCTAACAACTATGTTTTCCAGCTTCTTTAGTTGTGAAATCTGCTTTGTGATTGAGTTTATTGCGTCTGTCTACACTGGCTAACTACAGTTTCTTTGTTTCCTTCATACAAAGCGTGAAATTTTATCCCTTATGCGAGGGGAAGCCTTAGGAGAGAGAGGTAGCAAGCATTCTGGATCTGGATCTGGATCTGGGTGTATACGTTATCGAAGCCTATGAAGGCTATATACACAACAGAACGGGAGAGCGCATTGAGAGTTAAATTGCTGTCTTGATGGTAATTACACAAGGATTTTAAATTGCTGTCTTGATCGTACGGACACAAAAGAGTCAAAATTGCTGTCTTGATGGTAATGACAGCCTATCTTTAAATTGGCCATAGACATCTTTCGCAGTATCTA
>CM065691.1:20613591-20641091 GCA_017654935.2 Phymorhynchus buccinoides
TGTGCGTGTGCGCGTGTTTGTACAAGTGTATGTTTGAGTAACTGAGTTTGTGTGTGTTTCAGTGAGAATGTGTTTTTCTGTGTGTTTGATGAAATGTGTGTGGGGATGTGTGTGTATGTGTGAGTGCAAGAACGCGTTCACTCTCGTGCGTGCACGTACGTGCGTGTGTGTCTATTGTGCGCTTGTGTGAGTGTTTTCAATGCTGATTGTAAAGCGCTCTGTGCTCGATAAAAAGCGCTATATAATATCCGTTTATTATTATTATTATTATTATAAAGCCTCATTGAAGCTATTGAATTATAGCTGTAGAAAAGGCCTGTCAATCATGTAAGTTGTGATCGAAAAGCTATTGATCCTTATTTTTTTCTTATTTTTCGTGCTTTATACTGAGTTCAGTGACAGGGTTGGACTTTGAACAAAGAACGAAAAAATAATGTGGGATCTCTCTCTCTCTCTCTCTCTCTCTCTCTCTCTCTCTCTCTCTCTCTCTCTCTCTCTCTCTCTCTCTCTCTCTCTCTCTCTCCCTCTCTCTCTCTCTCTCTCTCTCTCTCTCTCTCTCTCTCTCTCTCTCTCTCTCTCTCTCTCTCTCTCTCTCTCTCTCTCTCTCTCTCTCTCTCTCTCTCTCTCTCTCTCTCTCTCTCTCTCTCTCTCTCTCTCTCTCTCTCTCTCTCTCTCTCTCTCTCTCTCTCTCTCTCTCTCTCTCTCTCTCTCTCTCTCTCTCTCTCTCTCTCTCTCTCTCTCTCTCTCTCTCTCACTCAGGAGCTTGGTGCACTTTACATAAAAAAGTAAGAAGATTCAAAAGCAATCAGTCAACAAGCCATGCACATAATGCTTGCGCACAACGCACACACACTGCTCATGGTGAAACATTGTACCATTTTAAATTACATTTTTTTAAAAGAATCTAAGCCGATTTTTAAAATTTTATTAATACTTGGACAAATGCATGCAATGCATTGAATAGGCAGGTAACAGTGGCTGGGACATGGATAAGTTGGATGACCAACTATCGCTAGGGCAAACTCCATGATAAATTGTGTGTGTATGTGCTTGTGTATGTATGTGTGTGTTTGTGTGTGTACGTGTGTATGTATCGGTGTCTGTCTGTGTGTCTGTTTTGTGTGTGTTTGTGTGAAAGCTGAGGAAGAGAAATGTTAGACTTCTTGAAATCAGCAAACTTGTCACCTTCCTTTTCCATTCCATTTTCTATTTCAGATCTAGGTATGAAAAGTGGAGTATGTAATAAACAGAACTGTCTGCTTTTGACAAGTTTCCCCAGTCGTTTTATGTACAAATTACAATGATATACTGCTCAACAAAAGTTAAGTACCACTTGTTAACAGTGTGCGTTACTCGTTGAACTATTGCTTCAAAAGTAATGAAGTGATTTTAATCAAAATTAATACTTTTGTTTAATTAGAACTGACCTTAAAGATTACAAAAAAGCTTCAGTTTCAGGGGGCTGCAGTCTTTTTTTCAGCATTTTTCAGGCTAAATAATAATTTCTGAATCTCATACCTGGCTTTTGTGCATTCATTCTCTAACCCCGTTTTCAGTTAACTTCATCCTTTTTGCTTGAATTTCCCCTTGTTTATTTCTGTCTGACTCTGAGCATATAATGATGAACTGAATTGAAATTAGATGCAAATCTGTGACGCAAATACAGTAGTATCACAATTTGCTCTCTGTGTCTCAGTCTTTGTGCATCTTTTCTTGTTTGTTTCACTCTTTCTCTTTGTCTTAATGAGTTAATCACATTAATGCTTTAAAAAAAACAACCTCTTCACTACTCTGTTGCTGAACAGCATAGATGGTGTCATTGATGATGCAGATGTCATAACTTTTGATGTCATAGCCCTGGAATGATGGTTTTTGGTTTAAGCAAGACAGGAAAGATTATACAGTAAACATCGCTTAAGTCAAAATTGAAGGGAATGAAATTTTATTTTGAGATACTCAGATAGCCAATATTTTGAGTTAAAAAGACTGTTCAACATGAAGATTATGAAACTGAGACCCAAAAGTTACCCGTTTTTGAGTGATCAGGATTCCACTGTCTCTCTGGACCATTTTCTCAGATTGAGCCTGACAGGGCAGCTCGCTTCGTGTTAAAGCACTACCACAACACCTCCAGTGTAACTGACATGCTTTCTCAGTTAAGATGGCCCACACTTGAGCACCGCAGAAAGTCTACCAGGCTTACAATGCTTTATAAGATCCTGAACGGCATTGTCAAGGTCGACAACACCAGACTGAAGTCAGCTCCAACTCGCCTCAGAAGAGGACACAGCCGGCAACTATCCACCATCCAGTGCCGGACTGAATACAGGAGAAGTTATTTTTTCCACCTGCGCACCATCAAAGACTGGAACTCGTTACCTGAGGAGGCTGTGTCTGCCTCTTCAGCCGGCTCATTCTAGTCCTCCATCAAGATACAAATCACTCCCCCCACTCCCCCCCTCCCCCCTCCCTCAATGGGAGAAGAAGAAGGTCTCTTTTAAATTTTATAATAAAATCAGTAATTTCCCAGTTTTCCTCTGGCTTTGAAGGGGTTAATAATCTCAGAACCTGACACTAAGAGTACAGTAGAACCTCCCTTGTAAGACCTCCCATTATAAGACTCCCTCCCACATAAGACCTACTTCTCTGAGACATTGCCTTCTTTGCAAGTATTAAAATTGCCTCCCTTATAAGACCCCTCCATTATAAGACCTCATTTGGGATGATTTTTGAAGGTCTTATAAGAGAGGTTCCACTGTAGTTATATGTTAGCATTGTTAGCAGAACTACTGGTAAATTTAATCTCAGCATAGTTATGACACCTCATCTTCGTAACTTGCACTGGCTTCCAGTAGAGGCTAGAATCAAGTATAAAATAGCTTGCCTTTGTTTCGGTGCTGCTCACTCCTCTGGTCCCGTCTATCTCTCCAAACTATTAACTGTCTACACACCTGCTCGCTCCCTACATTCTTCCTCTGACTGCTGCACACTCAAGATTCCTCGGATCCACACGAAATCGTTTGGTGAACGATCCTTCTACTATTTAGCACCTCACTTATGGAATTCCCTCCCACAACATGTCCGCTCATCTGACTCTATCTCCGCCTTTCGCTCTGCCCTTATAACTCACTTGTTTCGGACATATTATGATTGATTAGTGTGAGGGGGGGGTCTGTTTTATCGCAGAAATCTTGTAAAATAAATGTATTTACAATTATTTTATAATTCGTATTTTGTATGTAGAATGTCTACGTTTTGTAAGCTTTAGATGCTTGTAAATGAGGTAGAAGGGTATTTTTGTTTTTGCAAAATGTGTCTATTATAATTAGTCATGTAATTGGTATGTTGATGGCAGTATGATTTTATTTCAAGTTGCAGTATTGTATTCAAACTTGATTGAGAATGTGAATGTGGTCTCTATGTTTCTTCTTAAAATGTTCATATTGTAACTATTTTACTCTTGTATAATTAATTGTGTGTGAGTGTGTGTGACACACTGATCAAGCATGACAAGAGCATGTATGTGTGTGTATGTGCGGGCGCGCGCGCGCGCGTGTGTGTGTGTGTGTGTGTGTGTGTGTGTGTGTGTGTGTGTGTGTGTGTGTGTGAGGAAGTAAGAGAACGTTGCGTGCAAGCATCGTGCTTATTTTACTTTCTAATGATTAATTATTTATTTGCCTTTAATGTTCTTGTTATCAATGTAAAGCGCACTGAGCTCATGAGAAAGAGCGCTATATAAATTCCCATTATTATTATTATTATTACTAGCAATCGCCCCGTGGCAGTTTTAACCCCATGGCAGTATTGAACAATACTGGAGGCAATGCCCGGAGGCAGTGCTAAAGCAGTAAAGTCCTGATTTTTTAATAATACAGATACGTGTAGTGTCATCCCCTTGTAATCTCCACTGCCCCCCCCCCCCCCCCCCTCCCCCCCCCCCCCCCCCCCCCCCCTCCCCCCCCCCCACCCCCCCCCCCCCCCCCCCCCCCCCCCCCCCCCCCCCCCCCCCCCCTCCCCCCCCCCCCCCCCCCCCCCCACCCCCCCCCCCCCCCCCCCCCCCCCACCATCCCTCCGACCGGGTCTAGCAAGCCTGACAGCAAATTTGAGGCGATTCGGTTAAGAAACGGCATTTATTCGTGAAAAGGTGAAGCGGCGTCTAGCGTTTCTGAACCGATTCGCTTCCGGTTTGGCACACGGATAGTCCCCGACCCCGGTCATCTTCCTGCCAAATTCGAAGGCAATCGGCCCAGAAACGCCGGAGATACGGGCGCCGAGAGTCCGGCGGATGCGCGTTTCGCGCATTTGCGAAACCGCACAAATGACACGGCCGCCTCGGTTGCCGTTGCCATCGCCCCGTTAGGGCTCACCGCAAATTTGAAGCGATTCGTTCGAAAAACGGCGGAGTTATAAGGCCCGTTTCGTGTTTCACACACACGGACGGACAGTTGGCTTTTTACTATATGATGATACATGCATCATGGAATTTTTTTCTTCTTCATTGGTTATGACATTACATACAGTTGAACCTCTCTTAGTCATAAGACCTCCCATTATAAGACTCCATCCCGCATAAGACCTACTTCTCTGAAACATTGCCCTTCTTTGTAAGTATTAAAATTACCTCCCTTATATGACCCCTCTCTTCTAAGACCTCATTTTGGATGGTTTGTGAAGGTCTTATAAGGGAGGTTCCACTGTATTTGAAGCAAACGTTAGCAACATGGACTGTTTGGATCAGACAACCGACAGAAAGAGCCCCAAAGGCAAGGAGTTATTTCCGTCTGTTACACAAGGCATTGTATTTTATTTGCATCATGCTTTATTTATGAAGAGTAATCTACAAAAGACCTCAAGAATATGTTTCATTGTTGTGCTGCATTAGGCTTTTCCTTCGTTTCTTTTTTTCTTCTTTTTTTCTTCTTTCTTTCTTTCTTTCTTTCTTTCTTTCTCTTTCTTTCTTTCTTCTCTTTCTTTTCTTTCTTTCTTTCTTTCTTTCTTTCTTTCTTTCTTTCTGTCTTTCTTTCTTTCCTTTCTTTCTTTCTTTCCTTTCTTTCTTTCTTCTCTTTCTTTTCTTTCTTTCTTTCTTTCTTTCTTTCTTTCTTTCTTTCTCTTTCTTCTCTTTCTTTTCTTTCTTTCTTTCTTTCTTTCTTTCTTTCTCTCTCTTTCTTTCTTTCTTTCTTTTCTTTCTTTCTTTTCTTTCTTCTCTTTCTTTCATTTTCTGTGAAGACAAACACAGTAACACTAACAGTGAAACAAAAGGGCCCGAGACAAAGACAGACAGTGTAGCTATTTTCATATGTGAAGACTGCATTTTAATTTTCTTTAAATTTTTTATTTTTTTTATCTCTGAAGAAAAATCTTTAATGAAGGCTCTTTTTTTCTTCCTTTTTAGTTTTTAGTTATTGATTTCTGTTCATCATAAAGAAGTTGTTTTTTTAGAGAGCGTGGGTTGTCGCTGACGCTGGCAATGCCTGGTGTTCTTTCTAGCCAGAGACTGAGGGAGTTATTTAGCTATTGATTGTGTGATTCTGTGACGTCCGTGGGTATTTTTTATTAGGCGTCTTGACATTTCAGCCTGTTGCAGCTGTGCCTATCCTTAGAGCTAGAGCTAGCTTGGATGGGCGAGAAATAACAGAGAAATATATATAATATATATATATATCTGTACTGTAGCCTTGGAAATGATGGTTTCGTACTCCCAGGGTTATGAGAAGGGGAGTACTATGCGACTGGAACAAGCGCTTCTCTGTTAAGCCGGCGACAGACTATGTGACTGCCTCATGTGACTCGATCAGGTCATGACGTTTCACCTCATTTGCATACCATCTAACTCGATCAGTCTGACTCAGTCGGGCCCAGTCAGGTGACAGGGCCGAATATAGGGCGGGTTCTAAATTTCACTGATCGAGTCTGTTGGAGTCAGATGGCTTGTGACCTCTTCTGTGCGGGAAACAAAATTTGATCTACGTCACGACGTGATCGAGTCATATGAGGCAGTCGCATAGTCTGTCTCCAGCTTTAGTCTGCGTTTATGTCTGTGTGAAAACAGGACTGTTTCCGGTCTTTCCTGTCATCAAAGTTTACTAGAGTTACTCTTTTTTTTTCTCTTTTTTTTCACTGTTCCCTCTCTCTTTACTTCTACACAAAACACATGGTACACTGTTCTCTCTCTTTACTTCTTTTTTTTATTTTTTTTTACGAATTCCGCACCAGAGTTACTCGAATGAAATGTAGTTTAGTAGAACAGTAGTAGCAGTTCTTTATTAATGTTAATATTATTTGGCTGGTGTGACACGGGCTTGACTTCCATTATTTCATTACACCCAGACATCCAATATTGAGATTTTTTTATTTTTAAAAAGGCTTTGTTTAATGACAAAAAACCCAGGGCTCCCAATCATCCCGCAAAACAAGGGGGTCCCTGGGACTCCTTTACTTACAGTATAGAGGGTCCTAGAGGTGGGATAGAGGGTCCCAATGGCATTGCGAATGCTAAAAACAAATTTTTCTAGTGCATCCCTAAGCGGGACCCTCTGCACATTCTTTTAGAGAGTCCTTTAGAATTTGAGTGCTCCATAGACCCCCAAATGAGGGTCCCTGGGAGCCCTGAAGCCGTTCTTTCCGTTTATTTTATAACTTTAGATCACAGTTTGTTCAAAGGAAACAATTTGTTTAAAGTTGTAGTTTAAACCCCCTCTCCCCTGGCATCAATTTTTTCGCATTAATATTTTTAATTGAGAAGCAGCATTCTGCCGTCCTCCAGAAAGGAATGGGCTTATTAGGACCAGCGTATTGTTATGTATTAGGTACTTTATAGTCACAGAGGCGTCTCTGTGAAATTCGGGTTGCTCCCACCTGGAGAGCGCGTCGCAGCCAGAAGCTTTTTCATGCGATTTTTGTCACTGATGAGGGAGGGGGGGGGGGGGGGGGGGTGTAAATTTTGACCAAATGACAACTTTTTCGTTGCCACTGGGTTTAGCGTATGCTAAGTGCATGGGCACACGGGACCTCGGTTTATCGTCTCATCCGAAAGACTCCACGTTCAGACCGTTAAGGCCTAGTGCAGAATGAGAGGAAAAAATCCCCTGTACCCAGGTTCGAACTCGGGTTTACTTGACACGAAGCGAACGCGCTACCACTGTGCCACTCTACACCACTAAACAGAAAGAACCAGTGGTAAACATTAGGGGAGTGTCTAAGTAAGATCATACAAGTTTGCCAACATTTCAAGCTAAATTATAATCATAAAGAGTAAACGTTCAAGATCCCAATTGTTGTTTTAAAGACACACTGACGCACCACGATTAAGTCCCTTGGGGTTTTTTTTTCTGGGTAGCTGTGACCCACATACAAATGTCCCCAAGTTCAAATTGAGGCTACTCTTTAAAATGATGTTTGGTTTGAATTTGGGGCCATTTCTATGGGAGTCAAACCTGGTCAAAACAAGATTTCTTACCAGCAATAAGAGGGGAAACATGTGAAACCCGTGATTTTGACTCATGATCTGGTGGGTCTTTAAGGCCTAAGGTGCGATGAATGCATCGTTCACTCTCTGTGTGGCTTGGTAGATAGATGAAGGGGCAAAACCCATTCTCATTCCACCACCTTGACCTTCCCTCAACTGAAGCGTGTTAACTACCCTTTTACACTTTTGGTGGAGGGAAGAAACTTAAGTAGGAGTCAAGTGCCTTTCCCAAAGATACAGCTCAGAATGTCTTGTCTCTTTCCTCAATCTGCCTGTACTTACCATATCTTTCAGACCATTATAAAGGGCCAGCCACACGTCAGCTGAAATCGTACGACTGTACGATACGATTCAATCACATGGTCTCAAAGCGCGAGTCACATTTGTTCTTGGAGACCACGTGATCGAATCGAATCGTATCGTACAGTTGTATGATTTTTGTGGACGTCTGGCTGGCCCTTAAGATGCAACTTGAAAGGCACACCCACACCCAAATTTTACGCTTTTAGTTTAGTACTTTTAACTTGGACTCTTTTTTTTTTAATACACTTATGCTTTATCAGTTTATTAAGGTCTGTGTACACGTTAACATTATTGACGAGATATTTCTATTTCCCCATGGCAACACAGTGATAGCCTACTCTTAACTCATTCGCATACATGTAGCAACAATTTGAATTATTAAAAAAACTCACAAATAACTCCAGCCATGCACACAAACAAAACATATATAAACAAAAGGAAAGATTAGGGGTTTTTACTTCAGGTTTAGACATAGGGAAGTGGTAGATCAGACTTTTTTTTTATCTATAGACTGTATATAGAAAAACTCTACACCGATTGGTTCCCCCACAACGAACCACTACAAAACAAAGCAAAGTCAGGGGCAAAATTGTGGTCTAAGGGAGTGAAGCGAGTTTAGAAGTGACCAAGGTATGGCGTGCACACAGATTTACTTCCCTTGAAGCAGATGCATAAAATTGACAGCTATCTATTAATATTCGGACATATATGGCCGGAACGACTTGAATTAGTTAATATGACTTGCAGCTCTCTGTGTTGCCATGGGGAAATAGGAATATCTTGTGAATAGTGTTAACGTGTTCAGACCTTTACTGCGTTTCTAGTTATATCATAAGACACAGGGGTCTCAGTTGGGGGGGGGGGGGGGGGGGGGGGGGGGGGGGGGGGGGGGGGGGGGGGGGGGGGGGGAGTATCACCATATATTATAGACCATAAAATACGGTATTGAGATGCAGTGGAACCTCTCTTATAAGACCTTCAAAAATCATCCCAAAAATGAGGTCTTCTAAGGGAGGTGATTTTAATACTTACAAAGAAAGGGCAATGTCTCAGAGAAGTAGGTCTTATATGAGAGGGAGTCTTATAATTGAGGTTCCACTGTATTGAGAGTTTTGTGTATGTGCTTGCTGGACTGTCTTGGCTTTATTATATTTTATTTTTTGTTGTTTGTTGTAACATTGATCTCTTTTGTTTTGTTGTCCACAAAGCGAAGAGCAGCTGCATAGATAATATGTGAGAAAATGCCGTGCAGGCTAGGAATAGATCTGCACAGAGCTTGATGCAGGCAGGAATTGAAACATAATCTTTTGTGGTTTATTACTCCTTGCTGTATTGAAGGGTTTGACGTCAGCATGAAAAGAAGAGCTTTGATATTTATATATATAGTGTGTGTGTGTGTGTGTGTGTATGCATGTGTATGGTCGCATGTCCATGAATGTGTATGCGTACATGTATGTAGATGTTTTATGTGTGACTGTGTGTGTGTGTGTGTGTGGGGGGGGGGGGGGTGGGGTGGAGAGACAGAGACAGAGGGAGACAGTGTGTGTCACTGTTTGTGTGGAGAGAGAGAGAGAGAGAGAGAGAGAGAGAGAGAGGGGGGGGGGAGAGACAGTGTGTGCGTGTGCGTGTGGATGTATGTGCTGCACGCATGCTTGCTATAAAGTGAGTGTGATCTACCACTTCCCTATGTCTTAACCTGAAGTAAAAACACTTAATCTTCTTTCATTTCTCCTTTTGTGTATGTATATTTTGTTTGTGTGTATGGCTGGAGTGATTTGTGAGTTTTTTTAATAATTCAAAATTGTTGCGATGCGAATGAGTTAAACTGCATGCAACTGACAAGGGGAAACACTGTTATTATCAACTTGATTTTGTTAACGGTAGCCTGACTGTGATCTTGAAATGAACATATTTCTTGTATGTAACATATTGTTCATTGCATATCCTGTTAACTTACCTTAAAATATTTTACTTAACAGTCAAGTACTAATGTAGGCCGTATACAAAATACACTCAATGTATGCAGGGCTCCCAATCGTCCCGCTAAACAAGGGGTCACAGGGACTCCTTCACTTACAGTATAGAGGGTCCTAGAGGCAAGACAGAGGGTCCCAGTGGCATAGCGAATGCTAAAAAGAATTTTTATAGTGCATCCCTGGGATGTACACATTCTTTTAGAGGGTCCTTTAGAATTTTAGTGCTTCATAGACCCCCAAATGGGGGTCCCTGGGAGCCCTGGTATGGATGAAAGAGTTTGAGGAGTGAGATATAGCAAAAATTTAAAACAAATTGGGTGGCGCGCCTCTGGCTGCGACGCACTCTCCAGGTGGGAGCAACCCGAATTTCACAGAGACGCCTCTGTGACTATAAAGTACCTAATACCTAACAATACGCTGGTCCTAATAAGCCCATTCCTTTCTGGAGGACGGCGGAATGCTGCTTCTCAATGCCTAATATTGAAAGAGAGAGGGGGGGGGGGGGGTGATGGATAGAGAAGGAGGGGAGAGACAGACAGACAGAGAGAGTGATGGAGTTTGAACATAATGGTGATTGTAATCTTCTGTTTAAACAGATGCCGTGATCCCTGCGAAAAGAGGCCGAATACAACAAGTAGCATCCTTGCAGGTGAGACTGGTTTTGTCCTTGGCACGAAACTTGGAGAGTATGGTGTGTGAAAGGTTAAAAACACATACCGTATTTTTCGGACTATAAGGCGATATTTTTTTCTCCAATTTCGACCTATGCGCCTAATAAACGAGGGCGCCCTATAAGTGAACAAAATCGTGAGAAGAGAGGCAACGATTGCCGTACTCAGTACAGTCTACTGTGAGTCACAACATCGAAAGTGGTAACGAGTCGCCGATACGACGAATACTCACATTAAAATGCTTAAAAATCCCTGTTATCGTCTGAGATACCGTCCAACAGATGCCATAACCCTTCATTGGATGTAAAAAGCATCGTTGTAGAGATTAAAATGCCATAATTCTACCAGTTTTCGCGAAGAATTGGCCAAACACAGCAACCGGAAGTCGCAAAAACGGAAGTTTCGATTATTTTTAGAAGGGAGCCAACTCTCGTTTACGACAACAATAATGGCGGTCGGTAAGCGTTTACAAGACGTGTACGGGCTTCAAACTTCGACTTTCTGTTGCGAGGTGTGAATCGCCTTATAAACGAGGGCGCCTTTTACTTGGATTTTGTTTTTTTTGAAAATTGCCCTATTCGCCTTATACACAGCAGCGCCTAATGAGCTGAAAAGTATGGTACCTTATTATACCATCTTAGTGAACTTGTTTGTAACAGTGTGTGTGTGTGTGCCTGCATGTGTGTGTGTGTGTGTGTGTGTGTGCGCGCGCGCCCGCGTGTGTGTGTGTGTGCGCGCGTGTGTGCGTGTGTGTGTGTGTGTGTGTGCCTGCATATGTGTGTGTGTGTGTGTGTGTGTGTGTGTGTTCATGTGCTGGTTGTATCTCCGGTTTCATCAGGATAAACATCTAGGCTGTTTCTTTTAAGGACTTCATTCAGTCACAAGCATTAGCTACAAAGTTATCTGAAAGTTTCATCTGCTGTCAGTTATGGGCTTAAATGTGTATGTGGTCAGTCCGTGCAACTCAGTTGCTATGGCTTACTGAATGAAAGATGAATAATGAGTCTGTGTCGATAAATGTGTGTGTGTGTGTGTGTGTGTGTGTGTGTGTGTGTGTGTGTGTGTGTGTGTATATGAGTTGCTTTGTATATGCGTTGTTGCTGGTTTGTGTCATTCTGAAACGCTAATTTTGTTGTCTACTTGTTGATGAATATTCGATTGTAAAGCGCTTTGGGCTCATTTGAGGTAAAGCGCTATATAAATGTACTACTATTATTATAAAAACAACAACTTATCTATCTATGTCTGCAAAGCTGTTAAAAACATGTTATCAAATGGTATTTGTAAAAAATTTTTTTATTGAAACATCACGTTCGTTTTTGTCTGCGAATAACAGCTGCTAGGCACAGACAACAACAACAGCAGCACCATGGCCGTCAGTAGCAACGCAAACAGCAGCGGGGGTGGTGGTGGGGGTGGTGGCGGAGGAGAGCGCGTGATGGGCCTGTGGTCTCAGCGGGAGCTGGAGGAGCTGCACATGTTCTCTGCCCAGCTGCTGGGCAAGCACCGGCACATGGCCAGCAGCCTGTCCTCCCAGGGACACGCCCTGCACCAGCTAGAGAACCACCTGCACAGCGCCGCAGCCGCCAAGGACTCCTGCAACAACAACAACAACAACAATAACAACAACAGCGGCAACGACAATGAGCCGTCTTCGTCGGCCGGCCACAGCCTCCAGTCGGAGGCGCACACCGCCGCCTTGCTGCAGCAGCTGGAGCAGCGTCTGAACATCATGAAGGTCAGCGAGTTGTCTGTGTGTGTCTCCTGTGCACATTGGTTTTTTTTTTCCACTCTTTCGCTCTTTCCCTATATCAACACAGTGATATATGCAGACCTGTTTACTCTACTCTTTTCGAGTAGTATTCTACTCAATTTGGACCTCTACTAGTAGTAAAATGAGTAATTAGAGCATTATTTTCAATGTTGAAGAGTAGTAGTAATTAGAGCATTATTTTCAATGTTGAAGAGTAGTAGTACTACTCTTCAACATTGAAAATAATGCTTTAATTACTCATTTTCAGTGAACATTGCTTGATGGTTTAATGAAGAGGACTACTCATTTCACACCAAAGCTACTCATTTTTGCTATCCAGACTACTCAAGACTTGTGTAGGGGGTAAACAGGTCTGCTCTTGTATCGCGTCGCAGTGCACGTTGGCGGATTTTTTTTCTTCTCTTTCCCTATGGCAACGCAGTGATATATGTCACCCAGCAACACGAAAGGGAGATTAAGTGTCCAACTGGCCATTCTGAGAAAATTATTACATTTGAAAGCCTCGGGCAATTATCTTTCTAATGATGCAAGAACCGTTCTTGTATCCTTTTCCGTTCCAGAGTTATGCGCATTTAAAGTTAGTAGGGTGAAGGTCGACCATTTTGAGAAAACACTGTCTGAAGTCTATCCTAGCTGAAGAAAATGCATTGACCTACTCGTTTTAAAGCACTTAATACTATCCAGCCGCCACCTGTACCGGCGGTTCTATTCCCTACTGACGCACAGCAGTGCGCAGCGTTTATTCCCTGCAGACGTGCTATTTTGGCACTTTTCAGATTTGTTTTACGATAGCTAAATAAAGTTAAACTATAAAGTGTTTGGTATCAAAAGAAAGAGCAAACACGGAACTAATCAGTGATGGTAAAATTTATTCAGTCGCTAATAACATGTAAGCATAGCGTTCTCTTGAAGTGACTAAGGTTACGGGATTAAAAAAACAACCTTGTTTACATTCTAAAACGTACTTAACAACATCAAAGTAAGGGGAAAATGGGGAAATAAAGTTTCAATCTTACCTCCTCACCGTCCGAAAATGATAATGTAATCCATGTTTGAAGCACAACTTACACACGGCACGATATCTAGTACTTTTCTTGTGTTTTTTTTTAGCTAACGTTCTGCCTCAATTCAGTTTCATTCACATCTCACGAATCGTGTTCAGTCCTCAATCAACTTCATGTGTTTCCACATCTCTATCACTGCCCTCGTCATCCGATCCGCTTTGTAGTATTATTTCTAGCACTTCTTCTGTGGAGAAATGAGAGCCCTGCTTTCGTCTAGCAGACATTTTTTCGTAGGCGAAATTCCATTCTGCTTAGTCGGGAAATCCCACTTCTGGTACCACATTCCAACGTCAAATTCCTGCACGTACACACCTTGAGGGAACTCAAGCTACCAACGATAACCATGCTATAGCGCTAAGACATTCATGAAAGCTATAAGATAGGTTACTCCCCTTAGACCGTAACGGGAAAACGCAGAGAATTTTTAAAGACGTGTCGGACAATATTGCAGACCCGTGGGCTTAGTAGGTGGTGTCCTGAACAGGCTCCACTGAACTCCACCAAAGTGACTCGGCAGAAGTGCAGTGTCTCCTTGGTTGGTTGCCTCCTGACGGCCTAACATAGATTCGCTCCCCTTGGACTGCTGGTCTCGGTTTCTGCGACTTGAACAAACCCGGGTGTAGCTGCGAATTGGGATTCGGAACGAGCGGCGTGGGAGCAACGCCACTGTACAGCCCAGAAGATGGGACAGCAAAAAAAAAAAATAAAAAAAATTGCGGACCCGTCTACAACAAGCTTGCGAATTCCCGTCGGAAAATAGTGCGGACCCGTCCCCAGGGAATAGCACAACCGTCCGCACTATTGTCCGACCCATCGTTTAAAGGTTAAAAGACCATTTAGAGACCATATTAAAGATTGTCCTGAGATTTTTGACTTTCCAAGCCTGTTGTTAGAAACTAGCCCAGCGACTTAATGTCCCTTTCGTGGTGCTGAGTCACATTATGCGAGTCTTAGTGTATCACTGTGTTGGCAATAGGGGAAAAGAGCAAAAAATAGCGACTTATATTTTCACCGTAATTATTGGTTTGAGTGGTTCTGCCGTTCATTTGTCTGCATTTGTATGCCAGTCGGTCATTTCCGACTGTCACTTCCAGATAGCAGAGGTCAGGCCGGTGTTGTTAAGCCAGAATTCCATATGCGCGATTTTAAAGGCGAAAATCGACAGCGATAATCGCCCGCGGTTAAAATTTATCGCCACCAACAATCACTCATTCTGTACACCCATAAGCGCGATAATCGCGACCAGTCAGTCGAAAATTGCTCGCAATTTTATTTTATCGCTTGGTGAAGCGAAAAAATATTTTTGTCGCCGTCGAAAATAGTCTGAAAGTAGATGGATCAAAATCATCACACGATTGTTCAGCCAGCATGGCTTCCAAAACCGTGGAGAAACATGTAGTACTCGTGAAAAACGTTGCTTGCAGTTCCGAAGCCGCGATCGGGATGTTTAGCGCGATGTTTGAATAGCGCCATTGAAAATCGCCAGCGATTGTGGCGTCAATGGAATTGCAAGCAACATTTTTCGTCGCTGTCAAAAGTAGCGGGTGATTTAAGCCAGCGAAAATAGCGCATATGGAAATCCAGCTATACTCTGAAGGGCTGGGCTAAGTTTTGTTCGTTGTAGAAATGCTTTGCTTAGGGTACACCCCCACTCGCTCAGTCAAAAGGAATGAGCAACTTAGGATGCGGATTTGACCGCCAGGGGGCAATCAAACCAGTAGGGGCTTAGCGCACGATATTCTCAGTTGGGCGTAGTGAGAGAGAGAGAGAGGGGTTCCCTCCCGTTCCCTCCCTCTCTCTCTCTCTCTTACTACGCCCAATTGAGAATATCGCGCGCTAAGCCCCTACTGGTTTGATTGCCCCCTGGCGGTCAAATCCGCGTCCTAAGTTAACCATTGAGGATAGCTGGCATTGGGGGAGGTTTGCAAATTGGACAACTACCGTATTTTCTGATCTACAAACTGCACCCTTGTCTAAGCCGCACCCCCTGAATTTGATTACAAATATAGAAAAATCAATGAAAAAGCTGCATGCAGTGTCTAAGCCGCAGTACATTGAGAAGACTGATAAGCTGAAATGAAGAACGGACGAATAGTCGAAAGCCATGGCAGTGGTTGAGGGTCCGTGTTGCACTCGCACACAAGCTACACGGTATGGCCCAAATCTTCACCATAAGGCTGCGTATACACATAAGCGAATATTCCATGCGGAAACCTGTGCGCAATCCATAAATAAGTGAAGCAAAGAAGGGAAAAGATTTGCACACGTGTCCGAATTTCCCCTATATGCGTAAACTTTTATCCTTCTTTCTTCCACTTATTTAGGGTTTTCCGTACGGAACTTGCGCATCTAATGTGAACTCGGCCTTACGGGCCCAATAAATACTGTATTCTGCAAAAACGACGCACCAGTGAAAGTAGTGTACTGGCAGTTCCTTTTCAGTAAAAGTTAGCGCACACAAAACTTGCGCTTCGTTTCCAACTCAACTCAAAACCAGAACAGCAGAAAACAAAAAAACCATGGTGCTGTCAAGAGACAACATAAACATTGCCAACGAAAAGGCCCACGCTGTTTGCATTCATTAGCTTTTTTATGAGTTGTTTGCATTCAGCAAGTTTTTCATTGCGGACGCAACTGCCGATTTATCAGTTTGTTAAAGCAAAGGAGTTGCTTCTCAACTTCTTTTTTTTTATGAAGTGAGACCGATCACTTGGTTTCCTAGTTTGCAGTGTTGATACTAATTTTCTGTGCACAAGTATACGTGAGCGAAAGTGAATCGATTTAAAGCCTCACGGGAGTAACTTGCCAGAATGGTCCTCCTATTTGAATTGAGCTCTCTCCTCTCTCCAAGATAAAGAACCACTGACCTCTTTTAACCCTTTCATCCCCAATATTGCTGACAGAATCTTTTCTCTACCCAGGTAAGTTTAATGGTAAATTTTGTCTGAAGAATAGCTAGCGTTGAAAGGGTTAATAAGGTTTTTGTGGTCTCTTTCGCTAAGGTTTAGTAAGGATGCTTCATAGACTACCAAAATCGCTCAAGATGAATGCTAAGCGATTGGACTGTGGTGAAACTTGAGAGGCCTGGTTGAGGTTTCAGGCATGGTAATCTTCAGAGAATTCTTGGAATTCAGAGAAAAGTAAATGTAAAAAAATAAATGTCTGATGGGCTTTTAAGCTTGAGGCGATGCCTTTCTCACAATTTTTAACAGTTTTGTATATTTGTGATGCAGCACAGGAAAACAAGGCTAAAGTCGGGCAGCCACAAGAGAGAGAAAGAGAGAGAGAGAGAAAGAGAGAGAGATTTGATTGATTGAAAAATTGTTAAAAATAAACTATTAGAGATAGATGAATTCTGTTTTTTGCCTGTTAATCTGTTGTCTCTGGCCTTTCTGAAAATATGAATAAGTCAAAAGTGATCATTTACGACATTAGCCTTGTTTTCCTGTGCTGCATCACATTTGTTCTCAAGAGAAATTGTCCCCTGATCGCCAAAAAGGGCCCTTTACCCATTGAAACCACCTTTAAGCAATGTTTCCTGAAAAAGAAAAATAATAATTTCAGAGACAAAATGCTTTTCCTCCATACCACGCGTGGGTGTAAAGAAGCACGGAGGCTGACGGGTTTGTGCTGTTTTCAGACCAACCGGGACCAGCAGCAGGAGGAGCTGGGCGTGCTGCGATCTCGCCTCCAGCACCAGGTGCACACCCAGCTCCAGGCCACCACCACCTCCTCCCAGCAGCCCCGCCGCCTGGCCATCGTGCCCCCCCTGCCCCGCTGCCCCTCCTCCACCACACCCCTCGCCCTGCCCGACTGCGGCCCCCACACACCTGGAGGAGGGGGAGGAGACTGCACAACCACCACCACCACCCACCACCACGCTGTAGCCGGCAACCCGGCCACGCCGGGGGATTGCTCGGCACTGTGCGTGTCGACGCGTTCCCCGCTTCATCCCCAGGCGCCCTCCTCCTCCTCCGCCGTGTGCTCCCCGCACTCTTCGTCCACCCCACAGTGCTCCCCGCACCGCGCCGTGTCCACCACCACCACGTCCGGATGCTCCCCCCGCCCCTACGGCAACAACAACAATCCCGCCGCCTCCTCCGCAGCCTCAACCCCCGCGGGGGGGAATGGGGGTCATTCCAGCGGTGCCAAGCTCTGCTCGGCCCCCTCGGAAAAGCACGGCTCGGACGTGAGTGTCATGAGTCAGGGACAGCTGCTGCTGCAGGATTTGCTGGACTTGGATCCGTGATCGGGAGCTGTGGAGAGGTCGTCTCGCAAGGTCTTTGTTTGGAAGACGTGTACATATCGAGTTGTTGGTTTCTTTGTTTGGGTTTGTTTTGTTTTTTTGGGGGGGGGGGGGGGGGGGGGGGGAGGGGTTCTTCTTCTTCTTCTTCTTCTGTGGTGGTGGCCAGCTTCTTTTTTGATAGAAGTAAATGCACACACTTTAGGGGGTGACCAAAGAAAAAGAAGCAGAAGAGAAAGAAAAAACAAATGTTGAAAGGGTTCTGTATAAAGAAGTTGGTCACCACCACAGATGAAGAAGAAGGTTGTGTAGATTTTGCATCAATGTTTGCAAGTCCTGAGCTAAAGAAATCTGCTTTGCTGATATGGAATCTTGAGGAGGGCTCGCAGTTTTCCGCAATTTCAAGGATAAAATCTAGAACTTTAGTTAAGCAGTGAGATCTTGGGTAAGCTGTGCTGTTTCAACTGTAAACTGGTCTTCTTTCAGAATTACAGTGAAAATCGCTATAAGTCAAAATTGAAGGGACTTTAATTTTATTTTGAGATAGGCAATATTTAGAGTTGAAAAGACCTTTTTGCATAAGGATTAGTTACCCCTTCCTTGCCTAGTACCAGTGGTGTTTGATGTCATTGATGATGTCATAACTTTTGATGTCATAGTCCTGGAATGATGGTTTTTGGCTTAGGCAAGTCAAGAAAGATATATCTCTACTGACTCTAGACTCTTTTCTTAGATTTCTCTTCTAAATTTGATAATAAGAAAATCGATAATTTCTCCGTTTTCCTCTGGCAGCGAAGGGTTTAGTTAAACTGTGGACCAGAAAATTATTGTGAGGTATCCAGTGTTTTTGAGATATTCGTTTTTGGGTTAGCAGGAATCCACTGTATGTTCTGGCATAAAACATCAGCATTATGCAGCAACAGTAAAAAATAAACTGACTAGGAATCTCGGAACCCTCTGTTAAATTTCAAGGATTTTTGTCTTCCTATAAATTTCAAATATGTTTTGCTTTTTGTGATTGGGAGCTCTGCTTGAGAGGTTATGTGTTGAACAGTTTGAGACGCACAAAGAGAACTGATAGTCTGAATCTGAGTAAAGTGCTTCAGAATTAAAGCTATAAGTTTGGGAATAATTTTTTGGAATCTGAAATAGTTTGCGATCTCAAGTTAGAATTTGTTGGGATCACGAGGCTCAAAGGGCTGCTTTCGGAAGTGAAAGAATCGTCCAGATCACCCTGTAAAAGATTGTCAAATCCTTGTTTCACTCAAAAGAATTTGGGTTACCAGTGAGAAAAGCCCCAAACCCAAGCTGATAGAGGGGGTTGATGAAGGCGGCTCTTTGACTCTTTAGCACCGTGGGTGAATACATTCGCCCAGTACATCACTCTACACTCCCACCAAATGCAAGACATTCACTGCCAAGTACCCTGCCTTGTATTTGTCTATTTTCAGAGCTTACGTTAGTGATTTTTTCCGTTAAAGCGCTCTTGAAAAAAAAAGAAGTTACTCCCCTCTTGTTGGTTGAGGTGCAACGGACAACCAAGAACTTCAACAAAATACATGGTGCTAGAAGAGGTAAATAATGTGAGTGTGAAAGTTTGTGAAAGCCCTGTACGCTATGTACAGTATGGAATCTGGGCCGGGCTGTCTCAAAACATTAGGATCATGCCAATAGTGAAATTGAATGCTCGCTTGCTGTTGGGAAGTCTTACACTTACGGTGTGCGAATTGTGACGCATCAGACGGTTGTGTTTGATGCAGAACGGGTTGTGCGTAACCCGAGAAGAACTGGAGTGAGATTCACGAACGATAAATTTATGACCATAGTCACAATGGTGTCGGATTCATTTTTTACCGTCATTGGTTTTTTTAGTACCTTCAGTTTCATAGATATTTTCAGAATCACTGAACCGATGAGAGACTTAGTGCAATTTTTTTCACGCCAGAGGGCATGACGCTCGTGTGGGGCTAATCCTCTCTATATTCTTAGTTGGGGATAAAGAAAATGAGAGAGAGAGTGGGTAGTCCTACCATCTCTCTCTCTCTTACTACGCCCAACTAAGAAAATCGCGTGATAAGCCCCTAGTGCATTGACTGCCCTCTGGCGTGACAAATATCGCCATAGGTCGACCATTGTTGCGATGAAGCGTTAGAAGATGTTTTAGTCAACAGAGTTAGTGAAAAGATTGTTAGAGCTTAGTGATACAGCATTACTGTAGAGCTCTCTCTCGTGTGGCGGCAGAAGTTTCTTTAATATGCTGAACGTGGATGGAAGTTCAGTTTAACGTCGCGTATCGGCTTTCGCCATGTACGACGGGCTGAACAAACCAACCAGGGTATAAACAAAAATTTATGTTCCTGAATCACTGTCTTAGCCAAAAGGCCGGGAAGCGATCAGAATATGAACATGATATGCTGAACGTGTTTTTTTATGCAGCTTTTATGTGGTACTGTTTATGGGACACAGTGTGTTCCGAATCCGATCTCAGATGTGTTTCTGCCTGTATTGATCATCGATTGTAATTAATCATGCGTTCTTGTGAAAAAACATGCTCTGTGTGAACCAGTGTCTGTGTATGTGTGTACAGAATCAGATAGACAGATTGCACGCTTTATAGTTTGTACACACAGAACATAAATAACATGCGCACAGGGTACCAATCACAGCTGTTTCGGGAGGAACATTTAGTTTATCTATATTTTCAGAAGTTGTTTCAAGCCAACTTTAGTTTACCATAAGTTGCTTTTCATAAATTACAATCACGAATATGTTGTAGTATGTGACTAAATTACTTATATTCAGTGGACATTGCTAGATGTTCACTCATGGGCAATTTTATTTATGTTTGTGTATTATTCAAGAACATTTTCTACTAAATATGTTGCATGATACTGCTCAACAAAATAAGTTTTGACGATAAATCTGAATGAAGAAATATATTAAAAATACAATGAAGAACATACAGCCTAAATATTTTTACAAGCAAAAGCTTGGTGCAGTTTTTATCTAAGATTTATAAATTCAGTCTTTTAACTAAATAGCTTGATTTTGTATGGGGTGGAACAGCTGTGAACCAATCGACATACATATATATTTGTTCTAAAGTGTATGTTTGCATGATATAATGCAAAATCTATACTTAATCAAATGTGGACAGTCGTGTATAGATCTATATTTTCGCTTTGTTTGAAAGATCTCTTGTCAACAGTGTTGGTAAAAGTCTGTTTTGCTTTCAAACCACATATTGTTTGCTTGAACAAATAACAAAACTATTTGAAATACTGTAATTTCCCTCATAATTTAGAAAACTTTTATCTACCTAACCACTATTAGTTTGGGGAAACTGTTTTTGTTTTTTTAATAATTAATAACACAGCTCATAAAAAAATGAGCATGTTATTAAAAAAACCACCTAAATATTCTACAATTGTGCTATGTAGTTTTCCTATTTCTTGGGAAATAAAAATCAAGATAAAACATGCTATTAAAGGGGTACAATTTTTGTTCTTGCAAAAACTAATGTGCTAGTGAAGACACGCATGCACACACACACACACACCACACCACACCACACACACACTAAAGCTAATGTGCTAACGAAGACACACACGCACGCACGCACGCACGCACACACACACACACACACACACACACACACACACACACACACACACACTTCTTGAAAAACTGCAAAGCTTCTTGAGAAAATGTTGAAGTTTCATTTGACAGTATAAACTAGAATTCAGTCATGTAGTGTTGCATTGTACAATTGCTCTGTTTCAATACATGTGTACTTGATATCTGCGTAAGCGATACCCGGTATGCTTCTTAGCAGCTGCAGACAGTCAATATTAAGATGCGTTAATTTGTTGGAAGTATGATCGATGATACATTATTCAAAATCAAAGCAACGAGTTTACAACAATCGGCTGTGCTAGCTTTTGATGTTTTTGTTCGATGTTTGTTATCATGGAGAAATACTGGTTTGCATTGTTGGAGAAAATGTCCCATTGGTCAATATTCTGATTGGATATTTTAGATCATGCAAATTTCTGTTCATTTACTTTATTGTTTATACATTTGGAGGATTATTTTTCAATTTGGCATCAGCTGTTTTGTGCTGGGCAGTAGATTTGTGTGTGTGTGTGTGTGTGTGTGTGTGTGTGTGTGTGATCTGTTAATAGTTTCTTTTTGTTTTATCTGTTCAGAAAAATAGAGCATTACACACAAATTTACTATTTGGGGGAATTTATTTTGCTAAAATAAGTTGGTTTTGTGTGTGTGTGTGTGTGTGTGTGTGTGTGTGTGTGTGTGCACTTTCTAAAGTTTCTTTGGGGAAAACATTTATGGTTCTTGCTTGGGAATATTTTCTTTCACTTCATCGAATCAGGTTAACATTTTACCTACCCCCCCCCCCCCCCCCCCCCAAAAAAAAACACCTTCTCATTTTGTTGTTAAAATTTTTTGCGGAAAGACACACACCACTGTCAGTGGTAGCCTGCTTGCTGCAGTTGTGTGTGTGCGTGTCTGTGTGCGCGACAATACATCATTTTGACTACTCTTTCGCGATCTTTTATTTTTTGGGGGGCAAATGTTAAGAATAGCTCCCTCCCTTGCACCTTCCATTCATTTTAGGTTAGGGTTAGGGATAGGGTTGGAGATAGGTTTAGAGTCAGATTAGTCATCAACTTTTTGTTTTTTTGTATTTGACACATAAGCTCATCCTAAGCCTATCCCTAAGTCTATCCCAAACCCTATTCCTAACCCTAACCCTAACCTGAAACTGTCTAATCCACACACAAAAAGAGAAAATGATGGTATGCTATGCGATTGACACTTAACTGACCCTAAACCTATCCCTAACCCTATCCCTAACCCTATCCCAAACCCTATTCCTAACCCTAACCCTAACTGAAACCGTCTGAAATGAATGGAAGGGGCAAGGGAGGGGGTTGTTCTTAACATTTGCCCTTTTTTTTAAAAATTTACCATTTTGTGATAGTTATAATGAAAAACTCTAAAGAGATTCATTCAAAACATTGGTGCATCTACAACTTCAATTTTATACAAACTCATTGCACAGAAAGGTTTCAATCTGAGTGATTTGTACACCAGCACAAACCACATTTTCTGTACGGTTGTATAGTAACAGTGACTGGCGATGTCTACAGATGTATTATTTTGTATTGTACTTTGATAGGTTCATGGGGTACTAGTTGCCAGTACAGTCTTGTTTAGCATGCTTGTATATACATACAATGATACATGATGCGTTGAATCCGGAAGCAGAGAGATTGAGAATGAGTGTGTAGATGTGTCTCTGTGTGTGTGTGTGTGTGTGTGTGTGTGTGTGTGTGTGTGTGTGTTCAAGTTCAAGTAAGTTCAAGTTCAAGTATACTTTAATATCTCCAAAAGAGAAATCCAGGTTAGGTGCAACAACATGACAGAAATACAACATAACTGAAAGAACATTAATCAAACGTGTGAAACGAAATTATACCAACCAAGTAATTATCATTAAAATTCATTACATCAACTTAGAAATGTGCACATTTAAAACACACAGAGAGAGGGATAGACTGACTGACAGACAATGAGAGAGAAGAGAAGATCAATGACCATTATTAACTTGTGTGTGTGCACGTGCACGTGCGCGTTTGTGAGTGTGTGTGTGCTGTAAAGGCAACCTGGATATATATATACCGTTACAAGTTTAATTTCCATATTTCATTCTTTTCCCCATTCCTTTCCTTTCCTTCTTCTGTCGTTCTCCACACCCACCCACCCACCCCCGCCCCTACTCTCCCCACCTTACTTCTTTCCTACCTACCATCTACTTGAAATTGTCCGCCACATTCCACTCTCCTTGAATATTCATAAAAGAAGTCACATGCACTTTGTAGGACTTCCTTGTATTGACTTAATGCCCCACATGGCCGAAAGACCAAAGAGGGCGTAAAACACTATTATTACTTTGTATTGACTTGTTGACCATTATGGTCAATGTTTCTGAAAACGTAGAGATTGTGCGTTTTTACGCACTAGACCTCTCAAATCGCCCCCTAGAATCTCAAACCATGCGTGAGGTTTACCCTTTAAAATATCAAGTTGGGGGTGAGAATACGCATTCAAATGATGATTCGTGCGTTAACACAGTCGTTGGTAAGCTAATGACATTGCTCCTATTTCAATGGTCTGCTAGGCCTATCTAGGCAACATTGCCACAAGCTGGAGTCGCAAGCCTAGATCTACTGAAAGCTCTGCACGAAAACCCTGGCTCTTAGTCTTACAGTACCACACATCACTGACCAAAGTACCCGACACGTCAGTGACGTTGCAGTCTGTTTAATTTTGTTCTTAGTCTTAAAGCTTGGTTACAGTCTGGCAAGTGTGCCAGAAAACTTGAAAACAAAGAAGGAACAGGTTGTACCGCTAACAGAAAAAACTGATGTGTTGTGTATGTCTCTGTGTGCGTGTGTGCGCGCACGAGAATTGGGGTAGAATTTCTCTTATATTTTCATCTTGACCCTTTAAAATTTGAAACAGGGGGTGAAAATACCCCTTAAACCTGTAAACAGTGGGGTGAAAATACCCCTTAAACCTGTAAACAGTGGGGTGAAAATACCCCTTAAACCTGTAAACAGTGGGGTGAAAATACCCCTTAAACCTGTAAACAGGGGGGTGAGCGTACCCTTTAAAAGAGGAAAATATCAGAAACCCTGATGTTTTAAACATTAAAGAAGATTCATAATATCAATAATGATAATAATGCATGTCCTGTATTCCTTGTAAAAGGTAAATTCTGTACTGTCAATAGCAAAGTCTGATGCTTTAGTATTCTTGTCAAAGACATTTAATAATTATGTCAATAATTTAAAAAAAATTTTTTATAGTGCTTAACTCTTCTATCACCATGGGGGAATATATTCGCCCGAGACATCACTCTAAGCTCCACCAAATGCAAAGACATTCACTGCCAAGCACCTTGCCATGTGTTTGTCTGTTTTTAGAGCTGTTGTCACTGTTTCTGCTGTCAAAACAATGCATGCACGCTCGAAAAAATACTGTAGTTACTTCCCTCTTGTCAGTTGAGATGTAATGGACGACCAGTAACGTAAAACAATACATGGTGCTAGAAGAGTTAAAATGGAAACCAATTTTATTTAGGACCAAAAGCAATGGAAACGCATGTTCGACAGTCCATCCATTGCACAGAGTAATGTTCTGTAATCTTTGAGTTTGTGGAACATTAATAATAGTCAATAAGGTTTTAGGCTTTTTTTTAAATGAGCAAGAAACATGTATTGCATCTCTTTTTGAAGAGTAACTCAGTAATGTCTCGAGAATATTTCAGTAACATCAATAATAAAAACATAAAAAATTATAGTGTAGGTGATGTAATTCTTTGACGGTGCCATTTTACATAGCGATAAGTTGTGCCAGCTTGCATGTCATGACACGTCACCTGACAAGATTGACCTTTCTACCATGCTGTTTTTCTTGGTAACTCTATCATTCCGGTGCAAGATGAGAAGGGTAAAAAAAAAAGCTGAAATTTCAGGGGGGGCAGAAATTCTTACTTGAAGCAAACGGGATTATTTTCGCTGAGGAGTAAAAAACAAAAAAACAACTAATGATGATTATGACTGTTTGGGATTTGTAACTAGACCATGTAATATCATCACATGCATCTTATTTAGAAATTGAAGGAAAATCTGGTAAAGGTAAAGATGGGATAGGGTTAGTATTCCAAAAAGGTTATTAGCTAAAAAGGTTAATAAAATACAGCTTTATGTGTGGTAAGAAAGGCAAAAACGGAAAAATACAATTAACCGAGAAATGTAGGGGGGGGGGGGGGGGATTGGCACATCTTGACCTTTACCGAAAATCTTATTTTAGAAACAAACTGTAGAAAACAAAGACTTCTGTTCTAAAGGTTCCGATGGTCTAATGATGAAATCTGGTTTTGTGTTGCTCATTCTTTTTCTTATTTATAATGGAGGGAGGGTGTGTGTGTGTGTTAAATATTGATTATACTTGAGGAGAGAGAGTGAGAGGGAGAGAGAAAGAGAGAGAGAGAACACTGAACTGTTTTAATGTCATTGGCTTACATAGCTTAGATGACATGGGGGTGCGAATAGAACAAAATAATGGAAAAATAGAATAAAATCAATCAAGACACAAAAAAGAAAAGAAAAACAAATGTCTGTCTTGACCATCCAATCATATTCAAATTAAGCATATCAGATTCCCACACTTATACCCTAATACATTATTCAAGACTTTCCATTAAGAAGTAATGTTCTGTCTACGTTCTTCTTGTATTTGCTTTTGCTTAGTTCTAATATTCAGAGCTTCTGCAATGTATTTAGCTAGGGATTTTATAGATTCATCATCATAGTCCATTTTCAAAACTCCCCAACTAAATCCAAATATACAGCAACACTTTTTTCATAAAATGTACACTTCTTTCTAATCACATCATATTTTTTACAACTAAATAAAAAGTGTATATCATCACAGAGAGAGAGAGAGAGAGAGAACAAATTACATTGGCAGTGTCCTTTGCAACAATTTTAGTCCTCAAGCTTAACCCTTTCACCGCCAATGTCGCATTTTTGCACCACAATGATTTAACACCCATGTCATTAAAACTCTTCAAATCAGGGTTTGTTATTCAATGATATTGTGTTCCTAAATTTGGGTAGTAACACTAAGTAAGGCTTCACCCTATTCTAAATGTGTCGCAGAGAAATCCCACAATATTGCAGACAAAATCTTTACTGTAGCCAAGTAAGTTTAATGGACATTTTTGGCTCAAAGATGGCTGGCGGTGAAAGGGTTAAATAATCTTAGGCCATACTAACAAGGTTCTACTGCATTTGGTTAAAAGAGTATTTCCAAAGCCTTTGATTAGCAGCTCTTTTGTACTGAACACAAAGAAAGGAAAACAATAGGGCAATTGCCACGTGAGGACGACCTTGAAATTCACTGAGTGGAATTTAGAGAGTTGAATTAGAAAGGTCAGCGTAACTCGGGCAGAACGAGTGCGGGCAAATTAGTAGTCTAGAATAGAGAATGAACACTCGTGGCAAATTCCCTATTGGGCATCGTCTTCAACTGTGATCAATCATTTAATCCCACAACTGAACAATTCAGACTTTGAGATTTTAACCCCTTGACTGCCACCAACGTATTACATGTACTGACTTGATGACATCACTGATGATGTCATCAGATGAAGAGGAATAACCCTGATATGCTGGCTGTTGCTCTAACACAGTCAAGAGAGTTATATCCCCAGACCATTTTGCCAGATTGGCTCTATCAGTTGTCTTTTGTATGGCATGATTTGCCCAATGATTTTTTCTTAAATTTTCTCTGGCAGTCAAGGGGCTTATCAGTTACGACAAGTTCAGGTTGGATGGAAGTTCAGTTTAGCGTCGCGTATCGGCTTTCGCCATGTACGACGGGCTGAACCAACCAACCAGGGTATAAACAAAAATTTATGTTCCTGAATCACTGTCTTAGCCAAAAGGCCGAGAAGCGATCAGAATATGAACATGTCGCATGAAGTTCAGGTTCAGTTTGCACTTGGCATTTGTCACAGTTTATTATTTTTTATATTAGTTACCCTTGAAGTTATAACATTGTCGTTTTTTCTTTTTCGATTAGTCCTTGATGTTGGCACCTATCAGCAAACACACCCATGCGAAAATGTTTTTCTTCACAATAACTATTCAAGGCATGTATGTAACTCATTATTCTTTTCACCGATTATTGCTGGCTTAGGAAGTTACTGCACTGGCTTAATTCAATGTCATCGGTGAAATTCAAAAACGTCGTATCGATATTTTTTTGTTTTTTTGAGTTAGATGCAAAGTCGGCTCTCTAATTTTTCCTGCCACCTTCCATCAAAAGCTCGTAACTCTAACGACTTTCTATCTGGGGTAAATGAGGTTGTGTAAAATGGAAAAAAAAAGGTAAATAGAAGAAAAAATCGC
>CM065691.1:20646091-20651091 GCA_017654935.2 Phymorhynchus buccinoides
CGGGTGTTATCGCTTTAAGTACCGGTGGACAATACAAACTAAGGCACATAGACTAGTTCAGTAACTGTAAATGTGAAGATTTGATCAGAGCCTAACATGCTCAGTAATAACATCAAGGAAATTAATTATGAATTTCGTATTATAAATATCCATCATCAGTTTGTGTAAGCTTCCTATCTTGCTTTTTCGGATTAGGGTCAATGTTGTTGTGGTGGTTTAAAAAAAAAAAAGTACATCAGGCATCAGAATTGTCAGAGGATTAAGAATTTCTGACAGAGGATTGGCTTCTCTTGTCAGAGGTTTAGTCTTTTTATTCAGTGTTATCCTTTGTGTTAAATAGCATTTTAAAGTGATTTATCACTATATTAAGCCTTTTTGGTGATGTTGGGAACTCATTTCAGTGTTGTCCCTCTTTAGTCTGGGGCCTTGAAGTTGATGGCCTTTTTACCGCGGTTTTCAGAGGATTGGACTTCAGACTATGCTGATGCCTGGTACATGCAGTTGATGTATGTTCACCTTATGAGATACATCACATTGTAAAGGGAAAGTTATAGCAAAATAAGAAACTACGCAACTGTGAAATGTCTCTTTGTCAGAATTGCCATTTTTCTTGAAACTTGAAAAATCGTAGTAACATTTTGGTCATGGAAGTGTTAATATTGTATGCAATTATGATATTTGTAGATTTGTTTCCTCCCTAAAAGTGTGAAAGATAGAAGTGTGTGTATGTGTGTGTGTCGGTGTGAGAAAGAGAAAGACAGGCAGATAGAGAGAATGTGCATGTGTTTGCTTGAGAGAGAGAGAGAGAGAGAGAGAGAGAGAGAGAGAGAGAGAGAGAGAGAGAGATTATGAACTGTCGATTCACATCATTACATTCATGAACATGTTTGAAGGCTTTGATTTGGAGAGAGAGAGAGAGATTATGTTATGATACAATAATGACCACAGTATTACGATGGACACGATAGTAACATTACTATGATTCAATGCTGATTTTGTCCGTTGCTGTATTACTATTGTTTGACCTGTTAGCATTACTCGAATAGTATCAGTAATTATTAGGTGTGCAATGACTCGCTTACTCGTGCGTAAAACATTTGTCTGCAGTTTGATTGTTACAATACGTTGACATAGTGTTGGGAGATTTTGATTGTTGGAAGTGTGTGTGTGCGCGCGCGCGCGTGCGTGCGTGAGTGAGTGAGTGAGTGAGTGAGTGAGTGAGGGGGTCCAATTATTGTCATTACTTGCGTTGTGTTCAGTCTAATTGAAGATCTATTCATGGCCGCTTTTTGATTTGAATTTTGTGATGTACGTAGAATTAAAAGATATTAAGTAACGAGAAGCCAGTGATGTCTTTTGGCCTCTGATTGTGTGTGTGTGTGCGTGTGCGCGTGCGTGTGCGTGTGCGTGCGCGCGCGCGTTCTCTCTTTCCCCTTTCTTTCTCAGATCTACCAAGCATACACAATTACAATGTAGGCACGTAATGAGTGGCTTAGCTCGCCAATTTCACCGCCAGGTGGCGACCAGCTCAACAGGGTCTAATCCTAGTGATATCCTTAGTTGGGGGCAGAGAGAGAGACAGAGAGGGAGAGAAGTCCCTCCCTCTCTGTCTCTCTCTTTATTCCCAAGTAAGAATATCACGAGATAAGCCCCTGTTGAGTTGGTCGCCACCTGGCGGTGAAATCGGCGAGCTAGGTTGACCATTGTATCTGAGTGATGTTGAGAGATAATGTGTCTATGGCATTGTAGTACAGTGGAACCTCCCTTATAAGACCTTCAGAAATCATCCAAAATGAGGTCTTATAAGGGAGGGGTCTTATAATGGAGGTAATTTTAATACTTACAAAGAAGAGCAATGTCTCAGAGAAGTAGGTCTTATGTGGGAGGGAGTCTTATAATGGAGATTCCACTGTATTGAAACGGTTTCTTTCACTGGTTGACCTTAGTTTGGGGCCGACAGTAACATGAGAGCCGTACAATGAATGATGTTCTACAGTTATGGAAAATCATGGTACGGTTTGGTCTTTTGTAGATGACCATGACACTCAAACTTAACTAGAGCGTTAAGACGCTAGATCACCAGCCGCGTGGCAGCCTTTTTTTGCGCCAGTGACCTTGACCTTTGACCTATCGGCATGCAAATTTTGAGCGTACTATGTCCCTCCGTTATCGTGCCAGGTGCTCAGCAGCATTTTCGGCTCCAGTGACCTTGATCTTTGACCTTCATTTTTTAACTTGGCCTAGATATCTTTAGTACCTATCCACATGCACATTTTGAGCGTCCTACGTACGTCCGTTATCGTGCCAGGTGCTCAGCAGCATTTTCGGCTCAAGGTGACCTTTGACCTTCATTTTTTAATAAAGCCGAGATGTTCCTAGTACCTATCCACATGCAAAAGTTTAGTGTCCTAGGTCCCTCCGTTCAATGGTTATCATGCCAGGTGCTCGGCTGCATTTTCGGCGCCAGTGACCTTGACCTTTGACCTATGACCTTCATTTCTGAACTTGTCCTATATATCTTTAGTACCTATCCGCATGCTAAATTTGAGCACCCTAGGTCCCTCCGTTCAAAAGTTATCGTATTAACAGAGTCAGATACTCAGCCATGCAGGAACAGAATCCACTGAAAACATTACCAGCTTCGCTCACTTTGTTCGCGGCTGGTAACAAGGGGGCCTGTGTACTTAATCTTAGTGCTACAACTAAAGGGATTGGTTGCCCCCTATGCTATCCAGCAGTCATAACAAAAAGCCTGAATATACACAGAGCTCGCAGTCTGCAGCTGACTGAAGCCGGTTGTTGTTTTTACTCCCACATACCTTTCACCTACACTACAGGTGGGGATCGGATCATTGTGAACTCACTCACTGCCTCCATTGCCATACTTAACACTTCACTACACTACAGGTGGGGATCCGATCATTGTGAACTCACTCACTGCCTCCATTGCCATACTTAACACTTCCTTACACTACAGGTGGGGATCCGATCATTGTGAACTCACTCACTGCCTCCATTGCCATACTTAACACTTCCCACCTACCACCATTTCACCTTCCAGCAGGTGGGAAGTGAGAAAGTTGGCTTCCTTCTTTGCAAGGTTGGTATAGGCTGCGAAGTAATCGCTCTTTGTGACATTTTTCAGTCAGAAGCGGCAGACCTGCATGCATGTCATGTTTCATACTGATTCCTTTCACGGGCCCTTTTTCCTCTCTTTTCACTCCCCAACTTTTTGTTTGTGGCTCAAGCCACAAACCTATAACTCACTTTGTCGGTCGGTCGGTCTGTCTGTCTGTCTGTCTGTCGGTCGGTCGGTCCAAAATTGTCGCACTTCAAATCGAGGCTACACTTCAAATTGAGGCCGCTCTTTAAAATGATGTATTTTAAAAGCGTACAAAATAATAAACATACGTAATACAGACACTACAACAGACACGACGAGTATGCGGTGCTTCTTTCGATGAGTATAAGTAGGATACATAGTTTTAAATGTTTTCCAAAAGATATAAAAAGTTACGAAATGGTGCAGAGATAACATTCTGGAACGACAGACAATTTTGGAACGACAGACCGACCGACCGACAGACCGACCGACCGACAAAGTGAGTTATAGGTTTGTGGCTTGAGCCACAAACAAAAAAGACATTTTACTTCAGTCAAGAAACAGATCGTTAATTTTAAAAAATTGTAAATGTGTGTGCGTGCGTTTGTGTGTGGGTGTGTACGCACATTGTTTTGTTTATACGCGTTTAATTAATACATGAGTTGACTTGTTTAAAAAAAATTATTAATCAATTTTTTTTTCCATCATAAATACAGACATTGTACAGAAAAAGATATCGCGTAACGTTGGAAGGTGTGCGCTTTTTGAGCGTCAGGCTGTCAAAGAAAGAAAGAAAGAAAAAATGTTCAAAAACCCGCGCGGTGTCTAAACCCATAAATAGTCTGTTGACATTTAACAATCTCGCCGTTCTGGTGGAAACCGATATCTTCTTTAACCCTTTCGCCGCCAGCCATTTTTCAGAATTTTTTTTCTCCATTAAACTTAGCTGGGCTGAGTAAAATAAAAATGTGTATGGAATATTGGAGATTCCTCTGTGACATGTATAGCATTAGGCCTATCCTTACCTCCCAAAATTATGAAAACTAGCGCAACGTCGAGTACCGGTAACGCCTAGTACCGGTAACGCCAAGTACCGGTAACGCTGAGTACCGGTTTTGCCGGGTCCGCGAAATATATTATTACTTTTGTCTCTCTCCCTCCTTCCATCTTCTTCTCTCATCCCGTTACACCCCCCACCGCACCCCCCCACCCCCCACCCCAACCATCCCCACCCCCCCCCCCCTACTCCCCACCCCAACGTCAATGAGCTGGAAGACAATAGCGGTGAATAGCGGGATGTTGTACCTAGCTAAAGTAATCTCCGCTGTCCAACTGTTTTCTTGCCCGCGTGCGCGCAGTACTGAGTTGTTTCTGTGTAAACTGTTTGTTGAGGACGGCTTGAAATAGTCACTATTCCTGGTCATGCACGTTCCAAATTTTGAGTCAATGTCGGGTCTCGTTTGGCCGCGGTTTGTGAAGAGGTGAAGCGGCGCATGTCGCGTGCGTTTATAAATCGATTCGCTTCCAGTTTGGCACACAGATAGTCACCGTCCCCGGTCATCTACCTTCCAAATTTGAAGGCAATCCATCAGAAATACAGGAGATACGGAGCGGCCCGTGGATACGCGTTTTGCGCATTTGCCAAACCGCGCAAATGACACGTCCGCCTTGGTTGCCGTTGCCATCACCACGTTAGGGCTGATAGCAAATTTGAAGCGATTGGGTCGAAAACGGCGGAGTTATAAGGCCCGTTCTGTGTTTCGGACGGACGGACGGACGGACGGACAGTTGCCTTTTAATAATATGATAGGCTCTTTGGATAACAGACCCTGGTTTGAGGCCTTTTCGTGACATGGGTGTTAAATCATTATGCTGCTAAAATGTGACAATGGGGGTG
>CM065691.1:20658591-20691091 GCA_017654935.2 Phymorhynchus buccinoides
TCTGGCTTATTGGCCCATTCTCCTGCCTTCTTTTCCCCCAAAAAAAATATTCCAAATAATTTTTCTCCTTTGAGCTCCTCCGAAATCGGAATGTGTCGGCTGAACGCAGCTGAAAACTGAAAACCGGACACATACGACGTACCTTACTCATTATGCCATATGGCCTGGGAACGCAGAAGAAGAAGAAGAAGAAGAAGAAGAAGAAGAAACGAAAGACAGTCTATCATCGCAAAGTCTATGTAGTCCAACCAAAGTAACAAGTTTCGTCAATCACCGTCGTTGCTTCAAACTAGGCCTCACTTAACGTTAAACCAAGGAACATGCAAACACGTTTCAAAGTAGACACAATACTAACAAACCAGGCAAAATATTTTCGTATATTAGACTTAATTCAAGTAAATATTCAGTTTTGTACTTACTTGTTTTTAAACCCTTTGGTTGAAAATAAAGATCACATGTATATAGTGTAAATTGTCTCTTGACCTTATTTGATTTTTTAAAATTTACATTGCTTTTTAAAAGGTGGTCCTAAATGTTTTAATCTCCAATAGCTCAGGGAGTAATAACTAAACATTTTATAATAACATTTTAAACAAAAGAATATACATTTATAACTTAGAGTAGTCTCCGTGCGAACCATGGCACCTAACAAAATCTGGACCTATTATTCAAGATAAAATTCAGTTTTAAACCAAAATAAATATATAAATAATAAAATAATTATACTTCAAGAAAAAAACCTCTTTCTTTTTCCCTTCTCCCCCCCCCCCCTTCCCCAATAACTAAAGTAACAGCAATGGCCTTTGGCCGAGAGGACGTCAAACATTGATATTCCACATGCGAACAACGTCTATACATAAAGCCACTGCTGGGGTAGTAAGCCCTACAGAGTCCACCAGCCCAGCTGGAATGGCCCATTTCTTCGAGAAGCAGAAAAACGAGATGAAGAAGAAAAGGCAGAAGGAGAAGGAGAAAAAGAAGAAATAGAGGAAGAGAAAGGACAACAGGAAGAGATCGTGTAAAAGTTCGCTCATGAGAAGAAGAAGAAGAAGAAGAAGAAGAAGAAGAAGAAGAAGAAGAAGAAGAAGAAGAAGAAGAAGAAGAAGAAGAAGAAGAAGCAATTTCATGATGCAGCCTTTTGTTCGTTCGCTCATGAGAAGAAGAAGAGATCATGAAGAAATTCGCTCAGAAGAAGAAGAAGAAGAAGAAGAAGAAGAAGAAGCTAGCTATTCAAGTAATTTCATGATGCAGCCTTTTGTTCGTAACTGAAACGTTTTTGAGTGCGCTTATAAGCTTATAGCTTGTTGTGCTCATACAATAATTTGTGTACACTGCAATGTATTATGTTAATAAACTTTGTTTATACCAAGAAGAAGAAGAAGAAGAGGTCATGTAGAACTTCGCTCATGAGAAGAAGAAGAAGAAGAAGAAGAAGAAGAAGAAGAAGAAGAAGAAGAAGAAGAAGAAGAAGAAGAAGAAGAAGAAGAAGAAGAAGAAGAGAAGAAGAAGTCATGCAGAAATTCGGTCATGCAGGCTCATGGGAAGAATAATAAGAAGAAGCAGCTTTCGGGCGGCATCTGATTGCAAATCGGCTCCATGCGGTCCGTGATGGTCTCCAATCATGGAGTTATTCCTCTATGCCCTTTCACTGACACATACAATCTTGATGAATGCTACTGATGACGTCATCGGATGAAGGAGGAATAACTTTGAAAAGCAGTTCTTTGCCTCCAAAACTGTCAAGAGGATTATATCTCCACACCATTGATATTTTAACGATCAAAAATTGAAGAAGAAGAAAAAACAAACACACCATTAAACTTTCCAAAAAGTTATGTATACTTATATAATTTGCTTTAATAAAACTTTTATTTTGTTAGCTTAACTCTTATAGTTCTCGTTTTAACTTCATACATTTTCTTTTTCTAAAATTATTATTTTTCGGCAGCCATGTCAATGAGCCAGTGATCATTGCTTCATCGTTTTATTCGTTCCATACAAATAGCTCCCTCCATGCATGAAGGACGCGTCACGCGATGTAGGCGATCCAGTAGAGGATGTTGAGCACGAGGAAGGAGGCGGGGAACATCACGCGGGCCGCACGGTCGATCTTGCTGACGCTGTTCAGACCCAGGGCGTTGCGCACGCGCTTGTTGAGGTGTGCCCTGCTGCGCGTGGCCAGGAGACAGGACAGGGCGCGAGACAGGCTGCGCGGGCAGGTGGGTTCGAATCTGACGCCTCCTCCTCCTCCTCCTCCTCCTCCTCCACCGAAGCGGCCCACCCCGTTGTCCACGGGGGTTGAGGAGCCAAGTCCCATTTCTTCCGACTCCAAGGAATCCTGAGGAAAAACAAAAGAAAAGGGAAATAGAGAGGTTAATAACGAATAAACCAAGGCAGGCATCATCAAACACACGCTTAAAACCCTTTCATCGCCACTGTCGCCTCTTGGCACCACAATAATTGAACACCCATGGCACTAAAGGACATCACAAGAGGGTCTGGCATCCAGTTACCTTAATATGTTCTTAATTTTGAGAGGTAAGGATAGGCCCTATTTTACACATGTCAAAGAGGAATCCCCAATATTGCAGACGAAATCTTTTCTCTAATGGTTTGTAAGCTTAATGGTAAATTTTGGCTGAGGAATGGCTAGCTTTTTGAAAGGGTTAATAAAATCACACACACACATAATATTGTACACACCCACACACAAGATACCCCCTCCCCCTCCCCCTACCCCAATAGGGTCACTTTCTCATCTTTGTCTGTCTCTTGTTATCTCAACCTGTCTGTCTCTGTTCTGCCTGCCTGCCTGTCTGTCTTTCTCTCTCTCTCTCTCTCTCTCTCATTACTCTCTCTCTCTCTCTCGATCTCTCTCTGAGCACTCTCATCACGCGGGCCCCCTCTCTCTCTCTCTCTCTGCTGCGCGTCTCTCCTCTTCCTCCTCCTCCTCCTCCACCACCGATGCGGCCCACCCCGTTGTCCATGGGGGTCTCTCTCTCTCTCTCTCAGGCATCATCAAACACACGCTTAAAACCCTTTCTGTCGCCTCTCTCTCTCTCTCACCCTCTCTAAAAGGCATCTCTCTCTCTCTCTCTCTCTCTCTCTCTCTCTCTCTAAGGATCTCTCTCTCTCTGTCAAAGAGGAATCTCTTTTCTCTACCCATGCCTTGCCATGGCTAGCTTTGAAAGGGTTTGTGTTAAGTATACATGTATCAAGGACACCCATTGGAAGAATAGGCGTTGCCTAAAATCTATATCCTTCTCTTGGAAAATAAAGTTTAAGTTTTCAAGTGTTCAAGTCTCTCTCTCTCTCTCTCTCTCTCTCTCTCTCTCTCTCTCTCTCTCTCTCTCTCTCTCTCTCTCTCTCTCTCTCTCTCTCTGTTTTAGTCATTGTATTGTGTGTGCGCGCGCGCGCGCGCGCGCGCGCGTGTGTGTGTGTGTGTGTGTGTGTGTGTGTGTGTGTGTGTGTGTGTGTGTGTGTGTGTGTGTGTGTGTGTGTGTGCGTGCGTGCGTGCGCATGTGTGTTTGCTTAAAATGGACTTCCTTGTGCTGACGATTTGTTGTCACTGATGTTTTTCCTTTTGTAATCCCCTCCCCTCTGACATGGGCAGAAGGCCTGGATCAGTAAACTTTCTAAAATTGTGAATCTCTCTCTCTCTCTCCCGACGGGCCTCTCCATGCCATATTTTGGTGGAGTGGTGCATGCACATATGTATACAGATCTTCTTCTTCTGCGTTCCCAGGCCATATGGCCATAATGGGTAAGGTACGTACGCATGTGTCCGGTTTTCAGTCTTCACTGGTCTCCCCGCTGCGTACAGCCGACACATTCCGATTTTGGAGGATCAGGAGCTCAAAGGAAAAAAATAATCTGGAAGATTTGGGTTTAAAAACAAAAAAACAGGCAGCAGGAGAATGGGGCCAATAAGTCAGACAGATTAGTAGATGACAGAAAGCGAAGGGAAAAGGCAGAGTCAAAGACAGTGGCAGATTAGAGGAAGCTACAAACACATAACTCCCAGAAGGTGGGGGAACTATTTTTTTACGAAAGACACCCAAGACACCCCACCCCACGGGGACAAGACAGTGGCAGATTAGAGGATGTTACAAGCACATGACTTCGAGAAGGTGGGGGAACTATTTTTTTACGAAAGACACCCCACCCCACCCCGGTATCACAACGGGGACAAGACAGTGGCAGATTAGAGGAAGTTACAAGCACATAACTTCCAGAAGGTGGGAGAACTATTTTTTTTTAACGAAAACCGGGGAGTATACAGATCAAACACCCACAGCCATCCACCCATACCCACCCCCACCCCTTAACAGAACCCCCCACCCCTTAACAGAACCCCCCCACCCCCCCCCCGTGCACCCACACCCCCCCACCACCCCCCCCCCACCCCACCCCCCACCCCCACCCAGCCACCCCACGCACCCACCCCCTAACAGACCCCCACCCCACACCCACACTCACCTCCTCTTCGGTGTCCGAATCATCTCCGGCGGGCCTGTCCAGGGGCTCAGCAGTGCCGTACTTGGTGAAGTGGTGCACCGCGGCGAACTGGACGATGGTGGCGAAGACGAAGAAGAAGCACATGAGCACGTAGATGTCCAGCGCCGTGGAGTAGGCCACCCGGGGCAGGTTGTCCCGGCTGTCCAGCGCCAGGTAGGTCATGGTCAGCATGGTAGTGGACCCTGCCAAGGAACCAAGTCGAAAGGTATGGGGCTCAAAAATGATAAAATACCAGTTAACTACTTAACTGGCTGTTAAGTAGTTAACTGTCTTTTCTTATTCCAGTTAAGCAGTTAATTGATATAATCAACTACTGCTTCTGGAAAAAGAAAAGTCAGTTAAGTGGCATTTTGTTAGGAAAACCAACTCCTTAACTGTTTTTTGTAACACGAAATCCCATTGGATGTACTGCAGATCAGCAATCTTTTCCCATTTACACTGTGAAAGAGTTACATACCTTCAATATCATTTTTTTTATTAGCAATTTTGTATCACGGATCGGACCTGCAGTACCTCCAGGATCTGCTCAGAGCTTTGAATGATGGTTGGTTGATGGTTCATCCCATATGTGCTGTTTTGCAGCCGAGTGTACGTAAAACCTACATTTCATTCATTCAAACGCCGACCAATTACAATGTGTGTTACAAAACCTTCAGAAAATATTCGCTCTCAGACGGAAAAGCAACTTAGCAGTTAAGTGATATTTCGAAATGTTAGTTAACTACAGTAGTATAAACGATTTCCGCTTCCGGTAAAACAAAGTCAGTTAACTAGTTAACTGAATTAGAAAAGCCAGTTAAGTAGTTAACTGAATTAGAAAAGCCAGTTAAGTAGTTAACTGGTATTTTATCAATTCTGAACCCCAATGAAGACTGAAATTTTTTTAAAGGGGCACCCTGACGGATGTGAGTTTTTTTGCAAGAAACACGTCGAGATCACCAGGAAAACATCCTTTACAGAGATTGCAACACTCACTTTGCTCTGGTTTCCTAGAAATCAAACCGGCGATTGCTTCTTGGTGGAGGTGCTGGAAGTCAAATTCTTTCAGTGACAGAGAAGACATGTGACTTCTCTTTTCTAATGGCCGCCTGAGTTTAGACCAAATCGTTTGCACGAAATTTCCACAATACAAGCCTTTTTATTTATTTATTTAAAATTTTATACAGTTTACGAGAAAAGGAGTTTCGCTCACAACAACAAAGGAAATAGCTCCAATTTGGTTTTTACTGCACTACAAAGAAGAAAAAGCTTCAACCACAAATGAGTGGCCTCCACGACCCACCCCATCCAAAATGGCTTCTCTCTCCGGCATCTCCGCCGAGGAGGAATCGCCGTTTTGACGGTTTGATTTTTAGGAAACCAGAGCAAAGTGAGTGTTCCAATCCTTGAAAAGGTTCTTTCTGGTGATCTGGGCGTGTTTCTTGCAAAAACCCATCCGTCAGGGTGCCCCTTTGACACTCAAGGGTTGATATTTTAGGCCAAGCCTGTTCTTCCAATCTGTCCTTGGGACAAAAAAACACAAAACTAGACTGGCTGGATTGTGTGGGGGTTTACTGGTGCTGGTAGGGAAGGACTTGGGAAACCTAACAGTATGGTTCATACCAGGCAGCCGGATTTCTCCCTGCTCTTAATCGATTTTTAGCTGCCGTGGGTTTTGGTTTTTTAACACGCGTAAAGCTCACGGGTCAGACTATCTTTTTACGTCCCCACCCGAAGGACTCGACGTTGAGTTCGGTTTTCCCCTGTCGAACAGGAAAGAAAGGGCAAGGCCGGGATTCGAACCCGGATCACTCATGCATTGAGCTGGCAGGCGAACGTCTTAATAACCACTCTGCCACCTTCTTTAGAGTATCTCACAAATAATGATTACGACATGCGTTGTTCTGATAATGTTTTAGCATGTATAATGTGCGCTGTGTGTTTGAATGATGACAGTGTGAATGCATTTAATTTGTATGGATTTGGGTGAATGATTATGTGTACGTGCATGCGAGTGTACATTATGTATGAATGCTTTCATGTGTTCGTGATAATTATGCGTCATCCATTCACTAATTGTATTCACCTCGTCAAAGTCATTTTAACCCTTTCACCGCCAAAGTCGCATTTTAGCACCACAGTGATTTAACACCTATGTCACTAAAAGGCATCAAATTGGGGTCTATTATCCAAACACCCTTTTGTCTTAGTTTTGGGAAGTAAGGATAGACCTTATTTTATATATGTCACAGAAGAATCCCCAATACTGCAAATGGATTTTGTTCTCTACCCAGGTAAATGTAATGGAAATTTGTGGCTGAAATATGGCTGGCGGTGAAAGGGTTAAAGACGAAAATTTGGTTTTATTCGCCGTGTTTATTGTTTATTTAACCTTCATGTGCTTGTGTGAGTGTAGCGTTTTGATATTTTTTGTTTGTGGCTCACTTTGTCGGTCGGTCGGTCGGTCGGTCGGTCTGTCTGTCTGTCTGTCGGTCCAAAATTGTCGCACATTTTGACAAAATTGTCGCACTTCAAATCGAGGCTACACTTCAAATTGAGGCCGCTCTTTAAAATGATGTATTTTAAAAGCGTACAAAATAATAAACATACGTAATACAGACACTACAACAGACACGACGAGTATGCAGTGCTTCTTTCCATGTTTTTCAAAAGATATAAAAAGTTACGAAATGGTGCAGAGATAACATTCTGGTTTACAGATTAAAATTATTGAAAAGCCAGGGGAGGTGACTCATGATTGGAGTGGTAAAAATAGACCGCGTGCCACAAACTATTGCGATTTCGCGCTTGTTTTAATTTCAATTGTATTGTCTTAGTTTGTAATGTTATCGATGCACAAAGCATTTCCTTCTGGGGACAATAAACATATTGATGATATTGATTGATTGATTGATGATTGATGTTGATTGATATTGATTGATTGATTGATATTGATTGATTGATTGATGTTGATTGATATTGATTGATGTTGATTGATGATTGATTGATTGATATTGATTGATTGATTGATGTTGATTGATGTTGATTGATGTTGATTGATGTTGATTGATGTTGATTGATGTTGATTGATATTGATTGATATTGATTGATATTGATTGATGTTGATTGATATTGATTGATGTTGATTGATGTTGATTGATGTTGATTGATGTTGATTGATGTTGATTGATTGATTGTTGATTGATGTTGATTGATGTTGATTGATGATTGATTGATGATTGATTGATATTGTGTGATGTTGATTGATGTTGATTGATTGATTGATTGATTGATTGATATTGATTGATTGATTGATTGATGATTGATTGATGATTGATTGATTGATTGATTGATTGATATTGATTGATTGATTGATGATATTGATTGATATTGATTGATATTGATTGATGATTGATTGATGATTGATTGATGATATTGATTGATTGATATTGATTGATGTTGATTGATGTTGATTGATTGATTGATTGATTGATGATTGATGTTGATTGATATTGATTGATTGATGATTGATTGATGTTGATTGATATTGATTGATATTGATTGATGATTGATTGATGATATTGATTGATATTGATTGATATTGATTGATATTGATTGATTATTGATTGATTATTGATTGATATTGATTGATATTGATTGATATTGATTGATATTGATTGATATTGATTGATATTGATTGATATTGATGATGTTGATTGATTGATTGATATTGATTGATATTGATTGATATGATTGATGTTGATTGATTGATTGATGTTGATTGATATTGATTGATATTGATTGATATTGATTGATATTGATTGATATTGATTGATATTGATTGATATTGATTGATATTGATTGATATTGATTGATATTGATTATTGATTGATATTGATTGATATTGATTGATATTGATTGATATTGATTGATATTGATTGATATTGATTGATATTGATTGATTGATATTGATTGATTGATTGATATTGATTGATATTGATTGATATTGATATTGATTGATATTTGATATTGATTGATATTGATTGATATTGATTGATTGATTGATTGATTGATATTGATTGATATTGATTGATATGATTGATATTGATTGATATTGATTGATGTTGATTGATATTGATTGATTGATTGATTGATGTTGATTGATGTTGATTGATGATTGATTGATGATTGATTGATATTGATTGATTGTTGATTGATTGATGATATTGATTGATTGATGATATTGATTGATATTGATTGATTGATTGATATTGATTGATGATTGATTGATTGATATTGATTGATGATTGATTGATATTGATTGATTGATATTGATTGATATTGATTGATATTGATTGATATTGATTGATATTGATTGATATTGATTGATATTGATTGATTGATTGATGTTGATTGATATTGATTGATATTGATTGATGTTGATTGATGTTGATTGATGTTGATTGATATTGATTGATGTTGATTGATATTGATTGATATTGATTGATATTGATTGATGTTGATTGATATTGATTGATATTGATTGATATTGATTGATATTGATTGATATTGATTGATATTGATTGATATTGATTGATATTGATTGATATTGATTGATATTGATTGATATTGATTGATATTGATTGATACTGATTGATATTGATTGATATTGATTGATATTGATTGATAGATGAGAGAAATGAGACCCACCCAGTGTGATACGGTCGGAGGTGGCTTCTCTGTTGATCCAAAACGACACCCACGAGAGAGCAACGAGTAGGCAGCAAGGCACGTACACCTGAGAGAAAAAAACCCAGCAACAAACACAACATTAAAGACACACTGATGCACCACGATTACGTCCCTTGCTTTTTTTCTGGGTAGCTGTGACCCACATACAAATGTCCCCAACATTAAATAGAGGCTGCTCTTTAAAATGATGTTTCGTTTTCAATTTGGGGACATTTGTATGGAAGTCAAACCTGGTCCAAACAAAATTTCTTACCAGCTAAAAGAGGGAAAACACGTGAAACCCGTCATTTTGACACGTGATCTGGTGTGTCTTTCCCGTGATTTGGACACGTGACACGTGACACGTCAAAAGCACGGGTTTCAAGGGTTTTTCCCTCTTAAGTCTTATAGCTGGTAAGAAATCTTGTTTTGACCAGGTTTGAATCCCATACAAATGCCCCCCAATTGAAAACGAAACATCATTTTAAAGGGCAGCCTCAATTTGAAATTGGGGGCATTTGCATGTAGGTCACATATACCCAGGGGAAAAAAACAAGGGACTTAATCCTGGTGGGTCAGTGTGTCTTCAAGTAACATCTCCCTTTCTCATACACTAGCTCTACTCTACGGATTTATAATAAGCCTAATATGAATTGCATCCTTCTAATATCCTTTTACTTCCACTTCAACCCCCTCTCTTCTTCTTCTTCTTCTTCTCCTCCCTGTTAAAGGACCTGCTACACTACATACGATTCGCTGTCAATACGATGCGATTGTGACATGATTCACGTGCAATTCATGTATTTGGGTCTACTTGAGTATAATTATAGAGCGTAAGTAGTCGAATTATTTTTAGACGGAAGTATGTCACGTGAATGATGACTCGCATCGTCACAATCGCATCGCATTGACAGCGAATCATATGTAGTGTAGCAGGCTTTCTACACTGGACAGAGCCTTTGGCGTATGTAGTCCACCACTCTTATCACATATTTAGTTCCCGAGCGAAGCTTCGGGAAGCATAGCACTTTTTCATAATTCGGTCTTTTGGGGTTATCTTTCCCTACTGTCTCGTCTTGAAGTCGGTTTGGGGTAGTTCCGCTTCAAAATTAAAATTAAAAAATGGAAGTTACCTGCCTTAGACAACAACTATATTTTGTTCTTGTCTTCAAGTCTTAGGGTCGTATCAAGTAAACAAATAAGAACATAACTGTTTATAGTCAACGAATGTAAACACTTTAAGAAAGAAACATGAAACAGGACTTAATATTATTAAATCTACAAACTGATAACTGAGCAATTAAACACCCCTCTATTTCAATCACGGAGCAGCCATGCCGTATTGACAGCATTTCCTAACCGGAACTAAGTGTCCTAACGGGCACGCAACTCGTCTGTTACTTCCGTTTTCATTTCCAAACAGTGCTATACTTGTGGCAGTACCATAGCCGATGAGGTTTAACCGAGGCTTGGTTACTGCTACACATATCTGTATTGTTAAAAATATCGGGACTTTACTGGTGTTGCACTGCCTCTGGGCATTGCCTCCAGTATTGTTCCCACCATCTTTGTATTTACAAATGCCCCATATGTGTCGATGACCGAGAGGACGTAAAACACCATTTTTCATTCATTCGGGAAGTATTGTTTTTGTTTCATATTGTATTCTGTTGGAGTCTCTTTTAAGGCAAAAAAAAAGAAGTTTATAAAACTTTCGTTTCAGTTTCTCTTTGTTTTGTTTTGGTCTTGCTTTGTTTGTTTGTGTTTGTTTGCTTTGCAGATCTCTAATAATGGCCAATTAATTGCCACGCCTAGGTCGTTATAAGTTCTTATCGTTTGGCTATACCAGACCTGTTTACTCTACTCTTTTCGAGTAGTAGTCTACTCAATTTAGACCTCTACTACTCTTCAAAACTGAAAATAATGCTCTTTAATTCTTGATTACTACTCATTTTCAGTGAACATCGTTTGATGGTTTAATGAATAAAACGACACATTTTGCACCAAAACTACTCATTTCAGCTATCCAGACTACTCAAGACTTGTGTAGGGGGTAAACAGGTCTGCTATGCGAAGTAACCCGGATATCGGATAAGGTGGCAGTTCTAGCAGAAAAATAACCAAAAATATTTTTTTTCCTTTTCAAATTGTGATGGAGTTTTGAGAAATGGAAGTACCATGGGTTTTTCCCACTTGACTAAAGAGTCGGCTACACTGCATACGACTCGATTCACTACGATCAGATTTTGACATTTGTGAGGCATGATTGACGTGAAACTCTACTGTCTAAATAAATCTGATGAAATCCTACCAGTTATATTTTGTAGTCTCCAGTACACAAATCTGATAAAAAATAAAATAAGTCTTGTTTTTGTACTGGACGTTTGATTTGATTCGTCGATTGCGGTCTACATGAGAATAGTGAACGAAAAATAGTAGTTATTTTTTCAGACGGAAGTATTTCACGCGAATCATGACCCACAGACATCCTCACAATCGTATCGCATTGGGGTCAAATCGTATGCAGTGTGGCTATGGGGCCTTGAAAGGGGCCGGCCACACGTCCACTAAAATCGCACGACTGTACGATACGATTCGATCACGTGGTCTCAAAGAACAAAATGTGGTTGGCGCATCGAGATCGCTTTGATCGAATCGTATCGTACAGTCGTGTGGTTTTAGTGGACGTGTGGCTGGCCCTTAAAGACCCCCCCCCCCCCCTCCCCCACGTCACGTATCAAAATCGCGGTTTTTCACGTATTTTCCCTCTTATAGCTGGTAAGAAATCTTGAAAGCTTCCTAGCATAAGATGGAATGTGATACGTGACGTGGGGGGTCTTTAAGGAAAGAGTAGACCTAAATGTCTTCGATCTTACCTGGATAAGGAAATATCCTGTGTGACGCCGGAAATCGAAATACACCGTGAGCACCGAGTGCTGAGCTGAAAATGAGAATCAGCCATGTGGCGTCAGTAGGAGCTGAAAGACTGAGGATGATACTTCTTTCAGATTTGTTGTTATATCTGTCTTTCTGTCTGTCTGTCTGTCTGTCTGTCTTTCTGTCTGTCTGTCTTTCTGTCTGTCTGTCTTTCTGTCTGTCCGAGTGTAAAATACTCACATGGTCAAAAAACAAAATAATACTCACATGGATGCTCCTTCTTGCAGGATTTTTAAATTGCCTAGAGCCGGCGTCGCCGGATTATAAGAATTGGAGAAACAACGATTTTCTCACACACACACACACACACACACACACACACACACACACACACACACACACACACACACACGCACACACACACACACACACACACACACACACACACACACACACACACACACACACACACGCACGCACGCACGCACATGCACACACACACACACACACACACACACACACACACACACACACACACACACACACACACGCACGCACACACACACACACACACACACACACACACACACACACACACACACACACACACACACGCACGCACGCACGCACGCACGCACACGCACACACACACACACACACACACACACACACACACACACACACACACACACTTGTACAATAAAAAGGGCCTATATAAGCATTTGCTATATTCAAAGGAATGTAGCACTTGTACTAGTCTAGAGGGGTGAAAACAGAGCAGTAAATGTGTGTGTGTGTGTGTGTGTGTGTGTGTGTGTGTGTGTGTGTGTGTGTGTGTGTGTGTGCGTGTGCGTGCGTGCGCGCGCGCGTGTGCGTGTGCGTGTGCGTGCGTGCGCTGCCCCTGCACTTCGCCGGGACCGCCCCCTTGCAGCGACGCCCATGTACTCAAATCAGATAGTCTGGATAGATGCAATGAAAATCTGCAGAAAATTTGTATATCATCTAAAAATATAACCACCACCACCACCCAAAAAAGAGGGAAAAAATGCTTGTTGTAACTTAAATTTGGATATGTCATTCGATATGACACAACTTTTAAGAAATATATAATAATCTATTATCGTAATTGTGTGCGTGTAGTTCGCAAAAAAAACCTATAGTTTATGTGAATACACACACACACACACACACACACACACACACACACACACACACAGACACACACACACACACACACACACACACACACACACACGCACACACATGCGCTCATGGAACTGATCCGCTGGTTGCTTGCTCTCTTCGTTGTTGCGGACGATGACAAAGGCGCGCTTGGTGACCTGACTTATCATGTCCTTAAGAGCTTATTTGGTATTTTGTTTATATATTTTGGTATTTGGTATATTCTAGTCACAGAGACTTATCTCTGTGAAATTCGGGCTGCTCTCCCCCGGAGAGAGCGTCGCCGCAAGTGCAGCGCCTACCCAATTGTTTTTAATTTGTTGTTGTTTTTTGGAGGGGGTGGGGGGCACAGGGTGAGGAGGAGGTGTGGGCACACTTGGAAAACCTAGCTATCAATTTGGTCATACCAGGCAGCGAGATTTCTCCCTCCTCTTACCGACTTTCAACTGCCGTGGGATTTTAACGTGCGTAAAGCGCGCACGGGTCAGACTAGCTTCAAGTCCCCATCCGGCCGAAGGACTGGACGTTCAGTTCGATTTTCCTGTCAAACTAGAAAGAAAGGGTGAGGAGGCTGGGATTCGAACCCGGGTCACTCACGCTGCAGTCACGCGTTACATTATGGCGAGGTGAACGTTTTAACCACTCTGCCACCTTTCTCCCTAAGCGAATATGACGTCAATCTCATCACCATCATCATCATCATCACGGACTGACTTACTTCCCTTGAAGCTGGAGGTGGCGCTGGCGGCAGGCATGCCGGTGAGGTCGAACTGGGAGAGGGCCATGTCCCGCGCGGCCACCACGGCCCGCTTCTCCCCGAACCGCCACTGGTACAGCACGTCCTCCGTGGAGTACGCGACTGAAACACGCAGCAGTAACACATGGTACACAGCAGTACCTCCCTTACAAGACCTCCCATTATAAGACTCCCTCCTTACATGTGCCTTCAGACCTTAATCGATTTTTAACAACTTTATGAGGTACTTTTAAAAGTGGTCCTGAAAATGTTAGTCTCCTAGCTCAGGGAGCAATAGCCACAAAACGTTTTAATAATCCAACATTTTAAAACAAAAGTGTAAATATTTATAACCCAGAGTAGTCCTGTGCGAGCCATGGCACCTCAAGAAAAACTTGACCTTTACTCAAGATAAAAAAACCATAGTATCAAAATAAAATTATAAAAGAAAAATATCTATATTTTGAGAAATTCTTTTCCCCTTCCCCATTTCCCCCCAAATCTGACAAATGGCTAGCGGCGAAAATGAGAGAACTAGTGCAACATGAGAGAACAAATCCCCTGTACCCAGGTTCGAACTCGGGTTTTCTTGACACGAGGCGAACGCGATACCTCTGTGCCACTCTACTCTGGTATGGATTGCTATTAGTGACACCCTTTGCACTGACTCTAGTGCTGCAGCCAAAGGGATGGCTTGGGGCACCTTCCCCAACACCAGATATCTGTCCTCAATTCGCTTTGGCTGACAGAGTGGGGATGTACCCTGAGCAAGGCATCTCCGCTATAATAAACAAATTCTAGGCCAGCCCACCGGAATAGCTATCTGGCAGTCATGATCGGAAACGACCGACTGGCATGTATATACATATTATATGTGACCAAATGCATTTTGTGTGGAAAACGCTATTTGTAATGGTTTGGATTCTAGGGGAGTGTGAAGGGGGGGGGGGGGGTGATGTAAATGTAGTTATCGTGATTTCGTGTCGGGTTGTTCCTTATGATAAGTGCGTTGTTTTGTTGTTGTTTTTGCTCATATTTTTTTAGTTTATTTATGAAGCGCTTAGAGCCCCGTAAGGAGAATAGGCGCTATATAAATTGTCATTATTATTATTATTATTATTATTATTATTATTATTATTAATATTATTATTATTATTATCACCGAATTTTGTTTGTTGCATTTTAGCGAGTACTTTAAAAAAAAAAGTAACAATCACAGAGAAGGCTGACTCCTAGCGGAATGGGGTCGGAGGAAAGGACAAGGCTAGAGCCTATTTGTGACCCAGCACCACGAAAGGGACATTAAGTCGCTGGGATAGTTTCTCACAACAGGCTTGCAAAGTCAAAAATCTCATTTTTTGTCAATTTTGAGTTATGGGTATTTTTGTGTTCTCTAACATCTCATCTTTCATATTTATAAAGGATAATCTTTAATAATGGTCTCTAAATGGTCTTATAAGTGTTTTAAAACGAATAGGTCAATGTATTTTCTTCAGATAGCTAGACTTTAGACTGCGTTTTCTCAAAATGGCTGACGCTCACCCTACTAACTTTAAAAGCTCGTAACTTTGGAATGGAAAAGGATACACGAATGGTTCTTGTATTATTAGAAATAGAATTGTCTGCAGTTTGCAAATGTATAATTTTCTCAGAATGTTCAGTTTGACACTTAATGTCCCTTTCGTGGTGCTGGGTCACATTTGACAGAAAGCAAACACAATGACATGGAAATGCAGTTATCTTCCCTTGCAGACACGCAGTATCACTCAACATTCCCTTATAAACAGCCATGTCTTCTTCACCTTCGTGCTTCACATTTCAGCGAGGAGGGAAGGTGCTGCATGAATTGTAGTGAGATGACGGAGTTTATATGTCGCGTGTTTGCATTGCCCGGAGGCTGGTTTGCTTGAGAAAGAAAACTGGATTGGGCCTTCGGATATGTATAGAGGAGAGAAGATGATGAGATTCACGTCCTATTAGTCACAGACTCTTTAACGATAACACGAGAGAAGGACCAGACGTAGTTTATGTAACGTGTTTGCATTGCCCAGAGGCTGGTTTGCTTGAGAAAGAAAACTGGATTGGGCCTTCGGATATGTATAGAGGAGAGAAGATGATGAGATTCACGTCCTATTAGTCACAGACTCTTTAACGATAACACGAGAGAAGGACCAGACGTAGTTTATGTATCGTGTTTGCATTGCCCAGAGGCTGGTTTGTTTGTTTGTTTGTTTGAGAAGGAACACTGGATTGATCCTTCGAATGTATAGAAGAGAGAAGGAACAGAGCGAGTATAGCGTGTCTATGGAGATATATCTGTCTGTGTATTTATGCTTGTTCAACTAAAACTCTCTGTCTCTGTCTTTGTTTCCTTCTGTCTCTGTTTGTCTGTCCGTCTGCCTCTTCCTTTCTTTCTCTCCCACCTTCTGACTAATCATCAAATACACATTTTCTCTCTCTCTCTCTCTCTCTCTCTCTCTCTCTCTCTCTCTCTCTCTCTCTCTCTCTCTCTCTCTCTCTCTCTCTCTCTCTCTCTCTCTCTCTCTCTCTCTCTCTCTCTCTCTCTCTCTCTCTCTCTCTCTCTCTTTGTTAATTTGCTTACAGCATCACTGTATTTTTGCATTGTTCAGTTTCATTTTAATCACCGTTCTCCCTTAGTATATAAAAGTTGAACCAATTTATAAATGTGTGTATGTATTTGTCTGTTTTGGTTACAATTTATTTCCTCCTGCCATATTGTTAATTGTTAATTATTCTTTATGAAAGGGTGCGTTATAAGCATTTGCTTGTTGTCACCCTCATTACCTCATCATTGTTTGATTTTGTATGATATTTGAATAAAGTTGTCTAAACCAAATACACATTCCATGTGTTGTTATGTTGTTATAGAGGCCTATATCCTGTCATCCCTTAAAAGCAAAGCAAACAAACAAATGGACAAACAAAAAGCATATTGCGAAAATGTTCGTCCAAAAAATAATCCAATTGAAATGCTTCCTAAAAGCTTAAAGATACACTGACCCACCACGATTAAGTCCCTTGTTTTTTTCTGGGTAGCTGTAGCTGTGACCCACATACAAATGCCCTCAACTTGAAAATGAGGCTGCTCTTTAAAACGATGTTTCGTTTTCAATTTGGGGGCATTTGCATGGGAGTCAGACCTGGTCAAAACAAGATTTCTTACCAGCTATAAGAGGGAAAACACGTGAAACCCGTTATTTTGACACGTGATCTGGTGGGTCTTTAAGGGGCCGATCCACACGTCAAACTGCAGTAGTACTTCTTCTTCTTCTTCTTCTGCGTTCCCAGGCCATATGGCCATAATGGGTAAGGTACGCATGTGTCCGGTTTTCAGTTTTCACTGATCTCCCCGCTGAAAACAGCCGACACGTTCAGATTTCGGAGGAGCTCAAAGGAGAAAACATATTTGGAAGATTTCTTTTTTGAAAACAGGCAGGAGAATGGGGCCAACAAGTCAGAAAGATAGAAGATGATAGAAAGCAAAGGGAAAAGGCAGAGTCAAAGAGAGTGGCAGATTAGGGGAAGTTACAAGCACAGAACTTCCAGAAGGTGGGGGAACTATTTTTGCGAAAGACCCCCCGGTATTCCCACGGGGAAACTTGCAGTAGTACGACTACCCACCTGTGACGACATCTGTGACATAGAAATACAGATATTTCATCAGATTTCCCGATGATATGCGATTTTTACAAGCTGATAATTATGCGATCCAACTGCTTCTCTGTCTGTCTGTCTGTCTGTCTGTCTGTCTGTCTGTCTCTTTATATGTCTCTCCGTCTGTCTATGACAATTACCCCCAGTGCACAATTCCCCGCGAGTATAGGGTTGGCAGTGGGGGATTGTCCTGTAGGGAATTGTCCTGCGGGGAACTGTCAGCGCGGGGAATTGTCCTGTGGGGAATTGTCCTGTGGGGGATTGTCCTGTAGGGAATTGTCCTATGGGGGATTGTCCCGTAGGGAATTGTCCTGCGGGGAATTGTCGGTGCGGGGAATTGTCCTGTGGGGAATTGTCGGCGCGGGGAGTTGTCCTGTGGGGAACTGTCGACGTTGGGAATTGTCCTGCGGGGAATTGTCCGGAGGAAATTATCGCAGGGGCATTGCGCGCGTGGAATCGTCGGGGCACCTCTACAAATAAAGCGAACGAAACTAGTACGATTTCATCAGATTCGATCAGTCAGTATAAATAACTTCATCAGAAATGTTCCATCATAAATGTCGCAGTTGGATAGTCATACGACTACAGTTGGACGTGTGGATAACCCCCTTTTTGTCAGCATTTCAAATTGGAATTGAGTGATATAGAAATCAGTATCCACCTAGGCCTAAACTCCTTTTTTTTCATAGCGAAAGCTGGTTTGATAATGTATCAAGACGACAATGCTCATCTTTATGTAGTGATATGTGACCCAGCACCACGAAAGGGACATTAAGTCGCTGGGCTAGTTTTTTCACAACAAGCTTGCAAAATCAAAAATCTCAATTTTTAGAGTTATGTGTATTTGTGTGCTCTCTAACATCTCATATTTCATATTTATTAAAAACAAACACTCTTTGTTGTGGCCTCTAAATACTCAAAAAATGCTTTAACCCTTTCACCGCCAGCCATATTTCAGCCGAAAACGTCCATTAAATTTACCTGGGTAGAGAACAAAATCCATCTGCAGTATTGGGGATTCTTCTGTGACATAATTATATAAAATAAGGTCTACCCTTACTTCCCAAAACTAAGACAATAAAAAAAAAATTAGGGTCTTTGGATAATGGACCCCAATTTGATGCCTTTTAGTGACATAGGTGTTAAATCACTGTGGTGCTAAAATGCGACTTTGGCGGTGAAAGGGTTAAAATGAGTAGATTGATGCATTTTCTACAGGTAGGCTAAAACTTTAGACTGTGATTTCTCAAAATGGCCGTCGCTCACCCTACTAACCTTAAATGCTCGTAACTCTGGAACAGAAAAAGATGCAAGAATGGTGCTTGTATCATGAGAAAGAGAATTGCCTGAAGTTTTCAAATGTTTAACTTTCTCAGAGTGGTCAGTTTGACACTTAATGTCCCTTTCGTGATGCTGGGTCACATATGCATTGACAAGTTATTGGTTTCAACAGAGCAATTGGTAAAGGTCAATATGTGCCACCCCCCCCTACATTTCTCGGTTAATTATATTTTTCCGTTATTGCCTTTCTTACCATACATAAAGTTGTATTTTAGGAACATTTTTAGCTAATAACCTTTTTGGAATACTAACCCTATCCCTAACCCTAACCCTACCCCCCACCCTATAAGAGGGAAAAACGCAACGAACCACAACTGTGACAAATCGCGGTGTACTGCAGTACATAGTGGGGGGTAGGGTTAGGCTTAGGGCTAGGGTTAGGGATAGGGTTAGTATTCCAAAAAGGTTATTAGCTAAAAATGTTCCTAAAATACAGCTTTATGTATGGTAAGAAAGGCAAAAACGGAAAAATAGAATTAACCGAGAAATGCAGGGGGGGGGGGGGGGGGGGGGGGGCCACTTTGAGGTTTCCTCGTTTTCTGCCTGAGTATAAAATCTCTGAGCCGTGCGTTTGTTTTCTGTAAGTAGATGGATTCTGGATGCAATAATGGCGGACCCATGGCAGTTGCTTCGTGAGACGCTTACATAACTCGTCGCCGTTCACAGATCTTAAAGCAAAAAATAATGAACTAGACTCACAATTGCTTTTGACAGCCTACCAAAACACAAACAAGCAAACAAACAAAAACAATGGGTGGGAAAGAGGAGGAAAGAGGAGGAAAGAGGGGGACAGTGGGGGAGGGATGATTCCAAGGGGTATTGCCAGGGGGTCGTTTCACAAGGGCTAACGTTACGTTGCGCAAATCGGCAAAAAACGGTACTAAGAAACACCTCTTTCGCCGACGTTTGCCGAAAACGTTTTGTGGCTACTCCCAAAGTATCTCTTGGCGAACTATCACGTGACTTGCATGGGGTGAATACATTTCTTGGTGTTGATCGGTCCATTAAAGTTTGGTTAAAAATAATACTCTTTTTTTTAGCAATCAGACACGAGCAAACGTTTTTCTAAAGTGTTTCTAATGCCCCTTTTGGCGTAACAGTTATGCGCGCGGCGACCGTCGTCTAGAGAAACTCGACCCCGGTTGCACTGGATGAGGTCACAAACATTAAACATTTTGTGGCAAAGAATGTGCACGCTCTTGTTTCTTCGTCATGTTGTTGTTGTTGTTGCTTGTTTGTTTTCGCTTCCGTGCTTCGTTTGGAGAGAGCTCCAAGGTACTCACAGCTGGCGATGTGCAGGGGACATTTCTGCGTGTCCATGGGGAATTTCTCCAGGTGCATGGGACAGCTGGCTTTGATGGTCAGTCTGGAAAGAAAGACGGAACAGATCGACATAGTGTGTGTGTGTGTGTGTGTGTGTGTGTGTGTGTGTGTGTGTGTGTGTGTGTGTGTGTGTGTGTGTGTGCGTGTGTGTGTGTGTGTGTGTGTGTGTGTGTGTGTGCGTGTGTGCGTGTGTGTGTGTGTGTGCGTGTGTGTGTGTGTGTGTGTGCGTGTGTGCGTGCGTGTGTGTGTGTGTGTGTGTGTGTGCGTGTGTGTGTGCGTGCGTGCGTGCGTTGTGTGTGTGTGTGTTCGCGTGCGTGCGTGCGTGTGTGTGTGTGTGCGATGCTTAACATAATCGTTGTATGTTTTATGCTTTTCTACATATTATTTCTGTGTCTGTTATTGTGCTGATTTGTTGTTTTGTGTTATCGCTGCAAAAAAACAATTCCTTTCAAATGGACACTTGATTGATTGACTGACTCATTGATCTATCCTACCCCTCCAACCCCACCCACACCCTTCACTCCCCTTTCACATCCCTCAACTCACCTCTGCGAGTAGAGGATGCTTCCGTGATGGTTTAATCGAAAGAACTTGATCGGGATCGTGATGGTGTGTAGGTAGGAGTGACCACCGTAGATGAAGCCCTCGCCCCCCCACCTCTTTGCCAACCCCCCCCCCCCCTTCAACTCCTTTCTACCCACCCCACCAAACTCCTAATTAACCCTCACTCACTCACCTCTGCGGGTAAAGGATGCTGCCGTCGTGATTGATCCTTGAAGACTTTGTTGGGATTCATATGGTGTATTGGAGGACGTCTATTTAGATTTTTTTAAATGTGTTATTACTGTCTTTCAACGCCACTCTACTCCACATCCATATCCCTCCCCTAACCTTTATATCTACCACCCACCAACTCACCTCTGGGAATAGAGGATACTTCCATGACGGTTTAGTCTGAAGAACGTGTTGGGGGCCGTGATTATGTGCAGGTAGGAGTGACCTCCGTTCGTAATAATGCTTCCATCCCCCATCATCACCCCCCCACACACACACACACACACACACACACTCACTCTGACTCACCTCTGCGAGTAGAGGATGCTCCCGTCGTAGTTTAGCCTAAAGAACTTGTTGGGGGCCGTGATGGTGTGCAGGTAGGAGTGACCCCCGTTGATGAAGATGGTGTCCGGGTGCCAGATCCGCTCCAGCATCTTGACGTTCAGGGACACGTTGCTCACCTGCTGCTCCGAGCGGTTGAAGGACAGCCTGGTGTCCGTCCACACTTGGCGAAAGTAGCAGTCCATGGAGTAGATCTGAAAGAAGCGCCAGAGAAAATAAAAGAAGAAGTGATGTGACGAGAAGAGGAGGAGAAGAGGGGGAAGAAGAAGGGTCTCCGAGCGGACAGGTGAGGGTCTGTCCACACTTGGTGAAAGTAGCAGTCCACGGAGTAGATCTGAAAGAAGCGCCGGAGAAAATAAAAGAAGAAGTGTGTGACAAGAAGGAGAGGAGGAGAAGAGGGGGAAGAAGAAGGGTCTCCGAGCGGACAGGTGAGGGTCTGTCCACACTTGGCGAAAGTAGCAGTCCACGGAGTAGATCTGAAAGAAGCGCCAGAGAAAATAAAAGACGAAGTGATGTGACGAGAAGAGGAGGAGAAGAGGGGGAAGAAGAAGGGTCTCCGAGCGGACAGGTGAGGGTCTGTCCACACTTGGTGAAAGTAGCAGTCCACGGAGTAGATCTGAAAGAAGCGCCGGAGAAAATAAAAGAAGTGTGTGACGAGAAGAGGAGGAGAAGAGGGGGAAGAAGAAAGGGTCTCTGAGGCCGAGCGGTTGAAGGACAGGTGAGAGTCCGTCCACACTTGGCAAAAGTAACAGTCCACGGAGTAGATATGAAAGAAATGTGCAAATGTGGGGGTCTTTAGACATATTCACGGAAGCCAGTCAGAAATCACGTGGCCATTCAATATGGCGGCTTAGCCCCACTTTAGTGATGCAAGACGTAACCGCTTCCGCCTAAGGAACTGCCCCACTGATTTACCTGAAACCTTTTTTTCAGCTATTGATTATGGAAACAATAATGTCTGTCATTACGTTTCTAATCTTTGTGACGTCATCATTGGCCTCTGAGAGGTCAAAGAGCAAATTGTGCGTTTTGGGCTAAGTCTCCGGATTTCGTTTACGCCCAATTAATGACAATGGTGAGAAGACTAATGAAGTTACAGTTGTATTCATTAGTAACACGTGAACACTGCTATGCTTTACATTTTATCAGTACGGTGTGTAAATGCATCCTATTGGATCATTCAAGGTACCGACGTAAACGGTCTCCTATCGGCGCATTTGTAATGCTGATTCAGGACATGTTTGAACATTATGCAAGAAACAAACGCACAAACAAGGAAACGAACAAACAAACAATCACTTGAAAGTCTGAGATAGCTGTAGTACGTGACCCGAATTCAATTGGCTCATCTCCATACATCTCTCTCTCTCTCTCTCTCTCTCTCTCTCTCTCTCTCTCTCTCTCTCTCTCTCTCTCTCTCTCTCTCTCTCTCTCTCTCTCTCTCTCTCTCTCTCTCTCTCTCTCTCTCTCTCTCTCTCTCTCTCTCTCTCTCTCTCTCTCTCTCTCTCTCTCTCTCTCTCTCTCTCTCTCTCTCTCTCTCTCTCTCTCTCTCTCTCTCTCTCTCTCTCTCTCTCTGTGTCCACAACAACCACTCTATACCTCTCCACACCTTCCTTCTCTCTATGCATCTTCAGCCCTGCTTCTCGTATATATGACAGCTATATAATTTCCGTAAGTAACGTATCTGCTATGTGTTTTTTAAATCGGGACTTTCCTGGTGTTGCACTGCCTCCGGGCATTGCCTCCAGGATCGTTCCCACCATCTTTATATCTACTAATGTCCCGTATGTGTCTGTTTCAGACCGGAGGACGTTAAACAGATTATTCTTCTCTCCGTAAGTAACGCTTCGCCCCGAATTACACAAGGCGTGGGCAGCACAGAACACACTCAGTAGCTGCAGTATTAGAAAACGGCAAGCCATATGAACGTACTTCCCTAGGCGTTTGACTGTTTTCCGCCATCCCCATTCCTATCTTGTCAAAACGCTTGATGTCAGGCTCCTTCCACTTGGAATAAACTCCCTTTACCTCTCCGTTCTGCCAACCCCCTTTCTTCATGTAAGTCTTCTCTCAAAACTACTCTCTTCAAATCATAGCCTGCTTCATATCCTTTCAAAGTACTTTGTCCTTCCCTTGCACGTGTGTTTCTGTGCACGCGCGTGTGTGTGTGTGCGTGCGTTCGTGAGTGCGCGCGCGCGTTTGCGTGTGTGTATTTGTGTATGTGCTTGTGCTTAGCATATTTTTGACGTTCGTTTGTTTCTGTTGATAGTTTATTAATTTAATTATAACATATTTGATCGCAAAGGAGTATGTTTTCGTTCGTGCATGTCACTTTGGTTGTGTTTTTTCTTTCGTTTTTTCTGTCTGTCTGTCCCAAGGATATCTCCCGAACCGCTTGACTGAATCGCTTCACATTTTATGTGGTGGTGTGTCACAATGAGAGGAAGGCATCCGCGCAAAACGTTTTGCCGTCCTGACCTTGACCTTGGCGTATGACCTTGAAAACCGAAAATATTTAAGGGGCCATAACTTCCACACCGAGTCTTCAAATTTGGCATGGAGGTACTTTGGCTTATGCCCGTTCTGATGATGGCATACCGATCAAGGTCAAGGTCACGGTCCGGACATACGTAATACAGACACTACAACAGACACGACGAGTATGCGGTGCTTCTTTTGATGAGTATAAGTAGGATACATAGTTTTAAATGTTTTCCAAAAGATATAAAAAGTTACGAAATGGTGCAGAGATAACATTCTGGTTTACAGATTAAAATTATTGAAAAGCCAGGGGAGGTGACTCATGATTGGAGTGGTAAAAATAGACCGCGTGCCACAAACTTGCGATTTCGCGCTTGTTTTTCTACTCCCATCCTTTCAGCTACACTACAGGTAGGGATCATTGTGAACTGACTCACTGCCTCTGTTACTATGCTTAACACTTCCCACCTTCCACCTTTTCACCTTCCAGGTGGGAAGTAAGAAAGTTGGCTTCATTCTTTTACAAGGATGGTAGGCTGCGAAGTAATCACTCTTTGTGACATTTTAGGCTTTTGGGTTATACTCCTGATTTTCAAATTCAGATGTGACAGGAAACCGTCTGAGCGAACGAAGAAGAAGAAGAAGAAGAAGAAGAAATTCAGACTGTCAAATAAAAAAGAAGCCTGTTTATAATAATATAGACACATCGCCTTTAGCCTAACAGAAGCAACACAGCAGAGTATTTATAAACCTTCGTACTTAGGGGAGTCACTTTCGACTTTCGTATGATCGTAACTCTGTGACGCCCAGACATCTCTGACAATATCATTGCCTGGAGGAGGAGGTCTCTGTACACGTTAACAAACATTCACAAAATATCACAATTTCCCCCCATGGCAACACAGTGAGTTGTAAGTTACATTATGAGTGACCTTAAAGCTGTGTTGCCGTGAGGAAATATAAATATTATTATGTGAATAATGTTGATGCGTACAGAGACCTTTAGGGTAGGCGTGGGGGTGATGGGGTGTGGGGGTGGTGTTAGGGGGTGGTGGGGGTGAATCTTTCGCTGCTGTTTTGTATTTTAGTCACCCCCACACCCCCACACCCCCACTTTTTTTTCGAATTTTCGCATTGTAAATTTTCACCGAGAAGCAATTAACATTCTGCCCTTTTGGGGAAAGATAAGTCAAGTCAAGTCAAGTTTATTTTAAAAAAACCTGGGGGCACAAGAAAATGTATATAAATGCCATTCACATTTGCGGCATCAAACATTACAAATATTAGCTCAAAAGACTTCAGTACAGTACACATCAACATACATGGGCTCAACAGATATTTTAACAGTGCTCATCACCATATAGACAGGCACATAATACCATCATACACAGATACACCACCATACACAGTACACACATATATACATGCACACACACTCAGTTGCTGGAATTTCACATATGAATCCATTTCAGAGAAGCGTTAATTAACTTATCTCCATTAACAAATATTGACATATGAAACAAGATAAGAGACAAGTAGGACATAAACTCAAACATGGAGATGCCCTTCGTGTACCAAGAGGTGTGAATAATAGTAGAAAACAATTAACAGAATGGGGTTCGTGATATCAACTAAGGTTCAGAACTCTTTTAAAATAGCCTAGGGGCTAGGGTAAGGGCCGCCCACACCACACACACACGAATCTCACCTGAATGCGATGCGATTTTGACGACGTGAGTCATGAATCACGTTAAATACTTCCGTCTAAAAATAATACTGCTATTTTCAAGTAGACCCAGTACATGAATTTGACACGATTCAGGACTCGCATCGTCAAAATCGCATCGCATTCAGATACGATTCGTATGTGTGTGGCTGCTCCATTAGGATCAGTCTATGATTTTATAGTCATTCAAACTGAAAGAAGCAGACTTTGAGATGGAGTGTCGTGAACACGAGTGGGGGTGATGCAAGTACACGACTACCACTCTTCCTTTCTCCCTTCCCTGTAAACAAAACCCCAAAATGCTGCCTCAATTCCGCATCGAACTAGTCCGATTATTGATTAGGGACTGTGTAGCTTATTTTCCATGTCTGGACACCCCCATTCAACCCCCCTCCCCCCCCCCCCCCCCATTTCTCCCCTCATTCAACCCCCCCCCCCCCTCCACTCCCCCTGCCTTTTCCTCCTCCCATCCCCCGTTGCAAGTATTCCTATCTTATGCCCACAAACCATTAACCCCCCACCCACCCCCACCCCCCCTCAAAGACCACACACTCTGGGGCCCCCCCCTCTCTTCTTTATTTCCTTGTCTGGACACCCCCAACCCCCTATCCGCTCCTTCAACAACCCCCCCCCCCCCTCCCCTCCCCCCTTGCCCTTTCCTCTTCCTAATCCCCGTTGCAAGTATTTCTATCTTATGCCCACAAAATCATTAACCCCCCCCCCCACCCACACCCCCCCCACCCACCCACCCCCCACCCCCTCAAAAGACCACTGTTTGCGGGTCACCCTCTCTTCCTTTACTTCACATCCTTTAGCATCAGGTTCCGTCTTCGTCCTTAATTCCTCTTGTTTTGTTCCAGTGGTTTTTAGTTCCCGAGCGAAGCTTCGGGGAGTAGTGTTTTCGTTTCATCCGTCCGTCCGTCCGTCCGTCTGTCCGGTCGCATTTTTTTGAACACCGTTCAGTATATTTCAATCACTTTTAGCGTACAAGTTCTAGAGGATATTACCTATCAACTGATTGCTTTAGTTCTATTTCAAGGTCAAGGTCATGGTGATTAAGGAATTCAACCCCCCAAAACACTTCATCGCTAATATCTCACGAATTTTGGCACGTATTTTAATGCGGGTGTTTTTTTTTGGCACAACGTTTTATGCTAAAATGGCTTTAACCCTATAATCATAGATTTGTCTGTGAGTTCGTGCGCGCGTGCGTGCAAATAGCGGGGTGCGAACCCCAAGGCCGTATCTCAAGAACTATACTGCTTGTTTTTCATTTCGTCTGTAGCATCTCGTATGAACTAGTATTCGCATCGTCACCTCATCTCTCTCTATTTGTAGTTCCAGAGTGAAGCGTTGTAAATGATTTGTCCCTCAGCGACGCTGGGGGCCATTGTGTTTGACTCGTCCGTCCGTCCGTCCGTCCGTCCGTCCGTCCGTCCGTCCGTCCATCCGTCCGTCCGTGCGTGTGTACGTCCGTCCTCGCACACCCACGCGCACGCACAGAACACAAACATACATGCAAGATATGCGTACAGACATGCTCAGACACGCGTGCAGACGTGTGCACACACACACACACACACACACACACACACACACACACACACACACACACACACACACACACACACACACACACACACACACACACACACACACACACACACACACACACACACACACGCATACACACACACTCACACGCACACACGCACGCACACACATGCACACACACACACACACACACACACACACACACACACACACACACACACACACACACACACACACACACACACACACACACACACACCTCTAAAACAAACGCGTCTGATGGAGATCGAAGGGCCATCATCATAACATCCCCAGTAATCTTCAAGAAATCCAATTTCAAGCCGAGGCCTGTTAGAAATTCATGAGTTTTTTGCGCTTTTTTGTGTCTGTGTTTGGCATGCGCACAAACTGTGTGCATCGTTGAATGCTGGATCACATTGTCTGATGAGATTAGTTTGAAGCAAGAGGCGAAGCCTTCAAGGCTCACTCGAACAGGAACATGTGGGACAACAACAAACAAAGATTGAGGGGGGGGGGGGTCTAAAGTACAAGATACAAAGACTGAGGGAGTGTCTAAAGTACAAGATTGCCAATACATTTTTAAAGTTCAAGTGAAGCTATCGTGAATGGATAGAACTTAAAATTTAAAAAAGTGCCCATGCCGAGAATCGGACCCTGAACCATTGCCATGACAGACAGACACTCTACCAATGAGCTATCGAGGCTTTCAGTGTTGATGAGTTTCTTAACTCGTGTTGCCTGTTGAATACTCTCTAACCCACTAATCTAAAATGTTATCTGGTTTGTTATCTGTTTACAGTGTTGCTTTAAGTATTTAATTATTCAATTCATTGTTGTTTGAAAGCTTGCGTAGACATCTATATGTGTGCAGAGTTTGAACAATGTATGCCTTCTATTTCCCTAGAAAATGCCAACATTAAAGTTTGGAGATTAGACCAGGGACGCAACACACACACACACACACACACACACACACACACACACACACACACACACACACACACACACACACACACACACACACACACACACACACACACACACACACACACACAACCGAACAACTATCATACTACAGACTCACTTCGTTAACACGAGTGAGCCAATAACATGAAGTGTGGCGTGATGCTATATTTTGCTTTGATTTTTTTCGTTTTGTGCAAGGGTAGAATGCATTTTTCATGCGTATTATTGTGATAGTATCTCTGCCTTGAAGGAAAGCAAATCTTAATGACTGTTTGTGCATTCCTTGTCTATACGTCCTCTATATCATTTTGTATTCCTTTTTTTCTAGCATTTATATTTCGCATGTCATCCTCAGTCTTAGTAATTTTGCTTTGATGAAAGATGGAACTATAATATCATTATGCGATTTGAACTTCATTTATTCTTTGTCGTTTTGTCTGCAACTACACAAAGTTTGTCTACGTGTCAATGTTTTCAATGTTTTCCGTTTGAATATATTAATGTCTCTCTGTCTCTCTCTTTATGTCATTTGGAGTACAATTTGTATTTCAAATTACAAAAAAAGGGCATACAAATAGATACAACTGACAAATATACGCAAACGAAGTAAGAGATAAAACAATCTTTTTAAAAAAGAACCAAAAGATCATCCAAAACACAAGAAATCAACAATTCTTACAAAAAAACATCACAAGTCAGAGAGACAGAAGTGCCAGAAAGTCTAGCTCATCAACAGAAGCAGTCGACGGATTGTGCCAGAGGTCTGGACAGGAGAGGAGAGGACAGGGGAGACGACAGGGGGGTGGGGGGTGGGGGGGGGGGGGGGGGGGGGGGGGGGGGGGGGGGGGGCAGAATCAACCCAATCAGAATCAACCCAATCCTTACTGTCTGCAGGGAAAGTCGCAAGGGGCACACTGGGGAGAGAAAGCTGGCTAGTCGTACCCCAAAGAGCCTGAATAACATACAAAGAGCTCGCACTCCGTGGCAGCTGACTGAAGCCGGGTTGTTGGTTGTTGTTTTTTCTAACTCCCACACTTTCACCTACACTACAGCTGGGGATCATTGCGAACTCACTCACTGCCTACTACAACAACACCAACACTTCCCACCAATCCAGCTTTTTGCCTTCCAGGTGGGAAGTGAGAAAGTTGGCTTCTTTGTTCTTTCTTCTTTGTGTTGTTGTTTAGTTTATGACATCCTTCAGGGGGGTAGTATGTTTCTGTCTTTGTAGTTGGTGTAAACATTTCACCGCCAAAGTCGCATTTTAGCACCACCGTGATTATAATACCTAGTCACTAAAAGGCATCAAATTGGGGTCTATTATCCAAAGATTCTATTGTCTTAGTTTTCGGAAGTAAGGATAAACCTTATTTGATATATTTCACAGAAGAATCACCAATACTGCATATGGATTTTGTTCTCTACCCAAGTAAATTTAATGGACATTTTTGGCTGAAATAAAATATGGCTGGCGGTGAAAGGGTTAAGCATTTTTACTCGTCAAAGCAATCATGGTCTAAGCCATTTGACACAAAATAACACGGGAAGAGGCATCTAGCGAACGATTATTTAAGCCCTGCTCCCAAATGAAGATATTGCATTAAAAAAAAAAGTGCTGGCGAACAGATGATATATTTACGGATCATGAGATAAGAAGTACAATAAAATACAATTTAAAAAACAAACCCACTATGTTGTGTACAATAAGTAACTCTAACTTTAGATAACCAATCACATTGACACAGAGAAAGTTGGCTTCAGTCTTTGCAAGGTTTGTAGGATGCAAAGTGACCACTCTCTGTAACATTTAGGCCTTTTGGTCGAACGCAGAAACGCGAAAGAAGAACTGTAAAAACGTTTATTTTACCCCCCCCCCCCCCCCCCCGACACCCACACTCCCCCCCCCCCCTCCCCCCCCCCCCCCCCCCCCCCCAATTTTCTTCTTCCTCGCCCCACACGTAGGCGACGACGTTTGTTAAGTCCTTTCGCGGACATGTTGTCCTCTCACGGATACCATGATCTACAATAAGCCTAGGGTCTCCCATATAACCATATTCTTGATCATCATGTCACACAACCTATGTCAGATCCTGAATTTTGAACCGCCAGTGCAAACCTCCGCCAAGGAAGACTCACAAAACCGAGATTTCCTTCCTTCATGTCCGAGCGAGCTGTATCTCATGAACCAGTGGGTAGAATGGCTTCATATTTTGTGTGGTAATGCAACATGACGAGTAACGAAATCAATACTTGCAATAAATACCCCCCAAAAAGCAGAAACATGGTCATTTCATACTAATGTGCACATAAGGACAAAACGTCCGCGAGAGGACTTAACAAACGTTCACTCTCTCCACATAAAAACCCCCCACCCCTTTAAGGAGACAGCGAGGGGTATGTGCCGGATGGTGCCAGCCCAAAGAGAATAAAGAAGGATGGTAGTGCCTTGTGGCAAATACCCCTGGAGTGGGGACTGAGGTTGGGTTGGAGTCAGTCTGTCCAATATACCCCCTACCCTCCCCCACTCTCTCTCTTTCTCTCTCTCTCTCTCTCATTCTCTCTCTCTCTCTCTCTCTCTCATTCTCTCTCTCTCTCTCTCTCTCTCTCTTTCTCTCTCTCTCATTCTCTCTCTCTCATTATCATTATCTCTCTCTCTCTCGCTCTCGCTCTCCCTTTCTTTCTCTCTCATTCTCTCTCTCTCTCTCTCTCTCTCATTATCATTCTCTCTCTCTCTCTCTCTCTCTCTCTCTCTCTCTCTCTCTCTCTCTCTCTCTCTCTCTCTCTCTCTCTCTCTCTCTCTCTCTCTCTCTCTCTCTCTCTCTCTTTCTCTCTCTCTCTCTCTCTCTCTGACACATAAATCCCTGAGTGCATAAAAACTAAAAGCACATTGCTGTCATTTAAAAGATGCTTTTATAAATATTTATTCGAAAGGTTATAACAGTTCATTCCCCTTTTCTAAACTTATCTATTGTGCATGTTATAATTTTAGTAAATGCGCATGTCTGTAGCTATGCTCCTACTACCTGATATTGTAAAATTGTCAATTGATAACTTGTCTAACTATGATTTATGTGTGTGAAAGGAATTGTGAGAATGTTGATTTCTATGTCATGTTGTCCTTGTTCTTTGGATTTGTTACATTGTTTACTTTTGAACCATTTGAGTTTGTTTTGTAATGTATTTATTTATTTATTCATTTCATATGTCATTATTTTAGAGGACCTGATGAAAATAAGCTATTTCTGCTTACTCAGTTTATCCTCATTAAAAATTTCGAGTTCGAGTTCGTGTTCTCTCTCTCTCTCTCTCTCTCTCTCTCTCTCTCTCTCTCTCTCTCTCTCTCTCTCTCTCTCTCTCTCTCTCTCTCTCTCTCTCTCTCTCTCTCTCTCTCTCTCTCTCTATCTCTCTCTCTCTGAGGATGTCTAATACTTGCTCAATATCTTGTGGTATGGATCCCCCCCCCCCCCCCCCCCCACTTTGTTTGGTTTTTAGTTAACAATTCCCCCTTCCTACTGTTCTTTTTGACATGGTCAGATGGCCCGGTTCATTAAAACGTTGTTCATTGCTCTCTCTCTCTCTCTCTCTCTCTCTCTCTCTCTCTCTCTCTCTCTCTCTCTCTCTCTCTCTCTCTCTCTCTCTCTCTCTCTCTCTCTCTCTCTCTCGTCAATCTTTCTCCGTTCCTTGCTCAGGTCCACATCGAACTAGCCAGATTATTGATTGGGGGTTGTGTGTGGTGTAGTGTAGCCCTTTTCCTTCAGTCTGGAGAACCTCTCTTCTAACCCCCCCCCTCCCCCATACTCCCCCCCCCCTTTTCCCTACTCCCCCCTGCCCCCCCCCCCCCCCCCCCTGTCCTCTGCTAACTTCTAACACTATGTGGCAAGTATTTTCATATCATAACCATCAGTTGCCGACCTTGTTCTTTTCACAGAGAGAGAGAGAGAGAGAGAGAGAGAGAGAGAGAGAGAGAGAGAGAGAGAGAGAGAGAGAGAGAGAGAGAGAGAGAGAGAGAGAGAGAGAGAGAGAGAGAGAGAGAGAGAGAGAGAGAGAGAGAGAGAGAGAGAGAGAGAGAGACTCAAACTACAACTCAAAAACTTTTTAATGATTAGGCCATCTGCCCGTATCAAAAATGGAGACAAAGGGGAAGGGCTACCGGTGGAAATCCAATGATCATAATATAAAAAAAGAAATGACTGAAGCAAAACCAAAAATAAACCCAATCCGGACGATAACATCATACAACCATTATGGATATATATAAAACAGCCAAAAAT
>CM065691.1:20701091-20703591 GCA_017654935.2 Phymorhynchus buccinoides
GAGCAAGCGATGTATGTAAAGGGTGTTTTCCTGGTGATTTCGACGTGTTTCTTGCACAAAACCCTCATCCGTCAGGGTGCCCCTTTATCTTATATTTAACCCTTTCCCTGCCTTTCATCTCAACCAGCCAGACAGTAAGTGACAAGAACCTGATCGTCGTAAATAACTTGTGTAATGGAATCCGCTCAGCTGCCTGGGGGAAAAAAAGACTAAACGTTCTGTCTCCTCAGACTACAGAGGGAATGAGGTTAGGGAAATAATAGGATGAAGGAGGCGAATAACGCCTTGGCATAAGGCTGTGTCAGACCAATAGGAATTGTTCGGAAATAATTAAGGGGAGTAATTTCATGGTGTGTGGGATCGGGAGTGATTTTGCCTAATTCAATCGGTCAAACAGGGGATGCTACTCTACCATCAGGTAGATCCCCAGCTCTCGCCTCGTGTGCTTGAGTAGACTTACATCACTTAGAACACCGTGCGTCATCCTAAATTTGATGTAATTTATATGTTTCGTCACATTTTGCAAGTTCTATCGGTTTGCGGATACTGGCCGCCCCTCATTTTTCCATAAACAATGTTTGCAAGTCGCGGACTCGCATCCTGCGGTTTCAAGCTTCGACGCCATGCCGCCATGGTTGCTGTGGTTTTGACCGAGTAAGTCGAGGTAATTAACTCTAATTTTCACGAAGTGCTCTCCCCTAGTTTTTTCTCTCCCGAAAATCGTCTATTGACATAAGCTAGAACACCAAGGCTACGTCAAAATGTTGTTATGTTCTGAACAGTTATGCGGGGATTGTCTTAAGCCGTGACAAGCTCCTAGCGTAACACCATGCGTCTAAAAATCCTCCGAAGTCGGAGTGTGCGGGCTGCCCACGTGGCGGGGTAATAAAAAACGGCCACACACGTAAGTGTTCTCATCCCTGGCTGGTGCGTTTGTACCACAGTGTTCAAGTGCTTCGGCTGGTGGGATGATCCCTGGAGTCTTTAAGCCAGGTAACGACAACAACAACAAGTGCAACGCCGAGAGGCTGCAAAGTCCCCTCGCAGCATCGCCGAGCTACTCCGAAATCGGAATGTGTCGGCTGTACACATACATAAAAACGCATGAAAACAGCACGAAACCGAATAGTTTTTTATATATAGCCTTCCGGGGTTCGGACCCGTGATTTGAGCGCGCGCGATCATGCGCACACGAGCGCACAATTTTCATGACAACTGTGTCATAGACCATTCATCAAGAAATGTTGTGAGAAAAACTGCATTGAAATACATGCAAAACTTCGCGAGATATTAGCGATTATGTGTTTTGGGGTTTGAACCCCGTAACTGGCGCGACCTTGACCTTAATGTAAAACTAAATACATCAGTGGATAGCTTGCATCTTGGCAAACTAGTATACCAAATTCGATGATGATAAACTGAATAGTTTTTGAGAAAAACGGACGAATAGCCGGACGGACGGACGGACGGACGGAGGTACGGACGGATCAGACAGAAAGAAGGAAGAAGGTAAAATGAAGTGGAAGTGTAAAAGTAGGGAGGTGTTCACGTGTGAAGAACTGAGTTTTATGGCTTATTTACAGCTTCAAAAGAAACGACATCCTTTCATTTGCTTGTAAATTGCTGCTTGTAAATAAATTAAAAAAAACAACAACAACCAAACATCTTTTTGTAGATTTCAACTAATTCACTATTTTGACGTATGTATATGCACACGTGTGATTGTTATTCAATATAATTCAATGGAATTCTATAATCAAAGACACAAGAAGGCATGAAAAGGCATTACACTCAAACTCAGAAATACGTGGGTGTATTTTCTTAAAATACGTATCGCCATGCCTCGAAGAAGATATGGGAAGATATTTTGAGACATGTTTTTTTGAAAATGCATCTTTAGTCTGGCGTCATACCATACATGTTCACAATCATTTTTTGGCTAATGTTAAGATCAGCTCCCTCCGCTGTTCCAGGGTGAAGTTGGCCAATCAGCTCCCTCCGATTTACCTTTTAAATTAGTTTATTAAAATGTTAATTTAATCAATTTGATTGCTAATGCTTTATTGTCGTCCTTGTGTTTTGTATTGTCTTAGTGGGATTTAGACATTCTTCTCCCATGCAACGCAACTCTCTCACTCTCCCACCCACCCACCCTCCCTCACACACACACACACACACGCGCGCGCGCGCACACGCGCACACACACACACGCACACACCACACACACACACACACACACACACACACACACACACACACACACACACACACACACACACACACACACACACACAACACACACACACCACAACCCACACATAAAAACACAAAGGCTATCAAAGTGTTCTTTTTACCCTTATCGCGTGCTACCTACGCTCCTCACTATAAGTGGTTATCTTTCGTGCCATAGACCACTTGGTAGCCCTTTTCTTTCTGATAGAAAGGAAATTAAATCTCTCTCTCTCTCTCTCTCTCTCTCTCTCTCTCTCTCTCTCTCTCT
>CM065691.1:20708591-20721091 GCA_017654935.2 Phymorhynchus buccinoides
AGAGTGTAGATGACAGAAAGCAAAAGGAAAAGGCAGAGTCAAAAAGAGTGACAGCTTAGGCAATAAAAACAGTTTCAACTTTCTCTCTCTCTCTCTCTGTCTCTCTCTGTCTCACTCTCTGTCTCTCTGTCTCTGTCTCTCTGTCTCTCTGTCTCTCTCTCTGTCTCTCTCTCTCTCTCTCTCTGTCTCTCTCTCTGTTAATGACATTAAAAGTGTCCAGTGTCCAGTCTCTCTCTCTCTCTCTCTCTCTCTCTCTCTCTCTCTCTCTCTCTCTCTCTCTCTCTCTCTCTCTCTCTCTCTCTCTCTCTCTCTCTCTCTCTCTTCTCTCTCTCTCTCTCTCTCTCTCTCTCTCTCAGTGCAACCTTTTGCTATGTATCTATATTTGGCGTTGAAGAGACGAAACATTATAATAAGTTAGGATTATTATCAGGAATATGTGTATTGTGTTATTAGTTATGATATGTGCAAATGTATTAAGTGTTGAGAATCACCCCTTTGAATGGGGCCTTGGCCGTTACCAAATAAATTATCGTTATCGTTATTGTTATCGTTATCTCCCCCCCCCCCCTGGCCCTCTTTTTATTTATTTTTATTGTCTGGAGTTATTGATTTGTATAACGTAGCTCATGCACTTTGATTTCCCTTGCGATTTTGTTTCTTTTCTTATAATATTGTAATATTGTTTCAAATTTTGTGGTTATGAACAGGGCTTTGTTTAAATAATATTATTTTATGTATATTTGATTTGATTGTAGTGAGTCTTATGTGTATAATGTTAACTTATTTGTGTGTTATTGTCTATATGTAAAGCGCTTTGAGCTCCCTGCAAAGGGAGTAAAGTGCTATATAAATGTTCAGTATTATTATGATTATAACACGGCTAGTTTGGATCATGATTCAGGGAGGATGTATTTCTGAGTCCATGAAAAGAAATACTGGGCAGGGCAGGGTTTTTGTGGATGTTTGTTTTGTTTCCCCCTATATTTAACCCCCCCCCCCCCCACATGAAACAATTGAATTGAATTTGCAACTCCACTCCTCTCTCTCTCTCTCTCTCTCTCTCTCTCTCTCTCTCTCTCTCTCTCTCTCCCTCTCTCTCTCTCTCTCTCTCTCCCTCTCTCTCTCTCTCTCTCTGACTTACCACCAATCCCAGGACGCAGTCTTTTATCATACCCCATCATCAATAGATTCAACAGGCCCGTCACATTGGCTGCCTTCTCTTGTCTCAAAACTGGATCCACCCTGACAGAAAAAAACATGAAACAATTGACAATCATCATATAGTAAAAAGCCAACTGTCCGTCCGTGTGTCTGTGTGTGTGTCTGAAACACGAAACGGGCCTTATAACTCCGCCGTTTATCGACCGATTCGCTTCAAATTTGCATTTGCTGTGAGCCCGAGGCGGCCGTGTCATTTGCGCGGTTTTGCAAATGCGTGAAACGCGCATCCGACGGCCTTTCGGCGCCCGAATCTCCGGTATTTCTGGACCGATTGCCTTCAAATTTGGCACATATATGACCGGGGACGGTGACTATCAATGTGCCAAACCGGAAGCCAATCCATTACTTAGGCGCATAACAGCAGCATGATGCAAAACGGGCCTTATAACTCCGCCGGTTTTCAACCGAATCGCGTTACATTTGCTGTCAGGCTTGCTGTCACCGGGGCAAAGCCTGCCAGCAAATTTGAAGAAAATCGGAAGAGCGCGTCACTCTCAGAGCAGCGCCAACGGGAAACGGGGCTTTATAACTCTGCCGTTTCTTAACGAAATCGCTTCAAATTTGCTGTACTCAGTGTTACCAGTACTTGGCGTTACCGTTACTAGGCGTTACCGTTACTAGGGAGAACACATCACTCTCAGAGCAGCGCCAACGCGAAACGGGGCCTTATAACTCCACCGTTTCTTTACCAAATCGCTTCAAATTTGCTGTACTCAGCGTTACCAATACTTGGCATTACCGTTACTAGGCGTTACCGTTACTAGGCGTTACTGGTACTCGGCGTTGCGCTAGTAAGAATAAAGCGACGAGCACACGAACGAACCGGGTTAACCCTTTCACTGCCAGCAAAAAAATGTCCATTAAATTTACCTGGGAAGAGAATTATATCCATCTGCAGTGTTGGGGATTCTTCTGTGACATATCTAAAATAAGGTCTATCCTTACTTCCCAAAACTGAGACAATAGGGTCTTTGGATAATAGACCCCAAATGATGCCTTTTTAGTGACATAGGTGTTGAATCACTGTGGTGCTAAAATGCGACTTTGGCGGTGAAAGGGTTAAAACAGTGGACACGAATAACAAAACGAATCAATTACATTGAACGGATTTCATTACACACGCAAAGGACTGGTTGAATAAGAGAATACATTGTTTCCGACGAAGAATGAATGAACAGTTGTCTTTTTTTCATAAGGAATTTTTTTAAAAAGGACCCATGAATAATGAATGAAAGAAAGAAAGAAAGAGGCGACCTAGACCTGAATTGAACAAAACAATTAACAACAAAATGAGCAAAATAATAACTTATTGAATACACAAATGGACGGAGGGGTACGCGAGTGATTAAAAAACGAACGAACGAACGAACGAATGAATGAATGAATGAATGAATGAATGGATGAATGAATGAATGAATGAATGAACGAATGAACGAATGAATGAATGAATGAATGAATGAACGAACGAACGAACGAACGAATGAATGAACGAATGAATGAATGAATTCATGAACGAATGAACGAATGGTTGAATGAATGAACGAATGGATGAATGAATGAACGAATGGGTGAATGAATGAACGAATGGATGGATGAATGAATGAATGAATGAAGGAAGGAAGGAATGCACAATTGAACAAGGCCTAAGGAGCTATTGTAACAAGTTTCGTTACGATCGCTCCAGTAGTTTTGGTGCTATGACATGGAACATATTTTGATCACATATGGACACACATACATACACACGCACACGCACGCACACGCACGCACACGCACACACACACACACACACACACACACACACACACACACACACACACACACACACACACACACACACACACACACACACACACACACACACACACACACACACACACACACACACGGACAGACAGAGATACGCACTGGCCCTTGTACCCATTCCAACGTACTCCTGTTCTTACGTGAGTGATTAAGCTAGCATGACAAATAATAATAATTCATAATGCTTATATAGCGCATAATCTTGCTAAGCAACTGAATGCGCTTTTCACTCACCATTCGTACAAACATTTCTAACAGACTGGTTCACGTATCCTCACCATACATCTCTATGAAAATGAATGCATTAGAGAATGCATTGCATATAATCATAACACAACACACTAACACCCACCTCCCTTCAAACCCCCCACCCCTCCCCCCCAACCATCCCCCCCCCCCCCCCCCCCCCACCCCCACCCCCATCCCCACCCCCATCCCCACAAATATAGAAATACACCAATAATTGTAGGAAGATTAAGTAATCAATCGATAACTGAAGAAAATTAATAACCCAAAGAGCGAATGACATATTATATTAATGAATTAATGACCAAAAATAATCGATTTATTGAATTAACGATTTCCTGTGCAATTTATGAAGGGCTACATTCATATTACTTGAATAACTCACTCGTTGAAGCAAACATTTATGACTCAAATTCAAAATTCCAAAAAATAGAATAATTCAACATCTAGGCATGCGCATTATCAAAAAAACCCAAAAAGGAATCAGTTCGTACAATATAAACGAGACGCATTATTTTATACATCACAATGCAATGCCTCCGGGCATTGCAGCCAGTATTGTTCCCACCATGCACTGCCTCCGGGCATTGCAGCCAGTATTGTTCCCACCATCTTTGTATTGACAAATGTCCCATATGTGTCTATGACCGAGAGGACGTAAAACACCATTTTTCGTTCATACATCACAATGCACAATCCCATTAAAACCCATTAGCTTTAAGTCTTGTTATCATTTGTTAAATTATGGGGTGGGGGGGGGGGGGGGTGTTCTTGTGGGTTTTTATTTACTAACTTATAAACACATGAACAAACTGACTGACAGACCAATGAACCTAAGGAAAAGCCTATCCTTTAAAGGCAACCTTTGTGCAGACATATTAAAAGAAAGAAAGAAGAACAGAAAAAGGGAACAGAAAAAGAATGGAAGACAGACAGACAGACAGACACGAAACTTATAAAGAAAGAACAAGCAAGTAAACACACAGAAGAAAAGAAAAGAAAAGAAAGAAAAAGAACTGAATGAAGTTAAAGAAAATCAGTATTACATAAATCAATAATTAAAAACCAAACAATACGACGAAAACAAACAAAAACAAACATAAGCGTGCATCTCCCCATCACCTCTTCAGACTTTACAGTATGTTCCAGCAACCATTATAATGCATTTTAATTCGAATGAATAAATCTTTAATTTAAAGATCTTTTTGCATGAATAGTGATTTTAGACAACATGCAAAAATCGAAGCAATTTTAAAAAAAATACATGCAAGCTTAAAAAACAATTACAACAACTCACAAAGCAAAACATTTACCGTAAGCTTCCAATAGGCGTGGACAGCATTAATTTCGCAATGGGAGACTTAGTGGGATTTTTTTCACGCCAGGTGTCGTGACACTCGCTAGGGGCTAATCCCCTCTATATTCCTAGTTGGGGACAAAGAGAGAGCGAGAGATAGAGAGGAGACCAACCCTCTCTCTCTCTCTCTCTCTCTCTCTCTCTCTCTCTCTCTCTCTCTCTCTCTCTCTCTCTCGCTCTCTCTCTCTCTCTCTCTCTCTCTCTCTCTCTCACTACGCCCAACTAAGAATATAGCGTGATAAGCCCCTAGCGAGTGTCACAACACCTGGCGTGACAAAAATCCCACTAAGTCTCCCATTAAAGCGATGTCAATTTCTGCGTCGCTTAAGATATCCTTAGTATTATTATACTTATAAAAAAAAGTCCATATGGAACAGGTTTTAATTCGATTGGTTTGATCTATATGTGTTTTCTAAAACAAATAGTGGGCCTTTGGTCACCCAATTTGTACCCGACTTGTTTGTGAGTTTTATTCAGTTGTAGAAGGAAACATGTATCGTTCTACTGGCAAGAGTGTTCGTTAACCCTTTCACCGCCAAAGTCGCATTTTAGCACCACAGTGATTTAACACCTATGTGACTAAAAAGCATAAAATCGGGGTCTATTATCCAAAGACCCTATTGTCTTAGTTTTGGGAAGTAAGGATAGACCTTATTTTATATGTGTCACAGAAGAATCCCCCAATACTGCAGATGGATTTTGTTCTCTACCCAGGTAATTTCAATGGACATTTTTGGCTGAAATGTGGCTGGCGGTGAAAGGATTAATAACAGACCCTTGGACAAAGGCAGACGCCGAAACGCTTGGGGAAAGACGTCCTGGCTTGTTGGTGTGCTATAATAGGTTAGGTACATTATAGTCACAGAGGCGTCTCTGTGAAATTCGGGTTGCTCCCACCTGGAGAGCGCGGCGCAACCAGAGGCTCGCCACCTAATTGGGGGGGGGGGGGGGGGGGGGGGGGGGGGGGGGGGGCATGCGACTTTTGTGTGACTGATGAGGAAGGGAGGGAGGGAGGTAAATTTTGACCAAATGACAACTTTTTCGTTGCCACTGGGTTTAACGTGTGCTAAGTGCATGAGCACACGGGAGCTCGGTTTATCGTCTCATCCGAAAGACTCCACGTTAAGACCGCAAAGCCTAGTGCAAAGTGAGAGGACAAATCCCCTGTACCCAGGTTCGAACTCGGGTTTACTTGACACGAAGCGAACGCGCTACTACTGTGCCACTCTACACGAATAATACGTGAATGTAATACAAACTAACAAATAAAATGTCAGTGTAAGCAAAACGGACAACAAAACCATCTAAAGTGCAATGTGTGGGATTTGTTTTACAATCCTTCTTCCATTCTGGCAAGTCACATGATTATGTGACCCGACACCACGAAACGTGTCAAACTGACCATTCTGAGAAAATCATACATGTGAAAACGTCAGACAATTCTTTTTCTAATAATACAAGAACCATTCTTGCATCTTTTTTCGTTCCAGAGTTACGAGCATTTAAAGTTGGTAGGGTGAGCGTCGGCCATTTTGAGAAAACACAGTCTAAAGTCTAGCAGCCTAGGTGAAGAAAATGCATTGACCTACTCGTTTTAAAGCACTTATAAGACCACTTAGATATCATACTAAAGATTGCCCTTTATTAATATGAACGATAAGAAGTTGCAGAACACACACGTACCCATAACTCAAAATTGACCAAAAAATTAGATTTTTGACATTGCAAGCCTGTTGTGAGAAATTAGCCCAGTAACTTAATGTCCTTTTCGTGGTGCTGGGTCACATATGACAAACTACACAGCCTTTAACCCTTTCACCGCCAACGTCACATTTTTGCACCACAATGATTTAACACCCATATCATTAAAAGGCATCAAAGCAGGCTCTGTTATTCAAAGACCTTATTCTCTTAATTCTGGGAGGTAAGGATAAGCCTTACTTTAAATATGTCAGAGGAATCCCCAATATTACAGACAGATTTTGATCTCTACCCAGGTAAATTTAATGGAAATTTTTCGCTGAAAAATGGGTGGCGGTGAAAGGGTTAAAACAGTAGTAGGGGAGAGAAAAAAATTTAAAATGTATTCTCTACTTACGCGGCAGACAAAGACCCCATCACGAAGGGCAGAAACACGAGCACGGCTTTCTCCATCAGCGTAGACGTGAGTGTGAAGTTCCGAAGAGGGGAAAACTAGGGTTTTCAAGTCTTTGTAATATCTCAGATATCCGTCTGAAGATCTGTAGAAGAAAAAAACAAAACACGCTATCGTTTTCTACAGTTAACGTTCATTTCCATCTATGTACACAATTAAACATAATGCATCCAGTGATAGCAAAGACTCTAAAAGGGTAAGATGGACTACTTAAGAGTTAAGTCGAGCCGGGCTGATAGAGTTATCGTTAGTGGGGTAGTTATCCAAAGTATAACTGACTCATGAAAAGATAACTCTCTCAGGTTTGAAAAAAAGAGTTAATGTAACCTACATGTATCACGTTTAAAAGGGACATAACCAGTGTTTCTGTCCTCACTACTCATATAGGGAAAAGAGACCGGTTGTTAGTCTTTCTTTTCAGTGTCTTTGGTAATAGTAGAAGAGTAAAGGCAAGACGGAAAGAACGCAATGAACCAAGACTGTGACATGGCGGGGTGGGGGTGGTGGTGTCATCTGCATCTCTACTGAGTTTTATGAAAACAAAAGACGGATTGATTACACAGCACAACGGGTATGCTGTTGAGACCACACAGACCTTCAAGAAACCGTTCTTCCAAAGAGCAGCAGCCACGAACAGAGGAGAAAGAGCAGTGGGAGTGTGACGCGGTGGACGTCAGCGTGTGCTAGTGTGCAGAGGGTGAACAGAGTGTGAGACGAATCAGAGGGGTTGGAGGTGCATAGCGCAATGGGAACGAAAATGTGGAAGACATAAATTATGGAGATGTGTACAGAAACTTAAAGGGGCACCCTGACGGATGAGTTTTTGCAAGAAACGCGTCGAGATCACCAGGAAAACACCCTCTACAAAGATCGCAACGTTCGCTTTGCTCTGATTTCCTAGAAATCAAACCGTCAAATCGGCGATTCCTCCTTGGCGGAGGTGCTGGAAGTTACCGGTGGATATTTTCAGTAATGGCCGCCTGAGTCGCTTAGACCAAATCACGAAATGTCCACAATATTTTACAGTTTACCAAAAGGAGTTTCGCTCACAGCAAAGGAAATAGCTCCATTTTGTTCTTACTGCACAACGAGAAGAAAAAGCTTCCCTGACTCGCTTAGACCAAATCACGAAATGTCCACAATATTTTACAGTTTACCAAAAGGAGTTTCGCTCACAGCCAAGGAAATAGCTCCAATTTGTTCTTACTGCACAACGAGAAGAAAAAGCTTCAACTACTCTCCTCTACCCACCCCGTCCAAAATGGCTTCTCTCTCCGGCAACTCCGCCAAGGAGGAATAGCCGTTTTGTCGGTTTGATTTCTAGGAAACCAGAGCAAAGTGAGTGTTCCGATCCTTGTAAAGGCTGTCTTTCTTGTGATCGCGACGTGTTTCTTGCAAAAACTCATCCGTCAGGGTGTCCCTTTAAAGTGAGAGATGGACAACAAAAGGTCATCAGAGAAGAACTACACACACACAAAATGGTAAAGAAATCAATGAATAAAAAATATATCTTTTTAAAAACCCAACAATATTGCATAAATAAAGGCTTCAACCCACAACGGTCAAAGTTGGACTTGACTATCACATCGTTAAAACAAACAAACCCCGCCTAGTGTCCATCTCCCGCGGGCATACACTTTCACTTTTCATGCTTCCCCAATTTCAATGAAAAAACTATCATTTTACGCATATTCTAATCCACTCCCTCTATCCACCATCTACCCCCTCCACAAACATCAGTAACAATCATTATGACAAGAACTCCCACGCATTACAGAAACATATTTTGAAAAGAAAGAAAAGAAGGAATAGTAAGGTGGGGAGGGAGGGTGTGTGTGTGTGTGTGTGTGTGATCGAAATACTGTGTGGGTGGGGGGGGGGGGGGGGGGGGGGGGGGGGGGGGGGGGGGGGGGCAGCGCAGAATCTGTTTGGCCAAACTTGATTAAGCAAACTTGTTGTTTATTCTGAGCGCAAAATTTACATTTTTATATGATTTGTTTTCTTTGTTCTCCTTTGCTTTATCAACCATAGTCTTTAGCTTACTTAATAAACAGCGTCAGGGGGGAGTAATTACGGTTATGGGGGTGGAAAGTGGGGAGGGAATTGCAAAATGGGAAGAGGATGGGGTAAAGGGGGGAGGGGAGGAGCCGGGGAGAGAGGTGTGGTGGGGGGGGGGGGGGGGGGCAAACACATTTGTGACAGCAAAGAGTTTGTTGAGTAAACAATGCCACCGAGTTTTCACTTGTAATGAAAACATAGGGCCCTTCTTTGTTGACGATATTGCTTGAGTGTGTTTTGTTGTTGCTGCGAATTGTCCACGTCACTCCATTCCGTATAAAATAATATTCATTTAGTCGTTTAGTAAAATACCAAAGGTGTGTCATGTGTGTGTCCTTGACGCAGAGAAAGATTATTATGTTTTTAGAAAATGTCTGTACATACCATTTCACTTTTTTTTAAATATCAGATTACCATTTTCTGTTATTTAAGATCGGTCATCAAAATACTGATGGCTCTAATTGTCCATTTATGATTCTGATAACGTTGTGAATGATTGTATAAGCCTTTTTTTGTTGTTGATCCCAGTCACATCGCTGTCGAACTCCAAGCGCTGTCTAATTACTCCAGAAGGACACTGTCTCTAAATGGCCTAGAAAACGAGATTTTTAATTTTCTTAATTATTTGAGACGGCTAAAAACATTCCAACTGGTATTGATAGTTTATAGTTTATGATGTTTAAGAAGTATTGCAGTAAATTATCGCCACTTATAACCTGATCAACATGAAGATATAACCGTTCGAAGATATAATTGTACGTAAATTCTGTCTTTTAACGGATATATCTTTCTATTGTATCTGTCCCGGAGAGAGAGAGAGAGAGAGAGAGAGAGAGAGAGAGAGAGAGAGAGAGAGAGAGAGAGAGAGAGAGAGAGAGAGAGAGACAGAGACAGAGAGACAGAGAGACAGAGACAGAGAGACAGAGAGATACAGAGACAGAGGAGCGGAGTTGCAAATTAAATTCAATTGTTTCAAGTATTGGTAAAGGTAAAGATGCGCCCCCCTCCTCCATTTCTCGGTTGTTTCCACTTTTTCCATCTTGCCTTTCTTACTGCAGATTGAGTACTTCATCCTCGATAAAAAAAAATTAAAAAAACAATAATATAGGGAGAAATAATACAAACGAAAATATCTACAAAACCCCTGTCCTGCCAAATATTTCTTTTTATGGACTCAGAAATACATCCTCCCTGAATCATGATCCAAACTAGCCGTGTTCTAAAAATCAATAACTCCAGACCAAAACAACACACCCCCACAAACCAAAAAAAAAGATTCACCACCGCAGCTACTTAATCAAACACAAATCGATTAAGCTCCTAACATTCTCATATAAAAACACACTGAAGAGGTCCTGTCTGTGTACCCACCAAGCCTTGAAGTGAAATATCCAAGCTAAGTGAAGACGTTTTGTCTCTGTGAATCTCTTGATTGTGGACAAAATTCTAAGGTATTAACACTCTTCCAGAGGCACACGCACCACCACTGTCACGCCGTCTTGTAGTGGGGGCTTAGCTTGGAGTTTCCCAGCTGATCAAATAGCATCTTGCGCGAAGATGGCGTCCACAATGTGACAGGAAAGAGGAAGAGGAAGGTCCAAAAAGGCAGCAGTGTGGGGAATGTCCCTAATAAGACCACCTGGCCTTAACATGAAAAACAAAGCATGACAAAGTATCACACATTTGAACATTTGGCTTGGTTGTTGTCCTTTGCCGATCGTAGATCGCAAAGGAGTATGTTTTAGTTCGAGTTTGTTTCTTTGTTTGTTTTGTTGTTGTTTTTGTGTGTGGGTTTTTTCTGTCTGTCCCAAGGATATCTCCCGAACCGCTTGACCGAATCGCTTCAAATTTTGTGTGGTGGTGTGTCACCATGAGCGGAAGGCACCCGCGCAAAACATTTTGCCGTCGTGACCTTGACCTTGTTGTTGTTGTTGTTGTTGTTGTTGTCGTTGTTGTTGTTGTTGTTGTTGTTGTCGTAGCCTGGCTTAAAAGAATCCAGGGATCATCCCAACAGCTGAAGCACTTGAACATTATGGTACAAATGCACCAGAAAGGGATGAGACCATTACGTGTGTGACCGTTTTTTATTACCCCGGCACGTGGGCAGCCACACTCCGACTTCGGAGGAGCTTGGTTCACTAAGCCATATTTGAATCGAGAAAAAGAAGATTTTACAACTGGCATCGTCATTTAAAATATAAAAACTAAAAACAATGCCATTTCTGCTCGCTTCCTCGCTTGCATAAATAATACTGGCTGATTTTAGGCAGCATTTTGACCACCCCTACCCCTCCCTATAGAAAAGTGGCACCAAGAACAATAGTCTCCAGAGAAAAAACACCATGGTAGAGGGAGCGCTTAAACCTGCGACCGAACTATGAAACAGGGGAGGCGCCGCGCTCAATTAGACTTTAAACCAACCAGAGAGAGAGAGCGTGCACCACATTTGAATCACAGCTGGCGAGAGAGACGGTTCGCCCTTCTTTGTTCCCTGTTGTGAGGCAGGGCTTTTCTGACGAGCAAGACCCGATCCCTGGGATCGGTTGTTTTCCATTTAACTTCCTCATAGCAGGATGCTTTTAGGGACAAGTTCATGTAGCAGGGCTTAACTCTTCCAAAAAAAATTGTTTTGGTGTTTGGTATATTCTAGTCACAGAGACTTATCACTGTGGAATTCGCAAGTGCAGCGCCTACCCAATATTATTATTTGGGGGGGGGGGGGGGGCACATGGCGAGGAGTGGGGCTGTGGGCACACTTGGAAAACCTAGCTATCAATTTGGCCATGCCAGGCAGCGGGATTTCTCCCTGCTCTTACCGACTTTCAACTGCCGTGGGAGTTTTACGTGCGTAAAGCGCACGGGTCAGACTAACTTTAAGTCCCCATCCGAAGGACTGGACGTTCAGTTCGATTTGTATGGGGAAAAAACAGCTGAAGAAATCTGACCTGGGTCTACTTTCTCCGGGACACTATTGTCCATGGTCTCACTATTCTAGGGGGGGTCAACGCTTTTCATAACACCACCGGCTGTGATTGTACACAGGGTGACTAAACAAAAATGCAGCCCACAAAATCGGTCATACAAAATTTAATAATCAAGCTTTTTCGTGTTTTAAAGAACCCCCCACATCACGTGGCACATTCACTCTTTTGCTTGGAAGAGTTCTGGGGATTTCGTAAGAAATTTTCTCACCAGCTATAAGAGGGAAAACACGTGAAAACCATGATTTTGGTATACTTACCGGGTTACACTGTGGCGGTACCATAGCCGATGAGGTTTATCCGAGGCGTGGTTACTGCTACACCTATCTGTATTGTTAAAAAATCGGGACTTGACTGGTGTTGCACTGCCTTCGGGCATTGCCTCCAGTATTGTTCCCACCATCTTTGTATCTACAAATGTCCCATATGTTACCTCGGAAACTGTTACTTTTTGGATCTCTCCGAGGCGTATTATTGGAAAAATACAATGCTTGGAACATTTCGTGCATTGGATCTTCTTTACAAACCTGAAAAGCCAATCAAAGCGATAGCTTTATTAATAACCCTTGCATATATATATATATAGTATGAAAGAAAATCTCAGTGAATAGTCAGCTCCGTACCCCTACTCTGAAGGACTAAAAAGTTAGTGCATTTGAAATGCAGAACAGTTTGC
>CM065691.1:20733591-20736091 GCA_017654935.2 Phymorhynchus buccinoides
AAGAAATTCACACAACCTCTGATAATTGTATATGTGAAATCTCTCTCTCTCTATCTCACTCTGTCACTCTCTCTCTCTCTTTATCTCTCTTTCTCACACACACACACACACACACACACACACACACACACACAACACACACACACACCACACACACACACCACACACACACACACACACACACGCGCGCGCGCGCCGCGCGCGCACACACACGTTAAATACCAGACATACATACAAACCCATTAAAAAATACGCTAGCTGACGTTTGGTTTTTCTTGTAAGATTGGTTCGACCCAGTGAGACAATGCCACTGCAGGGGAAATCATCCTGGCAGCAACAGGTTAAAGTGACTGTAACTACTACAAAGTTGAAGGAAGAGGCTTTAAAACGGTTTCTCTTCTTCTTCTTCTTTTTTAGTCCTAGAGCTAAAAGTCATCAATATGCATGGCTTCTGTCCTTGGTTGGTTTTACAGCTTAAAGAGAATGGAATAGCTGTGAGTGTGTGTGTGTTGTGTGTGTGTGTGTGTGTGTGTGTGTGTGTGTGTGTGTGTGTGTGTGTGTGTGTGTGTGTGTGTGTGTGTGTGCTGTGTGTGTGTGTGTGAGAGAGAGAGAGAGAGGACAGAGACAGATAGAGAAGACCACAGCAGAGAAGGAGAGAGAGAGAGAGAGAGACACACAGTTTTAACCAAGGAAACATGATTTAAGCAATACAATGCTTTTTTCCACCCAGCCCTGGGGTAAAGAGAACGTTTCAATAACAAGTACAAACAAACGCATGCACAAACGTGAAAAGGCCAAATGGGTTTACACCAAACAAACAAAAAAGAAAGGAGGGGAATAAGGGGGAGAGGAGGTATACTGAAGAGAGAGAGAGAGAGAGAGAGAGAGCGAAAACGGAGAGGGAGAGAGAGAGAGAGATGGGGTGGGGGGTGGGGGGTGGCAAGAGGAAAGCAACGTTTTCCTCAGTTAAGTCTAGGGACCTACAGAGCAATGACCATAAACCCCTGTCAGAGAGAGAGAGGGTGGGGGGAGAGAGAGTGTGAGAGAGGAGAGAGAGAGAGAGAGAGAGGAGATGAGAGGACTGAAGAGAGAGAAGATGGAGAGAGAGCGAGGGGGAGAGCGAGAGAGAGAGAGAGAGAGAGAGAGGAGAGAGAGAGAGAGAGAGAGAGAGAGACGAAACATGTATTTAACCAGGGAAACATGAGATAAGCAATACAATGCTTTTTTCCACCCAGCCCTGGGGTAAAGAGAACGTTCAATAACAAAGTTAACTAACGCATGCACAAAGTGAAAAGGCAAATGGGTTACACCAAACAAACAAAAAAGAAAGGAGGGGGAATAAGGGGGAGAGGGAGGGTATACTGAAGAGAGAGAGAGAGAGAGAAGAGAGAGAGAGAGAGAGAGAGAGAGAGAGAGAGAGAGGAGATGGGGGTGGGGGTGGGGGGGGTGGCAAGAGGAAAGCAACGTTTTCCTCAGTTAAGTCTAGGACCTACAGAGCAATGACATAAACCCCTGTCAGAGAGAGAGAGGGTGGGGGGAGAGAGAGTGTGAGAGAGAGAGAGAGAGAGGAGAGAGAGAGAGAGAGACGAGAGAGAGAGAGAGAGAGAGAGAGAGGAGAGAGACAGAGCGGGGGCAGGGGGGGGGGGTGTTAGAAAAAAGCAACGTTTTCCTCAGTTCAGTCTAGGCCCTACAGACCAATGACAGAAATCCCTGTCGTTGCTTTTCAAATGGGATGACAGTTGTTTCCCTTTGCATGTTTCATAATTGTTGTCCTTTGCTCCAGTACGAAGGAATATATGTTTGTCTCGGTTTGTTTTTCTATGTTTGTTTGTTCGTTTTTGTTTGTGGGTGTCGGTCGCAAGGCTGTCTTGTGAACCGTTTGGACAGAATCGCTTCAAATCGGGAGTGCCGTGTTCTGTCACCAAGAGTAGAAGATATCCGTGAACAACATGTTTACTTTAATTAGAACCTTGCTGAACTTGAACTTGAAGTTTGACCCCTGAAAACGTAAATGTCTTCTCGTTGGCCATATCTTTCTGCATCCCATGGCCATATCTTCTGCATTCCCATGGCCATATCTTTCTGCATCCCATGGCCACCATCTTTCTGCATCCCATGGCCATATCCCATGGCTCCTATTTCTGCATCCCATGGCCATATCTTTCTGCATCCCATGGCCATATCTTTCTGCATCCCATGGCCATATCTTTCTGCATCCCATGGCCATATCTTTCTGCATCCCATGGCCATATCTTTGACATCCCATGGCCACATCTTTCTGCATGGCCATATCTTTCTGCATCCCATGGCCATATCTTTCTGCATCCCTCTGGCCATATCTTTCTGCATCCCATGGCCATATCTTTCTGCATCCCATGGGCCATATCTTTCTGCATCCCATGGCCATATCTTTCTGCATCAGACATGGCCCAACTTTCTGAATTCCATTTCTGCATCCCATGGTCCATATCTTTGTCTAATATGGGGGTGGGGGTTCTGC
>CM065691.1:20743591-20746091 GCA_017654935.2 Phymorhynchus buccinoides
GACGGACCAGACAAAAACAATAGCTCCGCGAACCTTCGGCTCGGGGACTAATAATCACGCCCCAACCCTTTTTTTTCTTCTACCCTCCTTGTTTTGGTGTTTTTGAAGTTTCATCATGGGTAGAGCTGATATTGCAATATCTCCAGGATCGACCCACTATCTTTACATTTAGAAATGTCCCATAAATGCATCTGTACCAGGCCGGAGGATGTTAAAAACCTACCGGATCACGTGTCAAGATCACGGGTTTCACGCGTTTTCCCTCTTATAGTTGGTAAGAAATCTTGTTTTGACCAGGTTTTACTCCCATACAAATGCCCCCAAATTGAAAACGAAACATTATTTTAAAGGGCAGACTCAATTTCAAGTTGGGGGCATTTGTATATGGGTCACAGCTACTCACAACAAAACCAAGGGACTTAATCGTGGTGGGTCAGTGTATCTTTAAATCCACTTTTCTTCTAAGCCCACCCCCGTTGCAATATTCACACGAAACGCCAGCATGAAGTGCTTTTCATTGTTGATGGACACGATTCTAACCTATCATAACCATTGGGGGTCCAGGGGTTGCCCCCCTTTGCCCACATAAATGGCCCCAATCCCAGAAAGGCAGAATCAATAGTTTTCACAGAGCTGCAAGCCACGGAGAGAGAGAGAGAGAGGGGGAGAGAGAGAGAGAGAGAGAGAGAGGAGAGAGAGAGAGAGAGAGAGAGAGAGAGAGAGAGAGAGAGAGAGAGAGAGAGAGAGAGAGAGAGAGAGAGAGAGGAGGGAGGGGGAGAGGGAGAGAGAGAGAGAGAGAGAGAGAAAGAGAGAGAGAGAGAGGGGGGGGGGAGAGAGAGAGAGAGAGAGAGGGGGGAGAGAGGGAGAGAGAGAGAGAGAGATTAGAGAGAGGGAGGGGGAGGGTGTGTGAGAGAGGGGGGGAGAGAGAGAGAGAGAGAGAGAGAGAGAGAGAAAGAGAGAGAGATAGATAGATATAGAGAGAGAGAGATGGAGAGATAGCACATGCACACGCACGCGCACACAAAAATACACACACACACACACACACACACACGCGCGCGCGCGCGCGCGCGCGCGCGCGCACACACGCACACACAGACAGACAGACAGACAGACAGACACACACACACACACACACACACACACACACACACACACACACACACACACACACACAGACACACACACATACACACACACACACACACACACACACACACACACACACACACACACACACACACACACACACACACACACACACACACACACACACACACACACACACACACACACACACACACACACACACACACACACACACACACACACACACACACACACACACACGCGCGCGCGCGCGCGCGCTATATTTGATAATCTCACCACCGATTCATCCCTTTTTACATTAATCTTACGTCGGAGACGAAAAGACAAACACAAAATCGATGCCAAAAAAGATTGAGAAGCGATGGAGGAGAAAGAGAGAAGAAAAAACGAAGAAACGGACAACAAAAAGATGGGAGAAAGAAAGAAAGAAAGAAAATGAGAGGAAGAAAGAAAGAAAGAAAGAAAGAAAGAAAGAAAGAAAGAAAGAAAGAAAGAAAGAAAGAAACAGAGAAAGACTGAAAGAAAGAAAAGGAGAATGTAGACCTAAAGGAAAGACCCTGAGGAAGGCATGGATTAAACAAACAAAAAGAAACAAATAGTTTTCTCCTTTGAGCTCTTCCGAAATCTGAATGTGAGCGGCTGAATGCAACGGGGAGACCAGTGAAAACTGAAAACCGGATGTCGGTGGCCTGCACATTAATCCACTCTCTCTCTCTCTCTCTCTCTCTCTCTCTCTCTCTCTCTCTCTCTCTCTCTCTCTCTCTCTCTCTCTCTCTCTCTCTCTCTCTCTCTCTCTCTCTCTCTCTCTCTCTCTCTCTCTCTCTCACACACACACACACACACACACACACGCTAGATTTTGGAGTGTAGAAATGAAACCCGTCGAAATTTAAAAAACAAGGGCGTCGCCGAGCGGCAGACATGTCCGTCACCAGCAATGCCACGCACTTGCGACACCCCGTATCAGTCACATCCTGACACAAAATTGGAAGGGATTTTGTCTTCTAGTTCACGAGATACAGCTTGAAGAAGAAACATATAGCGCAAAGAAGGAAATTTCAGTTTTCAAGGTCACACTTCAAGGACAAGATCAGCATGGTGATAATGTATGCTCGGATGTGTTCTTCTCTAGGGTATACAGTACCACACACAATCTGAAGCGCTTCTGTCAAGTACAAATGTGGAAAATATGGCTTAAAACCCAATTTGTAGACCCCTACCACTTTCAAGGCCTACCGATCTCCCAGACCTTGATCGGTATGCCACCATCAGAACGGGCATAAGCCAAAGTACCTACATGCCAAATTTGAATACTCTAACACCAACGGTGTGGGAGTTATGGCCCCTTAAATATTTTCGGTTTTCAAGGTCGTACGCCAAGGTCAAGGTC
>CM065691.1:20751091-20764448 GCA_017654935.2 Phymorhynchus buccinoides
TTTTAATGGCAAAAGTGCGAGATGTCATTCTACACTCCCACCGAATGCATAGACATTCGCTGCCACGTACCCTGTCGTATGAAAAAATGTATCGTGTAAATTCTTCGCTCGCTACTATGAGTTAGCATTTGCGACATTAAGGATAAACGACAAATTTCACTTTTTCCGTATTTGAAACACTTTTCCGTACTCAAATCGTTCATATTTCATGAAATTACGGGGAAAAGTGAAATTTAAAATTTTTCGCTCAATGTCGCAAATGCCGCAAATGCTAAGTCTCATAGTAGCGAGCGAAGAATTTACACGATGCTACTTTTTTTCATACGACATACCCTGCCATGTGTTTAAGAAAAACAAATTAGAGCTTTTGCCACCGCTTCTGCCGTTAATAGGAATGCATGTGCACTCGACAAAAATGTTATTTCCCTCTTGTCGATTAACATGCAGCGGGCAACCAAGAACGTCAAAAATATACATGGTGCTGGAAGACTTCTTTGGAGGTATTAAGTTGTTGTTTCCATTTGCATTGCAGATGCCATTACCTGTCCCCCAGTTCTGTTCCTTCAGCCTCATGACATCACCGTCTGCCACCCACACCGACAGTGTCATGTCACCAGGGATGTCACCATGACACCACCGTCTGCCACCCACACCGACAGTGTCATGTCACCAGGAGTGTCACCATGACACCACCGTCTGCCACCCACACCGACAGTGTCATGTCACCAGGAGTGTCACCATGACACCACCGTCTGCCACCCACACCGCCAGTGTCATGTCACCAGGGATGTTACCATGACACCACCGTCTGCCACCCACACCGCCAGTGTCATGTCACCAGGGATGTCACCATGACTCCACTGTCTGCTACCCACACCGACCACACTGACCGAGCCACTGGGGATGTCATCGAGAACATTGACGATGACGATAACACCAGGAGTCTTACTGTAACGGTAGGCTTTTCATTCTTGACGGGCCGCCACACTAGGCCTTACGGTCTGAACGTGGAGTCTTTCGGATGAGACGATAAACTGAGGTGCCATGTGCCCATGCACTTAGCACACGCTAAACCCAGTGGCAACGACAAATTTATTTGGTCAAAATTTACCCACCCCCCACCCTTTCCTTCCTCATCAGTCACACAAAAATCGCATGCAAAAAAAAACAATTATTGGGTGGCGCGCCTCTGGCTGCGACGCGCTCTCCAGGTGGGAGTAACCCGAATTTCACAGAGACGCCTCTAATACCTAATACATTTGTATGCATGATAATGGCATGATCCTCGTGAATTTTAACTGCCTAAATGATTCTGATGAAATCCTACTAGTTTGTTTTTCACTATATTGTTTTGGAGTTCCTGTACACGAGTCTCGTCTTTATTTTTGTATTTTATTTGACATGTATTGTGGTCTACTTGCGTTCTAGTGAGCGGGGTAGTAGAAAGCGCATGGGACTGAAGCATTTCACCCCAATTATCTCTCGGCAAACATCGTCACAAAGCACGGCATTCAGATCGAATCGTATGCCCATCTGAGCCCTTTGCAAAACTGGGTGGGATTGCTTAAAAGAGGATCGTCTCATGGTCAGAAATCTGACTGAAATCCTATTGCTGTGACATTTCATGAGCACAATTAAGTTTGGGTTGCTTTTTTAATTAGTACCCATGCCGATAATTGGGGTTGGCTTCTTACGTCCGTCCCATTCGCGTTTTTTACCCCGTCTTCCCCTCAAATTTTTATTTTTGTTTTATTTTATTTGATCCATGTATTGAGTCTACTTTAGTTTTAGTGAGCTGTGCCCTATAGAATTATTTTTAGACTGAAGCTATTTCACATGGATCGGGACTCGGCAGACATCGTCACAATAGCACGGCATTGTGATCGAATCGTATGCAGTGTACCTGGCCCTGTGCAAAACTGGGTGGGATTGCTTAAAAGAGGATTGTCTCAAAACGGTCAGATTTTCTGATGTAAATCCTATTGCCTGTGACATCTCAACAGGAGCACAATTACGTTACCAAGCGCTCGGCGTTTTTTTATTTTATTTTGTATTAATAGTTTGTGAATGGCGAAGTTATCCCACAATGCTGCAAGTTTTCCATTTGTAAGTTTTTTTCTTGATCAAGTTCAATGCCAGAACTAAGTGTATTGACCTGATCCATTTCAATTATCAATTTTCTATTGAATCGCACCAATTTCTATTTACATATTAAAGTCACCAATCCAAATACAAAGCATAAAAGGTTGTGGGGTTTTTACGTACGCAGTGAGGCTTTATACTGAACATTCTCTGCCCCTGTCTAGTGCACTGCTTTGCGAACGCCACCTACTTAAGATCATCGCCCTTGTCTGTCAGGAACTAGTAGTATATAGCCACAGAAAATTCTGTCCCTGACTAGTCACTAGGTGGCATGGTCAAATCAGTCCGAAAATTATTGCCCTTTCGTACCGCCAAGACGTAGTACAAATCCCCATTCAGTTATGAATAGGGCAAAATTTATATAATTATGTAACTGTGGTAAGAGAAAATAGCTAAAGGGGAAGAGAAGCTCAACGTTGTTTTTTTTATAAATCATTAATTTCTCCGTACGAGGCGACGGTTGTTGTACCTGGCTAAAAGACTACAGGGATCATCCCAACTAGAGGACCTAACCCCAACAGCTGAAGCACTTGAACACTATGGTACGTGTGCACCAGCTAGGGATGAGAACATTACGTGTGTGTGACCGTGTTTTGATTACCCGGCCCGCCACGTGGGCAGCCATGCACGAAAGTGGACATTGCAATAAATCCACAACCAAAAATGGTGGTCAAAGACAAACTTTGAAGTGGAAGTACTTAGTTCTATGTCGTCTCCCCTTGTGGTCAAAGACAAACTTTAAACTGGAGGTATTTAAAGTGTTCCTGTTGGTCTTCCCGTTGCAGACAGCATGGAGAGAGAGCCGGTTCCTGCCGTTCTGTTCCTTCATCGTCCCGACACCACTGGGGACAGTCCACACCCCAGGACACCGACCCAGGATGTCATCGACGATAACAACGGCGATGACAGCGTTTTACTGTAAAGGTAGGCAATATGCTATATATGTTTTCAGACAATAGCTGAATCATTGAAGAGGATACATCTTACATCAATAACTATGAGAATAACGCTTAGTTTTCAAAATTATTGTACTGTATGGGGAAAAACACTTTGGCTAGGTAATTGTTGACAAAGCATTGTCTTCCCGTTGCAGATATTACGCGCATGGGGCCGTTTCTTCCGTTTAATTCCGTCAGCAGCCTGAAGCCAATGTCTGTGATCCACCGCCAGGACGGACACTGGGGCGGGCCATGTGGGGCAATGACCACCACGCCAGGCTTTGGACAGCCAGGACGGACACTGGGGCGGACCATGTGGGACGATGACCACCACGCCAGGCTTTGGACAGCCAAGGTAGGCTCCTGCTTCTTCCTTGTGCTCATCAGACACAAGTTCCTAGTGGCGGTGGTGGTGGTGGTAATAGTAGTAGTAGGCTTATTAGAAGGCGTAGCTGTAGTAGTAGTTGAAATAGTTGTAGTAGTAGTTGTTGCCAGCAGCCAAGGTAGGCTCCTGCTTCTTCCTTGTGCTCATCAGACAAGTTCCTAGTGGTGGTGGTAATAGTAGTAGGCGTATTAGTAGGTGTAGTTGTAGTAGTAGTTGAAATAGTTGTAGTAGTAGTTGTTGCCAGCAGCCAAGGTAGGCTCCTGCTTCTTCCTTGTGCTCATCAGACACAAGTTCCTAGTGATGGTGGTGTGGTGGTGGTAATAGTAGTAGTAGGCTTATTAGAAGGCGTAGTTGTAGTAGTAGTTGAAATAGTTGTAGTAGTAGTTGTTGCCAGCCTCCAAGGTAGGCTCCTGCTTCTTCCTTGTGCTCATCAGACACAAGTTCCTAGTGGTGGTGGTAATAGTAGTAGTAGGCGTATTAGTAGGTGTAGTTGTAGTAGTAGTTGAAATAGTTGTAGTAGTAGTTGTTGCCAGCAGCCAAGGTAGGCTCCTGCTTCTTCCTTGTGCTCATCAGACACAAGTTCCTAGTGATGGTAGTGGTGGTGGTATAGTAGTAGTAGGCGTATTAGTAGGTGTAGTTGTAGTAGTAGTTGAAATAGTTGTAGTAGTAGTTGTTGCCAGCAGCCAAGGTAGGCTCCTGCTTCTTCCTTGTGCTCATCAGACACAAGTTCCTAGTGGTGGTGGTGGTGGTAATAGTAGTAGTAGGCGTATTAGTAGGCGTAGTTGTAGCAGTAGTAGTAGTTGCCTGCAGCCAAGGTAGGCTCCTGCTTCTTCCTTGTGCTCATCAGACAAGTTCCTAGTGATTATAGTGGTGGTAATAGTAGTAGTAGGCGTATTAGTAGGCGTAGTAGTAGTTGAAATAGTTGTAGTAGTAGTAGTGTAATAGGACTAGAAGTGGGCCTCTCGGCCCTTTTACGCCCTTCCTTGATTGCTTAATTTGATTAAGTTTCACAATGATTGCGCAAACCTAAGCTAAACTAGATTAATTAATTTATAAAAGTTTTGGAATGGACTTTCATTTTTAATCATCAAAAAACTTGAAAGCTCTTATCATATTGGGATCCTGGTCCAGAAGCTTTTTAAAAGTGTTAATATTAGGTGCCTGTTTGATGTTAGTTGGTAAGTTATTCCAATGTTGAACAATCCTGTTAGAAAAGAAACATTTTCGTTTGTTAGTATTTGAACTTCTTAAAAATAACTTGTCCATACTATTTCTTGTTTTATCCATTGTATTCTTGACGAAGAAATCACTGAACTCAATATCATCAGAATTATTTATAATTTTATATACCTGTATGAGATCTCCTCTGAGTCTTCTTCCCTTGAGAGAAGGCAAATTAAGAAATTATAATTTTCTTTGTAGTTCTTGTTTTTACAGTAGTTGTGTTTTGTAGTTGTTGCCTGCAGTCGTCGTGGACAACTCTGCCTTCCATAATCTTCGTCCGCGAAGCAAAACCACGAGTAGTTGCAGTAGTTGATCTTGTAGTAGTTGAAATAGTTACAATAGTTGTTGTAATAGTCATAGTAGTTGAAATAGTTGTTTGTAGTAGTTGAAATAGTTATAGTAGTTGTTGTAGTTGTAGTAGTTGAAATAGTTATAGTAGTTGTAGTAGTTGAAATAGTTATAGTAGTTGTAGTAGTTGAAATAGTTATAGTAGTTGTAGTAGTTGAAATAATTATAGTAGTTGTAGTAGTTGAAATAGTTATAGTAGTTGTTGTAGTTGAAATAATTATATTAGTTGTAGTTGTAGTTGAAATAGTTATAGTAGTTGTTGTTGTAGTTGAAATAGTTATAGTAGTTGTTGTAGTTGTATAGTAGTTGTAGTTCTTGTGGTAGTTGAAATATAGTAGCAGTTGTCGTTGTAACAGGCTTTTCATCAGTCCAGGGACCTCATGGCGACAATATTTAGTTATGCATAGTAAACCCGACTGCTCCATCAGGCGATTTGAATTTAGGTTGCAACAAGCGTACAAGAATATTTTAACAAATTAAACGAACATTTTAAAGGTGGACCCTGGCGGATGAGGTTTTGCAAAAAACACGTAGAAATCACCAGAGAGACGGCCTTTTCAAGGATCGGAACACTCACTTTGCTCTGGTTTCCTAGAAACCAGGCCGTCAAAACGGCGATTCCTCCTTGGCGGAGTTGCCGGAGAGAGGTCATTTTGGACGGGGTGGGTGGAGGACATTCATGGTTGAAGCTTTTTCTTTTTTGTAGTGCAGTAAAAAAAAAAAAAACGGAGCTATTTCCTTTGTTGTGAGCAAAACGCCTTTTGGTAAACTGCATACAAACTGTATAGAACTTAGGCTTGTATTGTGGAAATTTCGTGCAAGCGATTTGGTCTAACTCAGGCAGCCATTGGGTGAAAGAATTTGACTTCCAGCACCTTCGCCAAGGAGGAATCGCCGATTTGACGGTTTGATTTCTAGGAAACCAGAGCAAAGTGAGTGTTGCAACTCTGTAAAGTGTGTTTTCCTGGTGATCACGACGTCTTTCTTGCAAAAACTCATCCGTCAGGGTGCCCCTTTAAAGAATTTTGATTCTTTTAGTAATTCCCCGACAATGCAATTACCGAGTCCTAATTAGTTTTTTGACTGGGTTGGATTTCAGGCCTGATGAAAAGGGCAGCTGTGCAGAGCTCCTCTTCAAAGTCCATTACCATCTCCACATCCGCAAAGCATCTCTACGTGAGGAAAGATCTCCATGTCCGCAAATCATCTCTGTGTGGAAAGATATCCATGTCCTAAAAACATCTCTACGTGTGGAAAGATCTCCATGCCCGCAAAACATCTCTGTCTGCAATCACCATCTCCATGTCCGCAAAACATCTCTGTGTGGAAAGATCTCCATGCCCGCAAAACATCTCTACGTGTGGAAATATCTCCATGTCCGCAAAACATCTCTACATGTGGAAAGATCTCCATGCCCGAAAAACATCTACGTGTGGAAAGATCTCCATTGTCTGCAAAACATCTCTACACGAGGAAAGATCTCCATTGTCTGCAAAACATCTCTACACGAGGAAAGATCTCCATGTCCGCAAGACATCTCTACATGTAGAAAGATCTCCATGCCCGCAAAACATCTACATGTGGAAAGATCTCCATGCCCGCAAAACATCTCTACGTGTGGAAAGATCTCCATGCCCGAAAAGCATCTCTGTCTGCAATCACCATCTCCATGTCCGCAAAACATCTATGTGTGGAAAGATCTCCATGTCCGCAAAGCATCTCTACGTGTGGAAAGATCTCCATGTCCGCAAAACATCTCTACGTGAAGAAAGATCTCCATGTCTGCAAAACATCTGTCTGCAATCACCTTCTCCATTGTCTGCAAAACATCTGTCTGCAATCACCATCTCCATTGTCTGCAAAACATCTCTACGTCTGCAATCACCATCTCCATTGTCCGCAGAACATCTCTACGTCTGCAATCACCATCTCCATTGTCCGCAGAACATCTCTACGTCTGCAATCACCATCTCCATTGTCCGCAGAACATCTCTACGTCTGCAATCACCATCTCCATTGTCCGCAGATCATCTCTACGTCTGCAATCACCATCTCCATTGTCCGCAGAACATCTCTACGTCTGGAACCACCATCTCCATTGTCCAAAGAACATATCTTCTGCAATCATCTCTATTGTGCAGAAAACATCTACGTCTGCAATCACCATCTCCATTGTCTGCAGAACATCTCTACGTCTGCAACCACCATCTCCATTGTCCGCAAAACATCTCTACATGCGGAAACGACTTCCTAAGTGGAAACGTCTCTACTTGGAGAAACTTCTCGGATGATGTATTTAAGCATAGTGTTTCCAAGGTAATCCTGCTTTCCATTTGTTCTCATGTCATTTAGTTGCTTTTAGACTTTACTGCTACCCTTACTGGTTCTCTCTGTCTTGTCTGTGTCTCTCTCTCTCTGTCTCTCTCTCTTCTCTCTCTCTCTCTCTCTCTCTCCCTCTCCCAGGGCTGGGTGGAAAAAAAGCATTGTATTGCTTATCTCGACATGTTCCCTGGTTAAATAAAATTTTGTTCTCTCTCTCCCTCCCCCTCTGTCTCCCTCTGTCTGTCTGTCTCTCTCTCTCTCTCTCTCTCTCTCTCTCTCTCTCTCTCTCTCTCTCTCTCTCTCTCTCTCTCTCTCCCATGGCTGGGTGGAAAAAGTATTGTATTGCTTATCTCATGTTCCCTGGTTAAATAAAATTTATCTCTCTCTCTCTCTCTCTCTCTCTCTCTCTCTCTCTCTCTCTCTCTCTCTCTCTCTCTCTCTCTCTCTCTCTCTCTCTCTCTCTCTCTCCAAACACACTCTATCTTGTCTATAGAGGTGAGGGCAGGCTTGGGAAACTAGCTTCCGTAACGTAGGGGAAGATGGGGGGAAATGCCAGCCTGTCTTGTTCTTCTCTGTTTCGAAATTATCTCCCTTAGGGTCCTACATGATAATGCATTTATAAATGATATAGGCAATGCGTTTTTCCTGAACCATTATATGGGTGAAAGACGATCAGGATTTATAGCCACGTGTTCTGTGTTTTATGTACCTTTATTATTTACTGTGGTGACAGTCCTGAGAAGAGCATTGCTGTTGACGGGACTAAAACAATGTACAAGATTAACAAGCGCGAAATCGCAATAGTTTGTGGCACGCGGTCTATTTTTACCACTCCAATCATGAGTCATCTCCCCTGGCTTTTCAATAATTTTAATCTGTAAACCAGAATGTTATCTCTGCACCATTTCGTAACTTTTTATATCTTTTGGAAAACATTTAAAACTATGTATCCTACTTATGCTCATCAAAAGAAGCACCGCATACTCGTCGTGTCTGTTGTAGTGTCTGTATTACGTATGTTTATTATTTTGTACGCTTTTAAAATACATCGTTTTAAAGAGCGGCCTCAATTATTTTGAAGTGTAGCCTCGATTTGAAGTGCGACAATTTTGTCAAAATGTGCGACAATTTTGGACCGACCGACAGACAGACCGACCGACCGACAAAGTGAGTTATAGGTTTGTGGCTTGAGCCACAAACAAAAACCAATAACAGATAGGACTGTAAACAATTTAAAAATCGAATAAATGAATGCACGGTCTTTATTGCAATGCTTTATTCACCAGTCAGGGGTTGTACATTGAAATGCTCTGCATTATCCTATAGTGTTGGGAATCCAATGCAAAATAGGATTGTCGCCAATAAATAGCAGCAGTTTGTAATTAAGCTAGACTAGCTCAAGAGCAAACGTAAATCAACCTAAGCTATTACTAAAACGTAATCCATTAAACGGTTACCCCTAATCTACCTTAAACATCAATATTATGATCACAATTGTTATTCTGGACTAGGTTATTGTTAAATTGTATTAGACTTGTGGATGTTTTAACCGGGTTTAACTTTATTATAGCTGTGGATGAGAGAGAGAGAGAGAGAGAGAGAGAGAGAGAGAGAGAGAGGGGGAGAGAGAGAGAGAGGGAGAGAGAGAGAGAGAGAGAGAGAAAGGGGGGCATGGTTTGCAGTGTATGTGAGAGAGAAACACGAAATATGAATGTTTTATTGAGGGTAAAAAGGATAAGCTACAATAGCTCTTTGCACCTTGCCCTCTTGCTCGCACATTCACACCATGCATCAAGCAAAGAAATTAAACAAAAATGACAAAAAACTGAGCACATGAAAGAATTTAAAAATAAACCAAAGGGGAAGATAATATGAGCAAAGGTGAATTTGAATTGGTGGTTTGAAGTGATTTAGAAAAAAAGGGAAACAATTATTAGACAAATGACAATTCTCCTACAGAATAATAGCACTTAAAAAATAGATAAGACGGGAATAAGAGAGAGAGGAGTGGAGAGAAATAGGGACAGAGAGAAGAGAGAGAGAGAGAGGAGTAGAGAGAGATAGGGACACAGAGAGAGAGAGAGAGAGAGAGAGAGAGAGAGAGAGAGAGAGAGAGAGAGAGAGCGTGTTGAGCGTGTTTGTGCGAGCGTGCCGTCCACTTCCCACGTTTTACTCTTGCTCCTATGTTTTTAGTTTTCCTTCATCACTGTAGCTGATCATTTCTATCACCTTTCTTTTGTCATTGTTTTCTTTTTTCTTTTTATTTCACCTTTTCTTTCACCCGAGAAAATAACTTCACCAAAACTATTTAGCAATTGAACTTGCTAAAAATTCCAATGCCACGCATTCAAAGATAAGTGTGTTTTAAAAAATAAAACTCAAAATGTAATGACACTTTGTCTTGGAAATGTTATTGAGCAAATGAAGTGTTCAATAACTGACAATTCCTGATCTTTTCTTAAAACGTCCAAGCTAGTGTTGACATGGGGGGTGCAAAGGAAGAGGGGAACGTCCACCCCTCTCACCCCCCCCCCACCCTCCTTTACACTGCAACATTCTGAATTCAATCATCCAATGTTTAAAGTCTGTAAGTTTGTTAGCAGAAAATCTCCAAATTGTCAAAATTGACCTACCCCTACCCACGTCTCCAAGCAACATTTTTGGGTCCTTTTCGAAAAATTGTGGTTGGTAGGATTGGTGGCAACATTTTATTTTGCTTTCTTGTTTCTATCTTTATTGTTCAGTAATTTCGTGTCACTTTGATTCTTCTTTGTTTACCTTTAGTTTTGCCTCTGGACCCAGGGGTGGAAGAGAAGACGTGACTGGAGTTGTGGTGTGTGTATGGATTGTGCTGTGTGTGTATATATGTGTGTGTGTGTGTGTGTGTGTGTGTGTGTGTGTGTGTGTGTGTGTGTGAGAGAGAGAGAGAGAGAGTAAAGAGAGATGACAAATTTATAATTTAATGTCGATAGCCTCACAGTCATCATGACATGGGGGGTGGGGGGCGGGGAGTAATGGAAAATAAAGAGTAAAATGCAAATCAAGCAAAGAAAAATTGACATAAAAACAAGTGAAGGAAATAAAACAAAAATGAGCACATGAAATAATTTTTAAAAATAACCCAAAGAGGATATTGAATTAAAAGCTAATATGGACAATATGAGCAATGGTGAATTTGAATTGGTGGTTTGAAGTGATTTAGAACAAAAGGGAAACAATTATTAGAGAAATGACAATTCTTCTACAAAATAATAGCACTTAAAAATAGATAAGATGGGAATAAGAGAGAGGAGTGGAGAGAGAGAGGGACAGAGAGAGGGAAAGAGAAGAGAGAGAGAGAGAGAGAGAGAGAGAGAGACGACTATGACGAGAGAGAGAGAGCAGGTAGAGAGAAGAAGAGAGAGACAAGAGAGATAGACGAGAGAGAGAGAGAAGGAAGAAGAGTGTGTCTGTGCGAGCGTGCCGTCCACTTCCCACGTTTTACTCTTGCTCCTATGTTTTTAGTTTTCCTTCATCATTGTAGCTGATCATTTCTATCACCTTTCTTTATTCATTGTTTTCTTTTTTCTTATTCACCTTTTCTTTCACCCGAGAAAATAACTTCACCAAAACTATTTAGCAATTGAACTTTCTAAAAATTCCAATGCCACGCATTCAAAGATAAGTGTGTTTTAAAAAAAAACCTCTAAAAATTTAATGACACTTTGTCTTGGAAATGTTATTGAGCAAATGAAGTGTTCAATAACTGACAATTCCTGATCTTTTCTTAAAACGTCTCAAGTTAGTGTTGACAGGGGGCGGGGTACAATGGAAGAGGGGCACGTCCACCCCTCTCACCCCCACCCCCACCCCCACCCCCCTTTACACTGCAGCATTCTGAATTCAATCATCCAATGTTTAAAGTCTAAGTTTGTTAGCAGAAAATCTCCAAATCGTCGTCACAATTGACCCACCCCTACCCACGTCCCCAAGCGACATTTTTGGGTCCTTTTCGAATAATTGTGGTTGTTACGAATGGTGGCAACATTTTATTTTGCTTTCGTGTTTCTATCTTTATTGTTCATTAATTTCGTGTCACTTTGATTCTTCTTTGTTTACCTTTAGCTTGCCTTTGGACCCAGGGGTGGAAGGGAAGATGTGACTGGAGTTGTGGTGGTGCGTGTATTGATTTTGCTGTGTGTGTGTGTGTGTGTGTGTGGGTGTGAGATGACAAATTTCATAATTTAATGTCGATAGCCTCACAGTCGTCATGACATGGGGGTGGGGGGCGGGGAGTAATGGACAATAAAGAGGGAAATGCAAATCAAGCAAAGAAAAATTGACATAAAACCATGTGAAGGAAATTAAACAAAAATGAGCACATGAAATAAAAAACCCATTTAAACCCAAAGAGGATATTGAATTAAAAGCTATGGACAATATGAGAGCAATGGTGAATTTGAATTGGTGGTTTCAAGTGATTTAGAACAAAAGGGAAACAATTATTAGAGAAATGACAATTCTTCTACAAAATAATAGCACTTAAAAATAGATAAGATGGGAATAAGAGAGAGGAGTGGAGAGAGATAGGGACAGAGAGAGGGAAGAGAGGGGAGAGAGAGAGAGAGAGAGAGAGAGAGAGGGGGGGGAGCGTGTTTGTGCGAGCGTGCCGTCCACTTCCCACGTTTTACTCTTGCTCCTATGTTTTTAGTTTTCCTTCATCACTGTAGCTGATCATTTCTATCACCTTTCTTTATTCATTGTTTTCTTTTTTCTTTTTATTTCACCTTTTCGTTCACCCGAGAAAATAACTTCACCAAAACTATTTAGCAATTGAACTTTCTAAAAATTCCAATGCCACGCATTCAAAGATAAGTGGGTTTTAAAAAAACAACCTCAAAATGTAATGACACTTTGTCTTGGAAATGTTATTGAGCAAATGAAGTGTTCAATAACTGACAATTCCTGATCTTTTCTTAAAATGTCCAAGCTAGTGTTGACAGGGGGGGGGTGTGCAATGGAAGAGGGGAACGTCCCACCCCCCACCCCCACCCCCCCCCCCCCCACCCCCCTTTACACTGCAACATTCCGAATTCAATCATCCAATGATTAAAGTCTGTAAGTTTGTTAGCATAAAATCTCCAAATTGTCAAAACTGACCCACCCCTACCCACGTCTCCAAGCGACATTTTTGGGTCCTTTTGGAAGAATTGTGGTTGGTAGGAATGGTGGCAACATTTTATTTTTCTTTCTTGTTTCTATCTTTATTGTTCATTAATTTCGTGTCACTTTGATTCTTCTTTGTCTACCTTTAGTTTTGCCTTTGGACCCAGGGGTGGAAGGGAAGACTGTGACTGGAGTTGTAGGGGTGCGTGTATGGATTTTGCTGTGTGTGTGTGGTGTGTGTGCGTGTGCGTGGTGCGTGCGTGTGTGTATGTGAGAGAGATGACAAATTTATAATTTAATGTCGATAGCCTCACAGCCATCATGACATGGGGGTGGGGGGCGGGGGGCGGGGCGTGAGTGATGGAAAATATAGAGGGAAATGCAAATCAAGCCAAAGAAAAATTGACATAAAAACAAGTGAAGGAAATTAAACAAAAATGACAAAAAATGAGCACATGAAATAATTTTTTACAAAAACCCAAAGGGGATATTGAATTAAAAGCTAATATGGACAATATGAGCAATGGTGAATTTGAATTGGTGGTTTGAAGTGATTTAAAAAAAGGGAAACAATTAACTTAGACAAATGACAAATCTTCTACAAAATAATAGCACTTTAAAAATAGATAAGATGGGAATAAGACGAGACGAGTGAGAGAGAGAGAGGGACAGAAGAGAGAGAGAGAGAGAGAGAGAGAGAGATGTGTTGTGTGCGTGCGTGCGTGTCGTCCACTTCCCACGTTTTACACCTCTAACTCGTATGTTTTTAGTTTTCCTTCATCATTGTGGCTTATCATTTCTATCACCTTTCTTTTTTCATTGTTTTCTTTTCTTCTTTATTTTCACCTTTTCT
>CM065691.1:20764948-20777448 GCA_017654935.2 Phymorhynchus buccinoides
AAAATTGTGACTAAACTCATTTGAAAATTGTGACCCAAAGTTATCTGAAATTGGTTACCATAATCTTTTCAAAATCGTATCGTTATTTATTTATTAAGATTTCCATAGCGCATACCTTTAAGCTCTATGCGCTTTACAAAATCACTAGAAAATTAAAAACAAATAGAAGGCATATAACATACAAGCACACAAAACTACATATCGAGTTTCAAAAGATTCCAAAACTTGTGGTCAGTTTTATTCACAAATATAATGTTGGCGCTTTTCCAAGAGTACTTTGATCGTTAGGAATTGTTTTTGTTTCTTTCTTTAATCTTATTTTTTGTCTTGCGCAATCTTATTATTTTTGTCTTGCTTTGTTTTACATGTTGCGTTTTTATTGTTAATCTTATCTTGCATCTGTCTTGCCTTTTGACCCATTTGTGTTAACGAGTGTGTGTGTGTGTGTGTGTGTGTGTGTGTGTGTGTGTGTGTGGTGTGTGTGTGTGCGTGCATACATGTGTGTGTGTGCGTGCGTGGGGAGAGAGAGACAGATAGAGAGAGACAGAGACATAAACGGGAGGCTAAAGTGATTTTCTCAGAATATATAAACCTGCCTTTGTCATCTTAAATTCCCGCGAATAGTGTTTGTATTATCCATCCATACAGATAATGTTAGGCTTACTACAGACCCATGCCAATAGGAATTGTTCAGAAATAATTAAGGGGAGTAATTTCATGGTGTGTGGGAGTGATCTGAACAATCGGTCAAACAGAGGAAGTCACTCTACCATCACACCGTGCGTCATTCTAAAAAATTGTCATTTATATTTTTACGTCACATTTTGCGTTTTATCAGTTTGTAGCCACTGGCCACCACTAATTTTTCTTTTATAAAATGTTTGCAAGTCGCTGACCCGCATCCTGCGGTTTCAAGCTTCGACGCCATTGTTGTTGTGGTATTTGACCGAGTAATGGAGGTAAACAGCTAATTTTCACGAAGTGCTCTCCCCTAGTTGTTTTTTCTCTCCGAAAGTCGTCTATTGTATTATAATGTTCCGTCACCGCCTGTTCTGAACCCTACCTTTAAACCGTGATTGTTAGGGGCTACATCCCAACCTGTGTGTTGTGGATCCCTGTTTTAACCCTACCTTTAAACCGTGATTGTTAGGGGCTACATCCCAACCTGTGTGTTGTCGATCCCTGTTCTTCACCCTACCTTTAAACCGTGATTGTTAGGGGCTACATCCCAGCCTGTGTGTTGTCGATCCCTGTTCTTCACCCTACCTTTAAACCGTGATTGTTAGGGGCTACATCCCAACCTGTGTGTTGTCGATCCCTGTTTTAACCCTACCTTTAAACCGTGATTGTTAGGGGCTACATCCCAACCTGTGTGTTGTCTATCCCTGTTCTTCACCCTACCTTTAAACCGTGATTGCTAGGGGCTACATCCCAACCTGTGTGGTTTTTGTGTTGTTGTTTTTGGACCCTCCACTGTCCCCGCCGGTCTTTTTTTCTCTTTTTTTGTGTTTTGTTTTGAGGCGGCACATCTTTTTTTTTCTCTTTTTTTCTCTTTTTCTCTCTTTTTCTTTCCTCACTTCTCGCATACATTTGTCTGTGTGGTGAGCTAAGATGGACAACCTGTGTGTTGTCGATCCCTGTTCTGCACCCTACCTTTAAACTGTGATTGTTAGGAGCTACATCCCAACCTGTGTGCAGTTCCCTGTTCTTAAACCTTCCTTTAAACCGTGATTGTTAGTGGCTACATCCCAACCTGTGTGTTGTCATCCCTGTTCTTCACCCTACCTTTAAACCGTGATTGTTAGGGGCTACATCCCAACCTGTGTGGTGTTGTTCCCTGTTCTTAACCCTACCTTTAAACCGTGATTGTTAGGGGCTACATCCCAACCTGTGTGTTGTCGATCCCTGTTCTCAACCCTACCTTTAAACCGTGATTGTTAGGGGCTACATCCCAACCTGTGTGTTGTCGATCCCTGTTCGTCACCCTACCTTTAAACCGTGATTGTTAGGGGCTACATCCCAACCTGTGTGTTGTCGATCCCTGTTCGTCACCCTACCTTTAAACCGTGATTGTTAGGGGATACATCCCAACCTGTGTGTTGTGGATCCCTGTTTTAACCCTACCTTTAAACCGTGATTGTTAGGGGATACATCCCAACCTGTGTGTTGTCTATCCCGTTCTTCACCCTACCTTTAAACCGTGATTGCTAGGGGCTACATCCCAACCTGTGTGGTTTTTGTGTTGTTGTTTTTGGACCCTCCACTGTCCCCGCCGGTCTTTTTTTCTCTTTTTTTGTGTTTTGTTTTGAGGCGGCACATCTTTTTTTTCTCTTTTTTCTCTTTTTTCTCTTTTTCTTTCCTCACTTCTCGCATACATTTGTCTGTGTGGTGAGCTAAGATGGACAACCTGTGTGTTGTCGATCCCTGTTCTGCACCCTACCTTTAAACTGTGATTGTTAGGAGCTACATCCCAACCTGTGTGCAGTTCCCTGTTCTTAAACCTTCCTTTAAACCGTGATTGTTAGTGGCTACATCCCAACCTGTGTGTTGTCATCCCTGTTCGTCACCCTACCTTTAAACCGTGATTGTTAGGGGCTACATCTCAACCTGTGTGGTGTTGTTCCCTGTTCGTCACCCTACCTTTAAACCGTGATTGTTAGGGGCTACATCTCAACCTGTGTGTTGTCGATCCCAGTTCGTCACCCTACCTTTAAACCGTAATTGTTAGGGGCTACATCCCAACCTGTGTGTTGTCGATCCCTGTTCGTCACCCTACCTTTAAACCGTGACTGTTAGGGGCTACATCCCAACCTGTGTGTTGTATTTCCCTGTTCTTAACCCTACCTTTAAACCGTGACTGTTAGGGGCTACATCCCAACCTGTGTGTTGTATTTCCCTGTTCTTAACCCTACCTTTAAACCGTGATTGTTAGGGGATACATCCCAACCTGTGTGTTGTATTTCCCTGTTCTTAACCCTACCTTTAAACCGTGACTGTTAGGGGCTACATCCCAACCTGTGTGTTATTTCCCTGTTCTTAACCCTACCTTTAAACCGTGATTGTTAGGGGCTACATCCCAACCTGTGTGTTGATCCCTTCCCTAGTTGGACAGACATGTTTTGTTTTTATTTATGCTTTGTTTTAAAGTTTGCCTTTTTTCTAGTTTGGATCCAGTGTTCAAAAGCAATATAATGCAATTTTTGATCAATGTTCTTTTTGTTGGTGGTGGTGGTGGATTTTCTTTTTATGTCAATGTTGTTGGGCGGACATGCCATATCTTGTAATATGTTTGTCATGTCGCTTTGAATGTATTATTTTTTGAAGCGCTGTGGGTTGCAGACTGGGGAAGTGAGTGGATCAGTGAGCAAGAGGGCGGATGAATGTGTGGGTGTGGTTGGAGAGTTACATATTACAAATGTGTTTAAATACAAATGTCTGTTTCATGTTTTGATTAACGTCGATGTTTATTTTAATGCCTTTTGTCTTATTGTACACAGTGGAACACCATTTTCCACGTGCGTTTGTACAATGGACAATTAAATAAACTTATGACCTCAAACGTTTTCTTCATAGATCAGCCAATTTGATTTAGTTTTCATTTCACAACTGATGCTATGTCGACGCAGTCCAATTATAATGTGCTGGCTTATAAACCGCAAAAACATTACATCGTCCGTCTACAATTCAGTATACTGTTTTGCCCGTGTAAACTGGTATTACTGGATACAATATATGTAGTAAAAAGCTTGAGGCAGTGTTATATCTGATGCCCAAGTTTGAAAGGCAATTCAACGTAAGCAGTAAGCGTCATTGTTGAGCAGCTAGTCAGATAGATACTTGCTTTAGCCTGCCAAGTAACGGATGTGTTTCGGTGGACTAGCGTTAACATGGATACATTGGAATGATATAGATTTTTGCCAAGTCGTTCTCAAATCCACTGTTTCACCATTGCCCCTCCCCCGCAGGCTTCCACCTTGTCGTGGTGGGGGAGTTTTAATCTAAGAGTAGCCCCTCATCCCCATTTTTCGTTCTCTCCATCCTCATTTACAATGTATGACATGCCTTTTTTTTTTATTGTTCACTGGCTTTCACGCGTGAGACATTGCGCACTTGAGTGGGCACATGTTGCCCATTCTGCAGTGCATATTTGCCTATAATGGCAATTTTTATATATATTTTTTACTAGTATGTGTTTGATATCCTTTTTTACTGTTTTTTTTAAACCTGGATCCGATCGAGTGGCTCAACGTTTCCAGCACTGTGTGGTTTTATGTGCTATAGAGTGCAATGATGGAGGTGTCATGTTATGAATTGTACTGTACGCTTTGTTGTTTACAGGTTGTTGAACGTTGGTAAGATACATTGATGAGTGTTTTGTACTAAGTGGTCGAACTTTACGCGGTGACAGTCCTGAGATGACCATAGCTGTTGACGGGACTATAATGGAAAAAATAAAATAAATAAATTATCGACTCCCATTACTTACCTTCCGAAGATTCTCTTTCTCGTACCAGTTAAATACGATGGTAGTTTTTATACATACTTTATTTCTAATCATCTAATGTCGATTTTTCGTTTTTGTTTAGAAGTGTTCTGGCTCTTTTTTTAAAAAAAATGGTTTTGCTTGTGTGTATTATGATCTTTCATAATTAGGATTCTCCCCTTTAGGGAGAACACTATTGCGTTTCGAGAAATTCTTTTTTTTTTTCTTCCTACGTTTTGTCTGATTTGGCAGGAAATTTCAGAAAAGTTGAAATATTAAATGATTTCGCCGAATTTTCGGCAAAATATGGTCGAAAAACTGCGAAATCTGCGAAATTTCAATCTTGAATATTTCAAAAACAGCTGAACGGATTTCGTTCATAGTTTTAGAATTTACTTTAAAATAGATTTCCAACATTTGAGTTATGAAACCTAACCGGAAGTTCTTCAGCTAGTCTTTTGTTTTTGTTGTTGTAATATTCATCCCATATTATCCAATCAGTTCTAATATTCGTCAAATGTTCCCCGAAAGGGTAACACTCGGGTTTGACATCGTGAGGGATGATAACATAAAAACCCGGTTGTTGTTTTTGGGGTTTTTTTTTCTTCATTCAGCAGATTACTTCCCTTACACAGTAAGAAATGTGAATGTTTCTAAAAATGGTTTCCTTCCCAACTGATCTGTGTTTGAAACAAACATGCTGGCGCCATTTGGTGGTGACCCCAGCATCACCAGCTCCACAGAATAAAACCGTGGGACCAACGCCAGAATGCAGCATCCCAAAAATGGATAGACTGGTCATTGGTGCTTTGTGGCTTTTTTGAAATCATAGACTGGTCATAAGTTTCTTTATTGTCCATTGGCGTTGTACAACGCACATGGCAACTTGTCTTCCGCCGTGTACAGTAACATTAAATAAAAGTATGAAGCATACATTTACATTAACAAATATGTAACTCTCACACCACACCCAATCATTCATCCGCTCTCCGCTAACTTGCTCACTCATCATGCAACCCACCACCACTTCCGCCTTTATTTTTAACCCTTTTTTCCTTCCTTTCCTCCTTTTTTCCTTGTTCCTTTTCTTTGTTTCTGTCCCTCCCCCCTATTTATTTATTTTTATTTTTTAGGTAAGCTTTTCCCCGCTCTTCATCCTATTGTCTGTGTGGCTGACTAAGATGGAGATTTCCAAGAGCCTTGGTAGCACTTTCTGGTTTTCGTTTTGACGGAATAAGGCTTTATACTGAAAGTCCCTGCCTCTGTCTCGTATGAGACGCATGCGCCACCTACATAGGATTGTCGCCCTTGCCTGTCACAAGTAGTATTATAGAGCCACAGAAAACGATCTTCCCCTGACTCGTCACTAGGTGGGATATGCAAATCCGTCCTAAGATTATCGCCCTTTCGTGTCGCTGGGAAGTAGCACAAAGCCTCGCTATGTGAACCATCTTGTTCTCGCTTATGTGGCGATATGTGTGTTTTCCTTATTACTAAATATCATTTTTACTTAGTTTACAATGACTAATATTACGTCCATGTGGAAACGAGAGGCGCGTGTAGTGCGCGTGTAGTGTCCGTCTTGATACGGCTGTCAAACGCTTTTGATGCTATATTTCGTTTACAATGCTAATTACGTTAGTACTTGCTTGATTGTACATTTATATTTATGCCATGGAAATGAGGTGTTTGGGACGTAACACCTGTTGTCACCACTTAAGTGCGTTTGGTGTCAAGATTCCTCTTGATACGCTGTGAAACACTTTTGACGTCATGTCTCGTTTCAGTAGGATTAATGATGTTATTACTTGTTTTATCATTAGGGGAAGACGGGGTAAAAAAAAACCGCATGGGCGGGTAAGAAGCCCACCCCAATTATCTCATGAAATGAAGCAAATTTCAGTCTCATTTTGCCCATGAGACGAGCGTTTCTTCATTTGCTTCATTTGCTTCATTTGCTTCATTTAATGAGATAATTGGGGTGGGCTTCTTACCCGCCCATGCGCTTTTTACCCCGTCTTCCCCTAGCATGACGTGGATATGAGAGGCGATGTGGACGTAACACATCACTTCAGTACAGGTATCTACACGTGAACGTTTTTCACTCATTCCCCATGGCAACACAAGTGATAGGCCAGTCATAATAGTACTCTCATTTCACTGTTGCCATAGTGAAAGAGTAACAAATGTTCGTGTACAGGGACCTTAAGTTTACTCTATAGTTTCGTCTTAACCCTTTCACCGCCAGCCATATTTTAGCCACAAATCTCCATTAATTTAGCTGGGTAGAGAACAAAATCCATCCACAGTATTGGGGATTCTTCTGTGACATAGATAAACTAAGGTCTATCCTTACTTCCCAAAACTAAGACAATGATGGTCTTTGGATAATAGACCCCAATTTGATGCCTTTTAGTGACATAGGTGTTAAATCACTGTGGTGCTAAAATGCGACTTTGGCGGTGAAAGGGTTAATGTCAAACGCTAATCTGACGTTGTGTGTCGTTTCGTAGAATTACTAATGACATTATTACCCCTTTTATAATTACTAATATGACGTGGAATGGGGTGGTGTGGGCGTACCACCTCTTATCATGCAACCCACCACCACTTCCGCCACAACCCACCACCACCACCACTTGTCAAACAGTAATCTGACGTTTCGTTTCATTAGGGCTAATTATATTATTGTTTTATAATTACTAATATGACGTGGAAATGAGGGGTGGTGTGGACGTACCACCTCTTATCGCCACTTCAGTCAGTTGACTCTAAAGTTTCATCTTAATGTCAAACAGTAATCTGACGTTGCGTTTCATTAGGGCTAATTATATTATTGTTTTATAATTACTAATATGACGTGGAAATGAGGGATGGTGTGGACGTACCACCTCTTATCGCCACTTCAGTCAGTTTACTCTAACGTTTGATCCTGACGGATGAGTTTTTTGTAAGAAACCCGTCCAGAGCACCAGGAAAACACGCTCTGGTTTCCTATAAATCAAACCGTAAAATCGGCGATTCCTCCTTGGCGGAGGTGCTGGAAGTCAATGACGTACCACCTCTTATCGCCACTTCAGTCAGTTGACTCTAAAGTTTCATCTAAATGTCAAACTAATCTGACGTTTCGTTTCATTAGGGCTAATTATATTATTGTTTTATAATTACTAATATGACGTGGAAATGAGGGGTGGTGTGGACGTACCACCTCTTATCGCCACTTCAGTCAGTTGACTCTAAAGTTTCATCTTATGTCAAACAGTAATCGGACGTTTCGTTTCATTAGGGCTAATTATATTATTGTTTTATAATTACGTGGAAATGATGGGTGGTGTGGACGTACCACCTCTTATCGCCACTTCAGTCAGTTTACTCTAACGTTTGATCCTGACGGATGAGTTTTTTGTAAGAAACCCGTCCAGAGCACCAGGAAAACACGCTCTGGTTTCCTAGAATTCAAACCGTAAAATCGGCGATTCCTCCTTGGCGGAGGTGCTGGAAGTCAAATTATTTCACCCAAAGAGAAGGCATGTGCTTTCTTTTCTAATGGCCGCCTGCGTTTAGACCAAATCGTTTGCACGAACTTTTCGCAATAGAACCCTTTTGTTTTCTTTTGTTTAAATGTTATACAGATTATATAAAGGAGTTTCGATCACAAGGAGGAATCGCCGTTTCGACGGTTTGATTTAAAGGAAACCAGAGCAAAGTGAGTGTTCCGATCCTTGAAAAGGCTGTCTTTCTGATCTCGATGTGTTTCTTGCAAAAACTCATCCGTCAGGGTGCCCCTTTGTCAAAGACTGATCTGACGTTTCGTTTCATTAGGGCTAATTATATTATTGTTTTATGATGACTAATATCACATATTAGGCAGTTTGCTCTAAAGTTTGATCTTAATGCATGATTTGAATTAGTCTACTCTTTCACTTTTACATTTTCAGAATTTTTAATTTGACCGGAAACTGAACTTCAGGTGTTTTTTTTAATTCATCAAAAGAATAAAATTGACCACAAGCGATTTGGGGCGTTTTGAACTTAGTCGTTCTATCTTGGAAGTTTACAAAGGCAATGTAATAATTTTACAAGGCTTAGACTCAAACTGTCTGTCTATCATTTTAACTCTCTCTCTCTCTCTCTCTCTCTCTCTCTCTCTCTCTCTCTCTCTCTCTCTCTCTCTCTCTCTCTCTCTCTCTCTCTCTCTCTCTCTCTCTCTCTCTCTCTCTCTCTCTCTCTCTCTCAGTTACCCCCCTGAATCGTCCGACGGGGCTCTGCCCCTGTACCCTGCAGGGGCCATGGGTCCCTGGACCCCTGGCTTTCATTTTTCATTTTGGGGAGTTGCACCCATGGTAATGTCAAACACTGATATGACATTTCGTTTCATTAGGGCTAATTATATGATTGTTTTATGATGACTAATATCACATATACATGGACATGAGGGGTGGTTTGGACGCGCCACCTCTTATCGCCACTTCAGTCAGTTAATTCATCATAAGTTTGATCTTAACCCTTTCACCGCCAGCCGTTTTTCGGCACAGGTTTTCCATTAAACTTTACCTGGGTAGAGGAAAAAAATAATGTGCAATACTGGGGATTCCTGTGACATAAAAGTAAGGCCTATTTAATTTGTACCTCCCAAAGTTAAGTTAATGGGCTCTTTGGATAACAGCCTCTGGTTTGAGGCCTTATCGTGATATGGGTGTCCAATCATTGTGGTGCAAAAATGCGACATTGGCGGTGAAAGGGTTAATGTCAAGCACTGATCTACTGTTTTACGCACCCCCCACGTGTTTGATATTTACTGTGGTGACAGTTCTCAGAAGTCCATTGCTGTTGACGGGACTATAAACAAAAAAATAAAATAAAATAAAATACGCCCCCCCCCCCAACCACACCACACCCCACACCCTCAAATGGTTCTGTTCCATTTCATGTCTTTTATATAAAATAATAAAAGGTCATGTTATTTTCCTGTTGGCGCATTGAACTAAGCATGTGTAAAAATGGTGAATGGAAAGGGCGTACCCCATTCCTCATCTCCACTGGCACTAGTTATCTTTATCCATTGTTGCATCAAAATAATATATCCATTTTGCAAACCCCTTTATCTTGAAATTGAACAAAGGGGGAAACTCTCTTTCTAATTAACTCCCCTCCACCCAAGTTGATTACGATACCAATCATCTAGCAATGCGTGGATCAGAGCCAAAGTGAGACAAGCAAAGCATCATTCTCACTTTGTCCCTGATCCACCACGCATTGCTAGATGATTGGTCTCGTAATCGACCTTGGTGGAGGGGAGTTAATTAGAAAGAGTTTCCCCCCTTTGTTCAATTTCTTGGCCTCACGATTTCATCCCTTTATCTGGATTTGTCTAGTCTGGACTAACACTAACATCTCACTGACTGTGGAAAGGAGAGGTGCGGTGGGCGTGGCACTTCTTGTTGCCACATCGCATAGGTTGCATTATATTATCACGCACACTCACTCACTCACTCACTCACACACACACACACACACACACACACACACACACACACACACACACACACACACACACACACACACACACACACACACACATACACACACACACACACACACACACACACACACACACACACACACACACACACACACACACACACACACACACACACACACACACACCACAATAACATCGTATGATGTGGAAATGAAAGCGCTGTGGGCATGAGCACTATCATATCCACTTGAGCATGAACGTTTAACTTCTAACTGTAGGGTTCAATTTGTTTTTTCTTGTCTAAGCACAATGACTAACATCAATCAATCAATCAATCACATTTATTGTCCTTTTTAAAAGCATAAAAGGAAATTTGGATGTGTGTGAACAGAAAATGTGTAATAGCCGTCACTGCTGATTATTTTTACTCGTGCCTGAAAGTGTATCCCATTATCACAGAAATGATTTTCTTGTCTGTCCAACAGCTAACGGATCTTATTTTGTGTGAACATGAAAAACGCGATGGGCGTCACCGTTTTTCATTTTCACTTGAGCATGAAAGTTTAACCGTCTCGTCTTGTTATATTTTTTGTCTCACTCGTGTTAACGAAGTGAATATATAGTAATAGTAATAATGATAATAGTAATAATGATAGTTGTTCAGGTGTGTGTGTGTGTGTGTGTGTGTGTGTGTGTGTGTGTGTGTGTGTGTGTGTGTGTGTGTGTGTGTGTGTGTGTGTGTGTGTGTGTGTGTCTCGTCATCCTCCATGTTATTTTCTGTGCAAAAGAAAAGGCGAAGGAATGTTCAGTTTGAATTTGTTACCGATGACATTTCATTTTCAGAAGTACAAGTAGTATTTAGACTCTGGTGGGTTGTTTCTTTTATTTCATTTTGATTTATAGAAGAGTAACTTTCTTACTTTCTTGGTGTACGAGTACGCTGTTCTTGGTGCATTCATAAATGTTGGAATGTAAATGGTGCATTGCCTGGTCCATTTTGCCAATAGGTTTGTACACCGTTTTCTCTGCTTTAAGTGGGGATAACGAAGTGTCAGAATCACCCATGCTGTTGTTGTTGTTGCTGTTGTTGTCATTGTTGCTTGAAGTTAGATCTCTGCTTTAAGTGGGGATAACGAAGTGTTAGAATCACCCATGCTGTTGTTGTTGTTGTTGTTGTCATTGTTGCTTGAAGTTAGATCTCTGCTTTAAGTGGGGATAACGAAGTGTTAGAATCACCCATGCTGTTGTTGTTGTTGTTGTTGTCATTGTTGCTTGAAGTTAGATCTCTGCTTTAAGTGGGGATAACGAAGTGTTAGAATCACCCATGTTGTTGTTGTTGTTATTGTTGCTTGAAGTTAGATCTCTGCTTTAAGTGGGATAACGAAGTGTCAGAATCACCCATGCTGTTGTTGTTTGTCATTGTTGCTTGATGTTAGAGGTGAAATGGCAAATTTGGCGGTGGTGTTGGCAAAATGGGGGTCACTTTATCAAATTCTGGTCACAAATAAAGTTGCACTGGGAAACGAAGTCTGTAAGAATAAACCCAGCTTTGTTGTTTTATTCAAGTTTGTATTTTATCTCTTTTTTTTTTACAAACTCTTGTTGCTGTATTTTGAATGCGATTCATCCAAACCCTTTTGTTTGTTACGGGTGAATACGTGCTTGGTTGTTGTTTTTGTACATAACATTATTCACCCTAAAAACAGAAATCGGTGTTGGAACATCAGCTTTCCGTTGAGACAATTACTAGTGATAAGATATACTGACTTCAAATATAATTGGTTTGATTTATAATGGTGGTGATTGTGTGTGGCTGTGTGCGTGATTTGACCGCCAGGGGACAATCAAACCAGTCTCTCTCTCATTACTCCAACTAAGAATATCACGCGCTAAGCCCCTACTGGTTTGATTGCCCCCTGGCGGTCAAATCATCGTCCTAAGTTGCTCAAAAAGAGACGGGACCCTCGAAATATCTCGCCCCGGTTAGTGTGGTGTTTTGTTAGTTTTTATGTTTCTATCATCCAAGGGTACAAACTTTCCAAACGCCACTAAAAAACTTATGAGCTCTCGCTTCGCGGGTGATAACGAAGGTGCACCCTGACGGATGCGTTGTTGTTGTTGTTGTCACGTCGAGGTTAGATCACCAGAAAGACAGCCTTTTCAAGGATCGGAGAACTCACTTTGCTCTGTTTTCCTGTAAATCAAACATTGTTGCGGCGATTCCTCCTTGGCGGAGATGCCGGAGTGGAGGATACGAGTGTCAGAATCCATTGCTGACGGGTGTGGGTGGAGGCCACTCATTGTGGTTGAAGCTTTTTTAATTTTTGTAGTGCAGTAAAACAAAATTGGTGCTATTTCCTTTGTTGTGACTCATTTCAAATCTGCAGTTGTCAAACCTCTCTTAAAGAAGCCTAGTCTTGATCCTGAAAATCTAAAGAACTATCGGCCTGTCTCTAATCTTTCATTCCTGCTCTAAGCTTACGGAAAAGGTGGTTCTTAAACAGCTGTCTGACCATCTTCAGGTAAATGATCTGC
>CM065691.1:20782448-20787448 GCA_017654935.2 Phymorhynchus buccinoides
TAGATAATGAGAAGGCGCAACTGAAATGTGCGTGTGTGCGCGTATATGTGTGTGCGTGCGCGTATATGTATGTGTGTGCGTGTGTGTGTGCGTGTGTGTGTGTGTGGTGTGTGTGTGTGTGTGTGTGTGTGTGAGAGAGAGAGAGAGAGTATGTGTGTGTATGTGTGTGTGTTATGGGTGTATGCGCGTGTGCTAGTGCTAGTATGTTTGTGCGTGTGTGTGTGTGGCGTGAGTGAGAGAGAGAAAGAGAAAGAGAGAAAAGGAGAGAGAGGGAGAGGGGGTTGCGTGTGGAGGGGGAAGACACAGGGCGTATGGCGTGGCGACTACCAGTGGATTAAAGGATTAATTACTTAGAGACTCAGACTCAGTCTCTTGACCACACTCCTTGGGTTTTTGGCAAGGGTGCTTTCGTACAGTGAGGGTGTTAGCATTGTTCTTTAGCTGGGCAAGGGCGTTGTCTTAATATGCGCGTTCTTTGTAATATATGTGACCCAGCACCACGAAAGGGACATTAAGTCGCTGGGCTAGTTTCGCACAACAGGCTTGCAAAGTCAAAAATATTTGTTTTTTAATCAATTTTGAGTTACGGGCATTTTCCTGCTCTCTAACATATCATCTTTCATATTTATAAATTGGCAATCTTTATTATGGGCTCTAAATACTCGAAATACGTGCTTTAAAATGAGTAGACTGGTGCATTTTCTTCAGCAAGAAAACTTTAGACTGTGATTTCTCAAAATAGTTGACAGTCACCCTACTGAATTTAAATGCTCCTAACTCTAAAACGGAAATAGTTACAAGCATGTTTCTTATATCATTTGAAAGAGAATTGCCTGAAGTTTGTAACTGTACCATTTTATCAGAATGGTCATTTTGACACTTAATTACCAGTGGATTCGTGGTGCTGGGTCACATATAAACGTTTGTACGTACATTAGAATTCGTCTCGAATCGTTTCATGGCTAAACTGCCTCCATGCTCTAGTCTTTCACACACAGTGTCGTCTTCACACAAGTCTAGAAAATAACAAAGATTGTACTCCACCCCCAAGAAATTCTTACAAGATTTTCTCCAGCCTAAAACGGACTTGCTGGACCTAACTATTTCTTTGTTTTGTTAGGCACATAACGGCAGCATGATGCATCTGCGTTCGTAATTGACAGGAAACTGTCTGAGATATCGATGAGGAAGAAGCAAACAAAAAAGATTGTACGGATGTAAAGATACAATATTTCTTTACAAGTCTGCAAAAAGGTAAAAAAGATTGTGCGAATAATCATTAAAAACGTATACTAATTATAATAGGCGAGTATGTTGGTTGCAATTTTCCTTGGTCGCTCTGCTTTATCATAAATCGTCAGATCAGATATATTTTGCAAATCATGTACATTTACTTTGCAATGCATGATTAGCGTCTTCTCAGCCTTTTAGAACTAGAACTTAGCAGGTTCATTGCCAACACCTCTCCCCCCCCCCCTCTCTCTCTCTCTCTCTGTCTCTCTCTCTCTCTGTGTCTCTCTCTCTCTCTCTCTCCCTCTCTCTCTCTCTCTCTCTCCCTCTCTCTCTCTCTCTCGCTCTCTCTCTCCCTCTCGCTCTCTCTCTCTCGCTCTCTCTCTCTCTCTCTCTCTCTCTCTCTCTCTCTCTCTCTCTCTCTCTCTCTCTCTCTCTCTCTCTCTCTCTCTCTCTCTCTCTCTCTCTCTCTCTCTGCAACACAAACACATCCCAAATCAGAAACTATTTGAGGTGTGTCGGATACAATAAAAAGGATTTGTTCACTCACCCCACCCGCATACACCCCACCCCCCCCTCTCTCTCTCCTCCCCCTCTCTCTCTCTCTCTCTCTCTTCTTCCCTCTTTCACGTCTAGCACTTTGCAGCATACCACCCAGGGTAATGCCCACTAACCTTCGCACATTTGGGGGAGAGTCGCTCCGCTGGAATTTGCATACCTGAACCATCCCTAAAAATTCTTGTTTGTTTTTGCTTTGCTCGTTTGTTTCATACTTCATTCCTAACAGTCCTTTAGCTTGTTAGCTGATGGGTCGTTTTAGCATCATGAACCCGTGGACATTTCGTTGAGTGCTTGCCTGTTTCGAGCGATCGATCAACGCAAGACATTGCCAGTGAAACGACAACAAAACCTTTAGCACTTTTGGGAACAGGTGGAGGTAACCATGAAGCAATATGGAGTGGCTTTGTTCTTGGCTTGCGCCATCGCTACTGCAGGTAAGTTCGAGTTTTGAGCATATGAATTAATGATAATAATTATAGGAGGGGTGGTCGAAAAACTGCAACACACAGATTCGTTAATAAAGGTTTTCATAATTAGGTCAACCTTTTGAATTAATAGTGAAGATGCTTTCCGACTGTGGGGTGATCATATTTCTTGTGTTCTTGCTTACAGTCATTTAAATCAAGAAAAACTAAAAAAAAAAATAAAATAAAAATACCTTTGGTAATTTTCAACAAGCTACTGCTTGTCTTTGTCAACCTTGACTGACTGGCTGTGGTGGGAGCTGTTGGTGTTGTCCACTGAGTTGTCATTTATGGGGTGAGTACTGTTCAGGGAGGGGACTGTAGATAGGGGGCAAGTCATACCCTAGGTCTCTGTTGAGACTTGGCCTCCTTTCCCTTATCTCTATGGCTTCTTTGATTTTTCTTCTAGTGAATTGTGACTCAGTTGAGATGATGGTGGTTTGAAACTTGTTGGCATAGTGGGTAGTTGTTGTTAAATGTTCATAAAATGCGGAGGAAGCTCTGGAAGTATGTTCTTTTAGCCTAGTTTTTAGTGGCCTGCCAGTCTCATCTCCTTCTTCTTCTCTTGAGGGCCCACGGCCAATGAGCTGACCATTCTGGCTATCCAATATAGTCCCCATTACACTCCTATAGGAGTACTGAACAGCTCCCACCACAGCCAGTCAGACAAGGTTGAAAAAGACAAGCAGTAGAGTGTTGAAAATTACCAAGGGTATTTTATTTTTATTTTTTGTTTTTATTTTTCTTGATATAAATGACTGTGCAGTGGTTTCCAAGAAATATAACCTTTTGAATGCTCAGGTTGCTAAAGATTAAACGTACTAGAGACTAGAGACTTCTTCCAAGACGTCTCGGACAGTTTCGCATCAGTCGGTTTCAGAAACAGTTACGAAAGCAAACTATCTGGAAATAAACTCTCAATGGGAATGCAAGACGCATTTTGCAGAAAATGTCGATTGTGTACAAAAGTGTAACTGAGAGTGAATGTCGTCTCTTACCCAATCATGTTCCCGCACTTCCTGATTTTCGGAATCTTGTTTTTTAAATTTTGAAAATTGTCCCCTAATAACAAAAACATTGAAATGGTAACCAAAAAAATGTATCACCTCATAAAGGAATTTTTAAATGATTGCTATTTTTAAAAAAATTCTAGAGATGTCCAGTGCATCCTGATCAAAAAATTGTTGGTAATCTTTCGTGCAAAAAACACTTGACAAAGTCGAAACGATAGTGTAAATAAGAAAAGTTCGAACGATTTAATCATTGCTTTCACTTGCAGTTTTCATAATTCAAACGACACAATAATATTATGTCTGTTGTGATGACAGCATGTAGTAAACCTGAAAGCACTGACACTGTGCAAAAGGTTGCCAAGAAAGGCAATTTATTTTCATGTATATATTTATTTTAAGAGTCCGTTTGACTACTGATGCGTATTGAGTCTATCAACCAAACAAGATATTGCGTGTGCTATTCGAATCTATCATGAGGCAATTTAGTCATGTATATGCGTATATGCGTTGTTCTCTCTCTCTCTCTCTCTCTCTCTCTCTCTCTCTCTCTCTCTCTCTCTCTCTCTCTCTCTCTCTCTCTCTCTCTCTCTCTCTCTCTCTCTCTCTCTCTCTCTCTCTCTCCTCTCTCTCTCTCTCTCTCTCTCTCTCTCTCTCTCTCTCTCTCTCTCTGTTACGAGTGTGTGTTTACTTTTTAATTTGTTGCTACAAATGAATAATGTAATGTAGGAATAGGTCTCATGTTGTGCCATGGGTACGTACATGTATTTACATTTTAAATTGTGCATGTTAAGATGAGTAGGTAAAGTAATATTATGTTTGACTTATTATGTGCATGGGTTTCCACAAATAAGTACATTTTAATGATGGTATGATTGAGGTTTTTTTTTTTTATATGTTTGTGCACTTCTTTGAGTGTGAAAAGTAGGATTGGGTTTTATTTTCCCGTGTGTATGAGCTTACTTCACACATTTTGAATGTTAATAATGAGTATAGTTAATAATAATAGTTTGATTTTGTTATTGATGTGTTACAATATAGGGATGTTTTGTTTTTGTGTTTTTTTGCATGCTTTACATTACTTTGTATGTGTTTATTTATTTTCGTTTTCTTTTCTACTTTTATAAATGTATTCTGTCCAGAGGGCTGGATGTAAAAAAGCTGTTATTGCTTACTCTATTACTCTATAAATAAAATTCAATCAATCAATCTCTCTCTCTCTCTCTCTCTGTTTATTAGTTTTTTTATTACACGCTTGGGAACTCTGAGAATAAATAGAAAGTATGACTATCTTTTTTTGGTACTTTTCCAGTTTTTCTTTCTTTTTTTCTTTTTCTTTTTTGAAGTTAGTATTAATTTGAGCTGACTAGGATAGAATGATTCTGAAATCGCCTGAGGCGTTACACCTGTGTTTGGATTGGCCGTATTGCATAAACTGCTGTGACTGCTACTCGTGTTAAGCCTTTGCCTCAGGGCTGCTGCTGGGTTCGTAATCTGCTGATTTGTTTTTTGTTGTTCTGTGCATGCTGCGTACAGGTCATTGGCTTTTGATACCTCCGCCCGAGTGTTTATGCTTCTACATTCGTACACTTTGTTCTCTGTCAGTGTGCAACATTTTGCGAAAACGTTATGATCATAATTCTAATGTCTCACTTTCGCAAATATCAGTTAATTAACCAAAGTTTGTTCTCTTGTTGGTCTATTATTTACCCATATTATTTACACATATGATTTA
>CM065691.1:20792448-20794948 GCA_017654935.2 Phymorhynchus buccinoides
CGAAAGCCCTCGAGAAGAAAGCTGGTCACATGTGAAATGAAATGCTTGAGAAAAGCTGTGAACAAGACCAGGAGGGACGTAGTCAGAAATGAGGTGATCGGAGAAATGGCATGAACAACTACACCGGTCCTTGGTCACATTGAGCAACAAAGGATCAAGTGGTTTGGTCATCTCACACGAATGCCTTCCAACCAGGCAGCCCTCCGTGCCTACAACACAAGGAGGCACTCGGGCTTTAGAGCCAGAGGAAGACCAAGACGTCGATGGAGTGATGGGATGGCAAGTCACTCTACGAGCCCTCTCAACTTGACCTTGCTCCGGGCCACCCGCCTTGCCGCAGATAGGCAGTTATATACCCGCGCAACGCCCTCGGGCGAATAGCAGAAAGAAGAACGAAAGAAGATCTCAGGAACGATTTTGGATCAAAATATTTGTCCACTTTTTTTAGCTATATGTGAATTCCCATGCTGGGATTTGGTTGTAACCGTGATGGCAACATTGCCTATGTTTGTGTTAGGCAACCATAATATATACATCTCAGTATCGCAACATATGTATGTATATAGTTACTATATAAGTCCATAAGTTGCGATACTGAGATTTTCAATTTGTTGAAGATGGTAGCGTTAGGCCTACATCTCTGAGAGCGCCGATAATTATTATAGTCACCTTATCCCAGGCTCCTCCTCCTTAGCATCACCATCGTCATCAACGTCTTCATCATTGTCGTCGATGTTGTCATCATCATAATAATAATAATCAGTGTCACCAACCATCGTCATGGTTATTAGTGTTTTGACCCCTTCCCCTCTACCCCCCTCTTCATCATCCTCTTCCTTTTCCTCCTCCTCCTGGTCATCATCATCATGATCATCATCATCATCACCACCATCATCATCATCATCATTGTCATCATCATCACCACCATCATCATCATCATCACCACCATAATCATCATCATCATTATCATCATCATCATCACCACCATCATCATCATCATCATCACCATCATCATCATCATCATTATCATCATCATCACCACCATCATCATCATCATTATCACCATCATCACCATCATCATCATCATCACCACCATCATCATCATCATCATCATCACCACCATCATCATCATCACCACCATCATCATCATCATCATCACCACCATCATCATTATCATCATCATCACCACCATCATCATCATCACCACCATCATCTTCGCTGTCGTCGGTTTTTGTTCCTTTCGATTGTTTCCTCGTTGTTTATAGGTTGGTTGTTTTGTTTTGTTTTGTTTTTCAATATATTTCTACACCTGCCTCGAACGTCTCTGTCCATGTGATGATAAAGCACACCTTTGACTTGACTTGACATTGACTTGACTTTGACTTGACCCATGTGTTGCAGGCGCCCAGTGCACGTTCCCCAGCACCCTGGAAGGCACGTGGCTGACCAGCACTGACGGGCAGATCGTCTTCACCAGCAACACCATCAGCAACTACCCTGTGGGCTCCTACGGCAGCTTTGACTTCGACTGCAACCAGGAATACAACGGCACATATATCATCAAGTGAGTCCACGAGCACTGTTGCGTTAACAGCAGTGTACGTCTAAACATAAAGCGCAAGCGAAACGCCCATATTTTACACACACAGCACACGAATTGCCTACCATTCTGACTGCTTTTTGTTTCCCTTAGAGAGATAACTATTCTTAGCTAAGACCCAGCACTTGTTATTTCAACTTCTTTCCTTTCAGACAGACAGGTTCTGTTCCCACTATGATTAAGGGTCTTCTTCGCCATGCGTGGCCACAATGAACACTTTCATTATTTTGCCACGGAACTGAGGAGGTTCGTACCACTTTTCTCGGAAGAAAAGGCTTCAATGCACGAAAAGATTAAAACAGTAGAGTACAGAATCTTAAAAGGGAAATACCAGACTTGATAAATTTTGATCTGCTGGATCGTTGAAAAAAAGGAAGGCTGTTGTTTGGTTGTTAGTCTGATGAACCCAAGGCGGGGTAATCAAACAATGCGTTCGCAGTAGGAAGCGGCCCAGGCAGGTGCTCCCAGATCCTGGTCATAAAGCTCTCTGGTGTTCTAGCTTAAACTGCTGCTAATGGCAGGGTGTTCCACTCCCTGATGGTACGGGGAAAGAAGAAACCCTGTTGCTGAAAAAGGTTGTGTGCGACATTCTTCTTCTTCGTCGATCACTAGATGGTGACACCAATGGCCCTCACGAATGAAACAGTTGTCCGAAGGTCCGCCAAGCTGCCGTAGAGTTTGTCCCTCAGTGATGTTGGGTTTGGCCATGCTGCTTGTCTGGGGGTATCACGGAGCTGGCAATGTTGCAATATATGTTCTACGCTCGTAATATCTGCTCTGCATGGCAACATCTCAGACTCGCCAGTCTTGAATGTTCGGAACATTATGAGTGGGCAATCGGTTATGTTTAGTCCTCAGTCTGATCAAAATGACCTGGTCAGGTCTGGCCAGTGTGTGATT
>CM065691.1:20802448-20804948 GCA_017654935.2 Phymorhynchus buccinoides
ACACACACACACACACACACACACACACACACACACACACACACACACACACACACACACACACGCACACACACACACACACACACACACACACACACACACACACACACACACACACACACACACACACACACACACACACACACACACACCTTCTTCCGTTTCCTCCTCCTCCTCCTCCTCCTTACCTTCTTCTTCTTCTCCTTCTTTCTTTGTCATTAATCATCTTGTTCATCTTTGTTTATCTTCTTCTCCCTCTCCAGGCGACGGGGAGGCGGCCAAGGAGTCGTGTCCTGCAGACCTGGCGTCATACAACTGGAACTACCATCTGGACAGTGGCTCCGGGAACACGTGCAGCCCGGAGGGTGACCTAGATGTCTGCACCTCGGGCCAAATGTCCGTCAACCTCACAGCCTGCGGCACCTCCGCCTTCTACTCCAGTAGGCTTTGGGGGGGGGGGGGGGGGGCTAAAGGAGGGTCAGATACACTGCATACGACTCGATCCAAACTGCGACCCCCATTACGACGATGGTTGTGAGGCACCTCTGTCTAAATAATAATTCTACTATTCTTGTTCACTAATCTCACGTAGACCCCGATTTTTCCTCTCACTTTGCACTAGGCCTTACGGTCTGAATGTGGAGTCTTTCGGATGAAACCGAGGTCCCGTGTGTCCATGCACTTAGCACACGTTAAACCCAGTGGCAACGAAAAGTTGTCATTTGGTCAAACAATTAGTGGCGATACTAATATTCAATGGAAACGCATTCAATTTCCCTCACCGAACAAACGGGAACTCTACGTCTCTGGCTGTTGTGAAACGCGTTCCAGTTCAAACCCAACATTAACCCACGATGTTGGAGTCGAAAAGTTGTCATTTGGTAAAAAAAAGTTTATCCCCCCCCCCCCCCCCCCCTTTCCTTCCTCTTCAATCATACACAAAAAAATCGCATGCAATTTTTTTTTAAATGGGTGGCGTGCCTCTGGCTGCGACGCGCTCTCCAGGTGGGAGCAACCCGATTTTCACAGAGATGCCTGTGTGACCATGAAGTACCTAATACCTAATACACGAATCACATAAAATGTCTGATACCAACAACAAAAAATGTTTCATGATATTCGTGTACTACAAAATAATATTGTGAACAAAACTAGTATGGATTTCATAGGATTCATTCAGACAAGTAGAATTTCACGATGATCATTCCTCACAAAATGTCACAGTCGGGTCGCAGATGGATTGAATGGTATGCAGCGGGTCGACTCCTAAATTCCCCTTTAAGAAGGCAGAACCCAAACTCTTCCTTTTCAATGCCCAGCCTTTTCCCAACCGAATTCCAGTTATTCGTAACTTAATTCTTTCACCGCCACGGTAGCCCGTTCCGCGCCACACTGATTTAACACTGATGTTGCAAGGCTCGTTCTTATGAGTCGCTGCTAAAGCAAAGTTAGCGCTAGTAGAATAGTTAAATCCCTAGTAGAATGGTTAAATTTGGCTTTAGTAGTATGCCAAATTTAGCCGCTGTTGCACGGGATCAATTTTCACTAACTAATAGCTAGCTTAGCACCCCAACTTCAGAGGTGCCCCTGGGTGCCTCTAAATCCAAAAGCTGACAGCTAAATCAAACAGCAAACAAACAACTACACGACAAGTGCAAAGTGACGTTATTTTATTCACAAGAGACAAAAGGAGAATGACGAAGTCATGATGACAAGACGAGACAAACAAAAAGTGCAGTCAAATATGTGAGCAACAAAAAAATGAAACCGACTGCAACGTCACTGGAACATACAGCAAACACAAACAACTACACGACAAGTGCAAAGTGACGTTATTTTATTCACAAGAGACAAAAGGAGAATGACGAAGTCATGATGACAAGACGAGACAAACAAAAAGTGCAGTCAAATATGTGAGCAACAAAAAAATGAAACCGACTGCAACGTCACTGGAACATACAGCAAACAAACAACTACACGACAAGTGCAAAGTGACGTTATTTTATTCACAAGAGACAAAAGGAGAATGACGAAGTCATGATGACAAGACGAGACAAACAAAAAGTGCAGTCAAATATGTGAGCAACAAAAAAATGAAACAGACTGCAACGTCACTGGAACATACAGCAAACAAACAACAATCTAAATCAAAACAAAATGGCTGCTGTGGTAGATCAAGAAGTGTCGCTAAAAGGCATGTTAGTCAGGGTCTGTTATCTAAAGCCCTTTAGTTCTTCATTTTAAGAGATAAGGAAATGCCTGATGGTATACATGCTATATAAATGTATCCCCAATAATGCAGACGCCATGCCCATGTAAATGTTCACACAATGTTTTGGGGGTTTTAGCTGCAAAATGGCTGGCAGTGAAAGGGTTGATTTATGTACCGAACGAAATATATGGCTTTACGTCCTCTCGGTCCAGCTGGACACATGTGGGACATTAACCCTTTCACCGCCAATGTCGCATTTTAGCACCACAATGGTTTAACACCCATGTC
>CM065691.1:20809948-20812448 GCA_017654935.2 Phymorhynchus buccinoides
TGACGGATGAGTATTTTGCAAGAAACACGTCGAGATCAACAGGAAAACACCCTTTACAGAGATCGCAACACTCACTTTGCTCTGGTTGCCTAGAAATCAAACCGTCAAATCGGCGATTCCTGCTTGGCGGAGGTGCTGGAAGTCAAATGCTTTCAGTGAAAGAGAAGGCAGTTTTCTAATGGCCGCCTGAGTTTAGACCAAATCGTGTGCACAAAATGTCCATAATACTAGCCTTTTTATTTTATTTCTTTTAATTTTATAATTTACCAAAAGGAGTTTCGCTCACCACAAAGGAAATAGCTCCAATTTTTTGTTTTACTGCACTACAAAGAAGAAAAAGCTGCAACCATTCTGAGTGTCCTTCACCCACCCCGTCCAAATTGGCTTCTCTCTCCGGCAACTCCGGCAAGGAGAAATCGCCGTTTGGACGGTTTAATTTCTAGGAAACCAGACCTAAGTGAGTGTTCCGATCCTTGAAAAGGCCGTCTTTCTGGTGATCTCGACGTGTTTCTTGCAAAACCTCATCCGTCAGGGTCCACCTTTAATATTGTAATGTTGTGCACTTTGGTGATAAGATGTTGCAATCTGGCATAGTGGTAAGTATGGTCATAAGGAATTTTTTTTAAAGGCACACAAAATGTCCTTGACCTCTAATTAGGGGAAGACGGGGTAAAAAGCGCATGGGCGGGTAAGAAGCCCACCCCAATTATCTCATGAAATAAAGAAAATTTCAGTCAAATTTGCCCATGAGACGAATGCTAGACATTAACGCTCGTCTCATGGGCAAAATGATACTGAAATTTGCTTCATTTCATGAGATAATTGGGGTGGGCTTCTTACCCGCCCATGCGCTTTTTACCCCGTCTTCCCCTACCTGTTTGCGGCGCAAAATCCAAAATGGTTGTCTCTAAAATAATTTACTGCCTAACTGTAGCTTTTCTTGCAGCCAAACCCATAATATTGTCAAATGTTCAAGTATCCAGTTACATACTACAATTCGAAATGGAAATGGCCTTGAAAATGCCATCCACACATCATGTGGATTCTGGATACTGGTTGCGTAAAAAAGACAACCATAATATTGTCAAATGTTCAAGTATCCAGTTACATACTACAATTCGAAATGGAAATGGCCATGAAAATGCCATCCACACATCATGTGGATTCTGGATACGGGTTGCGTAAAAAAGACAACCATAATATTGTCAAATGTTCAAGTATCCAGTTACATACTACAATTCGAAATGGAAATGGCCTTGAAAATGCCATCCACACATCATGTGGATTCTGGATACGGGTTGCGTAAAAAAGACAACCATAAAAAGTTACTTTCTGTTACTGTGTTACCCTTAGGCCGTGTACACACATAAGCGGATATCCCATACGGAAACCCGTGCGCAATCCATAAATAAGAGAAACAAAGAAGGGAAAAGATTTGCGCACGTGTCCGAATTTCCCCTATATGGGTAAACTTGTATCCTTCTTTCTTCCACTTGTTTAGGGTTTTCCGTACGCGCCTGATGTGAACCCGGCCTAATGCTGCAAAAAAGGACTTTAATTTGGCTCTTTCCTCTATTGTGCATTTTTGCACACAAAAAGATCATTAGGTACCAACACACAATTTCGTTAGCAATTGTTTCTGTTTGTTTGTTTTAAATACCCCCCATGGCCCGTGCCTATGTCAAAATTACAAAAAAAGCAATATCACCAATGAACGACTTTCCCCAAACCCCTCCCAGTTATGTAAGATAAAAGAAAAAAACGCCGAACTAAACAGGTTGTTTTGTCCTTTTTAATATGAACAAAACACAACGTTTCAAGGAATATCGTTATGTAAGATACTTGTACTCCAACTGTCTTCTCAGGAACTGAAGAAGCAGCCTCTGGAGCGAGACCTGGTGACACCAGAGCCGGACGATGACCACCACGCGCCCATCAACGTGATGCAGCTGCTCCGCAAGGACATCATCACCCCTGGAGGCAGGGAGTCCCCGGCTTCCCAGGTCATCCTGTCCGTCAGCACCCCCAACCCCTACTCCTTCCATGACAATGATTCTGTGGGCGGAGGGTCGCTTCCTATTCGTAAGTGTTGTTGGCTATGTTATTCTCGGGTAATGATTCTTTGCTTCGGTTCTTTTGGTTTTGCTCGTTGCTTTCTTTTTTCTTCGTTTTTCTCCATTGCTTGGTTATCCATTCTCTCTCTGTGTCTCTGTGTCTGTCTGTCTGTCTGTCTGTCTGTCTGTCTGTCTGTCTGTCTCTCTCTCTCTCTCTCTCTCTCTCTCTCTCTCTCTCTCTCTCTCTCTCTCAATAGGTCGGTCTATCTGCCTGTCATCCTCTCTCCCTCTCAGTCTGTTAATCCATTGCTGTTGAGTGTATTGTGGTTGAGCCTATGGCTTTGTGTAACCCAGCTTTTATGCTTGTGCGTGTGTGTGTGTGTGTGTGTGTGTGTGTGTGTGTGTGTGTGTGTGTGTATATGTGTGTGCGCGTGTGTGCGTGTGTG
>CM065691.1:20817448-20822448 GCA_017654935.2 Phymorhynchus buccinoides
GGGAGCCCTCCTCAAATCCGCCACCTCCACCTCCGCCGATTCCAGAAAGCGATCTGACAGATCCAGGAGCTCGCGGGGCAAAAAGGTAAGTGTGTAAGGAAGGATTTTATAAAAAATATGTTTGGTGGGTTAAGGATGGGGGGGGGGGGGCGTTGATGTACCTATTTGTTCAAGTCATAAACATCCAGGAGCTCGCGGGGCAAAAAGGTAAGTGTGTAAGGAAGGATTTTATAAAAAATATGTTTGGTGGGTTAAGGAGGGGGGGGGGGGGGGGGGGGAGCGTTGACGTACAAGTCATAAACATCCAGGAGCTCGCGGGGCAAAAAGGTAAGTGTATAAGGCAATCCCTTGTGAAGGATTTAAAACATCTGTTTGGTGGGTTAAGGGTGGGGGAGGGGGAAAGCGTTCATTTACCTGTTTGTGCAAGTCGTAACCAAAACAAACACTGAAGGTAAGCCCTGGTGAACTTTGATGAAGTCATTGTAATAGTCGGCAATATGTTTTGAGTTCATCTAGATTGCCATTCGATTACAGAATGTATGTTTTTTTAAGTTGAATAGTTTGGGGGTTTTAAGTAAATTACCATAATAAAGATGATTTGGATTTGGATTGGATTTGGATATCTTTTTCTCGTCAGATTTTCGCGTTTTGTTTGAGCAAGATAGCCTTGCAAGGGAAGTAGGCTTATTACTGTTCGAAAGAGAAAGGGAAGCATTTTGTATTAATTGTGAATAATTTTGTATCTTGAATTAATCCTTCGTTCTTTGTTTGACAGTTTGGTGGTTGTTTCCATAAGATACCCCTTTTTGTCAGCCTCAGTTGCATGTAATGCCCATAGTTCTTTTCTTGGGATATTTTTTTGTTGACCCTCATTGCATGCAATGCCCAATAGTTTTGTGTTTCTTAAGAGTTCCTTGTTGTTAGCCTCAGTCGCATGTAACTGCAAGGTCACTAACAATTCTTGCTCTCATCCAAAGAGACCCCCTTTTTTGTTAGCCTCAGTTGCATGTAACTGCAAGGTCACTTGTTCTCATCTAAAGAGACCCCCTCCCCCCGCCCTTTTTTGTTAGCCTCAGTTGCATGTAACGTCAATATGTCTTTCCTTATCAGATCGATTCACTGGGCTCAATTGTGTACAAGGACATCGATATAGATGGTGGCTTGTCTTTATAAAGTTCTTTGTATGTCATTGTTTCAGAAGCATGCAGGCGACAAAGAATCCCAGCCTAAATCCCGGGTGAAGGCGTTACGGGTGGATCTACCCGAGTCCTCTCTGCCCCCTAGCCAGTCACAGCTACAAGCCCCAGAGGGAAATGAAGTGGCAGTGGAGTCGTCTGGGGTGTGTTTCCAAAATGTAAGGATTTGATCTCCGTTTGGTTTTCGATGTTGTTCCTGATTGGCCAACAGTAGCATTGTATGGTATTGTATTGTATTGTATTGTGTTGTATTGTTGTATCTTATTCTATTGCATTTTGATTGCACTGTACTGTGTTATGTTGTGTTGTGTGGTATTGAATTACATGGTACTGTATTGTATTGCATTGCATTGTTTTGTATTGTATTGTATTCATCAAAATGTTCATTTCTCTCATTCACCACATGGAAGTTACCAGTTCGAACCAGACGAGATGGTACAGGTATTGTGTTGTGTTAAAGTATGTTGCATTGTACTGTATTGTATTGCATTGCATTGCTGTATTCATTAAAATGCCAATTTATCTGATGTATCACAGGAAGGTTACCAATTTGAACCAGACGAGATGGTGACCACAAACACAGGTGAAGGAACAGCAGCAGCAGCAGCAGCAGCAGCAGCAGCAGCAGCAGTAGCAGAGGCAGAGAACGTAGCTCCTGAGGAAGGAACAACGTCTGGTAGACCGTGGCTGAAGCCCAGCACATCCCCAAAGGACGTGTGGAAGCAGGTCTCCTACATGTGGGGACATGCCCGCGAGCCCAACAGCTCACAGCAAGGTCAAGTTCAGAGTCGAGGTCAGAAGGCCAAAAGGTCAAAGGCCAAATCCAGAGTTTGAGTAAGCGCCTCAGTTGAAAGTTTAGGCAAGATACTTTGTTGGTTGTGTAGACGACGTAATTATTTATTATTATAATTGATATCGGTCATGTTTCTCTAGAGTCTGTATCACACTAGTGTTGCCAAACATTGCTTGTTTCGTGCTGAGATAAGCATTGCAAGAAAGTGATAAATATTGTTCGTGCATAGTGGATTTTGGTGTTTTTTTTAATTGACTTTAGAAAACAAAAAAACATAACACAGAAATGAAATTAATCGCTGACGTTCATAATAATTTTAAGTTGGTTTATTCTGTAGCGTGGTGCAACCTATGACGTGTTATCGTCAGGAAGGGATCAATATGACTGTGTGAGGCCCACTTCCTACTTGACATTCTGTTGTAATATGGTTTTGCTCCTGTTTGCTGAAAACAGTTCTAAACAGAAAATTGTATCGTTGTTATGTGGGCTTAACATTGCTTCTTTTCTTTGTTATTGTGTTGCTATTTTGTCATTGTATTTGCTTTCTTTCTCTATGCTGCTGTTTTAATTCTCCGCCATTGATGCTTTTTTCATCGATTTGTTTTTATTTAATGTTGAGGGTTTTCTAGTCATGTTTCAGATTTAATTCTTTTATTATGAATGTTCCTTCGATGGTTACATCTCCTCGTCAATTAAAACAAAAGTCTAGTTTTAGAACAAAACAAAGAAGACCTCATAAATTTGATTCTAAAGGGAAAGATCTGACAATGGGTTTTTTCAATTTTTTGAAAGTAAACAATTCATTATTTTTTAATCCATGCAACGACCTACGTGCATACATATCCAAGAAATATAAATATGGTCTCCGACGTGTATTCTGGTGCATGCAATCGTATTTAATTCTGTTTATTTTCATTTGTCAGCCACCGAAAATGTTTGGTCTTTTAATTTCCCCTTATCAAAAGAAACCAATAAAAATGATTTGACACTGCTCATTTTTTTATTTTTTTTTTGGTTATTTGCTTGTACATAATGACGGACCATGTAAGTTATTTGTTGTTATTTTTCTGAATTACGCGGAATATTGTATTACTCATTTATACCTCCAAAACGCACATGTTCAATGTCGAATGAAAGTAACAGAACCAAAGCGAGTTAGTGTGGACGATTGAGTGTTTATCGCGCGTTTGTGACATTTGATGACAGTGGCACATTTCATTTACGCACAATCATTATGCCATAGTGTGGACAAAGTGGACACTTTCCTTTGCATTGCTACATGGATTCTATATTAACCATGGATTCTATATATCCAATGTAGTGTCCATGATTGCTATCACTCTTCCGTTGATGTTTCATCATGTCTCGTTGACAAACGCACTTCCATTATTAAATGGTCTTATGTAGCCCATGCATCAACCATCCCCATTCTTTTACATCGATGATTTGGGTTTCAAAACATGCTAACCATTGTCTGTTTTTTTCTATTATTTCCTTTTGTTTTGTAGATGCCAACTATGGTTTTCTCATACAACGAAAGGAAAGGACATTTTGTACATATCTATCTTTTTTATGCGTTTTCATAGTGATGACTTTTGTTGGTTTGTTTCATGCGCTTTTATGTATGTTGTTGGAAATTTGAGGGTATTAGCAATGTTTTTTGTAAACTTTTTTGTGTGTGAAAAAAAAACCTACAAAAAGAGATTAAATCAGAAGTAGATACACGAAATAATTGACATGCAATGTCATTCATGACTACTACTGTTGGAGGTCCATAAACATATGATGTATTCTTCCTTCATTTTCTGAATATGGCGATGCAAACGATTTCCGTAAAAAGTTGTAGCGAGTGCCAAAGCAGATTATTGTCATTCAACGTATAATGAAAAATGTGATAACACCACCTTTAATTATTGTTGCTGATGATTCCTTTAATTAAGTTTTCGGAGTGCTATTAATGTTGGGGAGGGGGGAATGGGGGGTGGGGGTGGCAGATGGTATATTTTACGTTCTTCTTATGTATCACCATTTCTTTTCATCTTTGTTTTTGATATTGTCACCAGGCGATATCAGATACGTGTCAGGGACCCCCATGTGGGAGTCTGTGAAGCATTACTACCAAAAAGGACCCTCTACGAGAGTGTGTAGGGGGTCCCAGGGATGCGTCATATACATGGGCAAAAATACCAACCCATGGTCTTGGCATTCCTAGCTTTGACCTCGAGTCAAGGACCTTTCATTATCCATTGTTTTCACGACTTCAAGGCCCAATTCATTGAACCGATTCTCCCAAATATGTTACCTATTCTTTCTCCCCGACTGTGTTTGACCTATTCTTTGCCTACCCGGTGTGTCTGTATGTGTGTGCACGCGTTGCATGTGTTCATAAACTCTTTGAATACAGTGTACTTTTATCTAGCTACACATCGCATGCACTTGAAGCCTTATTAAGTTCAGTATTTGCGATGCAATGAAAACCCTCTGCCCTTCCTCTAGGGACCCTCTATACCCTAAATAAAAGGGTCCCTAGGACCCCCTTGTCTCGCAGGACGATTGGGAAGCCCTGCGTGTCTTCTTTTTAGTCATTCCTCATTAGTTGTGATTGAAAGTTTTACCGAGAGGCTCCTGTTCCTTTAGGGGTTCCCCTGTCAATGGTGCGTAATGGTACATTATTTAACACGTTTCGTTATTGATTTTGCTTTAAACTGTCACTCATCGATCATCTATTTGAATGCCGTTGATGAGTGAAAAAATGAAAATAGACACGTGAAAGCCCAACTAAGCAAATCCATTAAGATGAACGTTATTATGCATGGTCGTGTTTTAATTTGTATACCAATTCATCAATGTACGCATAGGCCTAATGTTCTAGGATAGGGAACAACACAAATATCCATTCAAATACATTAAGATATTCATTCTGTACATAAGTAATGTTACTGTTATCTTTATCCAGTTAAATGTGTATTTTATATGAAAGCAGTAATTCTAGCAAAGGTTTTTGACGTAAA
>CM065691.1:20827448-20829948 GCA_017654935.2 Phymorhynchus buccinoides
ACGCACAACACCACGAGCTGAAACAGCTGCAAGAACGTGAACAGGTGCACTTTGTTCAGCGGCACTCGCCGGATGTAGGACGTCGGGGGGTAGGCTCCCTGCAACGTGAAACACGCATTGTGTGCACAGCTTGCCTCTTCAGGAAATGCCATCTACTAATATGGACATGGCTGCAGGCAAAAGGGCTTTCTCTCATTCAAGTTGTTCCACCCATATGGCCGGAATTAATATAAAGCTGTCAATTTGATGAATTGGTTTCAAGGGAAGTAAATCTGTGTGCACACCACACTTTGGTCACTTCTAAACTCGCTTCGCTCCCTTAGACCACACTCTTGCCTCTTACTATGCGGTTGTAGTGGTTTGAAGTGGGGAAACTAATTGCTGTAGAGTTTTTCTATATAAAGTCTATATATACAAAAGTGTGATCTACCACTTCCCTATGTCTAAACCTGAAGTCAAAACCTGTAATCTTCTTTCATTTCTCCTTTTGTTTATGTCTGTTTTGTTTGTGTTTGGCTGGAGTGATTTATGAGTTTTTTTAATAATTCAAAATCATTGCGATGCGAATGAGTTACCAAAACTGCAGCCTGGTGCCATTTTTGCTGCTAACCAAACGTGCTATTTAATGAGGATAAAGAAACATATTTTATTATGGACATTATTTATAAGCGTGCGCGTTCCACATACGCAGGCTCCAGAACACGTGAATGCACTACACACACACACACACACACACACACACACACACACACACACACACACACACACACACACACACACACACACACACACACACACACACACACACACACTGACACACACACACACACTGACACACACACACACTGACAAACACACACACACACACACGTACGCACACACACGCACACACGCACACACGCACACTGACACACACACACACTGATACACACACACACACACACACACACACACTGACACACACACACACACACGCATACACACACACACACACTGACACACACATACACACGCGCGCACGCACACGCGCACGCACGCACACGCACACACACACACACACACACACACACACGCATGTGAGCATACAAAATAATACGAATCAAATACGTATTTTGACGTCTCTAGACATAATTTATATTTCCCTCTCAATGAACATACTTTCCTCCAATTGAATCGGATGAAAGAAAACTGTCATTAATATCAGTTGTTTGTCCACTCGCTACTCTGTTCAGCATAATCTCCTTGGATCCGCCTCATTTCTCTTAATGTTCTCTTTTAGCATGTCCACTGTGTGTGGATTATTCTGGCAAACCTATTCCTTCAGAAAACATTGTTCTTGTCTGTAGAATGGATCCAGGGATGACAAATGACGGAGACATAATAATAACAGCCAAAGAAAAACGGGTAGATGTTTATGGGTTATTGGCCATCCTGTACACATACATGTTGGTGTTACCAAAAAGCCTAATTAATGTTAGAAAGAGTGATTACTTCGCAGCCTTCAAACCTTGCAAAGAATGAAGCCAATTTGTACTTCCCACCTGGAAGGGTGGAAGGTGGGAAGTGTTAAGTATGGTAACAGAGGAAGTGGGTGAGTTCACAATGACCCCCTCCTGTTGTGTAGGTGAAAGTGTGGGAGTGAAAAACAAAAAACCGGCTTCAGTCAGCTGCGGACTGCGAACTCTTTGCATATTCAGGCTTTCGGGCGTTACCTCCTTGGTGAAGAGAAGGAGAATCCTCTCGACCATCCGGTTGTCGGAGAGGGAAGAGGGGTGAAGACAGACAAGAGACAGACATGAACAGAGACAGGAAGAAAGGGACAGACATGAACAGAGACAGGAAGAAAGGGACAGACATGAACAGAGACAGGAAGAAAGGGACAGACATGAACAGAGACAGGAAGAAAGGGACAGACATTAACAGAGACAGGAAGAAAGGGACAGACATGAACAGAGACAGGAAGAAAGGGACAGACATGAACAGAGGAAGAAAGGGACAGACATGAACAGAGACAGGAAGAAAGAGACAGACATGAACAGAGACAGGAAGAAAGGGACAGACATGAACAGAGACAGGAAGAAAGGGACAGACATGAACAGAGACAGGAAGAAAGGGACAGACATGAACAGAGAGAGGAAGAAAGGGACAGACATGAACAGAGACAGGAAGAAAGGGACAGACATGAACAGAGACAGGAAGAAAGGGACAGACATGAACAGAGACAGGAAGAAAGAGACAGACATGAACAGAGACAGGAAGAAAGGGACAGACATGAACAGAGACAGGAAGAAAGGGACAGACATGAACAGAGAGAGGAAGAAAGGGACAGACATGAACAGAGACAGGAAGAAAGGGACAGACATGAACAGAGACAGGAAGAAAGGGACAGACATGAACAGAGAGAGGAAGAAAGGGACAGACATGAACAGAGACAGGAAGAAAGGGACAGACATGAACAGAGACAGGAAGAAAGGGACAGACATGAACAGAGACAGGAAGA
>CM065691.1:20832448-20842448 GCA_017654935.2 Phymorhynchus buccinoides
TCGTGAAGCTGGTGAACTCCATGAGCTTGTCATGGCTCCCAGCATAGCATCATCGGTCTAAACTCCCCCGAAGACGGAGTGTGGCTGCCCACATGGCGGGGTAATCAAAAACGGTCACACACGTAATGTTCTCATCCCTAGCTGGTGCATTTGTACTGAATTGTTCAAGTGCCTGGCTGTTGGGATGATCCCTGGAGTCGCTAAGCCAGGGATCAACAACAACAACAACATGGGTGGGGTCTTGTCCGTTTTCCAGCTAACGAAGTGGGGTTTTGTCCGGTGGGTTGTGGGTTTTATCTCCGTGCACCGGCCTAGCTACACCGCATGCGACCCGATTGTGACGATGTCTGTGAGTCATGATTCACGTGAAATACTTCCGTCTAAAAATAATTCTACCATGTTTGTTCACTATCATTATATATTAACCCTTTCACCGCCAATGTCGCATTTTTGCACCACAATGACTTAACACCCTTGTCACTAAAAGGCATCAAAGCAGGGTCTGTTATCCAAAGAGCCTTTTTTCTTAATCTTGGGAAGTAAGAGCAGGTCTAACGTTACGCATGTCATAGAGGAATCCCCAATATTGCAGATGGTTTTTGTCTCTACCCTGGTAATTTTAATGGATTTGTGTTTGTGAAAAATGTCTGGCGGTGAAAGGGTTAAAGCTTTGTTTATTCAAGTAGACCCCCAATACACGAATCAAATCAAATGTCTCATACAAAAATACAGACATTTCATCAGGTTGGTGCACTACAAGCACAGAGGAAGTGCTTATCCCCACGACAGTCGTGCCCATAAGCTTTTCCTTCCGTTTTCCTTATTCCCACGACTGTCGTGCCGATAATGGAAAGGGGCTGTGGACATTATGGGCACGACCGTTGCGCATGGGCAAAAGACTTCTTTCTATTTTTAGCTTCGTTTTTCACCGGAAATGGAAAGTAGCGGCTCTGTAGCCTGCATTCTATAGAGCCACTGGCGGCTATTTAGCCACGTCCTTTGAAAAACTGGGCAAAGGACAAAAACGGCAAGAAAATAGGCCTACCGGAAATGAAATAATAACGGAAGCCCCAAAAAATAAATTAAAAAAATGGCGTGCAGGTATTAAACGTCTTTCGTGGCGATAAGGTTTTTCACCCGTTTTCATTATCCCCACGACTGTCGTGGCCATAAGGTTTTCATTATCCCCACGACTGTCGTGGCGATAAGGTTTTTCACCCGTTTTCATTATCCCCACGACTGTCGTGGCCATAAGGTTTTCATTATCCCCACGACTGTCGTGGCCATAAGGTTTTTCACCCGTTTTCATTATCCCCACGACTGTCGTGGCCATAAGTTTTTTCACCCGTTTTCATTATCCCCACGACTGTCGTGGCCATAAGGTTTTCATTATCCCCACGACTGTCGTGGCCATAAGGTTTTTCACCCGTTTTCATTATCCCCACGACTGTCGTGGCCATAAGGTTTTTCACCCGTTTTCATTATCCCCACGACTGTCGTGGCCATAAGGTTTTCATTATCCCCACGACTGTCGTGGCCATAAGGTTTTTCACCCGTTTTCATTATCCCCACGACTGTCGTGGCCATAAGGTTTTTCACCCGTTTTCATTATCCCCACGACTGTCGTGGCCATAAGGTTTTCATTATCCCCACGACTGTCGTGGCCATAAGGTTTTCATTATCCCCACGACTGTCGTGGCCATAAGGTTTTCATTATCCCCACGACTGTCGTGGCCATAAGGTTTTTCACCCGTTTTCATTATCCCCACGACTGTCGTGGCCATAAGGTTTTTCACCCGTTTTCATTATCCCCACGACTGTCGTGGCCATAAGGTTTTTCACCCGTTTTCATTATCCCCACGACTGTCGTGGCCATAAGGTTTTTCACCCGTTTTCATTATCCCCACGACTGTCGTGGCCATAAGGTTTTTCACCCGTTTTCATTATCCCCACGACTGTCGTGGCCATAAGGTTTTTCACCCGTTTTCATTATCCCCACGACTGTCGTGGCCATAAGGTTTTCATTATCCCCACGACTGTCGTGGCCATAAGGTTTTCATTATCCCCACGACTGTCGTGGCCATAAGGTTTTTCACCCGTTTTCATTATCCCCACGACTGTCGTGGCCATAAGGTTTTTCACCCGTTTTCATTATCCCCACGACTGTCGTGGCCATAAGGTTTTTCACCCGTTTTCATTATCCCCACGACTGTCGTGGCCATAAGGTTTTCATTATCCCCACGGCTGTCGTGGCCATAAGGTTTTTCACCCGTTTTCATTATCCCCACGACTGTCGTGGCCATAAGGTTTTTCACCCGTTTTTCATTATCCCCACGACTGTCGTGGCCATAAGGTTTTTCACCCGTTTTCATTATCCCCACGACTGTCGTGGCCATAAGGTTTTTCACCCGTTTTTCCCCACGACTGTCGTGGCCATAAGGTTTTCATTATCCCCACGACTGTCGTGGCCATAAGGTTTTCATTATCCCCACGACTGTCGTGGCCATAAGGTTTTCATTATCCCCACGACTGTCGTGGCCATAAGGTTTTTCATTTTCATTATCCCCACGACTGTCGTGGCCATAAGGTTTTTCACCCGTTTTCATTATCCCCACGACTGTCGTGGCCATAAGGTTTTTCACCCGTTTTCATTATCCCCACGACTGTCGTGGCCATAAGGTTTTTCACCCGTTTTCATTATCCCCACGACTGTCGTGGCCATAAGGTTTTTCACCCGTTTTCATTATCCCCACGACTGTCGTGGCCATAAGGTTTTTCACCCGTTTTCATTATCCCCACGACTGTCGTGGCCATAAGGTTTTTCACCCGTTTTCATTATCCCCACGACTGTCGTGGCCATAAGGTTTTTCACCCGTTTTCATTATCCCCACGACTGTCGTGGCCATAAGGTTTTCATTATCCCCACGACTGTCGTGGCCATAAGGTTTTCATTATCCCCACGACTGTCGTGGCCATAAGGTTTTCATTATCCCCACGACTGTCGTGGCCATAAGGTTTTTCACCCGTTTTCATTATCCCCACGACTGTCGTGGCCATAAGGTTTTCATTATCCCCACGACTGTCGTGGCCATAAGGTTTTTCACCCGTTTTCATTATCCCCACAACTGTCGTGGCCATAAGGTTTTCATTATCCCCACGACTGTCGTGGCCATAAGGTTTTTCACCCGTTTTCATTATCCCCACGACTGTCGTGGCCATAAGGTTTTTCACCCGTTTTCATTATCCCCACGACTGTCGTGGCCATAAGGTTTTTCACCCGTTTTCATTATCCCCACGACTGTCGTGGCCATAAGGTTTTCATTATCCCCACGACTGTCGTGGCCATAAGGTTTTCATTATCCCCACGACTGTCGTGGCCATAAGGTTTTCATTATCCCCACGACTGTCGTGGCCATAAGGTTTTTCACCCGTTTTCATTATCCCCACGACTGTCGTGGCCATAAGGTTTTCATTATCCCCACGACTGTCGTGGCCATAAGGTTTTCATTATCCCCACGACTGTCGTGGCCATAAGGTTTTCATTATCCCCACGACTGTCGTGGCCATAAGGTTTTCATTATCCCCACGACTGTCGTGGCCATAAGGTTTTCATTATCCCCACGACTGTCGTGGCCATAAGGTTTTCATTATCCCCACGACTGTCGTGGCCATAAGGTTTTCATTATCCCGACTGTCGTGGCCATAAGGTCATAGACAGTAGAATTTCACGAGAATCATGCCTGACCAAAATAATGTCACAATCGGATCGCATTGGGATGGAATCATAACGCAGTGTACACGGCTCCTTTAGTGTTGTGCTATTAGACGCTTAGACAGATAAATGACGAGCAAAGTCTATTTATATACACAAAGAAAAAAGTTAAGCACCCCTTAGCTATTACAAGGCTACCATGATTCCGTTATAAGCAGGGTTGAAGCAGTCATCCAGGCACAGGGAGGAAACACACGCTACTGAACTTGGATTTGCCAAATGAGTTTTGGACACTCCTCATGACGTTTTCCCCACAATAATTAACTTTTCAGATAGCCGTATGAAATTGCTACATTGATAATCAAACATGGTATTTTTTTAATTTGAACATGACAACCCTTTTTGTTTCAGAATATCAGAATGCATTTGTAAAACCATACACTAAATTATGCGTTTTCTTATAGTCAGATAGTCAAACTTTCATTTGCCAATCGATGTTGTTTCATTCTTTATTGATTATTTGCAATAAATCTCGAATTCATCTCATCTACAGCACACACAAAAAAGGTGGGGTGCTTAACTTTCTTCTTTGTGTATATATATCAGAATTTTGCTACCATCACTCGATTTAAAAAATAAATAAAAAAAGTTTTCCTGGCCAACTCACGAATAAGTCACGTGACCGTCCACCACGCGCTCCTCCACGTCGGCGAGCGCGTGCAGGCACAGCGGGGAGTGGGGCAGCGCCGCGTGCACCATGGGGAGGGTGAGGAGGGAGGGGACGATGTTGATGCAGGCCACCACCAGCAAGTCCCAGTGGAAGGCGCTGCCTTTCTTCAACCTGCCACGGCCACAAATGAAGTCAAGTCAAGTCAAGTCAAGTCAAGTCAAGTCAAGTCAAGTCAAGTCAAGTCAAGTCAAGTCAAGTCAAGTCAAGTCAAGTCAAGTCAAGTCAAGTCAAGTCAAGTCAAGTTTATTTCCAAAAAAACCTTGGGGGCACAAGAAAATGTCTATACAGTAAATGCCATTCACATTTGCGGCATCAAAGATGACAAATATTAGCTCAAAAGACTTCTGAACAGTAGGGTGAAACGGGGTAAAAAGCCCATGGGTGGGTAAGAAGCCCATGCCAATTATCTCAAGAAATAAAGAAAAGTTCAGTCAAATTTGCCCATGAGACGAATGCTAAACATTAGCACTTGTCTCATGGGCCAAAATGTGACTGAAATTTGCTTTATTTCATGAAATAATTGGCATGGTCTTCTTACCCGCCCATGGGCTTCTTACCCCGTCTTACCCTACTCATCAACATACATGGGCTCAAAAGATATTTTAACAGTGCTCATCGCCATATAGACAGGCACATAATACCATCATACACAGATACACCACCATACACATACACACATGTATACATGCACACACACTCAGTTGCTGGAATTTCACGATATGAATCAATTATGTTTTTAAACGCTAATTAACTTATCTCCATTAACAAATATTGACATATGAAACTAGATAAGAAACAATTAGGATATACTCTCAGACATGGAGATGCCCTTCGTGTACCAAGAGGTGTGAATAATAGTAGAAAAAATTAACAGAGTGTGGGGGGGGGGGGGGGGGGGGGGGGGGGTGGGGGGGGTGTTAAACGTCTCCATCTCCGGATTTACTGTTCTTTGCAAGGTCTCCAGGGGGCCGTTTCACAAGGGCTAACGTTACGTTGCGCTCGCTCAAATCGGCAAAAACGGTCTAAGAAACACCCTTCGTTTGCCGATAGTTCGCGTGGCGTTTTCTTCTTGCCAAACACCGAGCAAGCGGCGAACTATCCGGAACTAGTAGGGGGTGAATACATTTCTTGTTGTTGATTGGTCCATTAACCCTTTCACCGCCAAAGTCGCATTTTAACGCCAAAGTCGCATTTTAGCACCACAGTAATTTAACACCTATGTCACTAAAAGGCATCAAATTGGGGTCTATTATCCAAAGACCCTATTGTCTTAGTTTTGGGAAGTAAGGATGTTACGGAAGAATCCCCTATACTTCAGATGGATTTTGTTCTCTATCCAGGTAAATTTAATGGAAATTTTCGGCTGAAATGTGTCTGGCGGTGAAAGGGTTCAAGTTTGTTTTAAATTTTAAAAAAATTGACCAATCAGACAAGAGCTTGTAATATTCTTCCGCAAACGTTTTCTAAAGTGTTTCTTAGGCCCCGTTTGGCGTAAGCGTCATTTGCGCGGCGACCGTTATCTAGAGAAACTCCTCATCCCTGGTCATTTTTCAATCGAAATTGCCTTGATATTCCCAGCAGGAAACAGTGGCCCAACACGATTCTAATTGTTTTAATGACTGTTGTGTGATTGATTTATTTTTGGATGCCGGTATGACTGTTGTGTGATTATTATTTCTTTTGATGCTGCCCCTATTGATGTTCGTCTTTACTAGCAGTCACGTGACATTTTGAAACTGATTTTAATTTTCGATTTAAAGGTCAAGGAAGAACACGCTTTTTGTTTTCAATGACAATAAAACTTATCATTTGCTTTACTGAACGCATTGTGATTTTACAAAGCCAATCTCCCGTACTTTTTTCTTATTCTTTTTAGCAGTATACATACACTGCTCAAAATTTGCTAAGGATATTATATTAAACATATTATATCATATGATATTATATTGCACACTTAGCGAAGATAAACATGAAGCCATTTAAAAAAATATCTTGCTTAGCTTAATTCACATTTCATATGCACATTTCAATCAAATAAAACCAGGTCTTAGAATTTGATTGGCTTACCTCAAGGAAAGTTTATGATACCCCATCAAAATGCTTTAAAACAACCGAATGGAGCGACATTTTCATTTTCAGAGTTTTTGTTTTTTGCGGCAATAAAAAGTCATGGATAAGCATGTGCGAGACCCCCTCACTATGATTCCAGCTTGGAAACTTTATGTTGTGTTCTGGAGGAGCTTTTGAAGCTCCTGCTGATCCAGGGTGTTCCACTCCTCTAACGGGCACAGTTCTGAGTTCTGTGCTCTTCTGAGCTGATGTGAACGGCTGCTAACGGCTGCCAGGAGCATGTTTCAACATTGTTCTATTAGACTGAGGTCTCTGGATCGGGCAACCTACCTCACATGGACGATGATCTCTTACTGCAGGTACGCATAAACAACCCTTGCACGACGAAAAGGTGCATTATCATCCATGAAGATGACGTCATATCGGGTTGGACCAGCAGAAGGTATGACGTGGACATCGATGAACTCATACCTGTAGCAAACAGCTATCAGGGATTCCTTTGGAATAATTTGTGACAATGCTTTCCCGATCATGCCGATACAGGCCCAAACCGTCAAAGATCCATCTCAAGATCTCTCATGCTCTCTGACTCACGTTTCCTGGTAGCGCTCTCCTGAGAACCTCCACACCCTGGCAAGACCATCAGTGAAATAAAGACAGATCCTGAACTCGTTGGTGAAGAGAGTTCATGTCCAGTTTCATGATGTCCTGATTACGTGGTTCTGGGCTCTCAAAAGACAGCGCTGCTTATGAGCTGGAATGAGCGAAATGACCAAACATACCTGTGGGGGGGGGGGGGGGGGGGGGGGGGGGGGGTGGGGGGGGGGGGGGGGGGGGGGGGGGGGGGGGGGGGGGGGGGGGGGGGGGTGGGGGGGGGGGGGGGGGGGGGGGGGGGGGGGGGGGGGGGGGGGGGGGGGGGGGGGGGGGTGGGGGGGGGGGTGGTGTGATTGGGGGGGGGGGGGGGGGGGGGGGGGGGGGGGGGGGGGTGGGGGGGTGGGGGGGGGGGGGGGGGGGGGGGGGGGGGGGGGGGGGTGAACATCATGGAGTCTGTTCCTCACAGTTTGGGTGGAAATGTTCCTCATTGAGGCATTCAGCAAATCAAAATTCTGCCAGAAAGCGATTTTGGCAGGCCTGAAAAAATACAGAAAATGGCCATTTTTATTACCAGTCGCCCAAATTCTGCCACCCTCACGACGTGTATCAGCAGTACCAACCTCATGGCAGCGAATCCAAGCTTTGGAAGCGACGCATTGTGATATTCTAAATATTAGGGGAAGACGGGGTAAAAAGCGCATGGGCGGGTAAGAAGCCCACCCCAATTATCTCATGAAATAAAGAAAATTTCAGTCAAATTTGCCCATGAGACGAATGCTAGACATTAACGCTCGTCTCATGGGCAAAATGAGACTGAAATTTGCTTCATTTCATGAGATAATTGGGGTGGGCTTCTTACCCGCCCATGCGCTTTTTACCCCGTCTTCCCCTAATGACACAATGAGTCTGCGTACAACTGTTCCAAGCATGCCTACAACACTTTGCCTGTACAAATGACATCATTATCTCACTTCGGCCATGAAACTTTGTCTCTTGTACGACGTTTACGATGTGAGCAAGAAATGTCGTTGATTCTGACAATTTTACTCGCTTTCATGTTTTCGCTCCATTTCAGCGAAATTACACTTTCTGGAGGGTGGCACTCGAAATTCACGTGATGCACGTGAACAGGAAGTTGGATCAAACAAGTTTGAGCGAGCTTGTTTTCACGGATGATTGCTCTTTCCGGTCATGTAATTGTTTCTATGGCTTTCAATTACACCACCTTTTTAGCAATCAAAGTTATAAAAGTCTTATCTATCCTTAGCAAATTTCGAGCAGCGTATTAGTTATAGACAAAGCTAACTTTACACGTCTTTCTGGCAGTAGGGGAAGACGGGATGAAAAGCCAATGGGCGGGTAAGAAACCCATGCCAATTATCTCATGAAATTAAGCAAATTTCAGTCAAATTTTGCCCATGAGACGAACGCAATGGGCAAAATTTGACTGAAATTTGCTTTATTTCATGAGATAATTGGCATGGGCTTCTTACAGGCCTATGGGCTTTTTACCCGGTCTTACCCTATGTTTAAATAACTTTCTATCTTTTTCTTTTTTTCTTCTTCTTCCGTTTCTTTATCTTTTACACCGCGTACAGACGAGCAGCACCAACTTGTTCTGCGGGGAGTTGACGAGGGCCCCGGTGATGTTCTGGTCCATGAAGAAAAGCAGAGAGAGGCCGAAGCCCAGCCCTATGGAGCCCAGGAACGCCCCCGTCGTCAGAGAGGTCAGGTCGGCTACTGTCAGCAAAGACTCCGGGGATGCCGTGAAACTTTTAGACACTGAAATGAAATTATTCCCCTTTGCTATGACTTTGTATGTAGGGGAAGACGGGGTAAAAAGCGCATGGGCGGGTAAGAATCCCACCCCAATTATCTCATGAAATAAAGCAAATTTCAGTCTCATTTTGCCCATGAGACGAGCGTTAATGTCTAGCATTCGTCTCATGGGCAAATTTGACTGAAATTTTCTTTATTTCATGAGATAATTGGGGTGGGCTTCTTACCCGCCCATGCGCTTTTTACCCCGTCTTCCCCATCTCCTATAGCACTGTCTCATAATTCGGTCTTTGGGGGTTATCTTTCTCTACTGTCTCGTTTTGAAGTCGGTTTGGGGTAGTTCCGGTTCAAAAATAGAATTAAAAAACGGAAGTTACCTACCTTAAACAACAACTATATTTTGTTCTAGTCTTCAAGTCTTAGGGTACTAATGTGGTCGTATCAAGTAAACGAATAAGAACATAACTGTTTATAGTCAACGAATGTAAACACTTTAAGAAAAAACCATGAACGAGGACTTAATATTATTAAATCTCCAAACTGATAACTGAGCAATTAAACACCCCTCCATTACAATTACGGAGCAGCCATGCCGTGTTTACAGCATTTTCTAACCGGAACTAAGCGTCCTAACGGGCACAGAACTCGTCTGTTACTTCCGTTTCCATTTCGCAATAGTGCTATACTATAGTGCTTATTTTTATGAAGTTCTACTAAAGCTTAAGTGGGAATCTAAACGTGGTTACTTTCTAAATTCGGTAAATCGGTTGACTGAATTTAGAAAGTAACAACGTTTAGTTTCCCACTTAAGCTTTAGTAGAACTTCTTAAAATTAAGGGCAGCTGATCTTACCGTGGGTCTTTGCTGAAACATGTGACCCGTCACCACAAAATGAGTCGTCTTGTCCCTGGCTCACTTACCCCCTAATAGGGCAATGTTAGGTGTAAAGGGGTCAAATCACCCATTTTCAGAATTGGACTTATTATTGTATAATAGTCTCCCCCCCCCCCCCCCATATTAGTTTCACTGTGTGTTGACTGCAATGTCTACGTCAGCTTTGTTGTTAGAGAGAGAGAGAGAGAGAGAGAGAGAGAGAGAGAGAGAGAGAGAGAGAG
>CM065691.1:20854948-20864948 GCA_017654935.2 Phymorhynchus buccinoides
AGTTCAAATATAGCTGCAACAAAATTAATAGACTATTGATTGTCCTCTGAAGTAATTAGACGAATAATGAATGTCAGAGAAGGGAGGGGGTTCGATTATTTTTTTTAAAAAGGGGGTAATCAGAGAGAGAGAGAGAGAGAGAGAGAGAGAGAGAGAGAGAGAGAGAGAGAGAGAGAGAGAGAGAGAGAGAGAGAGAGAGAGAGAGAGAGAGAGAGAGAGAGAGAGAGAGAGAGAGAGAGAGAGAGGGAGAGAGAGAGAGAGAGAGAAGGGAGGGTAAAAAGCCGTGTGTGTGTGTGTGTGCGCGCGTGTGTGTGTGTGTGTGCGTGCGTGTGCGTGCGCGCGCGCGCGTGTGTGTGTGTGCGTGCGTGTATGCGCGTGTGCGCGTGCGTGCGTGTGCGTGTGCGTGCGTGCGTGCGTGCGTGCGTGTGTGTGCGTGTGTGTGTGTGCGCGCGTGTGCGTGCGTGCGCGCGTGTGCGTGCGTGCGCGCGTGCGTGCGTGCGTGCGTGCGCGCGTGTGCGTGCGTGCGTGTGCGTTTGTGCGTCATGATGCACCACAACACTAACTTTGAAGTGATTCCAAGCAGTAGTTCCTGAGATACAGCCTTGGGGTTCGAGCACCGTGATTTGCACGCACGCGCGCACGAACTCACAGACAAATCTATGATTATAGTGTTAAAAGCCCTTTTAGCATAAAACGTTGTGCAAAAAAACCGCATTGAAACTGATACGTGCCAAAGTTCGTGAGATATTAGTGATTAAGTGTTTTGGGGGGTTTGAACTCCTTAATCAGCATGACCTTGACCTTGAAATAAAACTAAAGCAATCAGTTAATGTACACTAAAAGTGATTGAAATAGTCAAGAAAACGCGACCGGACCTGACGGACGGACGCACGGACACACACGGACGGATGAAACAAAAACAATACTCCCCGAAGCTTCGCTCGGGAACTTTAAAAAAAGAAAAGAAAAAAAAGAAATAGACACGAACGGCTATACAACTCCCCTCCGCTTCATGAGGAGACGGAGGGCTACCAATACAGGTAAACTGGGGGTCACTCACTTTCGGCGTAGATGGCCAAGGGGGCGGTGGTCATCAGCACTATCTGAGGGGTGCCCCCTACCACGGCGAACAACAGGCCCCCGAGCGTCTGCGACACCAACACTTTCTCCACCGCTGAAAAAGAAAAAAAAAGTCAGTTCAGTCACGTGCTCGCATGCGCGCGGCCACACGTGCGCACGCACGGCACGCGAGCACATAAGATTTGTATTAAAAATAAAATGAAAAAAAAGAGGTCCCACCGAGACTTGAACTCGGATCGCTGGATTCAAAGTCCAGAGTGCTAACCATTACACCATGGGACCTGGTGTCTGTTGCGGTTTACTAATAGGTAGATATAGAATACAAGAGACTCCGGGGGGGGGGGGGGAGGGGATTGATCGGTACGCGCTAAGCTATTTTTAACTTCACTTTGACCCTCGTTGTCAAACTCCACACGCGCGTTAGTCTCCATGTTTTTGTGTGTATCCTACGCTATTCACTGCATAATCGAATGCACGCGCAACATATTGTGCGTGCATGGAAAAGTGTTCGCCTCTTGCCTCGCGTTTCCCTTCACCGCGTAAATTCTCCTTAATATAACTTCTAAAACAAGTCGAATATAACTGGTTCTATGGTGTAATGGTTAGCACTCTGGACTCTGAATCCAGCGATCCGAGTTCAAATCTCGGTAGAACCTAATTTTTTTTTTTCCCCCTCCGAATGAACAAAATCTGTCGCTCTTCAAAATTCAAGCATCGCCATCAATGTTTTCTTTTCTTTGTCTATTTATTCTCCCCCCAGCCCCCACCCCCGCCCGCCTCTCTCTTGTTGGTTGACAGGTCGTTGCTTTGTACAAGCCACAAACCTATAACTCACTTTGTCGGTCTGTTGGTCTGTCGGTCGGTCGGTCCAAAATTGTCGCACATATTGTAAAACAGAAAAAAATACTTGGGCATAAAGTAACATTTCAGTTGTCATATCTACAGTCCTTAGGTATGGAAGGAAGGAAAAATGGTGTTTTATGTCCTCTCGGTCATAGACACATATGGGACACTTGTAAATACTCAGGTTTTTGCGATGATGATTGAATCATTATTCATACTTAACTCTGGTGCTGCAGCCAAAGGCTGGTCTTTGGGGACCTTTCTCAACGCCAGCTGTGTCATCAAATCCCTTTGGCCGAGAGAGTGGGGATGTACCCTGGGCTAGGCATCTCCACTATAAACAAATTCTCGCTCGAAAAGTATCTGTCCCCTCTGCTATCTAGCAGTCATTGTCGGAAACGACAGACTACCATTATATTCATACCCTACTTAATATAGGTTGGTTTTTTTTTAACTTGCCAAATAAGTCACCAAATTCACACAGTGGTGTGAGGTGGAACTCTCTCTCTCACACACACACACTCTCTCTCACACACACACACACACACACACTCCTTTTATGAACAAGCGGCGACCGAGAGAGGGGGAAAAAAGAAGGTCCCACCGAGACTTGAACTCGGATCGCTGGATTCAAAGTCCAGAGTGCTAACCATTACACCATGGGACCTTGTTCACAATTGGATTTGATAGCAGATCATTACACTATTGATCAGCTATGGGACATAACTGTATGGGGGGGGGGGGGGGGGGGTCTGTTTGTTTAACGTCCTCCGGTCTGGAACAGACACATATCGGACATTAGTTAATATAAGCCTAAAGATGGTGGGAACGATCCTGGAGGCAATGCCCGGAGGCAGTGCAACACCAGTAAAGTCCCGATTTTTTAACAATACAGATATAAAGACGTAACTGAACGCCCCTGGGTTAATGTTTATAGGCGAACTGGCTCGTTTGGATTTGCTCGGAATGCTTATTTTGTCCTTGTTGTTACCTCAGCAACCTCATTATTGTTCAATTATCTATTTCTGCATTCATGAACAAAATGAGAGAGAGAGAGAGAGAGAGAGAGAGAGAGAGAGAGAGAGAGAGAGAGAGAGAGAGAGAGAGAGAGAGAGAGAGAGAGAGAGAGAGAGAGAGAGAGAGAGAGAGAGAGAGAGAGAGAGAGAGAGAGAGAGAGAGACAGACAGACGGAGAGAATTCTGAAGTCTGAATGAGTAGGCCCTTGGCCCATATCATTCGAGGTGGTTACAAAAAAACATTTCAATGGCCAAAAAAAAAGGGAGAATAAAGTAATGTCCACGCAACATACTAAGTATCAAAACAAAAACGTAGGCATACAACCAATAAGTAAATACACAACATACATTTATCAACCTTTTACATAATATTCAAAAACCTTTGACGGGTTCTAAATGCCTGTTCAAGGTAAAATGCCAAAACGAACAATTATTAAGGACTTTGTTTTCAGTTGCAAGGAGACAGATTAATTTGAACAATGAAGGTTGATTATAATATTCACTAGGAATAATATACCTTTCTCTTAATTCTTGATAAAGAGGGCAATGTAATACTAAAAGTGGACTTCTGTCTCCAACTGGGAAACACAAAAAGGACAGGACAATTCATTTTCCGTGACATGCCTATCAAAAAGATGCTTGTGTACCTTTAATTGAGAAACACCTAAACACACCACCCCCACCCCCATGGGGATACCGGGGGGGTCTTTTGCATAAATAGTTCCCCCACCTTCTGGAAGTTCTGTGCTTGTAACTTCCTCGAATTTGTCACTCTCTTTAACTCTGCCTTTTCCCTTTGCTTACTGTCATCTACTATCTTACTGTCATCCACTATCTTACCTGGTCCATTCTCCTGCCTTTTTTTCACGAAACACTTTTCAAAAAGATTTCCTCCAGCCGAAGTCGGACTTGCTGGGCCTAACTATTTCTTAGTTAGGCGCATAACGGCAGCATGGCGCATCTGCGCTCATAATTGACAGGAAACTGTCTGAGTGATCGAAGAAGAAGAAGAAGAAGAAGAAGAAGAAGAAGAAGAAGAAGAAGAAGAAGAAGAAGAAGAAGAAGAAGAAGAAGAAGAAACATCTAACCGCAGTCTAATCATGCAAATTCTGGCTTTAAGATGATTTATTTTATAATTTGTAAGTAAGGAGATAAAATTAGCTTATGTCACTTTTAAACGTACGATAAAGCAGAAAACGATCACTTTCTTCCGTTTCATTCAACCATTGTCTTATGATCGGTAATCAATCTAGCTCTTAATGTATCTAAAAATGCCTTCTCGTTCCCAACCCCTTGATTCCCCCATACTTCCTGGAAGTCGTGCTTGTACAAAAAGAAACAAACAGTAGCTGTCACAATAATTATCTGTATTGTTAAAAATTTGGGACTTTCCTGGTGTTGCACTGCCTCCGGGTATTGCCTCCAGGATCGTCCCCACCATCTTTATGTCTACTAATGTCCCATAATGTGTCTGTTTCAGACCGGAGGACGTTAAACAGATGTTTCTTTTTCATGCCCATGGATTGTGTTCTTGTTATTACTGTCATAATGCAATAACATTTTATAAGCTTTATATGGTAATCGATGCGAAGGCGTCTTCATGGATGGAAGTTCAGTTTAACGTCGCGTATCGGCTTTCGCCATGTACGACGGGCTGAACAAACCAACCATGGTATAAAGAAAAATGTATGTTCCTGAATCACTGTCTTAGCCAAAAGGCCGAGAAGCGATCAGAAATTGTGATATATGTGCGAAGGCGTCTTCATAAGTCTAAGCTAGAATTTGATACTCTTTCTGTACAAATTGACATAGAATGCGAAACGACACAACTCGCTGTAAATCATTGCGTTAGGAGTTCTTATACTAATTAACGTTCAAGGGTCTTTTTAATGCAAACAGGTGTACCTTTTCGATTATATCCAGACGTCCGACCATGCCCCATACTTCAGCCCCATAAGCATGGGCTGAATTTGAGAATCAAAAAGTTAAAAAAATAAAGCATGTGATTTTTCTCCCAAAGTCCACACTAACTTGAAAATAGTTAGCACACCAATTCCTTGCTCGACTTGCAAGATCATGTAAACTATGTGAAAAAGATAGCCTAGTTGGCTTGATAATTCCTAAATATTTATATGCATTAGCAATTGAGAGAGAGAGAGAGAGAGAGAGAGAGAGAGAGAGAGAGAGAGAGAGAGAGAGAGAGAGAGAGAGAGAGAGAGAGAGAGAGAGAGAGAGAGAGAGAGAGAGAGAGAGAGAGAGAGAGAGAGTAGCGGCCTGAAACGCCAAGCAGAAGTAAAAGGGAACTAACTGCAGTACAGATTGTGATTTTGCTTGGTTCGCTCCCTTTGAGCGTGGAAGGCGTTGTCCTCTGGCTCCACAGAAGATGACTGTTATCTTCTATTAGTAGATTCATCTCCCCATATTTACAGTTACTGTAACAATGTCCCATATTCGGGTCAAGAGGACGTAAAACGTTAAATTTCGATTCGAGATCGTAGATTCACTACTGTAATCAGCTTGTTTGTCCTTCTATCTGTCTGTCTGTCTGTCTGTCCAGGCGATTGTGCCCAAACCGCTGGCCGTAGGCCCCCATAACCATAATATAATTATTCTTGATCATCATCACGCAACCCATTCAGATCCTGAGTTTTTGAACCGCCAGTGCCAACCTCCGCCAAGGAAGACTCACAAAACCGAAATGTCCTTCTTTGTGCTATATATTTCACGACCGAGCTGTATCTCATGAACCAGTGAACAGAATGGCCTTACATTTTGTGTGGTGATGTATCACAGTGCAGGAATGGTCCCATAAAAAAATATATAAACGTACTGACCTTGAACTTGAAGTTTGACCTTGAAACCCAACATTTCTTCTTTCATATCGTTGGACTTACAATGTTCAAACATAGGACAAAGGGGAGGGGGGGGGGGAGGACTGATGATTTGGAATATTGGGTACTGATGAAGGTCAAGGACATAGACCTTGGAAGTGTCAACTTTGTGTTTGGGCCATATTTTTCACATTTTTTCAGCAACCGGTCACAGGGAGAATTAACAAACAAATCTATCTATAACGTGTTTATGCGGTCATTTACCACCTCCCTTTCCTCCTCCCCTAATGAAATCAAACTCCCCGCCCCCTCTCCTCCCCCCCCCCCCCCCGCCTCTCTCTCTCTCTCCCTCTCTCTCCCTCTCTCTCCCTCTCTCTCTCTCCTTCTCTCTCTCTACTTGTTTCAATCAAATATACCTGGTAGAAAGGTCCCATGGTGTATTATGGTCAACTGACATTCTGGACTTTGAATCCAGCCGCGGATTCGAGTTCAAGTCTCGACGTGACCTTCTAAGCTACATCATTCTTTGTAGAGGTTACTTAGTTTGCTTGGGTTTTTTAACTGTATTTTAGCATAGGTACACTTTTTTTCTGCGCGTTTGTGGGTGGGTTGGGGGTAACCGTTATGAATGGTATCTCCTTTTTTTTCCTTCTAACTTTTGTGTTTTGTTCCAAATCTACCGTACGCCTTTCTAGACGTGTCATGTCTTTACTTGCTAAGTTTTTTTTATTTATTAATGTGTTTTTTTAATTAACAAAAGTATTTTAACCAAAAAAACTTTGATTTTGTTTTTACCTTGTGTTTTTATCCCTTTTTAATACGTGGTAAGACTCAAGTTAACGTGGTGACAGCTAGCCCTGACATGGCCTTTGTTGTCGACGGGGATATAATTTTAATCTTAATCTTACCGTAGGCCTGTCTATATCGTGTATGTTCCATTGCGCCATGCATGAATGCGTGCAGGTATGCATGCGTGTGTATGCGTGCGTGCGTGCGTGCGTGTGCGCGCGTGTGTGTGTGTGTGTGTGTGTGTGTGTGTGTGTGTGTGTGTGTGCGTGCGCGCGCGTGCGTGAGTGTGTGTGTGTGTGTGTGTGTGTGTGTGTGTGTGTGTGTGTGTGTGTGTGTGTGAGACTCACCCCCCCCCCCCCTTTTTTTCTTTTTTACTCAGTCAAGGGGGTGGGGGGAGGGGGGGCCGTGCAACCAGAAACCCCTCCCCCCATAATTCATAATCCATCCCTGTAACAGGATAAATCGAAGTTTGCACGCTTCCCAACATTCTCTATTGTCTGGAGTTGATCTCAATGAATCGATCTTAATCAATTTCAGTCAGATGTATCGCAAGAAGGTCCCGTGGTGTAATGGTTAGCACTCTGGACTCTGAATCCAGCGATCCGAGTTCAAATCTCGGCGGGACCTTATTTTTTCCCCTGCCTATAAGAGGCTACGCCTAATTAGGGATATTTTGTCCTTGTTTGGTGTGTTCACTTTTTGAAGTCCAATTTTATATGTTTTCTTTTTTTCCTTTCAAATAAGCGCGATTTTTGTTTGTCATAATGTTCGATATAATCGTTTGCATTTCAAATTTGAGTTGAGTTTTGTATCTTTATTTTCAACGTTATCAAATGATCTTTTATCCGCACACAGTTCGCGTGAAAGTTTGTATTAATTTTGTACGTGTGTATTATTATATGTTATAGGGGAAGACGGGGTAAAAAGCGCATGGGCGGGTAAGAAGCCCACCCCAATTATCTCATGAAATGAAGCAAATTTCAGTCTCATTTTGCCCATGAGACGAGCGTTAATGTCTAGCATTCGTCTCATGGGCAAATTTGACTGAAATTTTCTTTATTTCATGAGATAATTGGGGTGGGCTTCTTAATAATAATAATAATAATAATAATAGTGAATCATTTATATAGCGCATTCCTCCACCAATGTGGAGCTCTATGCGCTTAACAACAACAAAAATTAAGAAGCAACAAATTCAACAACAACACGAAATAATCGCTCACGCACATGCAAATAGGCATACACATACACACCCCACCCACACATACACGCACTTACCGGCACATACACACACACACACACACACACACACACACACACACACACACACACACACACACACACACACACACACACACACACACACACACACACACACACACACACACACACACACACACACACACACACTGATACACACACACACACACACACACACACACACACACACACACACACACGCACACACGCACACACACACTCACACACACACACACACACACACACACACACACAACACACACACACACACACACACACACACACACACACACCGTTACCATCACCACCACTCACCCCACCCAAAAAACACAATACAAAATACAATCAGTTGAACAAAGCATCAACACACACACACACACACACTCTCTCTCTCTCTCTCTCTCTCTCTCTCTCTCTCTCTCTCTCTCGCGCGCGCGCGCGCGCGCGCGCGCGCGCGCAACAAAGCTGACGTAGACATTGCAGTCAACACACAGTGAAACTAATATGGGGGGAGGGGAGTGTGTGTGTGAGAATAGAGTCCAGAAGTAATGTGGCCTAAAGGTTGTGATGTAGCTTGAACAGGTGGGTCTTGAGAGCTGATTTGAAACATTGCAAGGACTGGATATGGCGGATTTCGCGTGGTAAGGAGTTCCAAACTGATGGGGCCGAAAAGGAAAAGGAGCGCTCACCAAACATTTTTGTTCGTGTACTAGGAACACAGAGAATTTTGGAATCTGAAGATGACCGCAATTGCCTTGATGGAGTATAGACAGAAAGCATGTCAGAAATGTAGCTAGGGGCATTTCCAGAGAAATAAGAATGACATAGAGTGGAAATTTTGTAGTCAATACGTGCTTTGATGGAAAGCCAATGAAGGGATATCAGGAGTGGTTGAACATGATGATACTTAGAGACCTTGAGGACAAGTCTGGCAGCAGAGTTCTGGACTTTTTGAAGCTTGTCAATGAGGTGTTGGGGGCAGCCATACAAGAGTGAATTACAATAATCTAGTTTAGAGAGAACAAAAGCGCAGACTAGTATTTTAGTAGTATCTATAGACAGGAGATGGCGAATCGTACCAATGCGACGCAGCTCACAGTATGCTGACCGACAGATAGTTTGAACTTGTGAGTCAACACTCATATCTTGAGAGATGTGGAAGCCAAGATTTCTAGCAGAAGGAGAAAAAGGTATTTGAGTGTCACAGACAGAGATGGAATCAGGCTTTGGGTACGAAAGTTTTCTAGATGGAGAGTGGATGAACAAGGCCTCCGTTTTGTCGTCATTCAGCTTCAGTTTGTTTTGTAGCATCCATGATTTGATGTTGCGAATGCAGAATTCAAGTGAAGATATAGAAGGAAGAATGGTAGATGGGGATACAGGCTTGTGGAGTTGTGTATCATCAGCAAAAGACTGAGAATCAACTGAATGAGAAGTGATCAACTCGGACAGGGGTTTAGTGTACATGATGAAGAGGACTGGTCCAAGTACTGAGCCTTGAGGAACCCCACATGTGAGGCCAACCATTGCAGAAGATGAGTCATTGATGGAGACAGACTGAGTTCGACCAGAAAGGTAAGACGAGAACCATGACAGAGCAGTGCTTGATATTCCATAGGTGATTTGAAGCCTCTTAAGGAGTATATGGTGGTCAATAGTATCAAAAGCAGCTGAAAGATCCAAAAGAGTTAATATAGATGCGCCACCAGAGTCAAGAGCTAAGAGAATGTCATTAGTTACTTTCAACAGTGCCGTTTCTTACCCGCCCATGCGCTTTTTACCCCGTCTTCCCCTAGTATTTATATGCATCATATTTGATCACCATCATCATCACAATCATCTTGATCTTTGACATTATCATCATCATCATCATCGTCAACAATACATCATCATCGCTTCAATCTCTTACCAACTCCCCTCAGTATAGGAATCGTTGAGAACACCAAAGGCGACATCATGATCATCACCATCATCATCATCATAATAATAATATAATAATAAATTGAGCTTATATAGCACTCTTCGATGAAAACAAAATCATCCTCAGAGCGCTTCACAAATTTAGAGAAAAAAACCATACATGATATTAAAGACGCACTGACCCACCACGATTAAGTCCCTTGGGTTTTTTTCTGGGTAGCTGTGACCCACATACAAATTCCCAACCTCAAATTGAGGCTG
>CM065691.1:20877448-20884948 GCA_017654935.2 Phymorhynchus buccinoides
CACACACACACACACACATGCGCGCGCACTCACACACAACATATAAATTGTTAATTTGATCATCCAACTTCGATCAATGCTCCACATATCCCGCATGTCTAATCCTATTATTGTAATTTATAATATCTCTCTCTCTCTCTCTCTCTCTCTCTCTCTCTCTCTCTCTCTCTCTCTCTCTCCTCTCTCTCTCTCCCCCCCCCCCCTCTCTCTCTCTCTCTCTCTCTCTCTCTCTCTCTTCCCAAGGCATACATTATCATTTATCTCCCTTGTTTCATTTCTAAGGTACACTTGCTTAATTCCCTTATTTTATCAACTATATCAGTCATCAAAATAAATCTATAAACGCTGTTCAGATGACAGTTTTTTTACTTCTTAAATTGTATGCCTCAGCAATAAACTTTGCGAGTGGTAATATAATATTCTCATTTTCAAATGCAAGAATGGCAACTAAATCATGCCTTACAAAAATTGGTAAGGAAAATACATTATATTTATTACGGATGTTATCGTATGCAGAGCAATGAAAAATAAAATGATGTTCATTCTTTATTGCCTTTCGACACATTAAACAAAGTTGATCTCTTTCTTGGTCATCAGCAAACCATCTTTTAGAGAGAGAGAGAGAGAGAGAGAGAGAGAGAGAGAGAGAGAGAGAGAGAGAGAGAGAGAGAGAGAGAGAGAGAGAGAGAGAGAGAGAGAGAGATTATTCCCAGGCAAAGCCGGGTACAAAAATGCTTGTCTTCTACTACAGGGTTTAGATCAGGCTATTTTCCGTAACAAGGGCACTGCCCTAAAAGCCGCCTCACACTATTCGACCCATGGAATTTGTTGTGACCTTTCTAAAAATGTTCCTTTCTTTTGACAGAGTGAGTAGAAATTTATGTTGGTGGGATAAAACTCTTCCAACCAGTTCGGACAGAAAGTATTGGCGACTGCACCGGGCCATTTACTTCCAACTCTTTCAGGCAGTTGTGGGAATCGAAAACAGCCAATGCTTGCTGATAGCGTGAAGCCGGCATACGGCCACAACTTATATGTGAATGAAGTTCACAACTGAATTTTTTTAGTTGCATAGTGATAGTGCGAGGCGGCGATAAAAAACACACACCAAAACTGTTCGTTTCAATTACGTTTGTCGTGGGTGTAGAGAGAGTGTTCGATTTTCTCGAGGTCCGTCTCGTCGTTCTGGAAGTCGGACATCATGTGACGCACGAGATTCTTCATGATGACGTCAGCGTGCGTCACGTGCATGTCCAGGATGAGGTAGAGGTGGCTCACCATCCGTTCGAACATCTTCAGCTCGCGATCCGAGTCCTTGAAGACCTTCAGCCTCAGACGCTGTTCAATAGAATTATAACATGCGAATGGTATGCAAATGATATGCGCGCGTGGTATATGCGTGCGCATGCACGCACACATACACGCGCGCGTGCGTGTGCGCGTGAATCGGAGAGAGAGACAGAGAGAGAGAGAGAGAGAGAGAGAGAGAGAGAGAGAGAGAGAGAGAGAGAGAGAGAGAGAGAGAAGAGAGAGAGATGATGCATATTGGCCATGAGAGAGAGAGAGAGAGAGAGAGAGAGAGAGAGAGAGAGAACAGAGAACAGAGAACACTAGAAATGTTTAATGAATATTGGCCATGGACCACAATGAGAGAGAGAGAGAGAGAGAGAGAGAGAGAGAGAGAGAGAGAGAGAGAGAGAGAGAGAGAGAGAGAGAGAGAGAGAGAGATAATAGCAATGCATACAATGATATATCACAGAAAGTATGTGTGCCTTGCACATTAGCTTACAATGAGAGAGAGAGAGAGAGAGAGAGAGAGAGAGAGAGAGAGAGAGAGAGAGAGAGAGAGAGAGAGAGAGAGAGAGAGAGAGAGAGAGAGAGAGAGAGAGAGAGGAGAGAGAGAGAGAGAGAGAGAGAGAGAGAGAGAGAGAGAGAGAGAGAGAGAGAGAGAGAGAGAGAGAGAGAGAGAGAGTTTTGAGCAACAGTCTGGGCCTGTAACCATGAGCACGGTTAAGACAACTAATCCTGGATGGAAAATGCAAATAAGTCGAAGCTACCAATCCGGATCAGTTGACTTGTCTAAGCCGTACTCGCGACTAGAGGCCCAGGGGATGAGTTAGCGCTAGTTGGCCACATGCGTCTTATGCTCGGTGTCCATCTGTGTTCTACCTAGGACCCAGCATGTTTGACAACCCTGTGACAGGTAGCACACGCCTTGTTGCTTTTGACTTGCTGAAAGGTTATACACACAAGCAGGTCTGCCTCTTTTGGTCTCTCTCTCTCTCTCTCTCTCTCTCTCTCTCCCCAAGACCCAAACAACATGGGCGACAGCGGACCAAATGCGTACACAACGCAAGGCAGTCGGTGCGAATGACATGGCATCAGGTGTGAGAAAAAACACAGAATGAAACGAACCAGACGCTTTGTATTAGCCAGGACACCAGATGTACACCGACCCTCACCTCGTGTGTGGAGTAAAGCAAGGACACGTGCTGCGTGGCGTCATCTGCACATTATCGCAATAATATTATTATTATTACCGCAGGTTAAAACAGGTTATCAACAACTCCAATCCTCCGTATTCTATGTCTGTCTGTCTGTCTGTCTGTCTGTCTGTCTGTCTCTCTCTCTCTCTCTCTCTCTCTCTCTCTCTCTCTCTCTCTCTCTCTCTCTCTCTCTCTGGGTCTGCCCCCCCCCTCTCTCTCTCTCTCTCTCTCTCTCTCTCTCTCTCTCTCTCTCTCTCTCTCTCTCTCTCTACCACTCTCTCTCTCTCTCTTTCTCTCTCTCTCATGAGCGTGCATGTACACACGTATGCATGCACACACTCACTCTCGCACAACACACACATGCTCACAACAATCGCTCAATAACTATATATGCATGGACACACACACACACACTTATGTATATATATACGTCTTAAAGAACACACACGTTCACATACATGAACCAACATGCATTCAAGAAGAGAGAAAAATGATAGAGACAGAGAGATTGCGATAGAGTGATACAGATAGAGCAACTGAGAGAGATAGAGAGACAGATATAGCCTACACAGACAGACCGACAGAAAGAGAAAGAGACAATGCAGGTAGGAAAAAATATATATTCATAAGACATGAAAACAGCACTAGCTGCTATATACTAAAAACTTAAGCATTGAATGAGTAAATCTCAGATATTTTAAAATAATATATTTTTAAAAAATTGTACCAAGCTCAGATATTTTTTTCCAAGACGAATGCTACTGAGGGACCGCACAAGCAAAAAAACACAAATAAAGATGGATATAATTATGTTAGAAAGTACTATAACTTCTTCTTCTTCTGCGTTCCCGGGCCCCAATAAGGCCACCACAATGAGTACGCCTGTGTCCGTTTTCCAGTTTTCACTGGTCTCCCCGCTGCGTACAGCCGACACATTCCGATTTTGGAGGAACTCAAAAGGAGAAAATTAATATGGAAGATTTTATTTTTGTTGGAAAAAGGCAGGAGAATGGGGCAAAAAGTCAGAAAGATAGTAGATGACACAAAGCAAGGGAAAAGGCAGAGTCAAAGAGAGACAGATTCGAGGAAGTTACAAGCACAGAACTTCCAGAAGGTGGGGGAACTATTTGTACGGAAGACTCCCCCCCCCCCCCCCCCCCCCCCCCGTATCCCCACGAGGGGCGGGGGATCTACAGTGTAACCTCCCTTATAAGACCTTCAAAAATCATCCAATTAATGAGGTCTTATTAGGGAGGTAATTTTAATACTTACAAAGAAGGCCAATGTCTCAGAGAAGTAGGTCTTATGTGGGAGGGAGTCTTATAATGGGAGGTCTTATAAGGGAGGTTCCGCTGTATAACAAAAGCCATGGAGAATGGTGAGATCTTAGTGCTTTCTGGCAAATAGTCTACCCCCTCGTAGTTATCGCTCTACAGACTGACACTGGGGGTGGGGGTGGGTGGGGGGGGGGGGGTATCAACGGATCTTCAATCGAAAGAGAATAGACTAGTAGTAGTAGTAGGGGAAGACGGGTTAAAAAGCGCATGGGCGGGTAAGAAGCCCACCCCAATTATCTCATGAAATAAAGAACATTTCAGTCAAATTTGCCCATGAGACGAATGCTAGACATTAACGCTCGTCTCATGGGCAAAATGAGACTGAAATTTGCTTCATTTCATGAGATAATTGGGTGGGCTTCTTACCCGCCCATGCGCTTTTTACCCCGTCTTCCCCTAACTATTCTCTTCCGTAGATCTCTTGCACTGTCAGTGTAATGAGAGACTTAGTGCGAGTTTTCTCACACCAGAGGGCATGACGCTCGTGTGGGGCTAATCCTCTCTATATTATTAGTTGGGGATAAAGAAAGAGAGAGAGACAGTGAGTGGTCCTACCATCTCCCTCTCTCTCTCTCACTACGCCCAAGCAAGAAAATCGCGTGATAAGCCCCTAGTGCATTGACTGCCCTCTGGCGTGAAAAATATCGCCATAGGTTGACCATTCCCCTCCACAACTATATGGTTGTATACTTTGTCCTTGTGGGTTTCAAAGAGAGTGAGTGTGTTAGGGCTCCCAATCGTCCCGCAAAACAAGGGGTCCCAGGAACTCCTTCATTTACAGTATATGATACGGTCCTGGAGGAGGGATAGAGGGTCCCAGTGACATTGCGAATGCTAAAAAGAATGTTTCTAGTGCATCCCTGAGACCCCATGCACATTCCTTTAGAGGGTCCTTAAGAATGTTAGTGCTTCATAGACCCACAATTGGGGTCCCTGGGAGCCCGGGGGGTGGGGTGGGGTATGTGTGCGTGCGTGCGTGCGTGAGTGTATGTGTGTGTGTGTATGTGTGTGTGCGCGTGTGTGTGTTTACGTGTTATTTATTTATTTATTTATTGCTTATTTCTCTCATAAAATTAATAGTGTACTGTTGAGTGAGCGAGTTAGGATGAATGGTGGGTGCAAGCGCATTTGAGTTGCGTGGCAAGAAATACGCTTTACAAATGCTACATATTATTATCTTTATTATTATTATTATTATTATTATTATTGAAATATCCATACATTTCGAAGTACACGTTGTTAGCTTTCACTATTTCCCCATGGCAATACAGTGCTATCCAATTATTGAAAATATCATTAATGTCGCTGTACACGTGAACATATTTTTTTGACTTCCCCTATGGCAACGCAGTGATATGTGCATTATGCAGGCCTAATCTGATGAGTGGCTCTCACTGTTGCACAGTGAAAAATATTCGTGCATTGAGAGACCATTACTAGAGCGTCACCATAGAGAAAGATTGAAAAATGTTAACGTGCATTGAGAGACTATTACTAGAGTTCAACATAGAGAAAGATTGAAAAATGTTAACGTGCATTGAGAGACTATTACTAGAGCGTCACCGTGTTGCCATAGAGAAAGGGTGAAAAATGTTAACGTGCATTGAGAGACGAGCGTCACCGTGTTGCCATAGAGAAAGGTTGAAAAATGTTAACGTGCATTGAGAGACCATTACTAGAGCGTCACCGTGTTGCCATAGAGAAAGGTTGAAAAATGTTAACGTGCATTGAGAGACCATTACTAGCAGAGAAAGATGAAAAATGTTAACGTGCATTGAGAGACCATTACTAGAGCACCGTGTTGCCATAGAGAAAGGTCGTGCATTGAGAGACGAGCGTCACCGTGTTGCATGAAAAATGTTAACTCTCACCGTGTTGCCATAGAGAAAGAGTGAAAAATGTTAACGTGCATTGAGACCATTACCATCACCGTGTTGCCATAGAGAAAGAGTGAAAAATGTTAACGTGCATTGAGACCATTACCATCACCGTGTTGCCATAGGAAAGGTGAAAAATGTTAACGTGCATTGAAACCATACTAGCACCGTGTATTCCATAGACCTTACTCCATTGAAAATTTTAACGTGCATTGATACATTTGAGAAAGGGAAAATCGAACGTGCAAGAGCCATTACCTCACCGTGTTGCCATATCAAAGAGTCAAAAATGTCGATGAAAAACATGACTTTCGAGACGCGTAAGTGAGCCTGGAAGGTGCATCTTCGTCCTCTGATGTCATCGTCACCGTGTTGCCATTGAAAATGTTAACGTCTACGTGTTGCCACCCATGGCCTGCATTGAGACCATTACCATCACCGTGTTGCCATGTCAAGATCGTTCATTGAGACCATTACCATCACCGTGTTGACATTGGGGAAAGAGTCACAAACTAGCAACGTGTATTCCGACCTTACTCCATTGAATTCGGATTGATACATTTGAAAAGGGTCGATCAACGCTTACCTCCCGATATCATCAAAGTCGATGAAAAACATGACTTTCGAGACGCGTAAGTGAGCCTGGAAGGATCTTCGTCCTCTGATGTCATCGTCAGGATTGTGTCTCTACGTCCACCATGGCCTTTGTCAAATCGTTCACGCACACACACACGCACGCACACGCACACACGCACACACACGCACACACGCACACGCTCGCACGCACACACACACACACACACATACACGCGCGCACACGCACACACACAGCACACACAGACGCACGCACGCACGCACGCACGCACACGCACACGCACACGCACACACACACACACACACACACACATCTCAACGATTTTATTCAGACTGTACCAAACACGAGTCAAACAATCATGAAACCTGATGCCTACATTGCTACAATGCAAAAGCAACAAAGACAAGGGCGTCGCCGAGCGGCAGACATGTCCGTCACCAGCAATGCCACGCACTTGCGACACCCCGTAGAGTGTCACATCCTGACACAAAATTGGAAGGGATTCTGTCTTCTAGTTCACGAGATACAGCTTGAAGAAGAAACATATAGCGCAAAGAAGGAAATTTCGGTTTTCAAGGTCACACTTCAAGGTCAAGGTCAGCATGGTGATAATTTATGCTCGGATGTTTTCTTCTCTAGGGTATACAGTACCACACACAATCTGAAGCGCTTCTGTCAAGTACAAATGTGGAAAATATGGCTTAAAACCCAATTTGTAGACCCCTACCACTTTCAAGGCCTACCGATCTCCCGGACCGTGACCTTGACCTTGATCTATATACCACCATCAGAACGGGCATAAGCCAAAGTACCTACATGCCAAATTTGAAAACTCCAACACCAACGGTGTGGAAGTTATGACCCCTTAAAGATTTTCGGTTTTCAAGGTCGTACGCCAAGGTCAAGGTCACGACGGCAAAAATTTGTGCGCGTATGCCTTCCTCTCATGGTGGCACACCAGCACACAAAAGTTGACGCGATTCGGTTTCAAGGTCGTACGCCAAGGTCATGACCTTGACCTTGATAATTCATGTTCGGATCTCTTCCTATGAAGGTGACACACCTCCACACAAAATTTGAAGCGATTCTGCCAACCTATTCGAAAGACAGACAGAAGGAGAAAAAATGACCCTCCGATTTTCAGGCTCCAGCGATCGTTTTGACCTTGACCTTGATCGGTATGCCATCATCAGAACAGGCATAAG
>CM065691.1:20899948-20904948 GCA_017654935.2 Phymorhynchus buccinoides
GGGATACTGGGGGGTCTTTTGTATAAATAGTCCCCCCCACCTTCTGGAAGTTCTGTGCTTGTAACTTCCTCTAATCTGTCACTCTCTTTGACTCTGCCTTTTCCCTTTGCTTGTTTGCTGTCATCTGCTATCTTTCTGCCTTACCAGGTCCATTCTCCTGCCCCCTTTTTTTTTCTTTTCAGGAAACACTTTCAAAAAGATTTCCTCCAGCCGAAGTCGGACATGCTGGGCCTAATTATTTCTTACTTAGGCGCATAACCGGCAGCATGATGCATCTGCGCTCATAATTGACAGGAAACTGAGCGATCGAAGAAGAAGAAGACTACAGCTCCGCCTCACTAACCAAAACTCTCTCTCTCTCTCTCTCTCTCTCTTTCCACCCTTCTCTCCTCCTAATCACCCCCTCTCTCACTACATCCACCTACCTTCCGCTTTTTTTTAAAATAATTTAACCCCCGTTTCAGCCAGTATTATGAGAGCTGATAAGAGAGGTGGGAGGGAGGGGGGTGGGGGAGGGGTGGGGGGAGGGGTGGGGGGAGGGGTGGGGGGAGCCGTTAGGGGTTAATGCTATTGATATGTCAATGACCTCCCATTTCATTCTAAAATCGACTTTAAAAATAAAGAAATAAAGAAAGCACATAACAGCGTTACCTCGCTAGGAAAGGTCCGACATATTAGGGTCGGTGTCCATCTGTGTTCTGCCGAGGACCCAGCATGTTTGACAATCGTGTGACAGGTAGCACACGCCTTGGTGCTTTTGACTTTCTGACAGGTTATACACACAAGCAGGTCTGCTTCTTTTTGGTCTCTCTCTCTCTCTCAAGACCCAAACAACATGGGCGAAAGCGGACCAAATGCGTACACAATGCACGCCAGTCGGTGTGAATGACACGGCAGCAGGTGTGAGAAAAACACAGAATGAAGCAAAACAGACGCTTTGTATTAGCCAGGACACAAGATGTACACCGAGCCTCATGGACACGGGATTAACGACCCTTATGTCAAATAATGGAGCCGGTACAAAGAAAAGTTGCATGAAAAAAGGATACGCGCGCAAGCTTACACGCACGCACACACGTACCCACGGGCGAGCACACAGACTTTTGTGCGCGAAACCGCGCGCACACACATACACACATACACACACGGGTAAAGGTCAAGATGTGCCCACCCCCCTGCATTTATCGGTTAATTCCATTCTTCCGTTTTTGCCTTTCTTACCAAACATAAAGCTGTATTTTATGAACCTTTTCAGCTAATTATCTTTTTGGAATAATAACCCTAACCCTAACCCTAACCCTAACCCCCCCCCACCCCCCACCCCCCCACCCCCCCCCCACCCCCACCCCCCTATGAGACGGAAAAACGTAATGAACCACGACTGTGACAAATGTCGCGGTGTACTGCACTACATAGGGGGGGTCCTATTAGATAATGGCCTTTATCATGACTGCAATTAATGATTGAACACAGATAATTAGCTGAAAATGTTCATAAAATACAGCTTCATGTTTGGTAAGAAAGGCAAAAACGGAAAAAATGGCATTAACAGAGAAATGTAGGGGGGGGGGGGGGGGGGGGGGCACATCTTAGGCACATCTTTACCATTACCCACACACGCTTTATAAGTTAAGCAGTGGTGTAACACGTGTTACTTGCTCATGCCGGGTATATCATGGGCCACTCATGTCAGACTATTATTAGTGTCAAGCATGGCTTCGACCATGTGTGCCAGAAGGTGAGATTATCGCCCAATTGGTCGTGGACCCTTATGGACGGTCTTCCTGAAGACGAAGTCTTCCTGTTGAGATGATGATGGTGATGAAAGGTCGTGGAAATGGGACAGGAGTTCGTGACGTGGCAGACTCGCGGATACGCTGTCGGCTGCGGGAACATTTCGGACGGGATCCGAGTCTTGAAAGTGCCTGTCGTGATGCTGGAGTTAGCATCGTCAACGTTCAGGGCGAGGGACTTGCAGACTGGAAGGATTGACGTGCAATAACTTGGGCCATCTCTACAGTGTTGGCCTTTGTGTCAACAAGACCATGTGTGAGCAATGTATTACTTTATATATTAATCATCACGGGGCAGTGGCTGGGTGCATCGTACCTCCATACAGGGAGCTGGACGACCCCGCCCCCTCCACGAGTCTCTCCCCGTGGGGATACCGAGGGGTCTTTCGTGAAAATAGTTCCCCCACCTTCTGGAACTTCTGTGCTTGTAGCTTCCTCTAATCTGTCGCTCTCTTTGACTCTGCCTTTTTCGTTTGCTTCTGCCATCTTTAATTACTATCTTTCTGAATTATTGTCCCATTCTCCTGCCTGTTTACAAATAATCTTCCAAAGAACTTTTCTCCTTTGAGCTCCTCCGAAATCAGAATGTATCGGCTGTGCGCAGCGGGGAGACCAATGAGAACTGAAAAGGACACATACGTACTTTATCCATTATGGCCTTTTGGCCTGGGAACGCACAAGAAGAAGAATCATCAGGATTATGCAAGCAATGCAGTGGGAGGAATTTGGAACCTACAGTGCAAACCTCCACCAAGGAGGTACTATGTGGTCCAAACACGGTTGGCCATAGTATGAAAAACGTTCAACAGAGACTCTTGATAACTCATTAGTATCACGAAAGCAATGCGTACGTCTCCCATGTGTTCTTCAGCATGACGCAAGGGTTGTACTGAGGGACATTTTGAACCTCATGCGCAGGCCTCCGCCAGGGAAGAGCTACCGTGAAGCGAAGCGAACGGCCCGGGGCGGAGCTGCTAATGGTGAATAAGAAAGAGGCAATGCCCAGTATGATATACTGACAATTAGAAAGGGGAGGTTTGCACCGCAAGACAGCATTAGAAAGAGACAGTGTCTAACGAAGCATAGCATCAGAAAGGGGCATGTCCAACGTATCAGAGCATGATACGCGGGAGGTGTCCAACGTAACATACCATTATGATTACACTATGTAACGTAACATAGCATTAGAATAGGACAGTGTCCAACGTAACATAGCATTAGAAATGGGCATGTCCAGAGTATCAAAGAATAAGAAAGGGGAGGTGTCCATAGTGACAAAGCTTGAATAATTAAAAAAAACCTGTTCCAAACTGACAAGACATTACTAGCAATGTCCGACATATAGTAACAAAGCATTTGAAAGAGGCATAGTGTTGGACATAACATAGCGTCATGAAAGTTTGATAGGTGCCCAAACTATCTAGTTGCCTGTGTTGACGGGTGCAAGAGTTGTATTACATTCAAGAGGAAACGGTTTAACTCGGCACAATAACGTTGTATCCTCACTTTATTAAAAAAAACCATAATAAATAAATAAACTGAAACAGACTGCAACGTCACTGGAACATTCAACAAACAAACAATCGCACAACAAGTGAAGTGTGAAGTGACGTTATTATTATTCTTTTCATCTATATGAGACACAACAAAACACCCGGATAATGTAATCATTAACGGATTGGATTGTAGAGGGGAAGTATTGTTTGATTCTTTTGCTATCTTTGCTGTTTGCTGTTTTCACGCTTGTTGTGTGCTTGGTTGTTTGTTGTATCCTCCATTGATTACCATACGGTTTTTGGGTCTCGTAAGACGTGTAGTGACTAAACTTTGCTAAATCAAACTGTCACTTTAAGTTTTGTTGTTGTCGTTGTTGTTGTTGCTGTTGTAGTTGCCGTTGTTGTTGTTGCCGTTGCCGTTGTTGTTGTTGCCGTTGTTGTTGTTGCCGTTGTTGTTGTTGTGTTGTTGCCGTTGTTGTTGTGTTGTTGTTGTTGTTTGCAGAGATGTCCCAGGTCCTGGGACACAGTCCTATTCAAACTGAAAATGTCCTGTTGTGTTGCTTCCTGTCAGGAGAAAATGAATTTCCTCTTCGGAAATCTAACACAGGTGAACTTTGTCCTGTTGATTTCAATAACAGACAAGACATTATTGTCCTATTGATTTGTTGTTTGAGGACAATTTGTCCCATCACTTTTTGCACCCGCCGTGCTTGTATTGTTGTTGTGGTGGTGGTTTTGTGTTTTAATACAGACACTCTGTACACTTACATTGTTTTTATTGCTAGTGGTTTTGTGTTTTAATACAGACACTCTGTACACTTACATTGTTTTTATTGCTAGTGGTTTTATGTTTTAATACAGACACTCTGCACACTTACATTGTTTTTATTGCTAGTGGTTTTGTGTTTTAATACAGACACTCTGTACACTTACACTGCTTTTATTGCTAGTGGTTTTGTGTTTTAATACAGACACTCTGTACACTTACATTGTTTTTATTGCTAGTGGTTTTGTGTTTTAATACAGACACTCTGTACACTTACATTGTTTTTATTGCTAGTGGTTTTGTGTTTGAATACAGACACTCTGCACACTTACACTGCTTTTATTGCTGGTGGTTTTGTGTTTGAATACAGACACTCTGTACACTTACATTGTTTTTATTGCTAGTGGTTTTGTGTTTTAATACAGACACTCTGTACACTTACATTGCTTTTATTGCTAGTGGTTTTATGTTTTAAAGGAACAATTTCCTTCCCTACTAATAAAAAACAAAAAACCACGTGGATATGAATATTTATTTCGAAATCATACTTTGACACCTGCCGAACGCGGGAAACACAGAAAGAAAGAAAGAAAGAAGAAAAAAGAAAGAAAGAAAGAAAGAAACAAAAGACAGAAAGAAAGAAAAAGAAAAAGAAAGAGAGAAAGAAACAAAAGAAAGAAACAAACAAAAGAAAGAAAGAAAGAAAGAAATAAAAGAAAGAGAGAAAGAAACAAACAAAAGAAAGAAAGAAAGAAAGAAAGAAAGAAAGAAAGAAAGAAAAGAGAAAAAAAGAAAGAAAGAAAAAGAAAGAAAGAAATAAAAGAAAGAAAGAAAGAAAAAGAAAGAAAGAAAGAAAAGAAAGAAAGAAAGAAAGAAAGAAATAAAGAAAGAAGAAAGAAAGAAAGAAAGAAAGAAAGAAAAGAAAGAAAGAAAGAAATAAAAGAA
>CM065691.1:20907448-20909948 GCA_017654935.2 Phymorhynchus buccinoides
GCGGATGCCTTCCTCTCATGGTGACACACCAGCACACAAAATGTGACGTGATTCTGTCAACCCGTTCGAAAAATATCCTTGGGACAGACAGAAGGAGAAAAAAATGACCCTCCGATTTTCAGGCTCCAGCGATCTTTTTGACCTTGACCTTGACCTTGATCGGTATGCCATCATCAGAACGGGCATAAGCCAAACCACCTTCATACCAAGTTTCAACATCCTATGTTGATCGGTGCCCGAGATATGGCTTAAAATAGATTTTCGGTTTTCAAGGTCGTACGTCAAGGTCAAGGTCACGACGGCAAAATGGTTTGCGCCGATCTCTTCCTATTAAGGAGGCACACCTTCACACAAAATTTGACACGATTCGGATATCCTTGGGACAGACAGAAAAAGAAAAAAAAAAGAAAAAAAAAAATACAAACCAGCCCATCGCAATAGTCCGATCACCTTTGGTGACGGACTAACAACACACAAAGAAGAACATCTACAGTAAGCTTCCAATAGGCGTGGACAGCATTAATTTCGCAATTAAAGCAATGTCAATTTCTGCGTCACTTAAGATATCCTTAGTATTAGTGTCCTTTGCCGATCTACGATCGCAAAGGAGTATGTTTTCGTTGCGTGTACGTTTCTTTGGTTGTTTGTTTGTGGGGGGTTTTCTGTCTGTCCCAAGGATATCTCCCGAACCGCTTGACAGAATCGTTATACTTAAGAAAAAAGTCCATATTGAACATTCGGTATTTAGAGAGCAACATTGGGCATTCTAATAGTAAGTGATGAATTGATAATCTCTGAGTGCAGAGACAATTAGTTTCTATGTATTTAGTTTTCCATGAATTTAGACGTATCTTGCACACTAAGCTAACTATGGATCTGCTATGCATCAAAATATTAGGTCTAAAGTCAGATGGATTGATACAAATGGATTTTTCCAACAAAGAGTAAATTGCATGTGTTGACAATACCAATTTCTCATCTAAAAATGTGTTAGTGTTATTGAAGGCCCCTCTTTTAGCAGCTCTATCAGCAACCTGATTCCAAAAGAGCCCACAATGAGATGGCACCCAGCAACAATCAATACCAATACCTTTTGAAATAACACAATGAATTAAATGCTTAATTTCAAAGACAACATCGTTACGAATTTTACTGTTATTTTGCTTCAGAGTTTGTAAAACTGATTTTGAATCCACACAAAACAAGATGTTATAAATGGAATATGGAAGAGCACAAACAAATTCTAAAGCTCGCATTATTGCGTATAATTCAGAAGTAAATATTGATATGTTTTTGCCTCAATAATAAGACTTTTCTATTTGAAGTGATGGCATAGCAAAACCTGCCCCACTGTCTGACGTATCTAAGACTGAACCATCAGTGAAAATGTTTAGGTGATTTGAATATTTTGAATCTAAATGGCGTCGAACGTCAGAAACTAATAGATTAACCTCTTCGTCTTTGTTGTAACTGGTATATTCTATATCAAAGGTTGCCTTTCTTTGTTCCCATGGTGGCATTATTGGTATGCCAGAAAATTATTCAACACTGATTTGCTGCAAAAATGCATATTATAATTTATATTTTGTTCACTTTGTTCTGTGTATTATCCCATTCAAATGGGGCTATGGCCTTTACTTGAATAAAGCATCGTTCTTGTTATTGTTATCGTTATTTCCCTCCTTCTCTCTCTTATTTTATCTCTTGCTCTCGCTCACTCTCTCGCTCTTTCTCACACTCACTCTCTGTCTTTCTCTCTCGCTTTCGTAATCCAATTTAATTCTGTTTTGTGCATAAAAGCAACTTGATCCGTTTATTTGTTGTTGTTGTTTTTCTTATGTTCTTTTTGAATTAACTTATGTTGCAAAAAGCATGTACCTCCATGTCAAATAGCATGTTAACTGCTGCTCTCTCTCCCTCTCTCTCTCTCTCTCTCTCTCTCTCTCTCTCTCTCTCTCTCTCTCTCTCTCTCTCTCTCTCTCTCTCTCTCTCTCTCTCTTTCTCTCTCTTTCCCTCTCCCTCTCTCTCTCTTATTTCGCTTTGTTTGTGCCTTCTTCTTTTTTTAAGAGGGCTGGATGTAAAAAAAAAAAGCATGTACTATTTGCTTATTCTATTACCATCTATAAATAAAATTATATTTTTATATATATATCTCCCTCCTTCTCCCTCCTTCTCCCTCCTTCTCCCTCCTTCTCCCTCTTTCTCCCTCCTTCTCCCTCCTTCTCCCTCCTTCTCTCTCTCTCTCTCTCTCCCTCCTTCTCTCTCTCACCCCCCCCCCCCCGTCTCCCTCTCAATAAGAGAAGCTCAATGTGAATGACCCCTCCCTACCTGCCCACCACCGTCTGACCACGATGACCATGCTGACCATCTGTCCAGTGGCGCGCGCGTGGCGGAGCGTGGGAACCACAGGTCTGCAACGGTCATTGTTGCCCCGACACCCCTACCATCCCGCCCCATCCTCCATCGCTCTTCCCATCCTTTTCCCCTGACCAACGGATCT
>CM065691.1:20914948-20922448 GCA_017654935.2 Phymorhynchus buccinoides
TTGTTTATATTTGAGAGCCATTTGTCAACGAGAGAAGTGAGAGCTGTATGGCATGAGTGTTTAGGTCTAAAACCAGACTGGCATGGGTGAAATAGTTTAAATCGATCAAAGTGGCCAAGAATGTGTTTTTTTATATGATTTTCTAAAGGTTTGCATAATATAGACACAATTGAAATTGGTCTGTAGTTGGATGGATCAGAACGATCCCCTGATTTAAATATAGGAGTCACTTTAGCAACTTTAAATGCCTTAGGAAATTGACTTTTTGATATACATAAATTATAAACATAAGTTAACGTTTCCGAAATGACAGGGGATGCAAGTTTTAAGATTTTACCGTCAATGCCATCAAGTCCAGTGGTACTGGTTTGCTTCAGTTGCTTAAGTGATGTATAAACCTCATAAGTGGTAAACAGTGGTATGTCTAACTTAACTGAAATTTCTTTGTTTAAACAATATTCCTCTAAACACTTGAGGTCATTTTCTGCAGATTTGTCAGAATTGATAATGGAACTAGCTATATTGGAAAAATGAGTATTTAGAGTGTCAGGAGATAAATCTTTTATAACAGCATTATTTGCATTTCCATTTCTATTCGTTAGTTGGTTTATAGCTGACCAGATGGATTTACTATCAGCTTTGGAGGAAACTAGGTCTTTGAAATAATGCTTTTTAGATGCTCTTTTTAATGTGGTAACAATATTTCTTTGTAAGCGAGCATCTTCCACTTTTCCTTTATCAAAAAGAGAATCTCTTTCATCCATAGCATGCTGTATATTTTTTGTTAGCCAGGGTTGTTTTGGACTATCTTTAACTCGTTTAGTTTTAAAGGGTGCGTGCTTATCATATACATTTAAGAAACTATGATAAAATATTTCGAAGGCTTCGTCAGGGTTAGAAAATTGATACACATGCGAAATACATGAATTGCTAAGGTCTAACAGAAATAAATCAAGATCAAATTTTGAAAAGTTCCTATATTTTACAAAAGTGTGAAAATGTTTTGGGATTTTAACACCTTTTTTAAACCAAGTAAAACAGACAGGAAGATGGTCACTACAGTAGAAGGCTGGGGAACATATTTCTATTAATTGATCTGGACGGGAAGTGTATATATGGTCAATTAATGTCTGTGAAGTTGGTGTTCGTCTAGTTGGCTTGTCAATTACCTGAGTGAGAAGATACGATTCATATGAGGAAGTCCAAGACTTGTTAGGCTTTAGTAGGTCAATATTAAAGTCACCCAGAAGAAATATTTCATTAGACATTAATGAAATTTCGTCCATTAGTAAAGTAAAATTGTTGATCCAGCTTACATGTTCTGCGGGATTTCTGTAAATGAAACCTAGTGTTATGTGTGAAGATTGTTTAAAATTAACTTTTACAAATATGCATTCAATGTTATGTTTGTTAGATGGCACAATGTGACTAATACTAATGCTTTTGTGTACATATAGAATTAACCCAGTTTCCTTTGGTTGCTTCGGATCAATACGAATAAAATTATAACCAGGCATTTCAATATCTGAATCAGAAATACACTCAGTCAAACGTGATTCAGCAAAACAAAAAGCATGAAAATATTTACCCGAATTAGATAAGATTTGCATAACATCATCACGCTTGCCATATAAATGATTAATATTTAAAAAAAACCAACCCTAAAACCTTCCTTAGAAGGCCAAGAGTCTTGAGTAACGGGCATTATATGATTATTTGGCAATGATTAAATACAATCGCAAAAAGCAAACAAAACGACAAATATACCAAAAGTTCAAACCTCAACCAAGAGCAGTTAACAAAGTAAAGATGTTATAGATAATCATGCAAAAGGACGAAAAAGGAAAACTACCAAACTATCAAAGTGTGCACAGTTGCAAACAATATTCAGATATCCGAATCAAAATCAATATTCAATAAACAATTCCACATGGAAAACTTCAAGCAACAACGTAAACAACACCTGACAATCCAATCGTAGAGTGTCCCGTGTCCAAGTTGAGTCAGGCATCAATGAGATCCCGCATTGTTCAGGGAAAACAAAAGCATATACATACGAATGATTTATGCATGTTATTGTTCCTATTATATTATACATGCCCCAACAATGCAGAGCAAGAAACAATACCAGTACATACATTTAAACACAGTATGCTTACTTCAGGAGAAGCATGGGTAAGCACAGCTCATTAGTGTCTTATTGCACCCAATTTGAAGAGGGCACAGGCTGGTCACGTTGTGTTCCCAGCTGTGATGCAAGGGCCATTAGTTGTTGTGCACATTGGCCAAGGGCACTGTGCACGGGCAAGGAGCTCTGGCTACTGACATGCCTGTCCTGTCTGATGGGATTGTTGGCTGGCTGTAGGCTATGACTTGCGCCCTGAACATTTTGGACAGGAAAGGGGTAGAGGGCTGGAAATTTAGGAAAAGGTGTCCTAGGAAATGTATAACCCAGAGGGGCGCCATGGGCCATGAAATGGGGTGGGGGTACTGGAGCACATGGTGGTTGGCCTGAAAAGGCACTGCTATGTGCTATGTTCTGAGTTGAACTGATGTTCTCTTTAGGAGCATTTGACTCCTCAGACATAGGGGGCTGGGATGCATAATACGGCTGAGGCATGCGGTTTGATTGGGACTTGAAAGGAGGGTACTCAGCAGTAGATGACTCTGGAGGCAAACCAACATTCACATGGTCATCTTGATAAAGAGAAGCTCTGCCCTGAACTTTACTCCTATTCTGTCTTTGACCATTTTCGTTTGTGAAAGGATCTCTTCGGGTGAAGTGATCGATTCCGGGAAAGCTATCATGGTTGGCGTCCAAGTGTGAACGCTTACTCTGAGGTAGAATCTGTCTGAAACTTGTTGCCAGACAGGCCGTACCTCTGGGGCTGGGATGGGTGGAGTCTTTATACAAAGCTTTTCGGGGGAAGCCTTTGGGGGTGACAAAACTAAGTCGGTTGTCTATCAGGTCAACCTGCATGTTAGTGCACATAGTATACAGGTTTTTGTTGGAGGGGACAATCGAGTTGTTCAATTGATGACGACCAAAAGCAGGAACGATGGAACTCATGACAATGTATGCAGAGGGAAAACGACGTCTGCTCAATGCAATGAGTTCCCTCCATACCCTGGTATCAATAGGCCCAGCCGGGCAATCATTCACCCCAACATGTATGATCAATGTGTTCACCTGGTCATGGTCTTCTAATTCCCGCAGCCACTGAATAAGATGCTGAATACACAGACCAGGCACACAGATCTTGAATAGAGGGTCTGTTTGGGTTTCGAGTCTTTTGGGGTTAATGTACCTTATGACAGAATCGCCAATCAAAAGGGAAGAACAGTTTGTGGGAATAACTATATCTTTCAATGTCTGTCCTGGGGACTTCATTTGATTGGAGTCCAATTTCCGTACGCTTACGTGGGACTGGCTTTGAGCTGATTTACCAAGGGCAAAGAGTGGGGATGAGCAAAATTTCTGATTGGTATCAATAATTTCATCATTGGAATTCAGGTCAGCTAGGCTGCTGAACCTGTTTGCAATTGATACCTGTACATTCTGAATTTGAGCATCATGCTTTTGTTGTTCAGAGTTTGTTATGCTTGTCTTGACATCTGCAAAGCTGTCAGGGGGAGAGAGACAGGAAAATGAAAAGCTTGCATTGCCATTTGTGTCACCATGAGATGGGGAAACATGGTGTAGGCCACTGTTTTCATGCACTACGTTTTCAAGGCGGTCACCAGTCTTTACTGGGACAGCAGCAGGAGAGTGGTCAAGCCCTCCTGTTGGAGCTTTAACAACAGAGGGAGGGTCATATTCTGTTGAAGCGTCAACAACCTGGGGAGGGTCATATTCTGTTGCAGCGTCAACAAGAATTACTTTACGGGGTGACTGTAATTGTTTCTTGACATCTTTGACATCAGATTGCATACTGTTCAATGTAGATCTTAAAGAATTGTTTTCTTTAACTAGACAGTTTACGGTCATTTCAAGCTTTGAAATAAGCATATGCAACCCTTCAACAGAAGTCTGTACTGTGTGTTCAATGTGTCTTTTGATGTCATTTTTCACACACACCTTTGAGTCTTCTATTCGCGTGAAAATGTTATTGTCAAGGTCAGAAATGTTTGTAGTCAAAGAATCAATAGTGGTTTCAATGTAGTCTATTTGATCAGTTATTATGTTTCCAACATTTCTTTGTGGAGATAGTGTCATTCTGCGAACACGTCTGGGTTTTTTTGAAAACTTGGGAGTTTTCAGTATTTTGTGTTTTGCTGTGTCACTGTCTGTTGTATATAGAACATTTGCGTGTTGATGTTGGTCAAAACAAACTTGTTTGGCAAGGGTAACTTCACTGGCTTCAGAGGAAAGGGATATCAGAGAAGTGTTGGAAACACCGTCCTCCGTTTTGCCCTCTTCCCAATGAGGCTGCTCTTGGGATTGAAGGGGCTGGGGGTACCAGCAGGCTCACCAGACGAGGGGAGCTGGGTGGCAGCAGGCTCACCAGACGAGGGGAGCTGGGTGGCAGCAGGCTCACCAGACGAGGGGAGCTGGGTGGCAGCAGGCTCACCAGACGAGGGGAGCTGGGTGGCAGCAGGCTCACCAGAAGAGGGGAGCTGGGTGGCAGCAGGCTCACCAGAAGAGGGGAGCTGGGGGGCAGCAGGCTCACCAGAAGAGGGGAGCTGGGTGGCAGCAGGCTCACCAGAAGAGGGGAGCTGGGGGTCAGCAGGCTCACCAGAAGAGGGGAGCTGGGGGGCAGCAGGCTCACCAGAAGAGGGGAGCTGGGGACCAGCATGCTCACCAGAAGAGGGGAGCTGGGGACCAGCAGGCTCACCAGAAGAGGGGAGCTGGGGGGCAGCAGGCTCACCAGAAGAGGGGAGCTGGGGACCAGCAGGCTCACCAGAAGAGGGGAGCTGGGGACCAGCAGGCTCACCAGAAGAGGGGAGCTGGGGGGCAGCATGATCACCAGAAGAGTGGAGCTGGGGACCAGCAGGATCACCAGAAGAGGGGAGCTGGGGACCAGCAGGATCACCAGAAGAGTGGAGCTGGGGACCAGCAGGATCACCAGAAGAGTGGAGCTGGGGACCAGCAGGATCACCAGAAGAGTGGAGCTGGGGACCAGCAGGATCACCAGAAGAGGGGAGCTGGGGACCAGCAGGCTCACCAGAAGAGGGGAGCTGGGGACCAGCAGGCTCACCAGAAGAGGGGAGCTGGGGACCAGCAGGCTCACCAGAAGAGGGGAGCTGGGGACCAGCAGGCTCACCAGAAGAGGGGAGCTGGGGACCAGCAGGATCACCAGAAGAGGGGAGCTGGGGGGCAGCATGATCACCAGAAGAGTGGAGCTGGGGACCAGCAGGATCACCAGAAGAGGGGAGCTGGGGACCAGCAGGCTCACCAGAAGAGGGGAGCTGGGGGGCAGCATGCTCACCAGAAGAGGGGAGCTGGGGACCAGCAGGCTCACCAGAAGAGGGGAGCTGGGGGCCAGCAGGCTCACCAGAAGAGGAGAGTTGGGGGGGGGGGGGGTCAGGAGCCTCAATGGAGCAGGCACTGGCATGATAACTTTGTACATCATCAGGGGGGGTCAACAGAATGACTTCAGCATCTTCTGACAGAAACGTTAGGGGAAGAGACACTAAAGCTTTCTTCACACTGCATGTGTCATCATTGTCACACAGACCTGAAACAACGTCTTTTAACTGTTCACATTCGTCCTTGTCCCATTTGGAGCACTTTTTCCCCTGACACAATAAAGTTCCAACGCCTTTACGTTTGAAATACAGTGTCAGGGTAATGCACTTTACACCATCGTAGAATATGCGAAGCACTGACTTCTCTAAGTCGGGTTGGATGGGTTCGTTGATCCATAAAGGCAGGGGGAGCAAGCTGTCGCTGGAGTCAAAGTCATCTTTCTCTACACTTACAAGTTCATCTGTGATAGCGGAATAGCGGTACCAAAGACTGTTTCTCCAGGCGAGTAGCTCACTTTCGGAACATGAAAACCTTTTTTGCAAATTGTCTAGCGTGGGCTTTAGTTTGTTTTCTTGATCGTCACTGGAAACCGCAGCGACATCCATGGCAGTTTATATACTTAGCAAAACAATAAACACTCATGACGCATAGTCTGCTTCACCGTGACTTCAACTTGGACGAGGGACAAGGGCGGCTGTCCCCTACATATTCGAGAGAGAGAGAGAGGGGAAGAAGAGAAGAAGAAGAGAGAGAGAGAGAGAGAGAGAGAGAGAGAGAGAGAGAGAGAGGGAGAGAGAGGGGGAGAGAGAGAGAGAGAGAGAGAGAGAGAGAGAGAGAGAGAGAGAGAGAGAGAGAGAGAGAGAGAAAACGATAACGATATTTATTTGGTAAGGCCAAGGCTCCATTCAAAGGGGTGATTCACAATACATATATTAAACTTACAACAATCATGAGTAATGCAAGAGAGAGAGAGAGAGAGAGAGAGAGAGAGAGAGAGAGAGAGAGAGAGAGAGAGAGAGAGAGAGAGAGTACTTGTGTGTGCATGTCTATGTTCATAATGTGTCTGTTTCTGTGTTACATCTGAGAAAAACAAGAAAGAACCATGAAACAAAGAGAGAGAAAAAAGATTGCTTTATTAGTGGAAAAATAATGAACATGGCATGTAAAAGAATGCAATGTTTAAAAGGACACTGGTACGACCTATATTTGCAGACTCGCTTTTCCTTACAAGTACAACTACCTTGAACCGTATTTCTTCTCCAGATTGCTTAACCCTCCGATAGCTCAGATGCTCATGCCATAATTTTATATTTTTTTCATTTCTGACTCTTTTAACCTCCAATTCCCCCGAAGACGGAGTGTGGCTGCCCACGTGGCGGGGTAATCAAAAACGGTCACACACGTCATGTTCTCATCCCTAGCTGATGCATTAATTTGTACTATGGTGTTCAAGTGCTTTGGCTGTTGGGATGATCCCTGGAGTCTTTTAACCAGGGTACGTCAACAACAACAACAACAACAACACAACAACAACAACAACAACAACAACAACAACAACAACAACCTCCAGCAAAGAGGTCATTTGTTCTATCCATGTCTGACTGCCAGAGTTGAGCTTATATTGATCATATTTACTAAATAATTTAGCATTCAATAAACGGATTTTATGAATCTATAATTATGGATTTATGTTGAAAATCAAGCGTCGATTTGAACTGCTTACAAATGGAGTTGACCCAATCCACCAGCTCCAGAGACACCAACAACGATAGCCCTCTTGACCAGGCTGAGGACCGGCCACTGCAAACTAATGAGCCGTTAAACATAATCAAAATTGCTCATAACCATGCAGATCTGCCATACAGAGTCTGCAGTCGCCCAGTGAGCAACCCACGGCGCCTGCTAAGTGACCTCTCATGAAGCATTTTGGTGGCTGTCCAATGGATCCCTGCCCACTGTGGCCTGGCAGCAAACGAGGAGGCGGACAGATTGGCCAAATCTGGCAGCAGGCTCAAGCAAACCCGTCAGTC
>CM065691.1:20927448-20932448 GCA_017654935.2 Phymorhynchus buccinoides
GGTTCGAGTTGCTGTTAACCGGTTTTTTAACTGCAAACTGAAAGTAAGTTTTTCTCAGAATAACGCATTCTTTTCGAAAAACAACACCGAGTTGAGTGTGTGTGTGTGTGTGTGTGTGTGTGTGTGTGTGTGTGTGTGTGTGTGTGTGTGTGTGTCATAAGTCATAAGTTTCTTTATTGTGTGTCTGTGTGTGTATGTGCGCGCGTGCGTGCGTGTGTGTGTGAATATTCTGACAAATAAATATGTGTTTGCATAGGTGAAACTAGTGATGCGAGTAGTGGTTAAAAAACACCGGTTCGGTAAACCTGGTTCGAAGAGGGAAAACCGGTTTAAAACCGGTTCAGATTTTTGAACCGGTTCTCAACTCTATTAAATATGTGTGTGTTTTGTTTCATATTTCTATGCCCCGAGTGGGTATGAAATAAAACATTTGCCTTGCCTTGCCTTGTCTTGCTTTGCCTCGCCCACATACATTCAGGAAGGATGAGTTTATGCCAAGGATTTCTTGTGAGAGAGAATGGCTTCAAGTGTTTGACAATCTTGTACTTCAGTCACCCCCCTACGACTCTTACTCTCAAAGTCTGCTTCCTTCAGTTTTATGACAACAATCCTAGGCTGGTCCTAACTGTATCTCTTTCCCACAAACGGCACAATGTTGGTTCTCTGTGACAATTTTCACTGAGAAAATAAGAGGGGGGGGGGGGGAGACTAAAGCACAAGACAGCCAAGTTTTGTGTGACGTTGTATTACCTGAAAAAGAATGAATCCATGAACAAAACTTGAAATTATAGAGATAACTCAGATTATATTCTTGTGGTGGTACCATAGCCGATGAGGTTTAACCGAGGCGTGGTTACTGCTACACCTATCTGTATTATTTAAAAAATCGGGACTTTACTGGTTTAGCACTGCCTCCGGGTATTGCCTCCAGTATTGTTCCCACCATCTTTGTATTTACAAATGCCCCACATGGCCGAAAGGCCGAAGAGGGCGTAAAACCCTATTTTCACCAAACTTGAAAGTAACCTTGAAATCGGTGGGCCTAAATCACATTTTGTGTTGTTTGATTTGCTTTAGCGTCCTCCTAACCGACTAAGGGTCATGTGGGACATTTATTACATCTTTTGGATTTTGTTAAAAACGGGTAGATTTAAAAGAAGAATGGAGATGAGGGGCTACTCTTAGTTTAAAGCTCCCCCACCACGACAAGGTGGAAGCCCGCGAGGAAGTCACATTTTGTGGAGGAGCGGGGTATCTTCTAAACGTTGTTCCTTAAAATTCAGTCGTGGAGTTAAATCAATTGTTGTCTGTCATTCAGAACCAGGAATGCTCCTATTTTGATGACGGACCCGGGTTTATACCACTATGCCAATAGACAGCTCAGTTGTGTTTGGATCCCAGGAAGGCCACCACGCAAGATCTTGGCCATGCTTAGATAATTAATTCGTCAAATAGCGCAATCAACCGCATTGCCGCAACATTTTGAGACCATACAGAAAAAACGAAAGAAAAAAACCCACCAAAACAGAAGCAGAACAACAACAAGAAGAATGAAAATCCGTTTAACGTCCTCCGGTCTGAAACAGACACATATGGGACATTAGTAGATATGAGGATGGTGGGAACGATCCTGGAGGCAATGCCCGGAGGCAGTGCAACTCCAGTAAAGTCCCGAATTATTTACGATACAGATGTGCTTTTGAACAACAACAACAAAACACTCTCGCACAAATTTATACGAGACACGTCCTCGTATTATTCATCCTCAGTGATGCTGATGATGCAAATGTATCATATACAAAATACGCACGGTGTGTTTTGAAGGTAGGGTTTGGGTAGTCTACACCCTTTCCCCCATCAATATATTCGCTGCACTTGAATAGCTGTCAACTTTCTTAGATACTTTCTAAAGCGATGTCTTCTGTCCGAAGCAAAACACCATCAAAACAAATTCATGAATTGATCCCCCAAATCGACAATTGAAAGAAACAAAAGTAAAAAGTGAGTTCCATCATCCGAAAAACAATGATCCCAGAATCTACCATTGTATTCGTTTCGAGATTCCCTGGCCCAGAACAAGATTGTATTTAAACCAAAGATATTCTACAAGGGTAAGATGGATTACTTAAGAGCTCGGCGAACCGGCCTGATAGAGTTATTGTTAGTGGGGCCAGTACACTATTCACAGTGGAGGCTATCCAAAAACTCAGACTGGAACTTGAACGGAGAATTCAACTGGCCTATCGACGTGCAAAATGTGTACTGTTTCAAAGGGACATAACCAGTGTTTCTGTCCTCACTACTCATATAGGGAAAAGAGACCGGATGCTTATCTTCCCCTATACAGTCTTTTAAACTCCGTAAATACTTTTTTGAGTTACTTTGCAGACAGCCTGATAAACAAACAGTTAACCTAGCAATTACAAAAATATACATCCTCTGCAAGAGGTCTATACAACAAAAACAACAAAGAAACAACTGAACTAGCACATCAGAAAACATGATACCACCACCTCCCTAAAAACGTTAACGTGACCGGATTGAAACAGCTGTATTAGCATTATCTTTTAAAGACCCGCCAGATCCATGAGTGAAAATCACGGGTTTCACGCGTTTCCCTCTCTCGCTGGTAAGAAATCTACTTTTGACCAGCTTTCACTCCCATACAAATGCCCCCAAATTGAAAATGAAACATTATTTTAAAGAGCAGCCTCAATTTCAAGTTGGGGACATTTGCATATGGGTCACAGCTACCCAGAAACACCAAGGGACTTAATCGTGGTGGGTCAGTGTATCTTTAAAGACCCACCAGATCCATGAGTGTAAATCACGGGTTTCATGTGTTTCCCTCTCTCGCTGGTAAGAAATCTACTTTTGACCAGGTTTCACTCCCATACAAAATGCCCCCAAATTGAAAACGAGACAGACTTTAATTAAAGAGAAGCCTCAATTTGAAGCTGGGGGGCATGTGTACATGGGTCACACCTACCCAGAAAAAAACAAGGGACTTAATCTCGCTGGGTCAGTGGGTCTTTAACCGCGACATTGGAGCGGACTTTGCCTCAAAGACCCACCAGATCACGTGTCAAAATCACGGGTTTCACGGGTTTTCCCTCTTATAACTGGAAATAAATCTTGTTTTGACCAAGTTTGACTCCCATATAAATGGCCCCAAATTCAAACAGTTTAACGAGCAGCCTCAATTTGAATATGGGGAAATTTGCATGTGGGTCACAAGCAACCCAGAAAAAAAACAAGGGACTTAATCGTGGTGCGTCACTGGGTCTTTAAAGATACACAGACGCGCCACGATTAAGTCCCTTGTTTTTTTCTGCGTAGTTGTGACCCATATAGAAATGCCCCCATGTTCAAATTGAGGCTGCTTTTTAAAATGATGTATCGCTTTGAGTTTGGGGGCATTTGTATGGTAGTCAGACCTGGGTTGAGTTTCTCTAGATAATGGTCGCCGCGCGAATAACGCTTACGGCAAACGGGGCCTAAGAAACACGTTAGAAAACGTTTGCGGAAGAATATTACAAGCTCTTGTCTGATTGGTAAAAAACAAAAAAACAAAAAACAAACTTTAATGGACCAATCAACAACAAGAAACGCATTGACCTCCTACTAGTTCCGGATAGTTCGCCGCTTGCTCGGTGTTTGGTAAGAACAAAACGCCACGCGAACTATCGGCAAACGAAGTGTGTTTCTTAGACCGTTTTTGCCGATTTGCGCTCACGCTACGTAACGTTAGCCCTTGTGAAACGACCCCAGGTCAAAACAAGATTTCTTTCCAGAGGGAACCCGAGATTTTGACACGTGATCTGGTGGGTCTTTAATCTCACATCGACCGCGGCATGACGTGAGTCACACAAGCAGGCCTACCACACACTGCTTCTTTCATTCACAGGTGCATGCATACGCACGGCACAGGGCAGGCCACATAAAGAACGCAAGGACTAAAAGAGTGTGACAAACTGAAAGGAATACGAGTGTGTGTGTGGGGGGGGGGGGGCGAATGACTAGGGTTATGGTCCGGTAAAATATTTTAAAAAAACCCAGTGACATTTGGATTTTCTCTTGTCAAAACACTTGGCAAGTGCACTGTTGGGGGAAAGCTGCTAGCGAATGCACAGACTATAAATGAATGTTAGTTATAGTCTGTGGTGAATGTTGTGGATAATGTCTTGCCTACTATTCATACAAGATGCTTGGGAAAGTCAGTGTTCTAAATACAAAACAAATACTGTGTACAGGTTTTTTTTAAAACACCCTCCCCTAAAAGAAAAAAGAGAGGGGGGGGACATATGAACTGACTTTGATTTGAGATAAACCACAGACCGTAACTATATCATTAATAATTAATCTAAAATCTTCGGAGAAACACTCTATTGTAATGTAATACAAGCTTTCAGAGAACATTTCATTTGTCTGATTATGAAAGATGTTTCTCAGAAATAAGTCTTTTCTGCCTAGGGCATTTAACGACATGTAGAAGGCTGTCCCATTTTCCCATAAATTGCTGTACCAGCTTAAGAAATGTCGATTTTGTTCAGGTGATTAAGACGCTGAAATCGCGAAAGATTATTTTATCACTAAAACGAAGGATAGCTTTTCAAAATGGATTCATGAAAATGTGTGTGTGTGTGTGTGTGTGTGTGTGTGTGTGTGTGCGTGCGTGTGCGTGCGTGCGTGCGTGTGTGCGTGCGTGCGCGTGTGTGTGTGTGTGTGTGTGTGTGTGTGTGCATTGTGTGTGTGTGTGTGTGTGTGTGTGTGTGTGTGTGTGTGTGTGTGTGTGTGTGTGTGCGTGCGTGCCTGCGTGCGTGCGTGCGTGCGTGCGTCCTCTCTCCCTCCGTCAGCGACCGACTCTGCTTTCAAAGCTAACCTCAAAACCCACCTGTTCCCCCATCGTTAAAGCTCCTCTCTCTTTATCTTCTCTCTCTTGCCATTAGGTCTGTTTCTGCTATATTCCATTTATGTTATCCGTGTGTCTTCGCTTTGTG
>CM065691.1:20939948-20944948 GCA_017654935.2 Phymorhynchus buccinoides
TTTCATTCTGTGGTTTTTTTTCACACCTGCTGTCATGTAATTCACACCGACTGGCGTGCGTTGTGTACGCATTTGGTCCGCTGTCGCCCATGTTGTTTGGGTCTTGGGGAAGGGAGACCAAAAGAAGCAGACCTGCTTGTGTGCATAACCTGTCAGCAAGTCAAAAGAAACAAGGCGTGTGCTACCTTTCACACGATTGTAAAACATGCTGGGTCCTCGGTAGAACACAGATGGACACCGAGCATTAGGTCTGTAATCAAAACCTTTTTTCGTAGGGTGGGAGTTTTTGGGTCTAAACTTTCTGCCCTTGACACCGTGAACAGGTAATTCATTGAGCCTAACGGCCAATCGGCTTTACATTTACACATTTCTGTCAGGCAAACTATAGAAATCACTTCTTTTATTTTATACAAATCCCAGTTAATGTGTCCTTTGTTAGATAAACACTATAAGCGTTGCTTGTTGCTGCTTCAGTTTTGTGACCGAGCACATTCATTTCTTTGTAAACAATGACATGTTCAAACCACTAGATATAAGCACATACCTCACAGTCCGAACATAACATAAACATCAACCATGTCCGCATTTGTCTTCATGATTAAGTGTGATAATGTATCTATGTTGGAAATGAGTCATCAGCGAACATGAAAATATTCTAAAAACAAACGTCTGGCGCCTTTTTGATTCCTATCACCTCTGATGATAATATGTTGTCTAAAGTCAATATCTGATCAAACGGATGCTTAGAATTCCTTTGTCTACCCTACCTCTCGTTCTGTGACACACAATCAGTTTGAAAGGGTTACTTCGGTTAGCGTTTAGCTATCTTCTGCAGAACCGAGATAACCTAAATGTAAGTAAATGTCCATAATGAATGTAGGTGATGGGAAATTATGAACAACATGTTGGGTCCACTCTGATATGACAGCCGTTTTATTTGGAGGTTACTGGGTTTATCTTGAAATGCGTTGTAGATACAGAACATCATGCCAGAAAATGTTGTTGTTTTTAACCCTTTAACTGCCAGCCATATTTAAGCCAAAAATGTCCATTAAATTAACCTGGGTAGAGAACAAAATCCATTTGCAGTATTGGGGATTCTTCAGTGACATATATAAAATAAGGTCTACCCTTACTTCCCAAAACTAAGACAACAGGGTCTTTGAATCCCAATTTGATGCCTTTGGGTGGCATAGGTGTTAAATCACTGTGGTGCTAAGATGCGACTTTGGCGGTGAAAGGGTTAAATAAGCAAAAGAAAACGAAAACAACTCAAAGAAAAGAAGAAAAAAAACCTCGCTACACTGTGACAGAATTGGCAAGATCTTATGACCTCCAAAATGTTTCAATCTTATCTTAATTGACAATTTTTGACATGATTAGAAAATAAATGCTTCGTCTTCAAGTTCAGCGGTGCTGAAGTTACTGCAGAACAGACAGAATTATTATCGAAGGTAACACGTTTTGTTTGAAGTCATAATTTATTTCACATGGATAAAAGAGTTAAAAGCTGATTTTCATCATCATGGGTTATCCTCCATGTTATCCCCCGAAGTCGGAGTGTGGCTGTCCACGTGGCGGGGTAATCAAAAACGGTCGCACACGTATGGTGCATTTGTACCATAGTGTTCAAGTGTTTCTGCTGTTTGGATGTTCCCTGGAGTCTTTAAGCCAGGGTAAGACAACAACAACAATAACAACACCCTCCATGTTTATTATCAACGTACCCCTCCTCCTCACCATCATCGTTGTTGTGGTTATCGTCATCAACGTCGTCGTCATCATCACTATTATCATCATCATCGTCTTCGTCATCATCGTTCTCAGTATCATCAATAAGAGGCTTCCTAGGTTGTACTGATTGATTGCACATGTATGATGCATAGGTGAAGACGGGGTAAAAAGCCCATGGGCGGGTAAGAAGCCCATGCCAATTATCTCATGAAATAAAACTAATTTCAGTCAAATTTGCCCATGAGACGAATGCTAAACATTAATGTGACTGAAATTTGCTTTATTTCATGAGATAATTGGCATGGATTCTTACCCGCCCATGGGCTTTTTACCCCGTCTTACCCTAAGTCACAGTATGTCCACTCTATTTATTACCTCCACTAAGGGAGGATGCTTTTCCCTGTAGTTGGTGTGACTGTCTATGTGCTTGCCTGATATGAACTGCACGTTTAAAAGTTCAGATAAGATTGGGGGTAAAACTTTGTTGAAAACTGGTGAAATACCAAAGAACATTCTATTAATTAAAGCTTAGAATGAATCTAAAGTGTTTCGTTTAGTTTTGAACACAGTACGTTTTGTTTCATTAAAATGCATCATTTATGTTTGTTTGTTTTTGTTGTTGTTATGTAATCTAAAGTGTTTCGTTTAGTTTTGAACACAGTAAGTTTTGTTTCATTAAAATGCATCATTTATGTTTGTTTATTTTTGTTGTTGTTATGTAATCTAAAGTGTTTCGTTTAGTTTTGAACACAATAAGTTTTGTTTCATTAAAATGCATCATTTAGGTTTGTTTATTTTTGTTGTTGTTATGTAATCTAAAGTGTTTCGTTTAGTTTTGAACACAGTAAGTTTTGTTTCATTAAAATGCATCATTTAGGTTTGTTTATTTTTGTTGTTGTTATGTAATCTAAAGTGTTTCGTTTAGTTTTGAACACAGTAAGTTTTGTTTCATTAAAATGCATCATTTAGGTTTGTTTGTTTTTGTTGTTGTTATGTACATGTTATAGTTCAAAGCGAAATGGACGCCTGTGGTGAACTAGTATGAACATTAAGGTACCATGGTAGACATCGTCCATTACATGTATTATCATCCATTGTGTCTGTCGTTTCCGACAATGTCTGCCAAATAGCAGAGGGGGCAGTTGCTAGTCCGGTGGGCTGGGCTACAATTTGCTTATACTGGAGAAGTCTTGCCCAGGGTACATCCCCACTCTCTCGTCCAATTAGTTCATGCCTGGCCCACTGTCTTGCCTGGATACTGCGAAATAAAGGTCTATGGTCCGTAAACACACACACAAACGCGCGCGCGCGCATGTACACGCATACACCATTTGGTTTAAGCAACTTTTATTAAATACACAGCACATGAACATACATAGATATAGATACCAAACTCATCAGCAACAAGCTAGCTTATATTGTGCTCTCTTTACAGTTCAAAATATTGTTCCACGACTGTTAACGCAGATACATAGAATAGAAAACACCGGGGAAAGCTCACCATTTAAGATAGGATTTTTTTATTTTTAAATTTAAATAATAAATAATAATTAATAATGCTTATAAAGCGCACAATCTTGCTAAGCAACTCAATGCGTTTTTCACTCACCATTCGTACAAACAGCACAAAAATAGATACACATACAAACATTTCTAAAAAGACTAGCTCACGTATCCTTACCATACATCTCTATGAAATGAATAAATAAAAGAACGAATGACATTAATATAGAATTATAGACCATTCATCAAGAAATGTTGTGAAAAAAACTGCATTGAAATACATGCAAAACTTCGCGAGATATTAGCGATTATGTGTTTCGGGGTTTGAACCCCGTAACTGGCGCGACCTTGACCTTAATGTAAAACTAAATACATCAGTGGATAGCTTGCATCTTGGCAAACTAGTATGCCAAATTTGATGATGATAGACTGAATAGTTTTTGAGAAAAACGGACGAATAGCCGGACGGATGGACGGACGGAGGCACGGACGGATCAGACAGAAACAATACTCCCCGAACCTTCGGCTCGGGGACTAAAAAACGCACAGCATATAATCGTAACACAACACACTAACACACACCCAGCACATAGAGCTGTGCACAGTAACCATACATCAATTTGATTGGCTGCTATTTTCGTCACTTGCAAAGGTTATAAAACTTTGTTTCTCCACACTAAACATTCATACTATTCTGATCGCTTCTCGGCCTTTTGGATAAGACAGTGATTCAGGAATATAAATTTTTGTTTATACCCTGGTTGGTTTGTTCAGCCCGTCGTACATGGCGAAAGCCGATACGCGACGTTAAACTGAACTTCCATTACTAAACATTCTCACTGAATATACTCAGTAGAAACAACTTTTTGCCTTTCTCGGGTAAGGGATAGGGTTAGGGACAAGGGTTGGGTTGAGTTAGGGTTAAGTTTCATTAATTTCATCGCCATTGTCGCCTCTTGGCACCACAATGATTTTCACCCATGTCACTGAAAGGCATCAAATGAGGGTCTGCTGACCAATGACTTTATGTTCTTAATTTTGGGAGATAAGGATAGGCCCTATTTTATGCATGTCATAGAGGAATCCCCAATATTGCAGACGACATCTTTTCTCTACCTAGGTAAGTTTAATGGTAAATTTTGGCTGAGGAATGGCTAGCGTTGAAAGGGTTAAACAGCTTTATTTAAGTGACGCTAGCCGTCATCCAATCAAATGATGTATGTCACGGCGCACGACTGTATGCCACCAACCTCCCTCTCTACAACCCCCCCCCCCCCCCCACCCCCCCCCCCCCCCCCCCCCCACCACCACCACACACACACAATCCCCCCCGTACACACGCGCTTTTGTTTTGTTTTTACAGAAACAAACCCCAAGTATTATACGCAATGCTAAACCTCCAAGTCACTGATAGTCTGATTAAGGTCGTCTGTGACCAAGAACAATTGAAGAATGAACATCTATTATTCCCCACTCACGGGCTACTCTAAGCAAATTTTGAACTAGAACTTATAATGATTATTAGAAGAAACTGTTGAGAGGCACCAACAGAGGAACATGCATAGCATGCACACCAGGTGGCGCGGGGGTGGAGGGATCAACACAATCTATTTCGAGACATGTCCCTAACGGAACAGCGGGCCTAAAGTTGAGGTTAATTTTAAAATCGAATTGCTAAAAATAAAAGGAAACACCAACTGCGGAATGCCTGTATTTTGTTGGCACGACAAGGTACACATAAACCTTCCCGCAGTGATCATACA
>CM065691.1:20947448-20962448 GCA_017654935.2 Phymorhynchus buccinoides
GGAAACAGAGAGAGAGAGAGAGAGGGGAGTAGAGAGAGGGGGGGGCCTAATTTAAGGGTGGGGGTAGAAGAAAAGTGAAGTACGAAGACTTCGGGTGGAGCAGGTGGGTGAAATGAAGAGGGTAGTATAGAGGACATAGAGAACCAAAACAGCCAAAAACGGAGGGAGTTGAGGGGTGGGGTGGAGGGGGGGGGGCTGCGGGTGCTGCAAATTGCCATTTCCGGGGTGTCTTTTTTTTTAAAGTGGAGCGGAAGCGCCTGTATTCGGACGTTTTCTTCTTTTTTCTTCTTTCAATTGTATTTAAACGGTTGTACGGTTATGCTGTACTGTAAGAAAGTAAACGGCAGCTCATAGTGTATTTTTGCTAACAATTTCACCGTGCACATCTTGTTGCTGTTGCTGTTGTGTTGCTTGTTGTTCGTTTTGTTATTGTGGCTGTTAACCCTTTCACCGCCAGCCATATTTGAGCCAAAAAGGTCCATTAAAATTACCCGGGTAGAGACCAAAATCCATCTGCAGTATTGGGGATTCTTCTGTGGCACATGTAAAATAAGGTCTATCCTTACTTCCCAAAACTAAGACAATAGGGTCTTTGGATAATAGACCCATATCTGATGCCTTTTAATGACATAGGTGTCAAATCACTGTGGTGCTAAAATGCGACTTTGGCGGTGAAAGGGTTAAAACAGAAAAGAAATTATGTTGGTAAGGGAAAAAAGGCTAATAATTGTGACGAGGTAATGGGTTAAAAGGCTAAGTCCCTAGGGAAGACTTTAGAAAATTTGCCTTTAGCCCACTTCTCTAGGGTATGGGAGATGAGCAACTTTCCTGGCCCCTTTTCATCTAATAAATTTATATTTGTGCCCGGGTTCTGGCTCGTATGGTTGTAAGAAATACAAGTGGTTGAATTGCTCTAAATGGCAGACAGAGAGAAGTAGGGTTTTACATGAAATTACAAGACTCCCACTCTCATCAGTCTGACCAAAGGGTTCAGGATTATTTGACACTTGTATTTTATTTACTCCCAAAATCTGCATGAGATTATGCAACAATAATAATAAAGCAGCTCAATGGCGCCAAAACAAAATGTGAATGAAAAACAATGGAATCCGAAAGTATTTACAAGACTTTTGTCTTTCTAGAAGGTTAGCCCCTAGCGAGAAGGGTCACTAATCTTCATTGTCCGGAGGAAAGTTCAAATGATTGGCGCGGTCCGCTGGACTTAGCTGTTGTCAGGTTCCTCCGTGGTGATCGGCGAGTGCTGGGTTGGCTGGGCTTGCTCATCAGGTGAGAGTAGCTCCCAGTCGTTCCGGTTACGGCTTCGCGGGATGGCACGGTTCAGGCGTGGTCTCCTCGCGGATTCTGGGTGCGGGTCGTCTTGGCGGCGGTCCCGTCTTGGTGCTTGGTGGAGTCCGGGATAATCGTCCGGCCCACGATGCCCTGCTGATAATCACAGGAGAAGGTGGATGTAGATCTCTATGGCTTAGAGACAAGGGGCTTCAGTCGGCAGGGAATTAGTGAATCCCAACCGGCTAGAAGGCTTCCCTTGTACAATAGCACTAGTTAATAAATAAACTGAATTTCAGTTAACAAACTGAGATCAGTAAAACATAAAAGGTGATCAAGACAACATCACTCTCCATCCAACACCTGGAAAGGAATGGTATCATAAAGTGCAAGATTGCGACCCATAGGTTTCCTACTAAAAATAGACAAAAGGGTTAGTAGGCATAAAATCCGGTTCTGGTACCAAAAGAGTTAAAGTCAAAAACACACACACACAAATAATCAGTGTGCATAAATAGAACAGAATGTTTACCACTTCTTTTCTATAACATATCTATCTACTCCTTATTCATCATTGAACATAGGATCTAGATCAAAAATAGGATCAAACAAACAAGATCTCAATCACCTGCCATCAATAATACTTACTAGTGGGCTTATTATGACTGGTTGTGAGTGTTGCTCTAGCTACGTTTCAGCGTCTTGTGTGAAAACTTTTTCTCACCACTCCAATTATAGCCTTCACTTTCAAACAATGAAAGCCTGTCATTGGTTTATAGCAGTCGACACATCACAAGATGATGCTATAATTTTATGCATACTAGTACCGAATAATCACGCGCCAGTTACATCCTTATCACGTGCCGACATTCAAATCCTTCTCGTGCTCGGAAAGGAAGGGTTCAAAAGGGCCCGACCGTGGTTGTCACTTTCTTGTGATGGGTAATGGAGATCGGGGTTCAAAGAGATAACTGCGTTAATCGGCGTTCGTTTGAAGCAGCCGGGCAATTAACGTGGCGGTTGGTCGAGAAATGAAAAGGAGAGAGGGGGGGGGGTGTAGATAAGAAAGAGGGGTCGCGCGGGACACTTACGTCACAATAATAATAGTGGCTACAAGTTAATAATGATTATTGATGCTCTCTCTCTTTCTCTCTCTTTCTTTCTCTCTCTCTCTCATTGTTTGTCTGTCTGTCTCTCTCTCAATGCACGTGCGCGGTGTGCGTCGTTGTGTGTGTATTTTAAATGTGCACATTTCTAAGTTGATGTAATGAATTTTAATGATAATTATTTGGTTGGTATAATTTCGTTTCACACGCTTGATTAATGTTCTTTCAGTTATGTTGTATTCCTGTCATGTTGTTGCGCCTAACTTGAATTTCTCTTTTGGAGATATTAACCCTTTCACCGCCAGCTATGTTTCAGCCCCAAAAATACCATTAAACTTGTCTGGATAAAGAAAAAAAAAAAAACTGCAATATTGTGGATTCCTCTGTAACATGTATAACATTAGGCCTATGCTTGCCTCCCAAAATTAAGAAAATAGCGTCTTTGGATAACAGGCCCTGATTTGATGCCTTTTAGTGACATGGGTGTTCAACCATTGTGGTGCATAAATGCGACATTGGCGGTGAAAGGGTTAAAGTATACTTGAACTTGAAAGGCATGCCAATGCAAGCCTTCTTCTATTTTCTATCCCTTAGGAGTGATGTATCATGAACATGATTATGTCAAAGATATTCTAAAAGGGTAAGATGGATTACTTAAGAGCTTGGCGAACCGGGCTGATAGAGTTATCGTTAGTGGGGACAGTACACTTTTCACAGTGGAGGCTATCCAAAAACTCAGACTGGAACTTGAACGGAGAATTCAACTGGCCTATCGCCGTGTAAAATGTGTCCTGTTTAAAAGGGACATAACCAGTGTTTCTGTCCTCACTACTCATATAGGGAAAAGAGACCGGATGCTTATCTTCCCCTTTAGAATATCTTTGATTATGTTGTTGATTTTGTTTTTTTAATTCATAGCAATGCAAAACAGTGCGCGCGCGCGCGCGCATGCACGCACGCACGCGCACACACACGCACACACACGCACACACACAAGAATGTGACCCCTCTTGGTTAGGTTTAGGGCTAGGGTTAGGGATAGGGTTAGTATTCCAAAAAGGTTATTAGCTAAAAAATGTTCCTAAAATACAGCTTTATGTATGGTAAGAAAGGCAAAAACGGAAAAATACAATTAACCGAGAAATGCAGAGGGGGGGGGGATGGCACATCTTTACCTTTACCCATAACACTCAATCAGAACAATGTGTGAACGTGATAGCCAAATGTGGAATGTTGGTAAAAGAAATGCTCTTATTAAGCTATCTTCCCGATATTTAGAAAGTTGCTAATATTCAAACAAAATCCGTTCATGCCAATTTAAGCGCTCCTGCCATTGAATTAAGGGGGGAGGGGGGAAGAGAAAATATATCTGAAACAACAATTAATGACAATCCACATTTACCGCAAAACGTATTGACATCTTCATTAGGTGGAAATCCCAACCTTCCACAAAAATTCGTCAACATCCGTCCATGATAACTTTTTAGCATAAGAAAGAAACACCCGAAGGGAGGGAGGGCGTCTCAGGGAGGGAGGGAGGGCCAGGAGGGCCCCAGAGACGGGTCAGGGAGGGCCCCAGAGACTCACTGGCCCCACCTGACCTACCAACACAAGAGCAGACAGGTGGGCAGCATAAATAACAACAGGCGGACCGATCGACAAAGCGACAAACTATCAAGGGAAAAACAAAGAAAGGTCCTTGTTGGAGGCTATTAGTTTTATCACTTTTGCTTTGAAGTTTTTAAAAACATTAACAAGATGGCCGACTTTGTGTAGATCTATGGGAGTACGTGAAATATTTGTATTGCTTGATGTTTGGATGAATTTAAATACTTGGCATCGTTAGGACGTTCCCTGTTCGAAACTCTTGCCAGTTTTCAGCATGATTGAGTCGGTAGACCTATTTTTCAGCAATAGAAATCATTGTCTTTTTTTTTTTTTATCAAACTCGCGTGATGTGCGTTTATTTGGCTGGCCATTTGGATGAACTGACATCACAGACATCAACAGCGAGCCGCCCAGGACGACCGTTGCTTACTATCTACCCACGATCGACCACAGGACGACTCTGCAAAATTTCATTACGATCTGTCTCAATCATATCGTTGCGGCAGCAACAGAAATCAGCGCCAACCTGCCACGAACTAAGTCCAAAGTGATCATCGTCACAGATGCTCTTTCTGTCCTTGACGCACTCCGGAAACCCCGTCATAAAGACCTCAGTGAGCTGACGACAGCGTTGATGGACCTCTCGGCGCAAACAGACCTGGTCCTGCGTACGGTGGGTCACGTCCCAGCACTCTGTGGGATCCACGGAAATGAGCAGGCGGACAGGCTGGCAAAGGAGGGAGGACACATGGAACAAGTGGACCCACATGCCTCCTGTGCAGAGGAGAAAAATATCATCAAAGCCCTGTGGCAAGAAGAAACGGAGACATGCACCACCCAAACTTTAGCCTACCACAGGCTCAGCAGATCGGACCAGGTCATCCTGGTCAGGCTGAGGACTGGATATAGCCTGCTGACTGCGTGCCCACATGTTCGGCAACCTGAGGATTAGGCGAGACTGAAACATGCCCATGCAGAACACACATCGTGGATGCTGAACATGTCCTGCAACACTGTCGACTCCATGATGTTCCTAGACAAGCAACATGGCCAGATCATACACCGCTGAGGGAAAAACTCTATGGAAACCTGAGGGATCTCCAGACGACTGCTGCTTTTACGGTGCGAGCCATAGGCATCTCTATCTTCTGTAACTGATCGACAAAGAAGAAGAGATTACGATCTGTTTTGTATGTCATTATTATAGAAATTGTTAGTTCGCAGACAGACACAAAGCCAGAAATAATTAGGCCCAGCATGTCCGACTTCGGCTGGAGCAAAATCTTTTTCAGAATGTTTCGTGACAAAAGGCAGGAGAATGGACCGGAAAGGCAGAAAGATAGTAGATGACAGCAAAGCAGAGGGAAAAGGCAGAGTCAAAGAGTGACAGATTAGAGGAAGTTACAAGCACAAAACTTCCAGAAGGTGGAGGAACTATTTATACAAAAGCCCCCCCCCCCCCGGTATCCCCACGGGGGGGGGGGGGGGGGGGGGGGGGAGTAAACTTGAGCAACAAGATCCCGGACTCTACTAAGAAGGTCCTCCTCACACACCTTGGCCATTGCCCAGCCAAGGCGTTTGACACGAACCAAGCGCTAAACTATAGTATTTCTAGGCAACCACAATCTTAAATGACACACACACACACACACAAACGTGCGCGCACGCATGCGTGCACAAACACACACGCGCGGGGGCGCGTGCACACACACGCGCGCGCACACACACACACACACGCACACAACTCTAATCTCGTTTCTTACTAAGACTTATTTTTTCGAAATGTTTTGGACTTTTGGTTGTTTTCTATTCTAACAATACATCACCAAAACACCAAAATAAACTTCTTTTGTGATAATGATGCTTTTTTCTCATGTTTAAATCATAACGCACTCCTGAAATGTGCATGGTCTTAAGTGTCTTTTAGTAGCTACAAAGAACCCAACACCACCACTCCATACCCCCCCCCCCCCCCCCCCCCCCCCCCCCCCCCCCCCCCCCCCCCCCAAGCATATCAACATCATTAGGACTTTGTGGCCTCTCCTGCCTTTCCGTTCTCTTTCCCCATACCAATGACTATATATAACTATAAGGCTCTTGCCCATACCTCTCCTTTCCCTCTGCCTCATTCCAATTATGTCAGCATAGTTTCTAAACCAAATCTACATTTTTATGTTGTTCTACGATTTATTTGACATGGTTCAACAAGTGGGGTCATTTGCTACTATGCACATTTCTAGCGTGCGTTGAAGCGACATGATTGATCACTCCAAAATGTAATGTAATTTTTCAAATTCGACAAATAAATATCTGCAAAGAAGCAATTCAGTCGATTTTGTTTACACTCATTTTGAAATGAGAACTCGATTTTGAAACCAAAATGTTCTTCTTTTTAAAAAATGTATCCACCACATGTATAAAAACTACAAATGCGAGCATGCAACACCAAATTGTCGTCAAAATAAAGGTAAATCAATAGGGCATTTGCCACGACTGTTCGTACTCTAAGCTAGACTACTAACTTGCCCGCGCTCATTCTGACCGAGTTGCGCTGACCTCTCTAGTTCAACTCTGATTTCAACTCGGTGAAACTGAAGGTCGCCGGCATGCGGCAAATGCCCTACTGACTATCGCTGAAAGTAAAATAAAAAAAATAAAAAAATAAAACCCCACTCTTGCTTCTTTCAGGGATCTTGTACCTTCAATGACATTTACACACACGTGAAACATGTATGGTAGGAAGTGGGTTAAGACTTTCGATAAGCTACCATTTTTTTCCTTGCAGCTAATCATCACAGCAATGATATACCAAACTAGAGTGTGAAAACGCTAGTTCAAACAGCGGCGCAGCAGCGTTTTCGGTTCTATAAACTTCAGCTTCATTGAGGGAACAGGTGGGTTTTGATAAATGATTTGAAGGCAGAGAGAGGGTCGGTCGCTTACAGAGGGAGAGAGGAAGTTTGTTCCAGGAGGTTGGTCCCGAAACGGCAAAAGATCACCGACCAACGCTTGAAAGCTGATGCCTTAGGGATCTGAAGAGAAAAAGAGGGTCAGAAACTGAACGTAGTGTGCGAGCCATCGAGATACGTCGGTGGTGCGAGCTGGCGTATAGATGGAAATATTGTCGCAGAGGTGAGAGGGAGCAGCTTGATAGCTAGATTTATAGCAAAGGATGTTTAGTTTATATTCAATTATGGATGCGACAGGAGGCTGTTACTAGAGGTGGGGGAAAAAAACCGGTTTGAACCGAAAAACCGGTGCTAATCTTTCGCGTTTCGAAAATCCGGTTCGAGTTGCTGTGAACCGGTTTTTAACTGCAAACTGAAAGTAAGTTTTTTTTCTTAGAATAACGCATTCTTTTCGAAAAACAACACTGATTCTCAGCGCAGATTGGGTGCTTGTAAACCAAGAGTAGCTGTTTCTAGTTTGTGGTGGTGCATGGCTTTGACTTTGACTGAGTGTTGAGTTGAGTGTGTGTGTGTCATAAGTCATAAGTTTCTTTATTGTGTGTGTGTATATATGTGCGTGTGCGCGTGTGTGTGTGTGAATATTCTGACAAATAAATATGTGTTTGCATAGGTGAAACTAATGATGCGAGTATTGGTTTAAAAACCGGTTCGGTAACACCGGTTCGAAGAGGGAAAACCGGTTTAAATCCGGTTCGGATTTTTGAACCGGTTCTCAACTCTAGCTGTTACATAACTTTCATCAAAGCCCTCTCGTTGAGTAGGTGAAAACAACAGCTGCAGCCCGGTTAATTTGCATGCTTCCTTGATTACTAGAGGTGGGGGGGGGAAACCGGTTTGAACCGAAAAACCGGTGCTAATCTTTCGCGGTTCCAAAAACCGATTCGAGTTGCTGCAAACCGGTTTTTTCACTGCAAACTGCAAGTAAGTTTTTCTTAGAATAACGCATTCTTGTCTAAAAACAACACTGATTCTCAGCGCAGATTGAGTGTTTGTAAACCAATAGTAGCTGTTTCTAGATTGTGGTGGTGTATGGCTTTGACTTTGACTGAGTGTTGAGTTGAGTGTGTGTGTCATAAGTCATAAGTTTCATTATTGTGTATGTGTGCGCGTGCGTGCGTGTGTGTGTGAATATTCTGACAAATAAATATGTGTTTGCATAGGTGAAACTAGTGATGCGAGTACTGGTTTACAAAAACCGGTTCGGTAAAACCGGTTCGAAGATGGAAAACCGGTTCGGATTTTTCAACCGGTTCTCAACTCTATTGATTACTTGTTTATGCGTTTGTTTTTCGCAGAGCCAACAGAGCGCTCCGCCTAAGCAGCCCTACCCGTACCAGTCCGGCACCAGAACACAGGGATGGTCGGTGGTTTGTGAAGTGCTGTGGTTCTGGTAGGTGGTATTCCAGGCTCTATAGACACACGAGCACCTGACGACCAAAATGAGTGCTCGTGTGTTTCCTTGTTGATCTGTCTGTCTCATGTTCATACCGTTGGTTGAAAACTTCCTTTTGAAACAGATTTTGTTTCTGTTGTAGGTTTTTAACATTTCCATAATTGTTTGGTAAAACAGAGAGAGAGAGAGAGAGAGAGAGAGAGAGAGAGAGAGAGAGAGAGAGAGAGAGAGAGAGAGAGAGAGAGAGAGAGAGAGAAGAGAGAGAGACAGACATACAGATGGACAGGCAGGCGGAGGGGGAGAGACAGAGCCAAAAAGAGACAGACAGAGACATAAATAGAGAGAGATAGGCAGACAGGCAGGCACGCAGACATAGAGAGACAGACACAGAGAGAGAGAGAGAGAGAGAGAGAGAGAGAGAGAGAGAGAGATGGATACAGACAGATAGACAGACAATAGACAGAGAGAGAGAGAAAAAAGAGATAGACATACAGACAGATAGACCGGCAGGCACAGAGAGAGAGAGAGAGACAAACAGACATACTGATCTTGTTTGCTTGTCTTTGTAGGCTTAGGTCTATCTTGTCAAGGATGTCTTGCAAGATGAGACATTGCCTAAAAATTTTATGAGCAATTAAAATTCTAAAATCTAAAGTCTGAAGCCATCATGATTATTAGTATGAACTCTCTCTGGCTCTGCTTTTCTGTCTGTCTTTGTCTCTCTGTCTTTGTCTGTCTGACCCACCTACCCTCTCTGTCTCTCTCTCTCTCTCTCCCCCTCTCTCTCTCTCTCTCTCTCTCTCTCTCTCTCTCTCTCTCTCTCTCTCTCTCTCTCTCTCTCTCTCTCTCTCTCTTTCTCTCTTTCTCCCTCTCTGCATGTGTCTGTCGATTGTATATATATTGATATATATATCAGCTGTGACTGTTATGTATTTGTGTGTGCACCATACTGTCACTTAGGAAGATGCTTCCTGTAATCATACTGTCACTTGGGAAGATGCTTCCTGTCGTGGGATCATATTGTCACTTGGGAAGATGCTTCCTGTTGTGGGGGATCATACTGTCACTTGGGAAGATGCTTCCTGGCTTGGGATTACACTGCAACTTAGGAAGATGGTTCTTGTAGTGTGTTCATACTGTCACTTAGGAAGATGCTTCCTGTTGTGGGATCATCTTGTCACTTAGGAAGATTCTTCCTGTTGTGGGATCTTACTGTCACATAGGAAGATGCTTCCTGATCTGGTATAATATTGTCACTTAGGAAGATGGTACCTGGTGTGAGATCCTACTGTCACTTGGGAAGATGCTTCCTGTTGTGGGATCATACTGTCACTGGGGAAGATGCTTCCTGTTGTTGGATCATACCGTCACTTGGGAAGATGCTTCCTGGTGTGCCTAGATATGCAGGGGTCTAATGGTGCGGGGAACTGTTGGCATGTAACCACGTGCTTCCTGTGGTACCAGTGATGTTGTCATTCCCTGGCTTAAAGACTCCAGGGGTCATCCCAACAGCCGAAGCACTTGAACACTATGGTACAAATGCACCAGCTAGGGATGAGAACATTACGTGTGTGACCGTTTTTTTAATTACCCCGCCATGTGGGCAGCCACACTCCGACTTCGGAGGGTTTTGGACTGATGGTGTTGTGCTAGGAGCTTACCATGGCTAAAGACAATCCCAGCATAGCTATGCAGAGCATAACAGCGTTTTGATGTAGCATTGGTGTTCAAGCTTATGTCAATTGGTCTGACACAGCCTTATGCCAAGGCAATACGAGATAGTTAGGTGGCTAATAAGATAGTCTGTCACAATGGAGATGGAGGGGGGGGGGGGGGGGACGGCGATATGGTCGAATCCCTACCAGAGATACGTTGGGGTTGTCGTTCTTGGTTATTTTGGGTTTAACAGCAACGACAGTATCCGAAATTATTCTGAGCATTTTTCGCCCAACTTTTGTACTTCAACTGGTAAGGGATAGGGTTAGAATCAGTTTAAGGTTATTTTCATGACACAGAACGTTTGAAACATGAAAATAGTCAGCAAGGAAAAACAAACATAAACCCTCTCTATTCAGCGTCGCCGTTAGTGTTGCCGTACAGCATGGGGGAAATATCAATCGTTAAATGCTAAGTTCGCATATACGGTAACGCTTCGAGCAGCTATTTGTGTTCTTAAATTATAATTATTAATCTTTGATTCTGACGAAAATAGCCCTAAACTGATTCTAACCCTATCCCTTACTAGTTGAAGTACAACAGTTGGGCGAAAAACGCTCAGAATAATTTCGGATACTGTCGTTGTTGTTGTTAGCCTGTTTTGTTTGTTTGTTTCATTAATTTCGATTTGTTTTGTTTTTCATTCCGGTTTCTGTCAAAAGAAAACAGAGCCCCTTGCGACCGAAACGATAAATCTGTGAGTTTCTCAGTCGATACGCAAGCTAGACCTACTGGGCGTACATTGATGCGCTGACTATCTTTGTTGCAGGCATAAAAAGGGAAGAGGAAAAGGGGAGTCAAGAGAAAGAAGAAGAAGAAGAAGAAGAAGAAGAAGAAAGGAAAAAATGGGTTTTTGGCACCAGCGAGAGACTTGCTGGCACCTGGCGATGGGGTTGGTTGTTTCTTGTTCTTTGCAGCCTCCCAGCAGCGTGAGAAAGTTGCCGAGCTTTGGCAACGATGTAGAAAGAGAGGGAGAGTAGGTGTGTGTGTGTGTGAGAGAGAGAGAGAGAGAGAGAGAGAGAGAGAGAGAGAGAGAGAGAGACAGACAGACAGACACAGATACACAGAGAGGGGGAGACAGACAGACACAGATGCACAGAGAGGGGGAGAGAGACAGAGGAAAGAGAGAGAGAGAGATGATGATGATGAGACTTGGTGTTCTGCGTTTTGAGATGGAGCAGGCGGGTAAGCAGGGGTGGTGTCGGCGGGGTAGGGATGGGGGGGGGGGGGTGCTATTAGTGAGCTGAAAGAAGTGAAAGAAGGCTGCATTTTTATATTAGAGAGAGAGAGAGAGAGAGAGAGAGAGAGAGAGAGAGAGAGAGAGAGAATGAGAGAGAGAGAGAGAGAGAGAGAGAGAGAGAGAGAGAGAGAGAGAGAGAGAGAGGGAGAGTAACATGCGCATGTGCACACACGCGCGCACGCACACGCACGCGCGCGCGCACACACACACACACACACGGCACACGCGCGCACACTGATTTGGCAGGGAGGGGGCGTGAGGCGGAACAAATTCTAGTTGATGTGGGGGTGGCGAGGGGGGGGGGGGGGTAGCATAGGGGTGGCACGAAGAGAGAGATAGAGTGCAAGCGCATGTTTATGTATGTGTCTGGATAGATACTGGCCAAAACACCTGTTGAAAAGCACAACAGTGAAAAATATGTGCGTCTGCGTGCGATGTGCTGTTCAGAATCTGTACTCTTGTGTACGAGTGTGGTGTGTGCGGGGGGGGTGGGGGTGGGGGGTGGGGGTTAGTGTGCGTATTTTTTCGTATGCCTCCCCTCTCTCTCTCTCTATCTCTCTCTCTCTCTCTCTCTCTCTCTCTCTCTCTCTCTCTCTCTCTCTCTCTCTCTCTCTCTCTCTCTCTCTCTCTCTCTTTCACTCTCTCTCTATCACAAGACGTTCAATACTGCATATGGTCATCTCCAAATATGAGAGTGACGTCATTCGAACGACAATGTCGGTTTTCAGCAAAAGTTTAGATTTTGTATCTTTTATCCTTTTAATCTGAAATTAAACTGATCCTAACCCTATACCTAACCCTATCCCTAACCCAAACCTTAAGCCGTCAAACACACACACAAAATAAAACGTTACTAAAAATTGAGTGTTCCAAATTTGGAGATGACCATGTGCATCCCGAACGCCTAGTCTTTCTCTCTCTATCTCTATCTCTCTCTCTCTCTCTCTCTCTCTCTCTCTCTCTCTTTCCATCTCTCTCTCTCTCTCTCTCTCTCTCTCTCTCTCTCTCTCTCTCTCTCTCTCTCTCTCTCTCTCTCTATCTGTGCGTTTTTTGTTTTGTGTGTGTGTGCGTGTGTGTGTGTATCTGTGTGTGTGTGTGCGCGTGCCTGTGTGCGCGTGTGTTTCAGCCTACGCGTATGCCTGTGTGTATGGGTGTGAGGAGACAATACTGGCTGAGCATTGGAAATAGTTTCAACGACAATTTATTGGTAACATTCTGTTTTTTTAATCAAACTCTTATGCAGCACTGTATGTGTTGTTGGTGCAGTCTGCAACTGGTGAGAGAGAGAGAGAGAGAGAGAGAGAGAGAGAGAGAGAGAGAGAGAGAGAGAGAGAGAGAGAGAGAGAGAGAGAGAGAGAGAGAGAGAGAGAGAGAGAGCTCCCCTCCTCCGCATCACCTCTTGTCTTACAATTTGTAGTACAGTGGAACCTCCCTTTCATAAGACCTTCAAAATCATCCACAATGAGGTTCTTACAAAAGAGGGGTCCTGTAAGGGAGATAATTTTAATACTTACAAAGAAGGGCAATGTCTCATGCGAGAGAGAGAAAAATAGAGATTTAACGCCTTCTGGGTCAAAAGACTATGTCTCATGCACAGAGAAGCAGGTCTTATGTGGGAGGGAGTCGGTAAAAAGGGAGTCTTATAATGGGAGGTCTTATAGACTAAGGGAGATTCCACTGTATTCCATTTTAGCATTCTCTTTGTAGGCTATTTTCTGGTCTTACCTTTCCTTACACTATATACCCCCCTCCCCCGCTTGTTGCTGGAAGTGGGGCCTGTTCCTTCCCGGCTGAACTGGGGGTGTTAAGGTCTTAGTAACCCAGTGCAAGCGTTAGGTCTTTTTTTTTCTCTCGATGTTTTCTATAGGTGCATGCGCCCTCCTAGTTCCGTCGCGACTATTGGCACCTGCGACGCATGCCGTACTGTTATTGTTCGAGGGACTCGAACTTTGCTATACATCAACATTATGCTTGGTGTGGTCTGCCAGTGGAACTGCCTCCCAGAAGCAGTTGCCTCCTCTCAGTCATTGGAGGCCTTCAAAAGAGGCCTCCACAAACACCTCCACTGTAACTAAAACCAGGGAACTAGGGGCCATAGATCAAAGTAGTGGTAAATGAAGGGCAGGAGCTGTGCCGGTCGGGGTTCGCCCCCAGGGACCGCTACGGTAGCCGGATTGGTCTTGCCCAGATACTACGAAATAAAGGCTACGGTCCATTTTTTAATTTTTTAAAATGTATAAATCAGATCCACACTAGGTTTATTTTATGTTTCCTTTCCTTTCCATTAGGCCACTTCTATCTCCTCAGCTTTCTAATTTCTTATCTTAGTTTTTACTACCCTCCAAAGTGCAGCAGAATCTTCAACCTGATGAAGTTGGCTGCCTGAGGCGAAGAAGAAGTCAGATCTACTACCCCTCTGTACTTGTTCTTGCTTGTCATCCTTTCGTAATAATTATCTTACTATCTTTCTTTTTCTCCGTTTCTGCTCCGTCTTGCATGTAACAGTCTGGTCGTGCGGGTGGTCTCTTTCAAGAAGAGAATGATCCCCAGTTGTGTAGTAGTATACTTTAGGCTCGGTGTACATCTTGTGTCCTGGCTAATACAAAGCATCTGTTTTACAAGGGCGACATTCAAAAGCGCGGATTTCTGAACCGGATATGTTTCAAAAGCGCGTATGAACCCATGATACGAAAGCGCGGAGGGTGACCTACCAGAAAATGAGTGTGGAGCATGAGAGACACGAACGTAATGTCCCATATGTCCTTGTGACCGGGAGGACGTTAAAGGTGGACTCTGACGGATGTGTTTTTGCAAGAAACACGTCGAGATCACCAGAAAGACAGCCTTTTCAAGGATCGGAACACTCACTTTGCTCTGGTTTCTTAGAAATTAAACCGTCAAAACGGCGATTTTTCTTTGGCGGAGATGCCGGAGAGAGTAGCCATTTTGGATGGGGTGGGTGGAGGTCACTCATTGTGGTTGAAGCGTTTTCTTTTTTTGTAGGGCAGCACAAAAAAAAAAGGAGCTATTTCCTTTGTTGTGAGCGAAACTCCTTTAGATAAACTGTATAAAAAATAAAAAAATTAAATTTTAAAAAGGCTTGTATTGCGAAAAGTTCGTGCAAACGATTTGGTCTAAACGCGAGACGGCAAACGCCTTCTCTTTGGTGAAATAATTTGACTTCCGGCACCTCTGCCAAGGAGGAATCGACTTTTTGACGGCTTGATTTCTGGGAAACTAGAGCAAAGTGAGTGTTGCGATCTCTGTAAAGGGTGTTTTCCTGCTGATCTGGACGTGTTTCTTGCAAAAACTCATCCGTCAGGGTGCCCCTTTAAACATAAACTTTCATTCGGGAGACACGAGAAATGCAACTCGGCCAGTTGTTTGACATATCTGATCCAATGACAATGGAACACAACAACGACGGCGACAGTGGGGTGAATTGGTGGGTGGGGGGTAGAAATGTATGCTAAAAATTACGTATGCCGATTTGACGCGCTTTCGTAATTTTTTTCTGCACTTCTGATATGCCAATACGCGCTTTCGTAAATCTCCCGTTTTGTTTCATTCTGTGTTTTTCTCACATCTGCTGCCATGTCATGATTCACACCGACTGGCGTGCGTTGTGTACGCATTTTGGTCCTGCTGTCGCCCATGTTGTTTGGGTCTTGGGGGAAGGGA
>CM065691.1:20969948-20982448 GCA_017654935.2 Phymorhynchus buccinoides
TCCACGAGTCTCTCCCCGTGGGGAATTGAAACTTGCATTCAGACTCGGATTTAAAATCTAACCGTATTAATTTGATGCGTTATTTGGAGTAAGCAGAATGAACCTAGAAACGACTCGACATTTTTTTTTTTAAATGTAGCTAACCATATAATATTAGTTGGGAAAATGTGTATAAGCATTCAAAAGAAAACAAATCAAATGCAAATGTACCCATTTTTATTTTATTTTTGAACAGCAGATACAGTGCAGAATGTTACTCTCCAAATAAGCCTATTGAAAGAATCTACCGTTATTGATTGATGTTGTTTATAGCCCCGTCGACTGCTACGGCCATGTCAGGGCTGTCACCACGTCTATCTATCGTGAGTGTCAGTACACAAAACACCAGGTCACACAGAAACCCAGAGACATTTTTGTATCGAACAACAACGTTCATGGAAATGTCCATCTTAGTTTTTCTTACAGACAAAAGGAGAGAGAGAAAGAGAGAGAGAGAGAGAGAGAGAGAGAGAGAGAGAGAGAGAGAGAGAGAGAGAGAGGGGGGGGGGGGAAGAAGGGGGTGGGAAGAAAGGACCACCTAAAAAAAAGTTTGTTTTAAAAAGGCGGGGATGGTGGAGGGTTTAAAAAAGGCTTACTGTACAAAATAATTTATGCAAGACGCCCAATGTTGCACTTGGTCATCTTCAAATATGGAAAGTGACGCCATTCGCGTGACAATGTCGGTTTTCAGTGAAACTTTAGAATGTGTATCTTTTAACCATTCAATCTAAAATTTGAACTGAATCTAGCCCAAGCCCTACCCCTATCCCTAATCCTAACCAAAACCTTACTTGAAACCGTCAAATGCACACACACACAAAATAAAACTTTACTAAACATTGAGTGTTCCATGTTTGGAGATGACCAAGTGCAGTCTTGGACGCCTACTAGTAGTAGTCTATAGGCCTAATCAATAATGTATCTACGGCTCTTTCTTTAGATTGGCACACTACACACCAGAGCAGAGTTCGCGGTATGCTAAACTGTTGGCTTAAACGACTTTATTAGATACACAGCACATGAACATACATAGATATAGATATCAAACTCATCAGCAACAACAAGATAGAAGCTTATATTGTGCTCTCTTTACAGTTGAAAATGTTGTTTGACGACTGTTAACACACACACACACACACACACACACACACATATATATATATATATATAGTTTGCTTTGATAAAGCTTTTCTGTGTCCAATGTCTTTATTTGTGAACCTCAGAAACAAAACCAGTTAATGTTAACTTTGAGTAATGTTCGTGTTCAAAAAATAAAATAAAAAATTAAAAAAAATTAAAAATTAAAAAGTTATATAAATTGTGCTGATTTACTTTTTCTCCCAATGGGGGAGGGACAGTGCCTTATGCAAAGACAGCTGTTTCGATCTTGAGAAGATCTCATCAGTTTGCATGATTGGCCTGCAAATTGACTGTCCAGTGGATGGCCAACCTGAGCAAAAAAGACATTCTACAAGAGAATGGTGTCCTCTCTGCATCAAATCGAAAATCCACAATAAAAGCAAACCAGCACAAAGTTAAACCAGAAATAGTAAAAATCTTATGAAAATCTTATGTAAATTGAACAAAATAATAATGTTCTGAAATTTTAATTTCAAAACCTAATAGACATGACTAGGGAGGGCTAACTACTGAGGATATATATATATATATAAATTAAGGATATATATATATATATATATATATATATAGCATGAAAGAAAAATCTCAGTGAATAGCCAGCTCCGTACCCCTACTCTGAAGGACTGAAAAGTTAGTGCATTTGAAATGCAGAATAGTTTGCTTTGATAAAGCTTTTCTGTGTCCAATGTCTTTATTTGTGAACCTCAAAAACAAAACCAGTTAACGTTAACTTTGAGTAATGTTCCGTGTTCAAAAAAAAAAAAAATTATATAAATTGTGCTGATTTACTTTTTCTCCCAATGGGGGAGGGACAGTGCCTTATGTCTTATATATATATATATATATATATATATATATATATATATATATATATATATATATATATATATATATATATATAAATAGAAAACACCGACATTTGTTGATGTAGGCAAATGAATGAAATGAAAACTAATGTAAGAAGGTGAAAAAAAAAAAAAAAAGGGGGGGGGGGGGGGGGGAAAGAGGAAATGTTCCAAGCAAAGCAACCAACCCTGAGAAGTACAACGAAAATATTGTAAAAGCAAAAAATACAGTAATGATAGAAAGAATAAACAAACTGTTCAAGTCACAAAGTCAACTTTGGTTGGTGATCACAATGTAGATAATCAGCTAAATGTAGGTCAAAATTGGGTAGGCGCTGCACTTGCGGCGACGCGCTCTCCGGGGGAGAGCAGCCCGAATTTCACAGAGATAAGTCTCTGTGACTAGACCATATACCAAAATACCAAGCCAGATGTATGCGTTCTCGCTCTCTCTCTCTCTCTCTCTCTCTCTCTCTCTCTCTCTCTCTCTCTCTCTCTCTCTCTCTCTCTCTCTCTCTCCCACCCACCGACCCTCCTCTCTCTCTCTCTCTCTCTCTCTCTCTCTCTCTCCTCTCTCTCTCTCTCTCTCTCTCTCCCACTCTCTCTCTCTCTCTCTCTCTCTCTCTCTCTCTCTCTCTCTCTCTCTCTCTCTCTCTCTCTCGCCCCCACCCCCCGACCCTCCTCTCTCTCTCTCTCTCTCTCTCTCTCTCTCTCTCAACACCTGTGATACGAACGCATTGAACTCAGTGAATATGGTTTCTTGTTTTTATTCATACCGAATGTGAACATTACACACAGAGAGACAGAGACTGAGTAGACAGAGACAGAAAGTTTGATAAGTCGTCAAAAACGTTTTATAAAACTCAGAGAGAAACCCAGATATTATAATAATATTATGCTGTTTGTACAAAATACTGAAGAAGAAAAAAACAGAGAAAACTTAGTAGTTCAGGTCTGCTTTTAGTACGTCTGTCCCCGCTATGGCTACTACCTGTAAAGCCCTAAAAGTTTGTTGAGGAGGCAAAATTGGCTTCTTCATCATGTTAATCGTGGACTTATCTACAATCTCGGCACTCAGCAGCCCCCGTTGCAAAGAAGGAAGACTTGTCTGGTGGCACAGGCACCGGACAAAAAAACACAAGGAAACAAAAGCTACAAAAACAGCCCTCTCAGAAACAAGACGTTCAATGCTGCACTTGGTCATCTCCAAATATGGAAAGTGACGCCATTCGCGCGACAAAAATGTCGGTTTTCAACGAAACGTTAGAATGTGTATCTTTTAACCATTCAATCTGAAATTAAAACTGACTCTAGCCCTATTAACCCTAACCCTATCCCTAACCCTAACCTTAAACCGTCAAATACACAAAAAATAAAACTACTAAAACAAATTGAGTGTTCCATGTTTGGAGATGACCACGTGCAGTCTTGAACGCCTTGTCTCTGAGAATGCACTGACACGGTGCACGGCAGAAAAGGAAGGCTTGCAGTTTAGACACACCACCACCCCTCCCCTCCACCCCTCAAGCTTACAGCGACTCTCAATCTCAAGGTCTGGTTCTTTCAGTTTCGTAACAATTAATAACCCTAGGCTGATCCTAACCCTATCCCTTTCCTGAGCGGCAAGGGCAGAATGTTTAAAACTCAGTGAAATGTTTTCGATGAGAAAATGTGATATTGCAGGGTGTCTAAACTTCAAATTTGCCCGAGCACTGACACTGACAGTGTAGAGTGGCACAGTGGTAACGCGTTCGCCTCGCGTCAAGTAAACCCGAGTTCGAACTTGGGTACTGGAGATTTTTCCTCTCACTTTGCACTAGGCCTTACGGTCTGAATGAGACGATGAAACGAGGTCCCGTGTGCCCATGCACTTAGCACACGTTAAACCCAGTGGCAACGAAAAAGTTGTCATATTAGTCAAAATGTACCTCCCCTCCATTTCCTTCCTCATCAGTCACACAAAACATCGCATGCAAAACCCCCAAAAATGGGTGGCGCGCCTCTGGTTGCGACGCGCTCTCCAGGTGGGAGCAACCCGAATTTCACAGAGATGCCTCTGTGATTATAAAGTACCTAATACTTAATACAATATACACACTAGAAAAGGAAGTAGTTTTGTTTGGCAGTCAACAAATGAACGAGACAACAAAACAAATTTTATAGTAGCACTTACTAGTATAGGCCACTACAGCAGAAAAGCCTGTATTGTAGTCCCAGGATTGAAATTTTTTTTTTTAAAGGTGGGAGAGAAAGAAAAAAAAGCACAGACAAAGTAGTCCTACACCAGAGAAAATAGGCCCTAAACTCTATTTTCTGTCTGTTTTTTTTCTTTTTTTTTTTTTTCTTCTTTTTTTTTTCTTCCTCTCTCTCTCTCTCTCTCTCTCTCTCTCTCTCTCTCTCTCTCTCTCTCTCTCTCTCTCTCTCTCTCTCTCTCTCTCTCTCTCTCTGTGTTTGTCGATATGTAACCTCCCATCCATCCCTCTGAAAGTATAGCCCGGGGACTCTCTATCCATCCTCCTTCTCTCTGTCTCTCCTCTCTCTCTCTCTCTCTCTCTCTCTCTCTCTCTCTCTCTCTCTCTCTCTCTCTCTCTCTCTCTCTCTCTCTCTCTCTCTCTCTCTCTCTCTCTCTCTCTCTCTCTCTCTCTCTCTCTCTCTCTCTCTCTCTCTCTCTCTCTCTCTCTCTCTCTCTCTCTCTCTCTCTCTCTCTCTCTCTCGACTGATTAAAAAAAGAAAAACCGTTGTATAATGCTTATAAATTATCATTACCCTGGTTAAATCAAATTTCGCTTTGCTTCGTTTCCTTTCTCTCACCCCATTGCTGTTGGGTTGTTGTTTATTCCTTTCTGTTCATGTTGCTCTTGATTGTTGGTTCTCTTGCATCTTCTTGTTCTCTTCATCTCCTCCTCCTCCTCCTCCTCCTCCTCCTCTTCTTCCTCTTCTTTCTCTCCTATTCTAGAATGTCTTCATCGCGTTCTTCTCGAAAGGAAGACATGACAGAATAACATGAAACAAGAATTGCATAAACAAACGAACAAAAGAAAAGAAAAAAGAAAGAACTCGAAATTCCAAAACAGGGTGTGTAGGTCAAGAGCATCGTGTCTCTAAAGGGTCAGCCACACTGCGTACGATTCGATAGCAATACGATCCGACTGTGACGTTTGCGAGGCATGGCTCTCATCACATTCTACTGTCTAAACAAAATCTGATGAAATCCTACTGGTTCACAGTAGCTTTTCTCAGCTCCTTTCAGTTCATGCCTTGTGCACCAGCATAAACCAATTTAAAGTGTTTTATCCATTAGGCTTACATTGTTTTATGGTGGTATACCACTAGTACGGTCTTTTCCTATCCCTAACCACAATCAATGATGATTTACACCCTCCTGCTCTATTTCTTGGTTCTTTCCGTGGTTAGGGATAGGGTTAGGGTTAGATGGTCTTTTGTTTTGCCACAAGCATCTGGGTTTTTGTCACAATCATCTTCTTCTTTTTTTAGCATTAAATCGCTGCCGAAGCTCTCTGTGGAAAACTAAAAGGAGCCAGAATGAGGGGAATTCGTGTACTGTGAGTTAGGTTCACTATATTTGTAGTCCCCCGTACATCGAATCTGATGTACCAGACGTGAGAATGAACTTGGGTCTGTATTGTTGTGGCAACTACTTTCACTTTGCTAGGCGAATAGGTGCCATAAACAACTTTGGTGAAAGGGAGTTAATTATGAGAAGTTCCTTCCCCTTGTACATTTCACTATAATCTCTCTCTTACAGCCTCACTTCTGCATATTTGTTGTACCAGACATTTTATTCCATTCGAATAGGTGCCATAAACAACTTTGGTAAAAGGGAGTTAATTATGAGAAATTCCTTCCCCTTGTACATTTCACTATAGGGGAAGACGGGGTAAAAAGCGCATGGTTGGGTAAGAAGCCCACCCCAATTATCTCATGAAATAAAGAAAATTTCAGTCTCATTTTGCCCATGAGACGAGCGTTAATGTCTAGCATTCGTCTCATGGGCAAATTTGACTGAAATTTTCTGTATTTCATGAGATAATTGGGGTGGGCTTCTTACCCGCCCATGCGCTTTTTACCCCGTCTTCCCCTAATCTCTCTCTTACAGCCTCACTACTGCATATTTGTTGTACCAGACATTTTTATTCCATTCGTGTACTGGGGTCTGCTTGAGAATTGTGAGCGAAAATTGTAGAATCATTTTTTTGGGACGGAAGCCGGTATTTCACGTGATTCACAGACATCGTTACAATCCGATCGTAGTGGTAAGAAAAAAAGAGCAAATTTCTGTGAAATTTGCCCATGAGACGAACGCTAAACATTAACACTCGTCTCATGGGCCAAATGTGACTGAAGTTTTCTTTATTTCATGAGATAATTGGCATGGGCTTCTCACCCGTCCATGGGCTTTTTACCCCGTCTTCCCCTATTGCTATCGAATCGTATGCAGTGTTGCTATGACTATGAGGAGTGAAGGACAATAGAATGCAAGGAAAGAAATGGTGGGGGATGGAGGGCAGTTTTCAATGTGTTGGGAAGGATGCTTGCATCGACTTCAAATAATGTCCAACTTGTTGTGAATCATGATTGGTTGTCTTGTCTTTTTTTTAAAGTTTTTTTTCCATTTTTAATGCATGAATATGTGTTTCCTTGTTTGCACAGTGCTTGTCATGCCCTTTTAAAAAATAAAAATAATAATGCTTATAATAATAATAATAATAATAATGAAGAAAACTTATATAGCGCACATTCCAGGCTAGCTGCTCATGGCGCTTTACAAAAAATACATTTAATCAAATCACATCAATACCCATGCCCGCACGCACACAAGCACACACACTGACGAACATAGCATATCATTTACACGCGCATGCACACATACATACAGTACATACATACATACATACGTACGTACGTTCGTACATACATACATACATACACACAGACACAAACACACACACACATCCCCACACACATGCATAAGCACATACCAGCGCGCGCATGCACACACACACTTTCTGTCTCCCAACTTTCCCATGCCATTCCTCATCCACACACGCTTTCATTCTCACAATCCGATCATGGTGGACAGTAGTGTTCAGAGAATAGATGGGTTTTCAGGTTGGTTTTGAAAACTGACAGGGAGTTGGAATGTCTGAGAGACAGAGGGAGTTTGTTCCAAGTAGCTGGGGCCTGAAAAGAAAAGGATCTCTCGCCATAAGTTTTCGTTTTAATTGAGGGAGGCTGTAGAATACGAGAATCAGAAGAAGAACGAAGCTGACGAGATGGAATGTAAGTATGAAGTAGATCAGACAGGTAAGTAGGAGCAGAGCCAGACATGACAGCAAAGGTAAGAGCAGAAAGCTTGTAGTTGATCCTGCTGGATATTGGCAACCAGTGCAGAGAGTGCAGAAGAGGAGAAACATGTTCAAACTTGGAGGACTTAAGGATTAGTCGTGCAGCATTATTTTGGATTCTTTGGAGTTTGTTGAGAAGGTATTTTGGAAGGCCAGCAAGAAGAGAGTTGCAATAATCTATTCTCGAGAGGACAAATGCACAGACCAAGGTTTTTGTGGCATCAGTGGAGAGATAGTGACGAACAGAACTAATCTTACGAAGCTCAAAATAGGCAGATCTGCAGATATTAGACACATGCTGCTGAAGGGAGAGACTTTGATCCAAAGTGACACCAAGACTGCGGACAGAAGAGGAGAAGGAGATAGTATATGTATAGCGCATAATCTTGCTAAGCAACTGAATGCGCTTTTCACTCACCATTCGTACAAACATTTCTAACAGACTGGTTCACGTATCCTCACCATACATCTCTCTCAAATGGCTTTTATCACTGGTTGACATTAGCCTGTAGAAAGGGCCAATAGTAAATGAGAGCTGTACTACACATAATACTCTACAGCATTGGAACATCGTGGTACAGCTTAATCTTTCGTGGAAGACTATGGCTCTCAAACGAGGGGGCCATTGCACCGGCTCTGGTGCTGCAGCCAAAGGGATTGGTTGGCCTTTGGGGACCTTCCTCAACGCTAACTTTCGTCCTCAAAATCCCTTAGGCCGAGAGAGTGGGGATGTACCCTGGGCAAGGCATCTGCACTGTAAACTAATTCTCGCCCAGCCCGCCAGAATAGTATCTGTCCTCTCTGCTATCTGGCAGTCATTGTCGGAAACGACAGGCAGGCAACAACAACAATGCTTGTATGAGACCACACTGTAATTTATCTTAAGCTCGGTGTCCATCTGTGTTCTACCGAGGACCCAGCATGTTTGACAACCGTGTGACAGGTAGCACACGCCTTGTTGCTTTTGACTCGCTGACAGGTTATGCACACAAGCAGGTCTGCTTCTTTGGGTCTCCCTTCCCCCAAGACTCAAACAACACGGGCGACAGCAGACCAGTCGGTGTGAATGACATGGCAGCAGATGTGAGAAAAAAACCCACAGAATGAAACAAAACAGATGCTTTGTATTAGCCAGGACACACGATGTACACGAGATAATAAAGAATTTTGTACTTTGACGTAGACTTACACTTTTCAGCAGCCGAGCTTAACACATCATATAACGTTGCAAAAAGTTTCACGCACATCACAAGTTTATGACTTAAGTTATAAAGCAGTTCTGTCAGAAAGCTTGCACCTGCACAATGATATTAGCGTGGATCAATGGACCAGGAAGGAATTAAACAAAAAGTATATTACTTAAAGGTGGACCCTGACGGATGAGTTTTTTTGCAAGAAACACGTCGAGATCACCAGAAAGACAGCCTTTTCAAGGATCGGAATACTCACTTTGCTCTGGTTTCCTAGAAATTAAACCGTCAAAACGGCGATTCCTCCTTGGCGGAGATGCCGTTTAGAGTATCCATTTTGGACGGGGTGGGTGGAGGACACTCAGAGTGGTTGAAGCTTTTTCTTTTTTTGTAGTGCAATAAAAAAAAAAAGGATCTATTTCCTTTGTTGTGAGCGAAACTTCTTTAGATAAACTGTATAAAATTTTAAAAAAGAAAAAGAAAAGAAAGCTTGTATTGCGAAAATTTCGTGCAAACGATTTGGCGGCCATTGCAAAAGAGACGACACACGCCTTCTCTTTGAGTGAAATAATTTGACTTCCAGCACCTCCGCCAAAGAGGAATCGCCGATTTGACGGCTTGATTTCTAGGAAACCAGAGCAAAGTGAGTGTTGCAATCTCTGTAAAGGGTGTTTTCCTGGTGATCTCGACGTGTTTCTTACAAACCTCATCCGTCAGGGTGCCCCTTTAACTTACAAAGCAGTTCTATCACAGCATAGCCTACACAATGGATATTAGCGTGGAGCAGGAAGGAATTAAACAAAAACCATTGAATCCAGTTTCTGAATGGTGGGTAATAGGGCTTACAAATCAGTAACAAAAAATGTATGAAGTATTCTTTAAATAGGCCTACTATTGTTCTTTTTAAAACAAACAGCCAAGAAGCCTGACGTGTTTATAACTTTTTTTTTGTCTCCCTGTGTCTATTTCTTTGTCTGTCTCTCTCTCTTTGTGTCAGTGTGTGTGTGTGTGTGTGTGTGTGTGTGTGCGTGTGTGTGCTCGCGGGCGCGCGCGCGCGTGTTTGTGTGTACGTGCGCGTGCGCGTGTGTGTACGTGTGCATGTTTATGTTCGCACGTGTAATGTGCATATGTGTGTGTGTGTGTGTGTGTGTGTGTGTGTGTGCGTGTGCGTGCGCGCGTGCGTGCGCGCGCATACACCTACGCATTTGTACGTGTGTTTGGCCCTTTTTCTTTTCTCCCTCCCCCCTCTTTGCATAAAGTAGAGTCATACTATAGGTGAAGACGGGGTAAAAAGCCCATGGGCGGGTAAGAAGCCCATGCCAATCATCTCATGAAATGAAGCAAATTTCAGTCACATTTTGCCCATGAGACGAGTGTTAATGGTTAGCATTCGTCTCATGGGAAAAGTTGACTGAAATTTTCTTTATTTCATCGTGGGATAATTGGCATGGGCTTCTTACCCGCACATGGGCTTTTTACCCCGTCTTACCGTACACTACTTACCAGCAAGCGCCTGTGGTGTGGTGTGGTCGTGCGCCCCCCGGGCGCTGTAGGGGTAAACAGGAAATTGCAGGTGTGGATTTCGGTACTGAATGCTCCGAGAGGAAGGTCAGTTTTTAACCGAGTTCGTTTTTTGAAATATCTCCTGTTAGCATAGGGTAGGGATATATGTAGGGAAGGCAGAGGAAAATCAAATAGAGAAACAAGATGACAGAGACATATAAACCGTACTCCTAGTTTAAGGTGAAAGTCGGAGGATTATAAAGATGCAGATCAGCACCCCTTCCTCGATTTCTCAGTTCTTTCCGGTGTTGTTGTTGTTAGTCCCCGAGCCGAAGGTTCGGGAACTATTGTTTCTGTCTGGTCCGTCCGGTGTCCCTCCGGCTATTCGTCCGTTTTTCTCAAAAACTATTCAGTCTATCATCATCAAATTTGGTATACTAGTTTGCCAAGATGCAAGCTATCCACTGATGTATTTAGTTTTACATTAAGGTCAAGGTCGCGCCAGTTACGGGGTTCAAACCCCAAAACACATAATCGCTGATATCTCGCGAAGTTTTGCATGTATTTCAATGCAGTTTTTTTCCACAACATTTCTTGACAGTTGTCATGAATTTTTCTGTGCGCGCGTGTGCGCATGATCGCGCGCGCTCAAATCACGGGTCCGAACCCCAAGGCTATATATAAAAAAAAACACTATTCAGTTACGTGCTGTTTTGATGCGTTTTTATGTAGTTACGTGCTGTTTTGATGCGTTTTTATGCATGTATACAGCCGACACATTCCGATTTCGGAGCAGCTCGGCGATGCTGCGAGGGGACTTTGCAGCCGCTCGGCGTTGCACTTGTGTGTTGTTTTCAGTCTTGCCTTTCTTACTGCAGATTGAGCGCCTTAACCCCCCCCCCCCCCCCCCCCCCCCCCCCCCTATCGTTTTCCGTATTTAACGTTACTTTTAATCCATTTACACGAAATATGCATTTAATAATAGTAGAAGATAAAGGCAAGACGGAAAAAATAACGCAATGAACCAAGACTGTGACAGGGGGTGTTGATCTGCATTTTTACCTAATCCTGTATCCGTATGGCAATACCCAGTATAGTTTATTATTTTACAATAATATAAAAAATCCTTACATAACACTTTCTTCAACCAGCCGCCGTGGTGTAGCGGTTAGCGTCGCGGACTACTGGCTGGGAGGTCTTGGGTTCGAATCCCATCAGAGGAGAGGTTTTTTTCGGTCCTGGAGTGTCGTCAGTAGGGGGCTTAGTAGGTGGTGTCCCGAACAGGCTCCACTGAACTCCACCGAAGTGACTCAGTGCAGTGTCTCCTCGGTTGGTTGCCTCCTAACGGTCTAACATAGATTCGCTCCCCTTGGACTGCTGATCTCGGATTCAGCGACTTGAACAAACCGGGGTGTAGCTGCGAATTGGGATTCGGAACGAGCGGCGTGGGAGCAACGCCACTGTACGGCCCAGAAGATGGGACAGCAAAAAAACAAAAAAACAAAAAAAACACTTTCTTCTTCACCATACCAATTTTGGTTGAAATCCATCCATTATTTTTGTTCTTAATAATCAATGTCTTTGTATTATTCAAATTTGATTCACAGGTTCCTTTCCGCTGGAAGGCTAGCAGCCTGTAGCGTGTCTTGGAATTCGCCCCCTTCGTTGGTCAGGTCGCTCCACATTTCGGGAGCCTCTCGTCTGAGGGTGGATGGTGGCTCCTCTAGACTGCTGGAAATAATAGATTCACAGTGGTTACGGCGTTGATGTGGCTTGCTATTTGCTTAGTTTGATACTACGGGCCGCATCTAGAGTGCCTAAGAAAACATTCTGCCAAGTTTCGTTAAGATTGGTTCAATAGTGTATGTAGACGCTGTGAAATGGAAGAATTATTTTGAAAAAATTGGCATGGGTGAAACTGAAAGTAAAACATTCTCTCAATACTGTAATGCCACGTTTCAATGTTCTCTGAATCTTCCCAATCCTGAAGTGGTGACCACATTAATTTAATAAATGATTTCCTATGTGTGTGCGTGTGTCTGTGTACTATACAGGATTAGCGGGGATAGTGTTAGAATTGCATAATTGTCTACCATCTTGATTTTAATCTGCCATCAATTTTGGCTGAAATGTTCGATTTTATCAGACCGTGGTTCCGGATGACAAGATGGCCAATCGTCCGTGAAGACTTTCTATTCTATCAGCTTTTTTCAGTCCTGATTTCAGGAGCATACCTGCGCGCGCGCGCGCACACACACACACGCACGTACGCGCATACATACATACACACGCGTGCACACACACACGCACACACACACGCACACACACACACGCACGCACGCGCACGCACGCGCACGCACGCACACACACGCACACGCACACACACACGCACGTACAGACAGAGAAACGCACAACCC
>CM065691.1:20984948-21014948 GCA_017654935.2 Phymorhynchus buccinoides
CACAGCACACCTGTATGGAGCAGAAATCTCAGACTCCAAGACACAGCACACCTGTATGGAGCAGAAATCTCAGACTCCAAGACACAGCACACCTGTATGGAGCAGAAATCTCAGACTCCAAGACACAGCACACCTGTATGGAGCAGAAATCTCAGACTCCAAGACACAGCACACCTGTATGGAGCAGAAATCTCAGACTCCAAGACACAGCACACCTGTATGGAGCAGAAATCTCAGACTCCAAGACACAGCACACCTGTATGGAGCAGAAATCTCAGACTCCAAGACACAGCACACCTGTATGGAGCAGAAATCTCAGACTCCAAGACACAGCACACCTGTATGGAGCAGAAATCTCAGACTCCAAGACACAGCACACCTGTATGGAGCAGAAATCTCAGACTCCAAGACACAGCACACCTGTATGGAGCAGAAATCTCAGACTCCAAGACACAGCACACCTGTATGGAGCAGAAATCTCAGACTCCAAGACACAGCACACCTGTATGGAGCAGAAATCTCAGACTCCAAGACACAGCACACCTGTATGGAGCAGAAATCTCAGACTCCAAGACACAGCACACCTGTATGGAGCAGAAATCTCAGACTCCAAGACACAGCACACCTGTATGGAGCAGAAATCTCAGACTCCAAGACACAGCACACCTGTATGGAGCAGAAATCTCAGACTCCAAGACACAGCACACCTGTATGGAGCAGAAATCTCAGACTCCAAGACACAGCACACCTGTATGGAGCAGAAATCTCAGACTCCAAGACACAGCACACCTGTATGGAGCAGAAATCTCAGACTCCAAGACACAGCACACCTGTATGGAGCAGAAATCTCAGACTCCAAGACACAGCACACCTGTATGGAGCAGAAATCTCAGACTCCAAGACACAGCACACCTGTATGGAGCAGAAATCTCAGACTCCAAGACACAGCACACCTGTATGGAGCAGAAATCTCAGACTCCAAGACACAGCACACCTGTATGGAGCAGAAATCTCAGACTCCAAGACACAGCACACCTGTATGGAGCAGAAATCTCAGACTCCAAGACACAGCACACCTGTATGGAGCAGAAATCTCAGACTCCAAGACACAGCACACCTATATGGAGCAGAAATCTCAGACTCCAAGACACAGCACACCTGTATGGAGCAGAAATCTCAGACTCCAAGACACAGCACACCTATATGGAGCAGAAATCTCAGACTCCAAGACACAGCACACCTGTATGGAGCAGAAATCTCAGACTCCAAGACACAGCACACCTGTATGGAGCAGAAATCTCAGACTCCAAGACACAGCACACCTGTAATGGAGCAGTCAGCACGGGCTGTGACCTCTACGTACGGAGTCTTTCGGATGAGACGATAAACCGAGGTCCCGTGTGCCCATGCATTTAGCATACGTTAAACCCAGTGGCAACAAAAAAGTTGTCATTTGGTCAAAATTTACCACCCCCCCCCCCCCCCCCCCCCCCCCCCTTTCCTTCCTCATCAGTCACACAAAAATCGCATGCCAATTTTTTTTTTTTAATTGGGTGGCGCGCCTCTGGCTGCGACGCGCTCTCCAGGTGGGAGCAGCCCGATTGTCACAGAGACGCCTCTGTGACTATGGAGCATCTAATACCTAATACTTCCAAGAGCGCCCCTTATAATCTACCAGCTCCCCCGCGAGTCAGTTTTCCTTTCCATACATTTTCTACTTGATAGAAAGAATTGCACTGCTACGGTCTACCCCATCTCACCCCCACACTTCCCTCTCTCCCAATCTGTCCTCCCCTCATATTGATTGAATGATTGTATCTTCCCTTCTCACTTCCTCTCCGCGGCTTCTCTTTGTTTGCCTGTCTCTCGCTCTCTCTCTCTCTAAAACACACACATACAGATATGCATACACACACGCGCGCTATTAATAAGGTCCCTTGGCTGTTGGATTAGCAATGTTTGATTTGGTTATCTCACTAAGTCAAGCTTCTCTCTATCTAGCAGTAACACGCACACACACACACGCACGCACACACACACTATTAATAAGGTCCCTTGGCTGTTGGATTAGCAATGTTTGATTTAGTATCTCACTCAAGCGATTGTTCCTTGATTCGACAGGTTGTTGAGACAAACGCATAGGTCAAGCACTCTAACTTGTTATCAGTGTTGGGATTTGGGTTCCGTTTTATATAAAACGTAAAGACCACCTTGCGTGCATGCATGCGCGTTTTTTTAACATTTATTTTGTGTGTGTGTCACTGTGAGTCACCATGAGTGTGTGTGTCAGTGTGTGAGTGTGTGTGTGTGTGCGTGTGCGTGTGCGTGCGCGCGTGCGTGTGTGTGTGTTTAAGGTGCTATCATTTTAAATTATTTGAGAATGTCATTTTGGGAAAACCCTAGTATCTCTCTAAATACAATAACGAAGCAGGAAATAATGTAATATGCCCAGGACATTGTGGAAATCTAGCAGGCACGAATTATGGTACCCTTGATGAGTTGTAGAATAGCTAACTGCGAATACAGCGGAACCTCCTCTATAAGACCTTCAAACATCATCCAAAATGAGGTTTTATAAGGGAGGGGTCTAATAAGAGATGTAATTTTAATACTTACAAAGAAGGGCAATGTATCAGAGAAGTAGGTCTTATGTGGGAGGGAGTCTTATAAGGGAGGGGTCTTATAAGGGAGGTTCCACTGTACATGAATAAGTCTTTAAGCCAGGGTACAACAACAAACATTATAATAAGTCACGCGCCATTCAGTAGTACTGCTACCAGAAGTCATTCAATCAGATTTGTCAGTTATTGTGTGTGTGTGTGAGTGCGTGTGAATGTGTGTGTGTGTGTGGTGTGCGTGTGTGTGTGTGCGTGCGTGTGTGTATGACGGTTTAGGGTTTGGGTTATGGACAGCTTAGTGTGACTGTGTCAGTTTGATAGGTTACAATATACGAATTCTAAACATTCACTGAAGTACCAACGTCGTCACGTGACCTAGTCATGTTCCATATTTGGGCGACTCTTACGGACTTTCGGTAGCAGTACTTAATAATGAATGTCCTGTATACGAGTCTCATTACGTCCTCTCGTATGGCTTTGCCGAGAGGACGTCAAACTTTAGCTTCACGAGTCTCACGTGCAACTGTTAATTCACTTTCTGTGTGGTCTGAGGCCAAATTTGTGACCATAATTATGAACAGATGAAGTGTGTATGCGTCTGATCTTCAATTTCCCCGTCTCCCCTATAGCCTTCATCCAACAAACTCTAATTTTAGAAAATAAAAAGTAATATCACCGATTCCTCCATGATCCATCCTGTATCAACTGGTTCACCGTGGGGATACTGGGGTCTTCTGCATAAATAGCTCCCCCACCTTCTGGAAGTTCTCTCATCTGTCAACTCTCTTTGACTCAGCCTTTTCCCTTTGCTTACTACTGTCATCTACTTTCTTTCTTCTGCCTTTTTTTTCTCTCTAGAAATTCTTACAAAGATTTTCTCCAGCCAAAGATGGACATGCTGGGCCTATTTTTGTTAGTCTTAAAGGCGCATGGCGGCAGCATGACGCATCTGCGCTCAATACGACAGGAAACTGAGCAATCGACGAAGAAGTATCAACTGGTGAAAGGTACTAACTATTTAGAGTAGAACATCATCAAAGGCTATCCTTTCCTGCATGCACATCATTATTATTTCTTAATTATTGCTTTCCAGACCTGTTCACCCCCTACACAAGTCTCCAGTAGTCTGGATAGCTGAAACGAGTAGTTTGGGTGCAAAATGTATAGTTTTATTTATTAAACCATCAAATAAAATGTTCACTCAAAATGAGTAGTAATCAAGAATTAAAGAGTATTATTTTCAGTTTTGAATAGTAGAGAGGTCCAAATTGAGTAGAATACTACTCGAAAACCACTTTCCGTATTTAAATTTGTTCTATGGACAAATTCTTGTCTATTCACACAGAACTGTTGTCAAGATGGAGAAGATAGACCGATAAAGTGAATGGGGATGAAAAGTGTGCGTGTACTTGTATTGTTTGTGTACGTTTGCCAAATGTGTGTAACAGTGAAACTGAATGATGTTGGAAAACTGCCCACAAGCGAACGAACGCGTGAACCAAACAAGCATGGATACAGCAGACTGAAAAGAATGGTCAACAGCAACAAGACTTTTTTTTATTATGTACAACTGCGAATAACTGAGCACCAGAGCATCTATCATCCAGTCTCTGCTACTATATGCATGAACATACACTTTATATATATATAGATTTAATATATATATACACATGTTATCACACTGTACATGTATGAACGCAATGATCCCATACTTTCAACATGTAAACATGACAAAGAGACCGAAAAGCATAGGAGTACATCAGTTTCCAAATTTTGAACACATCTTCAAGACATTCCAAATCTGGAACACACCTTCAAGAGACATTCCAAATTTGGAACGCACCTTCAAGGGACATTCCAAATTGGGAACACACCTTCAAGGGACATTCCAAATCTGGAACACACCTTCAAGAGACATTCCAGATTTGGAACACACCTTCAAGAGACATTCCAGACTTGGAATGCATCTTCAAGAGACATTCCAAATTTGGAACACACCTTCAAGAGACATTCCAAATTTGGAACGCACCTTCAAGAGGCATTCCAGATTTGGAACGCACAAGAGACATTCTTTGGAACACCTTCAAGAGACATTCCAGATTTGGAACGCACCTTCAAGAGACATTCCAGATTTGGAACGCACCTTCAAGAGACATTCCAGATTTGGAACGCACCTTCAAGAGACATTCCAGATTTGGAACGCACCTTCAAGAGACAAAGCGAAGACAGTAAGTGAGCAAGGGTGAAGTAGTACTCCCTGCTTCGCCCATCTCACCCTATACCCCCACACCTACAAGAATGAATTGCGTCAGTAGGGTCCCTACAACAAAAGGGAAACACATGCCCTATCAAAGTGCCCACCAATAATGCAGCAGTCCAGTGACACAGACATAGTAGTCAGTGATGTCCCGAGGCCCCGGTCATAGGTCATCGACCTAATAAAATTTGATGGCTTGGAGTCAAAATGGACTCTTTAGTCTAGATAGGCCATCGACGTATTATTGAACTTCTTGCAAAAACTAAGAACTTGTATTAAAAAAAAAAAGAGTACAAATAATATAAAAAGGGGGTTACGCTTTTTATATTTCTGAAGTCTTTTTTTTTTTTCGTAATAAGCTCAATAATATGTCAGTGGACTATCTAAAGATAGTCCGTTTTGACTCCAAGCCATCGATTATTGAAAATGTCCTATTGTGTTCTCCCCTGTCAGGACAAATGTCTGATTATATTTTGTTAACACTAGCACGTTTTGTCTTATTGATTTCTGCAAGAGCCAGGAAAATATTGTCCAATTGATTTCTTATCTCAGGACAGTTTGTCTCCTGTCACGTTTTGATCCTCAGTACATCACTGAGCAGTGAGAGCAAAGAAAAATAGCTCAGCGACCAAAACCAATAGATTTGTTGCTGTCATAAAAAGAAACAAAAAACAAAAAAAGTAGGAAAATACACAGAAGCAGTGATGTCCCGAGGCCCCGGTCGTAGGACATTGACCTATTAAAATTGAAAATGTATTATTGTGTTCTCCCCTGTCAGGACAAATGTCTAATTATATTTTTTAACACTGGCACACTTTGTCTCATTGATTTCTGCAAGAGCCAGGACATTGTCCTATTGATTTATCTTGTCTCAGGACAGTTTGTCCTATCACTTTTCAATCCTGGGAACATCACTGCAGAAGTGGCTTCATTTTGTTTGAGATTGTGCAAATCTATCCAGAGTCCTATCCTTCCTCCAAAAAAGTATTTTGGGACTCGAGTGTCATCGATATCAGGATTTTAAAAATAATAAAATTGTTACATTTGTCTGGAGTTTTGGGTTTTTTCAAATTAAAAAGTCATTGTATTTTAGATGGAAAATATGTATTTTCAACTCTTTATAACTTGATATTTATTTTAGAACCACTACTATTTATGTGTTTGTTTCCATCTCAGCTCACATGCTTATACAGGTATTTATAATTGTGCACATCACACTACATGTGGGCATGATAAAGAAAACGTGAACACATTTTTCGTACCATGAAAACACAGCATAATTGGGCAGTAGCCTACTTGCATCATTTGAATTGATTAATTATTTGATATAGACAGGCATGAGATTGAGAAATTGTGATTTAGGCTGAAAAGCATCAGAAAAAGGCTGAATCCCCCTGCAACTAAAACCTTTCAGTAATCTAAGCCTTCAAAACAGCATTGAAAGTGGAATTGATATACCGTATTTTACGGACTACAAGGCGCACCTGATTATAAGGCGCACCCCCCAAATTTTACACAAAATTCAGATTTTGTTATTATAGTTTCTTACTATATTTTCAGTCACATTATAAGGCGCAGGGGTCTCAGTCTATGAAAAAAGCATCGCCTTATAGTCCGTAAAATACGGTAATTAGTTCATTTTTAATCACTTATACGAGGTATTTCTATACTCGTTTTGATCCCCAAAATGACATCTGGGGCCATCAAAAAGCCTGAAATCAGCCTAAAGGCTGAAAAAGCTCATGCCTGTTAGAGCATTAATATTATGTATAAAACTCAAAATATTATATTTCTGTCCTCCATCATCCAACGGCAACAATAATAATGGAGAAAGAAACGACAATAACAACTCCCAAAAATGAAAATTTCTTTAAAGAAAAAAACAGAAAAAAAAGAAACCAACAACAGAATACCACCACACGTACACCTAATTCTTGACAACGGAGCTCTTTTATGAAAAGAATGATGGGTTGTTTACTAAGAACATGGTCACATTATGTCATGAAATATGAACTTCTGGGCCCAAATCCTTCGACCTGGGGTTGGAACCAAACATTCATTGCACTAGCAGAATGAACAATTTTACTTGCACTTTTGCCACAGTAAGAAAGTGCAAGTGCTGGCAGACTAGCCGATCGATTAGCCTACCGGTTGACCATACAAAACCACTGTACTTGGATATTTTTTTCTGAGGTAAAATCTAGACAAAAAGGGGCATTAATCTGAAGACATTCATCTACCGATTTTGCCACCAAGCATTAACATGCAAGACTAATTAATTCCTCTGGGTCTGCTGAAGGGGTCATCACACTCAAGTTCAGTAGGGGGCTTAGTAGGTGGTGTCCTGAAAGGCTCCACTGAACTCCACCGAAGTTCAGCAGAAGTGCAGTGTCTGACGGCCTAACAATTCGCTCCCCTTGGACTGACTTAAACAAACCCGGGTGTAGCTGCGATGGGAGCAACCCAGAAGATGGGACAGCAAAAAAAAAAAAAAAAGTTTCCCAAAACCTTAGCCAATAATGAAGGTCATGCCCCGATATTCTTCATCGAAATTCTCAGCTCAACCATTAAGTCAACTACAGTGGAACCTCCGTACTCCCAACCACCCTACAGACTGGCAAAAAAAGTGTATGCAATAGGGCATTTGCCACGTGAGGGTGACCTTGAATTTCACCCAGTCGAATTTAGAGAGTTGAGTTAGAAAGGTCAGCGTAACTCGGGCAGAACGAGTGCGGGCGAATTTGTAGTCTAGAATAGAGAACGAACACTCGTGGCAAATGCTCTATTGCGAGGTGGTCGCAATACAGAACTCTTTTAGTAACAAATAAGAGAAGAGACTGAGTAAAACTGGATTATGGGGATGTCTGTGAAACAGGGTGCCTGTTAGGCGGGTTCCACTGTAAGAGCTATTGACTGGAATAGTTTAAAATGCAGTCACTCAAGTATAAATTATGTTGTGGTTATCTCTCATACATGTTACTGTCAAACTTAGTGGTCTGATATATCACCTCAGGGCTCCCATTCGCCCCGCAAAACAAGGGGTCCCAGGGACTCCTTCACTTACAGAATACAGGGTCCTAGAGGCGGGATAGAGGGTCCTAGTGGCATTATAAACGCTGAAAAGAATTCTTCGAGTGCATCCCTGGGACCCCCTGCAAATTCTTTTAGAGGGTCCTTTAGAATTTCAGTGCTTCGTAGACCCCCAAATGGGGGTCCCTGCACTTCTCCAGTTGTGGGCAATGAAACTCGGGGTGGGCTTGAGGACGTTTGCGATAACTTGCTCGTGAACCTACTTCTAGACACACTACTGCTAAATTAAAGCGAATCATCAGTCGCCTACTCATGAACGCTAAGTTGAGAGACAGGAGATCCTTTCAGGGTTCATTATGAATTGTGTCAACCAACAAGACAAATGTCATCAGTCTTTTCAACCAACTCTCTGTGTACTATTGATGAAACAGTAAACATAAGGTCAAAATACAACCAGGGGTTAAACATCATTGCTCAAATTCCTTTATTGCAACACTTTACATTCAGAAATATGGAGTGAAGTGCCTCTTGTCTTCAGAATATTTGTTGAAAGTGCCTTTTCAACTTAATTCAAGTTCAACATCTTTCAAAAAAAAGTCTGTGTATTTTGTTCTCAATACATGAATTATTGTAAAAGCTAATGCCAAAGAAAAATTTGTACTACTAGTAGTAGAAATATTACAAAATATTCAATCATTCATCTCAATACAAACCAGCGTTATCAACAAGCGCGTGATAATTAATACTAAACGACAAAACGTTAAAAAAGGCATTTAATTACGAGTAACATTGGATGATTAACAAAATGAACAATTGGTCACAACATTCAAAATGTTAAAGTCAGCATGTTCCTTGAAAACAGGAAAAGAAACGGGGGGGGGGGGGGGGGGGGGGGGGGGGGGGGGGAGGGGGGGGGGGGGGGGGGGGGGGGGGGGGGGGGGGGGGGGGGGGGGTGGGGGGGGGGATTTATGTCTGTCATATATACTGGTCTCCAAAATTTAAGGGCCGGAAGAACGATCTTCTCTCTTCTGTCTTGGAGGCATGCTTATTGAGAGCTCTGGTTGCCGCCCTTAAATTTTTGGTCAGCAGTGTTCACTACAGTCATGCCTTGCACGTGCAATAAGCAAGAAACCTGCATCAGCCCTGATTCTTCAGCGAAAAGAGACCAAACTTTCGTGAAATTCTCGTGAATTTGCCACATTTTAAGCGAACCTGAAAACGCTGTTGCTGTACTGCAATGTCTGCAAAACTGGTTCAGGCACGTGCAACAGGAAGGAAAGTTATTGAGTAGCCTAAGTTTTGCCATTTTCTTCATTGTTGTCTTAGTGTACAATAAATAGATATCAAGCTACTGAAAACAGAAGCTGGCCCTTAACTTTTGGAGACCAGTATATCTATTATAATGAAAATCATAAAATCTTCCGTAGTAATTCACAGTGATCTATTCATCGATATGAAACAACAGCTCATTAAAAAGAAAGTTGAATATACTGAAAAGCATCCCAGTCCCATCATCAATACCGTGAATACGCTTTAACTTTAAACTCTGAATAACCCATTATTTATTATCTGAATGTTCTATCTTTTTAAAAAGAAGTTAAATTAAAAAAAATTAAAAATAAAAACTTTAATGTGGCTTGTCTTCAGCAACATCACAGATACCTTTGCCTCATCCAGGAAATGCTTTGAATGCAACGACTTTTAAAATTTGAGACAGCTGGTCTAAGTGAAAGTAATGAAATATGACAACCTTCCCCCCCCCCCCCCCCCCCATTTCCTTTTTCAGTTGACTTCAACATATTCGTGTCTGTTAAACAGCAGTGCATCTAATAATAAAAATGCAAGAAAAAAAAAGAAAAAATTATTCAACACGATGATCATCAAACCATATTAAAACTATGCTTACTGTGTCTATTTGACATTTTTAAAATAATAAATTTAGTAAACTTTTCCCCAGTGAACCTACTGGGCCAGTCATGTGGCATGCGGTTCCAAGCCTTAAACTTCTGTTATCTTCTGTCATGAAGAATGGCAAGATATGGCAAGAACTGAACTAAGTCAAACCTTTTCTCATGCCGGGGATCTTTTCTTCTTTTCTTTTTTAACTCAACGATTGTTTCCCAAGAAATATAATTTCAGTCTTTTTCCATGATCTTAAGGATATTTCAAGTAATTCATTGAATTAAAAATCAAGCATCTACAAAAGAAAAGAAGAAAAAAAAACTAAAGAAAAGAAAACAAATTATGCAGAAGTGAGAAACTTAATTGTTATCATTATTCATACCCGGTTTAACAGTTAAAAAATGTTTGTTATTAACAGATTATGCTTTAACACATGATAGGTCATTAGCCACGGACGGGCGACCGTGAATTCACTGGGGGCCTTGAACAAGAGAGTTCATGCAACAACGGGTAAACAGGCATCAGAATAGTCTGAAATCAAATCCTCTGAAAACTGCGGTACAGGGGCCATCAAGACCCCAGACTAAAGAGGGATAACACTGAAATCAGTTACCATCAGGACCAAAAAGGCTTTATGCAGCGAGAAATTACTATAAAATGCTATTTCAGAAAAAAATATCTCTAAATAAAAAGGCAAAACCTCTGACAGAAGAGGCCAATCCTCTGTCAGAAATTCTCAATCCTCTGAAATTAGCTGATCCTCTGACAATTCTGATGCCTGGTAAAACATGCGGGGGGGTGTGGTCTGGTCTACAATAAAAATGCCCACAGCAACCTATAGAGATGACAGTAGAACCGCCCAATTATTGAAGTTATAAAACTCCCTCCTTCCCACCTACATCACCCTTCTTGAAGTATTAACATTACCTCCCTTACACAACTCCCTCCCACTTACAACCTTATTAAATTTTGGATGATTTCTATTTTTAGCAGGTCTTAAAAGGGAGGTCCCACTGTTATTATTTGTGTCCTAGATCAGTAGATGGCGGCAAGTTTTTGTGTGTTGTTTGTTTGTGGTTGGTCAGTACAGTCAAACCTCTATTATAAGACCCTGCGCTAAAAGGCCTCCTCTCACTTAAGACTGACTTTTCTTGCACGGATGTTTAACTCTTACTATAAAAACAACCTCCATTATAAGACCGCCTCCACTAGGGCATTTGCCACGTGAGGACGACCTTGACACTCACTGAGTTGAATTAAAAAGGTCAGCGTAACTCGGGCAGAACGAGTGCGGGCAAATTAGCAGTCAAGTACATGTATAGAGAACGAACACTCGTGGCAAATGCCCTATTTAAGATCGATTTTTCCTAACAATTTTGGAAGTCTTAAAATAGAGGTTTGACTGCATAGTGGAACCTCCCATTTAAGACCTTGAAAAATCATCGAAAAAAAGGTCTTAAAAGGGAGGGAGTTGCATAAGGGAGGTAATTCTAATACTTACAAAGACGGGCGATGTCTCAGAGAACTAGGTTTTAAATGGGAGCGAGTCATATTATAATGGGGGGGGGGGGGGGGGGGGGGTCTTATAAGGGAGGTTCCACACTGTATTGCACTACAATTAGAAGCTTAATAGCTTTATTTATTTTTCATCCCTCTGCAACAGCAACTATAATTAACCCACACATGACAAAACTGCTTCGCATTAACCCTTTCACCGCCAGCCACATTACAGCGAAACATTTCCATAACATTTGCCTGGGTAGAGAACAAAATCCAGCTGCAGTATTGGGGATTCTTCTGTGACACATATAAAATAAGGTCTATCCTTACTTCCCAAAACTAAGACAATAGGGTCCTTGCATAATAGACCCCTTTAGTGGCATAGATGTTAAGTCACTGAGGTGCTAAAATGCGACTTTGGCGGTGAAAGGGTTAAAGCATTTAAACTAAGTTTGAAGAACATGGTCAGTGATTGCACTAGGAATTTTGAAAATCATTCCCATCAGTGACAATGCCCCACAACAACCGGTGTCAAAACCAGTCCCATCAGTGACAATGCCCCACAACAACCAGTGTCAAAACCAGTCCCATCAGTGACAATGCCCCACAACAACCGGTGTCAAAACCAGTCCCAGGAAAACAAAAAACGTTGAAAACCATAATTTTAAAGCCTCTGGGTGGAAAAGGAAACGTTGACTACCTACCCAAAGAAAAGTAAACAATGATGAATGAGTCTGTGACAACACCCATATACACAGCACATGACTCCACTGACATTGACAATGCCCGTTTCCATTATGAAAGCGAATGATAACCACAGTACATGAAAAACAAAAATATTTACTACAAATACAATAGGCGTTTGAAAATATTTACTACAATAGGCGTTCGAGACTGCACATCCAAACATGGAACACTCAAAAAAAAGTTATAGTAAAGTTTTATTTGTTGTGTGTATAATGTATTTGACGGTTTATCACTTTATGGTTTGGGTTAGGGTTAGGGCTAGGGTCAGTTTAATTTCAAATTGAAAGGTTAAAAGATACAAACTCGAATACTTTAGCTGAAAACCGACATTGTCACGCGAATGACGTCCTTTTCCATATTTGGAGATGACCATGTGCAGCATTGAACGCCTTGTATTTACGACTATGATGGAAGAAGCTCAGAAAAAAGCCAAATCAACGTCAGAATAGATCCAGAATGGAACTTGGACTGCAACGAGTACAAGGTTTTCTTTTCACAAATCTCTCCTTAAAATTAAAAAAAAAAGAAGTTATTTCTCAAGCACTGGATTGTTCCTGTAATTAACATAAATAAAAGAATATTAATGAACATGTATCCACATTTCAAAGCTACAAAAAAAAAGTAACAGAGCTTCATATTGTTTTCAAACTTCATGAGTCATATGGCCCCTGAATACAAAAAATGATGGGTCAGTTTAAAAGAATAATGGGCCAACAAGTATAATAATTTCATTGCAGACTTCACGAGTCAGATGACCACTGGCTGCACAAAATGAGGGGCCAAATCACTATCAATACGTGTCAATGACCTGGGCCCGCTGACAATCTGAAGCTGTGCAGGCATGTACCAATTCCTTCACCCAACCAACAGCACTGCTCAAATATTGGTTTTAATCATCAATAATAATTTTGAAAAAAAGTTTAATAAAACTATTAAAAGGGTGTTTTTTTAAAGGCAAGCCATTTAAATGTACTCTCAGAGAGAGAATGACATGTGACTTTGTCATGGAATGAAGAAGCTGGCAAGTGAAGGGATGCGCACTGAAATCAGCGACGTCCCAAGGCCCAGGTAGCATAAAATAGTGATAGACATAGTGGGACGAGTCCTGTTAAAACTCAAAACGCCCTATTGTATCCTCCCTTCTGGCTTCTCAGTACAAATGTCCCAACAAGCACTTGCAGAGTTTGTCCTATTGATTTCTGCAAGAGCCAGGACATTTTTTATCCTACTTTCTTTTTCCAGGACAGGTTTGTCCGATCGCTTTTTCCATCCTCGATCATCACTGTAAATAGTGTAATGTTCAATGTAGTCACAGGGTACAGCAGTCAACTGTCACTCTAATAATTAATCTACTATTTACTAAAGCTTTCCAGTGGTATGATGTCAGAGCCTTTTTAGGTCAATCATGTTGTCACTTTTTATCCACAGATAAAAGAAATTCTTTGAACGTCTGATCAAAGGTTTACACCCACACCCCTACCCCCCTCTAACACCCCACCACCCCCCTTATCTTTCTTTCTATTTCATTATATTGTTTTTTCGCTTAACAGTAATACGTTTGTTGATACATCTCTGATTAAAACTGGCGCAACAGATATCATCAGGGAAGTTCATTATCGATTACGATTGGTTCAGCAGTTTGCACTGTATAGCTTTGAATATAAAATCATAGTCACACTGACAAACGAAGAAAAATGCAGGCTCTTGTTCCCATGTGATTGCAGTACACCCTCCTCCTTTCAAGACTGGGAGTACAAAAAGTACAGACACAGCAACGAGTGGACATTCTACAATTAGGAGTTAACTCTTTCATCACCACTGTCGCCTCTTGGCACCACAATGATTGAACACCCATGTCACTAAAAAGCATCAAATGAGGGACTGTTATCTAATGACAATATGTTCTTAATTTTGGGAGGTAAGAATAGGCCCTATTTTATGGATGTCACAAAGGAATCCCAAATATTGCAGATGAAATCTTTTCTCTACCCAGGTAAAGTTTAATGGAAAGCTTTGGCTGAAAAATGGCTGGCGTTGTGAAAGGGTTAAGCATAAATTCATCAGAAAGCAAAGCAAAACATGACCTACAAAGTATTAGTGCGATCCATTTTTCACAATTCATTCAGATTCAACAACTTGTAATTTTTACCACTGATAATTGGCATAATGAAACAGCATTACCAGTGCACAGGTCTGTTTGTAGTGGTCAGTGAGTTTAAATAAAAAGTCAAACTTAAAACATCACAACATGGAGCGTTAAAAAACAACCAAAAACTAGAATTATGCAAAGGACAGGTGTGTTGTTTCTTAATGCCTAGACATCACAAAGTTCACTATTACTACATGAATACAACAAAATGTTTTTATTAAAAAGCAAAAGTTTCTTTTTAGTAGGAGAACATGATCCAATACTGCAGTGAGCTCTTAACTTTCATCCAATCTGAATTAAAACTGTCCTAAAGTTTCAAGTTAATCTTAAAGTTAATGGTATTGGTAATGACTGGCACAATTTGACTCCAGAAGGCCACTACCATCTTAAAGGGAGAGCTACCAATCCTAGGGATCGGGCATAGACTGTTAGCCTAGTCGCTGCGATGTTCTGCTTCGCACATCGCAGTGGCTGGGGCAACAGGGAAAAAAGAACAGTTGAACCACCTATCTCGCCAGCAGAGATAAGAATGATGGCGCGCGCCTCGCGTGAACGTTTTATATATGCCGGCTGTGGGTTTAATTCTTATGTAAATAAAACAGTAACTAAGTCTTATGAGGGAGGTTCCACTGTATCTAAATAAAACAGTTAACAACCAAGTATCCAAATAAAACAGTAGCAAAGAATAAAAACAATTTTCAAAATGCCCCCCCCCAACAACAAAAAAACCCAAAAAAACCTAACTGCATTTGTCCATATCATTTTGGGTTGTCATCTCCTATCCAAAGGCTTAACACAGCTCTGAAATTAATCTCAAAATTTAAAAACAAATGTTGAATCTGTTAAAAAAAAAGTTAGACCATTTCCTTCAAAAGATCACTCTGACTGAGGAAATGGCCCTTACCTTTTTTTTTTTTAACAGTAATAATACTAATATATTGAATTTGGAAAGTGTAAAAAAGTGCCCCCCAAAAGTGACAATTTGCATGCTCTCTAAAATTTAAAAAAACCCAAAAAACTAAATTATAAAAATTGAATGAATGCCCTAAATCATGTTCTCAAACTAGCAGCTCTCAAACTCCCAGTCAGCAGAAGGCAATACTGCACTGACTTCAGAGTCCCCCTTGTTTCAAGACTCCACAACGCGGTGTGTGCATCGTGAGAAGTGAACAGGAGAATTCTGACTGCAAATCTCAGCACATCACATGCAAACCCTGAGCCGTATTTTCTGGTGACCAATCTGAAAGCACAGTAGCATACGAACACACACAACCCCACCCGCAGTCTCTTGCTTCTTTCCATGGTCGGCACAAAATGCAAGTGAACGAAACACAGGAACTCCACAGAACTCTATGCATCGTAATTTAGCCCCTTGCTTATGTATGTACATCTTGGTTTTCTAGCATAGTGATGATAGTTTAATTACATTCCTCTAATAATAGTAATATGCATGCCCTTTCACGCATCTCATTTCACTTCTTCAGCCCCTTAAAAGTTCACTGAACGATACTTGTCCTTATAGCTTAAAAGCACTACGATTGAAGTTACAAAACCTTTAATTTATCTTCCTGTCATAAAAAGCCTACCCTTTTATTATAGAAATCTGAATTTCAATAAAGATAAATATCTGACAAAACACTTTACTTTTTCATTTCATACTAATAATTAAGATATTATATGTATCATTAAAACAAAGCAATCTTAAGAGAACAATACACATTTCTACACTAGTTTAAACTTTAAAGTCAACAGAAATTATGAGTGTAATCCCATCGCTTCATTAAAAAGTAATCCCAGACTTCAGTAGTGGACAGAAGAATGAAGATTCCATTGCACAACCACAAAACGATTCAAAAGTTAGCTCAGAAGTGAGCCTTCTCTTGCTTACCAAGAGGAACACTCTGAACATGTAATAGCATTGAGGTAAATGATCACGAACGAACTGAACACATCGGCACACTCTCTCTCTCTCTCCCACCAGCAGCTTTTGTCAACACTTTGTACAACCCCCCACCTAGGCCTGCATGAATACAGAGGATTCCCCTTTCAGTTTCAGCTCCTCAACAACAGCAGAGGCAACGTCCTTCATTTTTCAACAACCCGCTTTATCACCAAAATTTCATTATAAACAACAACAAAAATGAAAACACGAAAAAACAAAATTCAACACGAGATTCCTCCTACTCCTGAACTTGGTAGTTTGAATCCTTGTTGAAAGTCTTTCACGCGCTCGAACTGTCCGACTCGATCAGCAAGCGTCTCGTCTGAGAATGTGTGGCAGTTTTCTCTGCTGGTCGTTTTGAGCACTGGCAGCCCTTTTTGCGGCAGCAGCCGTTGTAGCATTTGGTGGTGGCATCCAGGCCTTTTCTGAGGGGCCAGTAGCACCACAGGCAGGGCAGAAACACCGCAGCTATCGCCAGACACGTCCAGCGCGAGCAACACCTCTTGCCTCCGCAGGCGCACGGGTCGTCGTAGCAGGAGTTGTCCTCCTCCGTCCCTCCGCAGTGGTAGAAGGCGGTCTGCACGCAGCAGAAACACGTGCAGATGTCCACCGCCCTGCGCGCGCTCACCTCGTAGCGGTCCCCGCAGCACCACCTGGCCGGCAGGTCCCTGGGTTCAGCGCACGCCGCGCACCGACACTTCCCACAGTTCGCGCACATGATCGACGAGTGGCCCTCCCCTCCTCCTCCTCCTCTCTCCCCTCCAGCTGCATTGTTGCCCTCCTCTTTGAGTGGCGGGGATTTCGACGGTTGGGTCGACACCACCACACCACCACCCCCGTCGCCTCCTCTGTTGCTGGACGCATTGCCCCCACCGCCCCCACCACCCGCCACAACACCGCCACCGTTGGACGAACTCCTGTGGCTGGTCCGACATGGAAGACTGTGAGACTGTCCGCTTCCAACAGCTACACCCGGGGTGGGGCTCGGGGGCAAGGAGGAGCTTAGCCCAATGTGGGAGGACTTGAGCGGGAGGATGGGCAGTGGACGCGGGCTGTCCACATACTCGTTGATTGCACGCGGGCCGTAGCGTACGTGTGCCAACGTGACGATCTGCTGATGGTGCTGCGTCGACGAGGACGACGACAAGGCTGCATCTGCTGGAGGGAGGGTCTGGAGGGAAGATGTTCTCATTGGATACCTGTTGGCCGCGGGGGGAAGGTCGAGGGGCATCCCCCTCTAGCCGTTGGGGCTCATGCTGTTAACCTGCACACACACACACACCAGAAAGTCTTATTAACTCATTCGCATCGCAACGATTTTGAATTGTTCAAAAAACTCACAAATCACTCCAGCCATACACACACACAAACAAAGCATACATAAACAAAAGGAGAAATAGAAATGAAAGAAGATGGCAGGTTTTTACTTCACGTTTAGACATAGGGAAGTGGTAGATCAGATATATAGACTCTCTACACCGATTGGTTTCCCCACAACAAACCACTACAAAAACAAAGTCAGAATAAGTTAAAACAATAAAAGCGTTGCTCTCCATTATCGGATTCAAATTTCTACATTTTTTAACACTAACAGGTCAGGTGATCAATAACAAGGCCACTGAATAAGAAATGAGGCAGAAAAATCAAAGTCAGAATGTCTTGATTTCAGTCTACCAACTGGTATAAAGTTTCCACCGGTCATTTGACCCGACAGTGACACAAGGGATGAAAGAAAACAACAGGATATTTTCAGTATTAACAGGGTCTAAAGACTATGTCATATGACTGAGGCCTCGGTGCATCACTGAATTCAAGCAATTTGTGAACATGCTCTCACAATTTTCAAGCCACTTGCATTTGTCAGTGATGTTGCATTTTTTTAATATTTTATTTAAAAGCTCCACAAAACATGAAAAAAATAAAACTAGTAAAGACGGAACGTTATAAGATAATTAAAATACATAATTTATTGTAATGAGAATCAGCATCAGCTATGAGAGCAAAGTTAAAAACTGTACAAGTAACCATTACTAGTACTACTACTAGTACTGAGTACTAGTAGTATTTAAGTAGTATCAATGTAACCAAACATTTTACGGTGGTCGCGTTTATTGGTAAAATTAATACTGATTGCAAAACCAAAATACTGAAAAACATTTGACCTGTCAGTCCCAGGGACAGACGTTTTTGTTGCTAGGACTGATAAATTGTTAAACAGGGGCTTTGCCATTGTGGTTTTCACTTGTTTTTGTTTCTCTGGGACTGGTTTTGACACTGGTTGTTGGGGCCATTGCTGCTGATACTAGGACTGGTTTTCAAAAGTCCTAACACGATCACCAATTTTAGGGAAACATCTTGTGCTACTGTTACTGTAGCAAGCAACACTGTCAAATGTTCTCAAATATAACGCTCCCAACCCTTTCTCAGTTTCTGTTGTATCTCTCTCTCTTCTTAGAAGTTAACTGTTTTCAAAATAACTATATATATGCCAATTAGGATTAAGTTTTCATTGAGGAAAATGACCCCCCTTTCATCACCTTAGGCTTACACAGTTACAGTCTTGATGCTATCAGTATCACACCACCATATCTGATGCCAAAGAATTCAGGGAAGAATGCGCTGGGGTCAGGGACATACATATATCTATGTCTGTTAATTTCAAGATAAGAAAAAGTGTGTGTATGTGTGTCTGTGTGCCCATGAGAGGGGCGGGGAGGGAGGGAGAGAGAGAGAGAGAGAGAGAGAGAGAGAGAGAGAGAGAGAGAGAGTGTGTGTGTGTGTGTGTGTGAGAGAGAGAGAGAGAGAGAGAGAGAGAGAGAGAGAGAGAGAGAGAGAGAGAGAGAGAGTGTGTGTGTGTGTGTGTGTGTGTGTGTGTGTGTGTGTGTGTGTGTGTGTGTGTGTGTGTGTGTGTGTGTAGATCAAAATCGTAAGCATAAGAACGCATAGAAATTAAATAAACTTAAAAGGCATTGTTTAATATTTGTTTCTTTCACAGTTCTCTTGGTCAAGTTGGTGATTAGTCATGCTTGATGTTCCACTGGAGATCATGGTATTAAAAATAACGTGTGTGTGCGTGATGTGTATTATATGTGCGCACGTGGTGTGTTGTCTGTGTGTGTGTCCTGTGTGTGTGTGTCCTCTGTGTGTGTGTGTGTGTGTGTGTGTGTGTGTGTGTGTGTGTGTGTGTGTGTGCATTGAGTGCATATCAAGGGTTGTGCACATACCATTTGATTTATTGATCACATAATTCTCTACATCTAAAAAAATTTTTTTTAACTGGCACACACCCAGAATAAATGAGGCAAAGTTGTCAAATTCAGTACAGTAGACATCTAATCAAGAGTTCCCCTGTGATGTGTTCAACTGTTTGTTTCCTTGTCATGGCTTGTGTCCGACACTTTTAACACCGACACCTTAAAGACATGAAGCCTCTGGATGTGACGCGCTCTCCATGTGGGAGCAACCCGAATTTCACAGACGCACGCCTCTGTGACTATAAAGTACCAAATACCAAGAAGAGAGACTTGAGATATACAGACACTGACAGGTAGATAAATACTAACACACACACACAGCTGCAAGAGAGAGACAGTCAGAGAGAGAGGGGGGGGGGGCAGAATAATCAACACAACAGTTAACACGTTTGCACATGTGACAGTAGTCTGTAGTGCATGCAAAAGAGAGAGGGAGGGAAGGAGAGCCGAAGGCAGAATATAATCATCCAGGGCTCCCAGGGACCCCCATTTTGGGGTCCATGAAGTACTAATCTTCTAAAGGACCCTCTAAAAGAATGTGCAGGGGGTCCCAGGGATGCATTATAGAATTGAACTTTAGAATTCGCAATGCTACCTCTATCCCGCCTCTAGGACCCTCTAGGACTAGGAGTAGGACCCTCTATACCGTAAGTGAAGGAGTCCCTGGGACCCCTTGTTTTGCATGCAGCTTAACGTGTATCTTAGCACATATATGTTCTAGACTGCACACAAACATGTGAACAGACTGAAACAGAGAGAGAGAGAGAGGGGGGGGGGGGGGGCATAATATAAATACAATATGCACGGCCCTAAGCACAGGGCAGGTATTAAGGGATGACCCTGAATAATTTTCAGATAAACCCATATTGTGCGATCGAAACCATGGCACTTTTATCCCCCCCTTGTCGCATGAAAATAGGTAGCTCGTAAAAATAAAAAGCTCGCTACCTATGACAGTGTATATTTGCGACATTGAGCATGAACCACAAATTTCACTTTTTTCTAGGGTTAGGGATAGGGTTAGGGTTAGGGTTAGAGTTAGTTAAATGGTTAAAGTACAGAAAAAGTGAAATTTGTGGTTGTCGCAAATACACTCTCATAGTAGCGAGCTTTTTATTTTTATGAGCTACCTTTTTTCATGCGACACCCCTTCCTCTAAAACACCATCCATGCTCTATTAGTCTATAATAATTAACCACTTGTCCCGAGTGTGCAGTTTGCTTCAATCAAAAGACAAAACCTCTCCACCGATCGTACAAGTTTTCCACTTTCCAGCGATACGAATAGGCTAAAGGCAGTAAAGCACACGACCATCAACACTCACTCTGAAACCGACTAATCTTCGCTGGGCCTCCATGTTTCAAGCGCAGAATCTGGCATCCCTTCCTACGGCTCTTTCCTTTGGGCATCCAACTTTTGTTGTTGTTGCAAAAATGCAACGCCTTCAAATTCGCCGACACACAAACACGGACACCGATTTATGTTTTCCCGACACTAAAAATGGGTCACATCGCACCCCCTGCGTGCATCTTTCCCATTCGCAAACAAAAACTGAAAAAGTTAATCGATGTCTCCCACTAGGCAATGATTTCTGGCACAAAATATGGCTGCACATTTAGGAAAGAACTCGGATAATACCTTGCATAAACTCGCAGGAAATTGCGGTCAGCATCGCCCCCACTGTAGGTCGATGAGTAGGCATCACTGCTCCGCCATTCCAACGACTGGCGCGCCGCCCACCAGATATATCACCATTTGCCGTTTGCTTTGTGTTTAAACGCAAAAATCAAGCACAAACAAGCATCCGCGTTTTGGGTTTTGTCTAAAATCAAAGTCTTGACAATGTGTCCAAACGTTGCAAAGCTTATTGGGAGGGAGAAAAAACCCAAATTCTGAACAGAAGCTTCCCACTCACGTTTGGATCCCTTTACTGCAACCCGAACCCTGCTGGCTCGAATGACCTCGCGAAACTTCCGGCGAGGGTTGGTCCATTTTTGACAAGAGGGGTGAAAGCTATCCAGCAAAGCCTATCCAGACGCACCGTTTTCTCCGTTTTTACACTTGAAAAGCGATGCAATGCGCTTTCTGCATAATTTTCACTGCTGAAGTACGGATTAAAAGCTGTCGACAGCAAACGTACTCGTAAATGAGCCTACAAAGGCCACTTTGTCCTTTTCCTTTGCTCCTCATAAAAAGGCCGTTCTGTCAAGCAAGGTCACGTGAGAGCCAGCCATTCAGACTCAATGAAAGGCCTTGTGTGCGACTTTAACAATGAAAGTGGCCCGTGGTCTAAAAGTTAATTCATTATCGTGTGCAGCTTGAGTGGTTCCGGCCGAGAACTCCCATTAAAGTTTTTAGGCCTACTATACAACTACTGGCCGGAAGCCATTCAAAAGAATGAGTAACTTAGGCTAGTGGGCCGCGAGTTTCTTGCTTGCTCCCTGTTTTAGTCACTATCTACATTTTAGAAGTTGCAGAAAGGAACCCTAACCCTACTCCCCCCCCCCCCCCCCCCCCTCCCCCCCCCCCCCCCCCCAAGACCCCCCCCCACCGGAAAAGACGGAAAAAATGCAAACCACGACTGTAACAAATGCCGCGGTGTACTGCAGTACATAGGGGGGTGGGGGGGGGGGGGGGGGGGGGGCGTCGGGGGGGGGGGGGGTCGGGGTCCTATTAGATAATGGCCTTTATCATGACTGCAATTAATTATTGAACAAAGATAATTAGCTGAAAATGTTCATAAAATACAGCTTCATGTTTGGTAAGAAAGGCAAAAACGGACAAATGGAATTAACCTAGAAATGTAGGGGGGGGGGGGGGGGGGGGGGCGGGGGGGGGGGGGGGGGGGGGGGGGGGGGGGGGGGGGGGGGGGGATGACCTTTACCGTGGAAATTACCTCCCCCTTTCCCATACAAGACCTACTTCTCTGAGACATTGCCCTTGTTTGTAAGTATTAAAGCTACCTCCCTTATAAGAACCCTCCCTTATAAGACCTAATTTTTGATGATTTTTGAAGGTCTTATAAGGTTCCACTGTAGTACGGTGTTGTTGTTTTTTACATCCAGCCCTCTTAAAAATAACAATAAAAGGCACAGAAAGAGAGATCGAGATTTCGCATGCTAAATTCACAAGCCTAGCTTGTCACAGTGTGTACAAAACAGTTTCAAAAATCTTTCAGCAAAGACACTTGCGTGAGCTGTCTGTTCTACCTTCCCTTATTCTCAAGTATTCCCTTATCTATTTTTCAAATGGAGTATCAAATAATAATTCATCAAATCGAATTAGTTGTTCAATCGGTATTATTTAGGCCTTGTTTTGTCTATCAATAAAAGGAGGTGGGGAGGGAAATGAAAAAAGCCTTTCTTACACGAGGATCAATGTCAGGGCAGCTGAATAAGCATAAAATGTATGGGTAAGACGGGGTAAAAAAAGCCAATGGGCGGGTAAGAAGCCCATGCCAATTATCTCATGAAATAAAGAAAATGTCAGTCAAATTTGCCCATGAGACGAATGCTTAAAAAGCCCATGGGCGGGTAAGAAGCCCATGCCAATTATCTCATGAAATAAAGCACATTTCAGTCACATTTTGCCCATGAGACGAGTGTTAATGTTTAGCATTCGTCTCATGGGCTTTTTACCCCGTCTTCCCCTACATAGGCTAAACACACTCCACAATGTTACTAGATTTCAAGGTTAAAAAATACTGAATATACTAGGCCTATAGATAATTTGGTATGTTTGAATTCAATTAATCCGGATATCTAAAACTTTCAACAACAACAAAATATTAAAGAACAGCAAATTTTGTTGTCTTATTTTTTGTTTCGCTTTTTTTCTGGCTTAAAATTTCAGGGTTTGGTCAGTATGTTTATAATATTCCAGGACTTAAGGAGCTTTTGAGCCTATGCTGCTTTTCCAGCACTTTTCAAGCCCCGGAAAGAGCCTTGCTAGTGTTCCGGGACTTTTCAAGGTTTCTATGACTGTAATAATAATAAGCATTTAGGCCTACACTCAAGTCTGTACATAGTCAACAAATTTAAAGTTCATTTCGCAGGCCCTTTTAATTTCGTTGATCCTATAGTGTTAGACTCGGGGATAAAGTCTTTTAAAAGGGCTTTAAAAATGAGCCCGTTCACATTTTTGGGTAGATGAGAAGAAAAAAAATGGTAATTATGTAAGTATTTTTTTCGGGCTGAATTCAAATCTGATATGTATAGTGCGTGGTTGAGTCAAGAATAGGTACTATGAAACTCATTTAGTCTGTGGTTGAATTCAAGCGTGTTTGATAACTACCATATAACCGTGTGTGTGTGTGTGTGTGTGTGTGTGTGTGAGAGAGCGAGTGCGACTGAATTTGGTGGGTGAGGGAGAAAAAAAGACAGGTAAGGAGAATAAAAGTGTGCGTGTGTGCGTGTGTGTGTGTGTGTGTGTTTTTACGAGCACTCGCGCTAAATGAGAAAGATAGGAGGAAGACATGATAAGAGAAGGGGTGGGCTTACAAGAGATGAAGAAAAAAAGAGGGTAGATAACCTGAAAGCAAAAATGAGCTGATGACAAAAAGACAACAACAAAAACCTATAAAAACAAGCGGTTCGGGAGATATCCCTGACTTACATATAGTACATATCTATATTGTTAAAAACTCGGGACTTTACTGGTGTTGCACTGCCTCCGGGCATTGCAGCCAGTATTGTTCCCACCATCTTTGTATTTACAAATGTCCCATATGTGTCTATGACCGAGAGGACGTAAAACACCATTTTTCAGATATCCTTGGGACAGACAGGGGGGGGGGGGGGGGGGGGGGGGGGGGGGGGGGGGGGGGGGCGGGGGGGGGGGGGGGGGGGTAAACAAAAACTAAAAAAGAAACATACACGAATGAATTTGGACTCCTTTGCAAAGGACAACAAGAAAACGAATAGACAGTATAATAATAATTATTATTACTATTATTCAAATTGTTTGTGAAAGACAAAAACAGGTGGTGTCGGTCGAGTTTCCGACGCAGTGGCATTCCTTGCCCCGAGACCCCTGCTTCTGAGCCAAGAATGGACTCGTCCACGATTGGCACACAGACACTGCCAGTCAGCGAGTCAGAGTTCGCGAGCACCACCCTACATGTTCCTCCCTCCTTCCTCCGATAACCCCCCCCCCCCCCCCCATATCCCCCCCCTCTCTCTCTCTCTCTCTCTCTCTGAGTGGCGGTGTGTGCGCGCGCGCGCATTAGTTGTGTGGAACTGTGCGTATAGTAGGCCAACGTGTGGTTAGAACGAAATTCATTTGAAAACATGCACAGTAAAGCATCAGGCATTCAAGACTGCACTTGGCCATCTCCAAACATGGAACACTCAATTTTTAGTAAAGTTTTATTTTTGTGTGTGTATTTGACGGTTTCAGGTTTTGGTTAGGGTTAAGGCTAGAGTCCGTTTAATTTAAGATTGAATGGTTAAAAGATACACATTCTAAAGTTTCGCTGAAAACCAACATTGTCACTTTCCATATTTGTAGATGACCAAGTGCAGCATTGAACGTCTTGTCAGTAAAACAGCAACCCAAGAGTACGGGAAGTTAGAATCTTATCTCAATTCCAGTTGCATAAGAAAATAAGAACAACAAAAATTAACACCAAAAACAGTTTTTGGACAGTATACTTTACTCCCCCTCATGTTTACGACCCTCAATCTCAAAGTCTGCTTCTTTCAGTGGGTTTTTTTTTAAAGTCTGCTACTTTCAGTTTATGAAAATAATCCTAGGTTGTTCCTAACACTACCTTTTCTCAAAAATGGTAGAAAGTCGTTTCTGAGTGAAAACTTTCAATGTAAAATGGGGGGGGGGGGGGGGGGGGGGGGGGGGGGGGGGGCGGGAGGGGGGGGTGGGGGGGGGGGGGGGGCGGATGGGGGGGGCGGGATAAAGTACAAGACTGCCTTTAAAAAACAAAAAAACTTCCTCTTCCTTTTATTGAGTTTATTCTACCCATGTTCATTCGTCCTTTCCCCTATAAGTCTTTCAATATAATAGGAGTGGGGGATTTGGAGATCTTAATCACTTTAGCGGGGGCGTCAGGTGCTCAAATAGATCATGCACCCCCCCACCCCCCTATTGATATACTCCTTCATCCATGCTCTCTATCCCTCCCTTCAATTCTGTTTTCGCCAACAGATTTTTCTGCCCCCCCCCCCACCTCCACCCCTGTCACATACATCCTTCTGCCCCCCCCCCCCCCCCCCCATACCTCCCCTCCACCCCCCTCCTGTCACTTACATCCTGCCCCTCGCATATTACACCCTCCCACCTCTTTATCCTCCGCCCCTTACCCCCCCCCCCCCCCCCTTTACCTCCCCCCCCCCCCCCCCTTCCCTCTCCCCCTCCTCCCCCACCTACCCCCCCCCCCCCCCCCCCCCCCCCCCCGCATATTACCACCCTCCCACCTCTTTATCCCGCCCCTTACCCCCCCCCCCCCCCCCCCCCCCCCCCCCCCCCCCCCCCCCCCCCCCCCCCCCCCCACTTTCCCCCCCAAACCCCGCCACTTGATCAATGAGATTGTACGCAAGTGCCCTTTCTATTCAGCTGACGCCTTCAGCTTCTCAAGCTGTTGTGTGTGACCCCCCCCCCCCCCCCCTCCTTCTCCTTGAAATCCCCCCTCTTCCGTCACCAAATCACCCTACTACCAAACGACTTCTAAATCGTGTGTTGGGCCCGCCCATCTCTCTCTCTCTCTCTCTCTCTCTCTCTCTCTCTCTTGTTCTTATTACTGATGTTTGATGCTCTGCCAACCATGTCACTGTTCGCATTTCTGCTACTGTTTGCTGTTTCTGTTGACGATTTTTCTGTGTCTCAATGTTGGTTTATAGTATTAGTTATATATGCTGCAGGCTTAGAATCAAGGACAGAATGGAAGAATAGGCCCAGCCTAAATTCTTATCCTTGTAAAATAAAGTGTCTGAAGTCTCTCTTTCTCTCTCTCTCTCTCTCTCTCTCCCTCTCTCTCTTTCTCTCTCTCTCTCTCAACCCCAAGCCGTCTCTCCTCGCCACACCTTTCAAACCTACCCTAAACACTGATCCTACAGAGCAGAGCGTCTGACAATATAATAGTAAAATGATTTTGTTTAGGCCTACTTTCAAACCTGCCCTAAAAATGGATCCTACAAAGCGTGTGACAACAATATAATAGTTGCCGTTGTCGTACCCTGGCTAAAAAAACCACCTACAGGGATCATCCCAACAGCCCAAGCACTTGAACACTATGATACAAATTATGCACCAGCTAGGGATGAGAACATTTAGTGTGTGACCGTTTTTGATTATCCTGCAACGTGGGCAGCCACACTCCGACTTCGGAGGACAATATAATAGTAATATAATTTCGTTTATTTCAATTCATAACTGTGCTTGAACTGTTTCTAGGCCTGCTCCACGACCACCATTTTTGGAGCCACGTTGCGATTCGTGACATGTGGTCTGCATAACACGCGCTTGTCCGGCGCGATTCTTCCACACGTGCGCACGTTACTTAGCGTTCCTTAGCAACTTAGCATAACCTGGAGAGAATTCAAAAATGAAGAGCATAGTAAAACTATGAGTATGAGTATTGAAGACTTTTTTTAATTATTATTATTAAATATTGGAATATTATTTCTGAACAAATAAAACTTGCACCTAGTATTAATCAGTTTAAAAACCTCCTGGACCCTAAATGTATTAAATTTAATTACAATATCAACATGACTGATTAATTAAGTCATCAAAACCCGTCACAGCTATGCCAGCACACAAGAAAACTAAACTTGAAGGAACACTTGAGCCTTTTCCCTTGCTGTTAGTGGATTATAGTAGGCTAGCACTACTAACAGCAGGTGACCGTACTACGCATAGCAGAAAACATGGAACACTCCCCACATTTATGACAGCAGAAAACATGGAACACTCCCCACATTCACAGCAGAAAACATGGAACACTCCCCACATTTATTATAACAGAAAACATGGAACACTCCCCACATTCACAGCAGAAAACATGGAACACTTCCAACATTTACTATATCAGAAAACATGGAACACTCCCCACATTTATAGCAGAAAACATGTTACACTCCCCCCATTTATAGCAGAAAACATGGAACACTCCCCACATTTATAGCAGAAAACATGTAACACTCCCCACATTTATAGCAGAAAACATGGAACACTCCCCACATTTATAGCAGAAAACATGTAACACTCCCCACACCCCATTTATAGCAGAAAACATGGAACACTCCCCACATTTATAGCAGAAAACATGTTACACTCCCCACCCCCCACCCCCATTTATAGCAGAAAACATGGAACACTCCCCACATTTATAGCAGAAAACATGTTACACTCCCCACCCCCCACCCCATTATAGCAGAAAACATGGAACACTCCCCACAATTTGTCTGGTCTGGTCTTATCTAATCTTTAAATAAAACGAAGACATAGCATGCCCTCAAATTTACTGATGGGCCTGTATTCACGTTGAGATAGCATGAGACTTAGCATGATGCTAACTTAGAAGCTCTTCCAATGTCCTATAGGATTTAATAGGACTTTTGGAAGAGCTTCTAAGTTAGCATCATGCTAAGTCTCATGCTATCTCGACATGAATACCGTCCCAGATTATTTGTAAGCTTAATGAAAGTATGTCAGGGCAAACACACACACACACACAATTCTTGGTGTTACTGGCTAAAAAAAATAATCAATACCGAAATTAATGCAGAATACTTGTTTTTCTAGTTCCAAGAAGGAATTAATAAACAGTGCTAGCACATCTGGAGAAAAAAAAGAGCCGCTTCTCGCATATTTCTTTTGTCTTTGTCTGCAGGAAGGATATGAAAAATACAAGGTCACCGTTCATAATGACAAAACTTCAGAGTACATAAATCTTCATGACTAACAGACTTGATGCAGGCGAAAGTACCTGCGCTTTGTCACAAGCATCAAGGTCACAAGGAGACAGAAAGGTTAAAAAAGGGTACACGAGTAAGGCTCGGTGTACATCTTGTGTCCTGGCTAATTCAAAGCATCCGTTTTGTTTCTGTGGTTTTTCTCACACCTGCTGCTATGTCATTCACACTACTGGCGTGCGTTGTGTACGCATTTGGTCCACTATCGCCCATGTTGTTTGTGTGTGTGTGTTTTTCTTAACGTCTATCCACTGTCTATCCACTTCTCATGATATTAGACGGAGAAAAAAATATATGTTTGTGAGATTGGATGCAGGCATGTGAGTGTGTGCATGTATGTGTGCATATCTGTATATGCATGTGAGTATCTATTATTATGAATGGATAGACCTACACTGTAGAAGCAGTTAACAAAACCAAGCAACAACAATAACACAAATCTTGTTGTTTGGGTCTTGGGAGAAGGGAGACCAAAACAAGCAGACCTGCTTGTGTGCATAACCTGTCAGCAAGTCAAAAGCAACAAGGCGTGTGCTACCTTTCACACGATTGTCAAACATGCTGGGTCCTCGGTAGAACACAGATGGACACCGAGCATAAAAGGAGTAAAAGGGTGAAGGGGAGAATAAGGACTGTTTGTTGCCCGTCTGTCGTTTCCGACAATGACTGCCAGATAGCAGAGAGGGGGGGGGGGGGGCAGAAAAACTATTCTGGCGGGCTGGGCGAGAATTAGTGTATAGTGCAGATGCCTTGCTCAGGGTACATCCCCACTCTCTCGTCGGCCAAAGGGATTTGAGGACGACAGTTGGCGTTGGGGAAGGTCCACAAAGGCCAACTAATCCCTTTGGCTGCAGCACCAGAGCCAGGGATAAGGAATAGTGGAAGGGAAATGGCCGCGAAGAGAACGACAAATAGGAGGAAACAAGATAGAGGCACAGGAAACGCATAAAAAACACTAAAACTACATGGATTAATGATTTCATTATTTTGTCCTACACACGGTCCCACACAAGCGCACGCTCGGGCGCGCACGCGCACCACACACGCACGCACGCGCGCACACACACACACCTAGGGCAGGCTGAAAAAAAGCTTTGTCAGCTTAATCTTTAACCCTCAATAAAGATGATTTTGACTTGACTTGATCTTGACTTGACTCGACCTAGCTTACATGCGCGCACGCACGCACACGGTTCTTAATAAACGCATATGCGCACCATAAGTCAGTGATGTCCCGAGGCCCCGGTCGTAGGACATTGACCTATTAAAATTGAAAATGTCGTATTGTGTTCTCCCTTGTCAGGACAAATGTCTGATTAAATTCTTAACACTGGCACACTTTTGTCTTATTGATTTCTGTAAAGCCAGGACGTTGTCCTATCGATTTATCTCGTCTCAGGACAGTTTGTCCTATCACTTTTCGATCCTCAGTGCATCACCGCCATATATGATACCCACGCACGCAAGATCGCCTAAGCGTTTTAAGATGTACAGTATGAGACAACGAATCATTGATTCTTGCCCGAAGGAACGACTTCTGCTGGGCGAAAAGTTCACTAAGAAGGCTCTTATTACATCTTTTCATAGTTTACACGCACGCATGCGAAAACAAAGACTGTAGGCTTAACAGAATAATGACAAGTCGTTTTACAACGCAATCCACCTAACTCAAAA
>CM065691.1:21017448-21019948 GCA_017654935.2 Phymorhynchus buccinoides
TGCAATGTGATCTGGTGGGTCTTTAAAATATTCGTCGGAGGTATAAAAAAATAAAAAAATAAAACAGGACGATGCAGGATGAGAGGTGCAAAGTGAAGGTTGCATTGTAGAAAGATCAGAAGCAAGGGGGGGGGGGGGGTGTAGAAAGGATGGAGGAAACTGGGGGAAATTTCTGCTAAAAAAAAAAAACAAACAAAGGGTGGATGGGGAAAAAAAAGAGAACCGGGAAGAGAGTGTGTGAGAGAAAAAAAGGGGGGTTGTCAAAAGGCGCGAATTGGTCCATTTGCGCTACTTTTCCTCTATACAAGTTGCGCGAACATGAAACATACAATTTGCGCGGACTATCCCACATAGAGACAGAAAGAGACAGAGATAGAACGCACAAACAAACGGACATACGCGCACGCACGCACGCGCGCACATACACACACACACACACACTCATATTAATTCATGGATTTGTTTATTTTTTAGTTGTTGTTTTAGTCTAATCTCACAATTGTTGTGAGAAGAAAAAAAAATTATTATCACACATTCACGGAAGGAGTTCGCGCTTTTTGACTATCAGACATTCGCGCATGTTTGCATAACAGAAAGTATTCGCGCTTTTGGCTATGTTCGCTCAAATTGACGGTTGCCTGTGCTGAAAGAGAGTGGTTCGGGTCATGAGAAAGGGCACAGCGTGCATGTCACAGACGTGTGGAACAAGTGAGAACACACCACCACCACCACCAGACAGCTCCTGCCGCCTAGCAGCAGCATGACATGCCAGACTAAGGCTCGGTGTACATCTTGTGTCTTGGCTAATCCAGACTAAGGCTCGGTGTACATCTTGTGTCCTGGCTAATCCAGACTAAGGCTCGGTGTGCATCTTGTGTCCTGGCTAATCCAGACTAAGGCTCGGTGTACATCTTGTGTCCTGGCTAATCCAGACTAAGGCTCGGTGTGCATCTTGTGTCCTGGCTAATCCAGACTAAGGCTCGGTGTACATCTTGTGTCCTGGCTAATCCAGACTAAGGCTCGGTGTGCATCTTGTGTCCTGGCTAATCCAGACTAAGGCTCGGTGTACATCTTGTGTCCTGGCTAATCCAGACTAAGGCTCGGTGTACATCTTGTGTCCTGGCTAATCCAGACTAAGGCTCGGTGTACATCGTGTGTCCTGGCTAATCCAGACTAAGGCTCGGTGTACATCGTGTGTCCTGGCTAATCCAGACTAAGGCTCGGTGTACATCGTGTGTCCTGGCTAATCCAGACTAAGGCTCGGTGTACATCGTGTGTCCTGGCTAATCCAGACTAAGGCTCGGTGTACATCGTGTGTCCTGGCTAATCCAGACTAAGGCTCGGTGTACATCGTGTGTCCTGGCTAATCCAGACTAAGGCTCGGTGTACATCTTGTGTCCTGGCTAATCCAGACTAAGGCTCGGTGTACATCGTGTGTCCTGGCTAATCCAGACTAAGGCTCGGTGTACATCTTGTGTCCTGGCTAATCCAGAGTAAGGCTCGGTGTACATCTTGTGTCCTGGCTAATCCAGACTAAGGCTCGGTGTACATCGTGTGTCCTGGCTAATCCAGACTAAGGCTCGGTGTACATCTTGTGTCCTGGCTAATCCAGACTAAGGCTCGGTGTACATCGTGTGTCCTGGCTAATGAGAGACTTTGTGGGATTTTTGTCACGCCAGAGGGCATGACGCTCGTGTGGGGCTAATCATCTCTATATTCTTAGTTGGGGATAAAGAAAATGAGAGAGAGTGAGTAGTCCCACCATCTCTCTCTCACTACGCCCAACTAAGAAAATCGCGTGATAAGCCCCTAGTGCATTGACTGCCCTCTGGCGTGAAAGATATCGCCATAAGTCGACCATTACAAAACATCTGTTGTGTTTCATCCTGTGTTTTTCTCACACCTGCTGCCGTGTCATTCACACCGGGACTGGCTGTCATGTGCGTTGTGTACGCATCTGGTCCGCTGTCGCCCGTGTTAATTGGGTCTTGGGGAAAGGGAGACCAAAAGAAGCAGACCCGCTTGTGTGTATAACCTGTCAGTGAGTCAAAAGCAACAAGGCGTGTGCTACCTGTCACACGATTGTCAAACATGCTGGGTCCTCGGTAGAACACAGATGGACACCGAGCATAACGGGCAGAAGCGAAGGGAAGTACTGCACTAGGCGTTCAAGACTGCACTTGGTCATCTCCAAACATAGAACACTCAACTTTTAGTAAAGGTTGGTTATTTTTTGGACGGTTTAAAGTTTTGGTTAGGGATAGGGATAGGGTTAGGGTTAGAGTCGGTTTAATTTCAGATTGAATGGTTAAAAGATACAAATTCTAAAAGTTTCGCTGAAAAACGACATTTGCGCGCGAATGGCGTCACTTTCCAAATTTGGAGATGACGAAGTGCAGCATTGAACGTCTTGTGTACTGCACACCCGACAGTCCTCTTCTCAAAAAGGCTGCAGCTTTTAGTTTTGAAACCTTTTTTTAAAGAATTTTTTTTTTAAAAC
>CM065691.1:21024948-21037448 GCA_017654935.2 Phymorhynchus buccinoides
CTCTCTCTCTCTCTCTCTCTCTCCGTGTGCGCGTTGAATTGACGTGCATGTGTGTAATAATGCTTCGAGTCAAGAAAGGACAAGATAGACACAAAGACAGAAAGTTTATAAACGACAACAAAATTGTCTAATTATTGGTGTCTTTTTTATTCAAATAACGAAAACAATTTAGAGATCAAGAGTGTGGAAACTATACTAACGCAATCAAAAAACTTAAACAAGTGCAACGTCGAGCGGCTGCAAAGTCCCCTCGCAGCATCACCGAGGTACTCCGAAATCGGAATGTGTCGGCTGTACACATACATAAAAACGCATCAAAACAGCACGTAACTACATAAAAAGGCATCAAAACAGCACGTAACTGAATAGGTTTTTTTTTATATACCTAGCCTTGGGGTTCGGACCCGTGATTTGAGCGCGCGCGATCAGCGCACACGCGCGCACAGAAAAATTCATGACAACTGTGTTATAGACCATTCATCAAGAAATGTTGTGAAAAAAACTGCATTAAAATACATGCAAAACTTCGCGAGATATTAGCGATTATGTGTTTCGGGGTTTGAACCCCGTAACTGGCGCGACCTTGACCTTAATGTAAAACTAAATACACTAGCGAACAAAAGTTAAGGCCCAGAAAGACAATCATCTCCGAAAACTCAATAAAACGCACCCAGCTCATAACAAAAACTGAATTTATTCTTTTAACATTAAGTTCATTACAAAACATCATTAATCAGAACGAGTTCAGTCAACAAAATGCCCCTTTCAACAACTTCCCCCTCCTCTTGAAAAGTCACACATTCAGAATCAATGCACTTTGGAACAGTCAGTAATGTGGGGGGGGGGGGGGGGGGGGGGGGGGGGGGGGGTTGTGTGTGTTTTCTGTCTGTCCCAAGGATATCTCCCGAACCGCTTAACCGAATCGCTTCAAATTTTGTGTGGTGATGTGTCACCATGAGAGGAAGGCATCCGCGCAAAAAACAATTCAGTAATGTTTACTGACTGTTCCAAAGTGCATTGATTCTGAGTGTGACTTTTCAATAGCTTAGGCCTACTGTGTTATTCTGGCACCTGAACGAAATTTTATTTCTCCCTGGGAGCTAATAAAGTGATTTTGATTTGACACTCGTGCGTTCACTCGCACACAAACTGTACACACACTGCGTGGAGGACACAAAAAGGCAACAAAGTTGAAATACGGTTAAAACAACAACAACGGAAAAACGAATAAAGAATCGGGTGTTATTTTAAAAGTAACTAAAATATGCATCGCTAGGGGGAAAAAAATAATCATTAAAATAAATAATGCAGACAGAAAAGTGGCAAGGAGTATTTTTTAACCACACAAAAATGTCAAAAGTTTGAACAATAAATATAGACAACTGAACTAGAAAGAGGCTCAAACTCGTTCAGGCAAAGACGACGAGGGAAGGGAGGGGGGGGGGGGGGGGGGGGGGGGTGATGAAAAGAAACGCGTTTGTAAGAATAACAATAAATGGAACACAAGAACGAAACAACAAACTAAACAAAGAGAGAAAGAGCGACTTTGAGACTGAACAAACAAAAAAACAATGTGAGGGAAGGGTGCGTGGACAAACTGAAATGAAGAACATGGACAAACAAGAAATGACAGAGGCTAGGGCCACAGGCCCGTATCTCACATTCTCCAGGCTACGGGTACGGCGCTCAATCACGGGACGCATAAATTGTGCGCAAATGTCTACAAAAACTACTAACATTAACTCTAACATGTTCCTAACCCTATCCCTTACCAAGTTGCGTTAAATATACGAAATAAGAAAATACATTTGTTGACGAAAGTTTCGACTACTATCCCTGAACATGGTCTGAGTGTTGCAAGAATGCCGTACCTCTAGCCACTGTGTGAAGAAATTGAAAATTTAATTTCTAATGCAGCAAATAAATGTCTTACTTTGTTATCATCTTCGCGATAATTCATCAGCGAACACTTTATCAGCAAATAATAAATTCATTCAGTAATTCGTTTCCGAAACGACCATCTCCCCAAAACACGATGCTTCACTTCGAGGGGGGGGGGGAAACTATGGAAAAGGAAAGAATGCAGAAATGCGGGGTTTCGGAAGTGTAGGCTTACACACACACACACACACACACACACACACAACTATATATACTTATGCTTTTAAAAAAAAAATACTTCTAATAGTATTTTGCCTTTTTTTAAACATGGTTTTTCCTGCAGCGAATAAGATATTTGCTTCTTCTTTTTAATTGTTCATTGAATGGGGGTTAATGTTTCATTGATGCAACAATAATATCCTATATTTATGCATGATAGGGGAAGACGGGGTAAAAAGCGCATGGGCGGGTAAGAAGCCCACCCCAATTATCTCATGAAATGAAGCAAATTTCAGTCTCATTTTGCCCATGAGACGAGCGTTAATGTCTAGCATTCGTCTCATGGGCAAATTTGACTGAAATTTTCTTTATTTCATGAGATAATTGGGGTGGGCTTCTTACCCGCCCATGCGCTTTTTACCCCGTCTTCCCCTACGTTAGTTTTCACTTTCCTTCCATTTGGGCTTTATTGAATACAGTTTTTGTTCTTCCGCTTGTTCTCTCCTTGTGTGTGCGTGCGTGCGTGCGTGTGTGTGTGTTAATGTGCGTGCTTGCGCGTGCGTATGTGCTATTTAAATTTGTTTTTATGATTATCGATGATTGTAAACCCTTTATTAATCCAAATGTTTATTTTTTTTTATATTATTGATTAATGGTTTAGAAACAGAAGCCTAACCACAGTGATCATACATCATTTTCATTGGCTGGCTGAAATCTGCTATTTTCGTCACTTGCGAAGGTTAGTAAGTTGTGCTTGCCCCTCATTAAATATTCTCACTGAATATATTCACGAATGGTGAGTGAAAAGCGCATTGATGTTGCTTTGCAAGATTATGCGCTATATAAGCATTACTAATTATTATTTTAATTATTTAAAATCAACTTTTTGCCTTTCTCGGGTAAGGGATAGGGTTTGGGCAAGGTTAGGGTTAGTTTTCATGAAACACAATGGCCGCTTGCCGTCATCCAATCAAATGATGTATGGTCACTGCGTACAACTCTACGTATTAGAATGAGCAGATTAGGATGACAAATGTAAATTGTAACAATGTGAAACGCGCGTAATAAATTCAAATTAATTTGGCAGAATGTTCACATAGAGTGAGACTTGTCTGTGCACAGTAACCATACACCAATTTGGTTGGCTGCTATTTTCGTCACTCGCAAAGGTTAAACTTTGTTTGCCAACCACTACTCATTATCACTGGATATACTCAGTAGAAACAAATGTTTGCCTTTCTCGGGTAAAGGGATAGGGTTAGGACAAGGTTAAGGTTGGGTTAGGGTTAGTTTTCATGAAACATTTAAGTGACTGAAATGGCCGCTTGCCGTCATCCAATCAAATGATATATGGTCACTGCGTACAGCTCTAATTTGGAGCACGGTATAAGCTTCGAGTTTGTTGTTGCTCTAATTGTCTTTTTGTTTGATCGTTTCCGAGTGAGTGAATAAAGATTTGTTTAAACCAACTCTAATTTGGCCGAATGTTCCTTCTCAGTGACAATTTTAATTGCTAAAATTTGATGGGGGCTGCTGAAGCAACACAGAAAGCTATCTGCAGTATCGACGCCAATGGGTTTTTTTCTCTCCAATTATGAACTCACTGCTGCTACTCCTATCCCTTTCTCCATGTCGGGATAGGGTTAGATAGGGATAGGGTTAGGATAGAACGCCCGGGGAAAAGATAAGGGTTAGGATTAATTTAGGGTTGGGGTTTGGGTTAGAAATGAAAAAAAGTCAAGACAAAACGGCCGATTGCCGTTATCCAATGAAATTGAAAGTAGCTGGCGTCGATACTGCAGATAGCTTTATGTATGAACACACACGTAACTGTTACTATGCATTCAGTGATTCACACACAAATTATAACATAAATAATACTAGGGGAAGACGGGGTAAAAAGCGCATGGGCGGGTAAAAAGCCCACCCCAATTATCTCATGAAATGAAGCAAATTTCAGTCTCATTTTGCCCATGAGACGAGCGTTAATGTCTAGCATTCGTCTCATGGGCAAATTTGACTGAAATTTTCTTTATTTCATGAGATAATTGGGGTGGGCTTCTTACCCGCCCATGCGCTTTTTACCCCGTCTTCCCCTATTCGTGTTACTATAATCATAGCGAACACGTAGGCTGGGGGTATCAATCAATCAATAATTTTTTTGTTCATTTTACCCCCCAAAATACTGCAACGTCACTGGAACATGCAACAAACGGGCACATATTCACAACAAGTGTAAAGTGGTGTTATTTATTCACAAAGAGACAACAACAAAACATCTGGATATTTCGGTGAATGCACCTCTTAGGCCTAATATCAACATAGACACACAGGAAACCACAAAAAATAGCAAAAGGAGAAACAAAAATACAATCTGTGAATGATGGCGCATTCGCCGAAATATCCAGATGTTTCGTTGTGTTTCTTGTGAATAAAATAACGTCACTTTACACTTGGTGTGTGCCTGTTTGTTTGTTGCATGTCCATTTTACAGGAAATTAGTTTTCAATAGTTTTTGCCCAAGATTCAGACTTCTTGAAGGTCTGCATATTTGTCTTGACAAAATGAATTAGGTCGAGACTAGAGCCAGTGGACCGATGTCTTATAAAAACAAAAAACTGGGCCCACTAGGCTATCACAACTGCCACCCTTGTCTCGGCAAATCTCAGTTGTGCGTGAAGATGAGAAGGCACGCACATAAAAAAATAATTATAATATAATTATGCTTACGAAAAGTATCAAGCTCAAGGATGTGCAATTTATAAAGAGAGGGGGTGTGCGCGCTCTCTCTCTCTCTCTCTCTCTCTCTCTCTCTCTCTCTCTCTCTCTCTCTCTCTCTCTCTCTCTCTTCCATATGGCAACGAAACAGTACCGTTTTTCAATTTAGTATTATTGATGTATCGAGTCCTCTGATAACGATTTATCAATGGAAGTCAGACGCCAACCTACCTGACACGGCGGCACACGGTAATACAGCCAAATTCATCAATTCTCACAGCCGTGTTGTTATAATCATCTGCCGCCTGTGTTGCATAAATTATGCGTCGGGTAGACCAATCAAAAGGACCAGAATGTCAAAAATTATGCCAAGCGTTTTGTTTGTTGTAGTTGTTGGGTTTTTTTTTGTTCTGCAAGAAAACCGTTTCACGTTTTTCGTATTCAACAAATCTCCCACTGAACTGGCCAGTTTGGGCTACATCCTCTGCAGAATGCGTTCATCACCACACACAAATTAAAGTAACGGAAAAAAAAAAATTTTGGTTGTTGTTTCTTTTACTTTATATTTTTAGGCACTAACGATGTTTACAGCTGTGCAAGTTTGTTATTTCCAACGCTCCCCCTCAGATGTATGGTCTACTCCGTGGTATTGAGGAAAAATACACATGTGCCGTAGTAATAATGACTACTCAGCAACAGGAATTCATGTCGTGTCGAAAATATTGAGTGAAGAAGAAAAAAAAAACCACGAAAAAGCGGCAAGCGAAAAATGCGGCTCTGGCAACAACAACAACAAAATGCACCAAAAAAAACAACTAGATTTTGCGAAGCACCAGCTTGCAAGTTCCAGAAGCGAGGAAGAAGCAAGCAGCAAGCAGTCAGTGGAGGGCAAAAGAGGGCTATGCGGCTATCGCCAGAAAAGGCGATTGGCAGCTTGCAGGCAAGAGTAGGTATTAAAGCTGCAACCAGTACAAGTTTCTTTCCCCCCCCCTCTCTCTCCACAACGAAATCGCCCACTTTTAGGGGCAACCACAATCAACGCTCGACTTGCTTTTCTTTTGAACTAGTAGGCCTAAGTAAGCGGGTAGGTCAAACCACAATCACTGACTTGTTCAGTAGGCTACATACAGCCAAGTGCTCCTCAATGACGACGACTACACTGCCGCTATTTGCTTGTCGCACGGCTGCTGATCGTATCTACGCCTCCACTCGGCCTGTTGTAGGCTAGGTCTAGTGAATGGAACTGGCGCACGCTAAAAACCCAATCACAACCTCGCTTCGCTTCGCCTGCCGCGCTCGCGCCTGTTTCGACGAGACCGTATCGATCCAAGCTCTCTACGTGGAAGTCCACGCCATTTGCTTTTCATTAAGCTGAAATATCATAATTTGCTTAAATCTCGTAAACTTTGGGCATCAAAATAAGAAATTGTCGGATTTTGAAAGCAGGAACGGTTTTATTTTCGTGTGGCACTTTGCTTCTCCCGGACTACATTCTTTACAGCGTGGGGTGAGGCCAGCCATCTAGTATTCCTCCGCGAGTTTAGTGAATGGGGGGGGTTGAAGTCATGTGACTCGTTTTTACCTGCGTGTCAGAACGAGTTAGCGAGGCCGGGGAGATGAATGGGCCAGTGGCAATGAATGAATTTTTCATCCGGTGGGTTTGTTGTGCTGGTAGGCCATACGGCCAGTCCGTCGCTATCTAACGGACAGCCCGCAACCGCCGGAAGGGAACCGCAAGTCAGTCGCGTCGTCTGCGGTTTTAGGTTTGTACGACCTTACCTACATGTACTATCAAAGACTCTCAGTAGAAAAATCTATAGTAAGCTCCTTGCTACTATCATATCCTGAACAATAACAAAAGGAGAGGGGAACAGAGGTTGGGTGGAGGGGGGGGGGGCGGGTTAAGGGAAGGTAGATCGTATCGTCGATATACATCTTCCCCCTCCCTCTCCCATCTTCCACCCGTTAGGTTATTATTATTGTAGTTTAGACACCTCTTTATGTCTACGACTCTCAATCTCAAAGTCTGCTTCTTTCAGTTTCATGACGTTGTTTATTTTCTTTCGTGGTATGTGTTTACCACATCTGTGTCAGTAATTCCTTTGATGGTTTTACGACAAATAAAAGAATTTGAGTTTTGAAGACAATGACTCTCAAACGAGGGGGCCTTTGCACCGGCTCTGGTGCTGCAGCCAAGGGGATTGGTTGGCCTTTGAGGACCTTCCCCAACGCCAGCTGTACTCAAATCCCTTTGGCCGAGAGATTGGGGATGTACCCTGGGCAAGGCATCTCCACTATAAACAGACTCGGGGGGGGGGGAGGGGGAGGTCTAGCCATCCCGTACTCACTTAGTGTTCGTCCACCAAGACAGCCATAATGCTTTAATTTGTCTTTCATGTTGGTTTGTCTGTGAGTAATCGATGTGTCCAGCCAAATTCTGGTTGTTCTGGTCCAGTATCGGCCTCTCGGACAGCTCTCGATCAATTCCACCACCATTAGCCTAAAGGCAAAAAAACTTGTTTGTAACCCCCCTTAACTTTCTCCGAAGTCGGAGTACGGCTGCCCACGTGGCGGGGTAATCAAAAACGGTCACACGAGTACTGTTCTCATCCCTAGCTGTTGTATTTCTGTTCAAGTGCTTTGGCTGTTGGGATGATCCCTGGAGTCTTTAAGCCAGGGTAAGACAACGACAACAACACACCCCCCCCCCCCCCCCCCCCTTCACTACTGCGATTAGCCTTCCAGCACCACCACCATTCAGATTGATACTATCTTGAGCCCCCCCCCCCCCCCCCCCCCCCACCCACACCCCTCATCTCACCCATCTCTCCACTTACTAGCTTGGTCTAGTTTTACACTAATGCTCGGTGTCCATCTGTGTTCTACCGAGGACCCAGCATGTTTGACAACCGTGTGAAAGGTAGCACACGCCTTGTTGCTTTTGACTCGCTGACAGGTTATGCACACAAAGCGGGTCTGCTTCTTTTTGGTCTCCCTTCCCCCAAGACCCAAACAACATGGGCGACAGTAGACCAAATGCGCACACAACGCACGCCAGTCGGCGTGAATGACATGGCAGCAAGTGTGAGAAAAACACAGAATGAAACAAGGCAGATGCTTTGTGACGAAAATGGTGTTTTACGTCCTCTTGGTCTGAATCACACACATATGGGACATTTGTAAATACAAATATGGTGGGAACAATACTGGAGGCAATGCCCGGAGGCAGTACGAAACCAGTAAAGTCCCGATATTTTTTATTAATACAGATAGGTGTAGCGGTAACCACGCCTCGGTTAAACCTCATCGGCTATGGCACCGCCACAAATTCTATAAGAGTGAAGTATACATTAGGAGCTTTGCGAAGAAGAAAAATGGTGCTTTACGTCCTCTCGGTCATAGACACATATGGGACATTTGTAATTACAAAGATGGTGGCAACAATACTGGCTGCAATGCCCGGAGGCAGTGCAACACCAGTAAAGTCCCGAGTTTTTATCAATATAGATATGTGTAGCGGTAACCACGCCTCGGTTAAACCTCATCGGCATTTGTACTGCCGCATTATTATTGATTATAGTTATGTGTGTGTTAGTCAGAATGAAAAATGGTGCTTTACGTCCTCTCGGTCTGGAACAGACACATATGGGACATTTGTAAATACAAAGATGGTGGGAACAATACTGGAGGCAATGCCCGGAGGCAGTACGAAACCAGTAAAGTCCCGATTTTTTTGATTTTTTTTATTATTATTTTTATTATTATTATTATTAGGAGCTTTGTGGCGACGAAAATGGAGTTTTACGTCCTCTTGGTCTGAACCAGACACATATGGGACATTTGTAAATACAAATATGGTTGGAACAATACTGGAGGCAATGCCCGGAGGCAGTACGAAACCACTAAAGTCCCGATTTTTTATTAATACAGATAGGTGTAGCGGTAACCACGCCTCGGTTAAACCTCATCGGCTATGGCACCGCCACAAGTTAGTGTTGGGAGCTTTGTATCGTAAATTTGAGCTTTACGTCCTCTCGAAAATTTGGGAGCTTTGTAGTAGTAGTAAATTTAGAGTTTTACGTCCTCTCGACCTCTTGGGAGCTTTGTTGATGAAAATGATGTTTTACGTCCTCTCGGTCATAGACACATATGGGACATTTGTAAATACAAAGATGGTGGGAACAATTATACTGGCTGCAATACCCGAAGGCAGTGCAACACCAGTACAGTCCCGAGTTTTTAACAATATAGATATGTGTAGCGGTAACCACGCCTCGGTTAAACCTCATCGGCTGTGGTACCGGAACATTATTATTGATTACAGTTAAGTATATCGTAGGTTGGGAGCTTTGTGATGATGATGAATTTAAGTTTTACGTAAATTGGGAGCTTTGTCGACGACGAAAATGGTGTTTTACGTCCTCTTGGTCTGAATCAGACACATATGGGACATTTGTAAATACAAATATGGTGGGAACAATACTGGAGGCAATGCCCGGAGGCAGTACGAAACCAGTAAAGTCCCGATTTGTTATTAATACAGATAGGTGTAGCGGTAACCACGCCTCGGTTAAACCTCATCGGCTATGGCACCACTACAAGTATTTTAGTGGGAGCTTTGTGGTGAAAATGATGTTTTACGTCCTCTCGGTCATAGACACATATGGGACATTTGTAAATACAAAGATGATGGGAACAATACTGGCTGCAATGCCCAGAGGCAGTGCAACACCAGTAAAGTCCCGAGTTTTTAACAACATAGATAGGTGTAGCGGTAACCACGCCTCGGTTAAACCTCATCGGCTATGGTACCGCCACATGATGTACCAATGCTTTTATATGTAGTGGGAGCTTTGTGAATGAAAAATGGTGTTTTACGTCCTCTCGGTCATAGACACATATGGGACATTTGTAAATACAAAGATGGTGGGAACAATACTGGCTGCAATGCCCGGAGGCAGTGCAAAACCAGTTCAGTAGGGAGCCGTCAGTGTAAATAGATAGGTAATGTCTTAAATTGTAATTTTTTTCTTTGGCAGCTACTGTAAGGCAGTTAGTGTCATTTTCTTTGTTATATAGAAGGTGTAGGTAAAGTCTGGTGGGTTCCAATCCCACTGGGGGGTTCTATGTTGGGGGAAGGCTGCAATGTTGTTAAGGGAAACGTCTGCTTTAGTCAAGCTTTGGGAGCTTTGTAGTAGTAATTTTGGATTTTACGTCCTCTGGACCTGGGAAGGCACATATGGGACATTTGTTAGTTGTAAAAATAATATATAAGACAATACAAAACGAAAAAGGACATATACATAGACATAATATAGAAACAATGGGGAGAGGATTCTAAAAGCGCAAGTTCAGATTAAATAGAGGGGGAATCCTGGTAAAATTTATAAAATATAGTTGTTAGTGTGTTTAAACACTTGATATAATAACTATGAGTGTATAAAATTGTTAAGTTAAAAATTTTCGTAGTCTGGCCTAGACACAACCCTCCTTGTATTAAAATTCCGGGGCTACTTGGTTAAAAATTTAAACTTTATTTGTATTAATAAAAACCTATAGAGGCCTTATTTAGTTTTAAAAGAATATATGTACAGTTATAAATTTATATTTACAGTATGTTTGAGTCTTTATATATATTTACATGAATTTAAGAATCTATATACTTTAAAATTTATTAGTACACCGGGGGAGGAAACTCTCAACCCGGCTATGGGGGGTTGGGAGCTTTGTGGTTTGTGATGAATTTGGAATTTTACGTCCTCTCGACCTGGGAAGGCACATATGGGACATGCTTTGTGGTTTGGAAGGAAGGAAATTTTGGTGTTTTACGTCCTCTCGACCCGTGAAGGCACATATGGGACATGCTTTGTGGTTTGTATTAGCCAGGACACGAGATGTAGGCCTACACCGACCCTAACAGTAGGCCCTAGCCTACTGGCAACAGGAAGCTAGCGAGATAATGTATCAGGTTTGAAACAGTGACAGGACAAGATTAGCTCGTCACAATCGACAACCAAATATTAAAGACACACTGACCCACCACGATTAAGTCCCTTGGGGTTTTGTTCTGGGTAGCTGTGACCCACATACTAATTCCCCCAACTTCAAATTGAGGCTGCTCTTTAAAATGATGTTTCGTTTTCAATTTGGGGGCATTTGTATGGGAGTCAGACCTGGTCAAAACAAGATTTTGTATCAGCTATAAGAGGGAAAACTCGTGAAACACGTGATTTTGACACGTGATCTGGTGGGTCTTTAACAAGCGGGAAATGTGAGTGATTAGTGTCGCACGCGCGCGCGCGCAAACGGTGTGTGTGTGTGCGTGCGCGTGTGTGTGTATGTGTGTGTGTGTGTGTGTGTGTGTGTGTTACGTGGGGGGGAGGGGGGGGGGTGTACGTAGGCATGTGTGTGTATTTCAATCTGTATGTGTGTTTGGTTGGGTGGTTGTAAATGTGTATGAGAGAGAGAGGGAGGGAGGGAAAGAGAGAGAGAGAGAGAGAGAGAGAGAGAGAGAGAGAGAGAGAGAGAGAGAGAGAGAGAGAGTTTATAAGTGTGTATGCGTATTTTTGTGTGAACATAAATCTTACATAGATTGCATGACAATACACATAACATTACGATCAACCCACCCCTTTCCATCCACTTCGCTGTAGCCTTGGGGATTAGTTAGCGTTGGTGAACAACAATTCATGCTTCGACCTCGATTGACCTGAAATTCCTTATCCGAAAGCGTGGGGATGTGTTCTATTCTGGACAAGGCAATCCTCACAGTCAACGGATTTGAGGCCAGGTTTTCTTCAAAATGTTCGTATTGAAAATGTTCATTGAGAAGCAAAATTATGTCATTCTCAAAAAAAAGGGATAGGGTTAGGATCAGCCTATGATTATTTTCGTGAAACCCTGAAAGAAGCGGACTCTGAGATTGAGGGTCGTAAACATGAGGGGGCAGTCTAATGTACACATTTGCCTTTTTTTGGGGGGTGGGTGGGGGTGGAGAAGGGTGGAGCTATAGCTCTTGCCTACTCAGCTGACTTATAGATGATAGTCAGATCAGACACAATTACTAACACCACATCCTCCGAAGTCGGAGTGTGGCTGCTCACGTGGCGGGGTAATGAAAAAAACGGTCACACACGTAACTGTTCTCATCCCTAGCTGGTGCATTTGTACCATAGTGTTCAAGTGCTTAGCCAGGGTAAAACAGGGTAAGACAACAAACAACAAGTGCATCGCCGAGCTACTCCGAAATCGGAATGTGTCGGCTGTATACACACATAAAAACGCATCAAAACAGCACGTAACTACATAAAAACGCATGAAAACAGCACGAAACCGAATAGTTTTTGATATATAGCCTTAGGGTTCGGACCCGTGATTTGAGCGCGCGCGATCATGCGCACACGAGCGCACAGAACAATTAATGACAACTGTGTTATAGACCATTCATCAAGAAAGTTTGTGAAAAAAATTGCATTGAAATACATGCAAAACTTCGCGAGATATTAGCGATTATGTGTTTTGGGGTTTGAACCCCGTAACTGGCGCGACCTTGACCTTAATGTAAAACTAAATACATCAGTGGATAGCTTGCATCTTCGCAAACTAGTATGCCAAATTTGATGATGATACACTGAATAGTTTTTGAGAAAAACGGACCAATAGTCGGACGGACGGAGGCACTC
>CM065691.1:21042448-21052448 GCA_017654935.2 Phymorhynchus buccinoides
TAGGCAGGCAGATACATAATGATCACACACACACACGCGCGCGCGCGCACACATAAGCGCGCGCGCGCACACACACACGCACACAACAACAAGAACAACAACAACAAAAACGATGGATGATAGGTAACGCTCTAATCCAGTTCCCGAAAATAGTCCAATAGGAACAGCGAAAATAGATCCTCACAAACTTAAAAATGATTCCGTCTGAAAATAGCTAAAGCCGTACAGGCATCACAGACACGTGAGACGCGTGCGGGGGAGAGAGAATTATTACCTATGTTCAAAATGTATTGACTCTCAATACGTCTTTAATGACTAAACAAGGCCACATGACGTCGGTGTTTCCAAACCGAGCAAAATGACGTCAGTTGTTACGAATCAAGGAAGAAACGAATTTGGCTGAGGCTTAAGCGAGGGTTTTGGAAGCAAGGTAATTTGTAGTTCAAAACCTAAAGGTACAAAAAACAATCCATTTTTACCAACTAATTACCGTTGCAGTGTGTGTGTGTGTGTGTGTGTGTGTGTGTGTGTGTGTGTGTGTGTGTGTGTGTGTGTGTGTGTGTGTGTGTGTGTGTGTGTGTGTGTGTGTGTGTGTGTGAATGTGTGTGTGTTTGTGTGTGTGTGTGTGCGCGCTCGCGTGCGTGCGTGCGTGCGTGTTTGTTTCTCCCAAGTGACCAGAAACGTTATTATTAACTCTTTTTTTATGTTCAGTTTATGATTGTGTTTTAGGCTTTGTTGTTGTTGTTGCTGTTTATTTTGCTTTTTTGTTCTTTTATTTTTTAAATCATCAACAGTAAAAAAAACAAAAACAAGTGCAACGCCGAGCGGCTGCAACGTCCCCTCGCAGCATCGCCGAGGTACTCCGAAATCGGAATGTGTCGGCTGTACACATACATAAAAATGCATCAACACAGCACGTAACTACATAAAAACGCATCAGAACAGCACGTAACTGAATAGTTTTTTATATATAGCCTTGGGGTTCGGACCCGTGATTTGAGCGCGCGCGATCATGCGCACACGCGCGCACAGAAAAATTCATGACAACTGTGTTATAGACCATTCATCAAGAAATGTGAAAAAAACTGCATTAAAATACATGGAAAACTTCGCGAGATATTAGCGATTATGTGTTTCGGGGTTTGAACCCCGTAACTGGCGCGACCTTGACCTTAATGTAAAACTAAATACATCAGTGGATAGCTTGCATCTTGGCAAACTAGTATACCAAATTTGATGATGATAGACCGAATAGTTTTTGAGAAAAACGGACGAATAGCCGGACGGACGGAGGCACGCCGGACGGACGGACGGACACCGGACGGACGGACGGGACACCGGACGGACGGACGGACGGACCCGGGACGGACGGACGGACGGACACCGGACGGACGGACGGACGGACCAGACAAAAATAATAGCTCCCTGAACCTTCGGATCGGGGACTAAAAATTAAAAACCGGAAGTTTTTTGTTTTCTTAATAAATCGATTAACTTCACCAAAATAGGTTGCGTATTTGCCTTTAATGTGTCTGTTTGTGATTTTGTCTGCCATGTTAACGTTGTTAATTCACAAAGTTATAATGGATTTTAACCCAAATTTGTGAAAAGTGAAGTTATTAGGCTACTCAAGTTTCCTTTCTAAACGTTGGAGTTACTCGCGATTGTCAGACAGACCCAGATGGTTCTTATAAATCTTTATTGCTTTCTTACTATCATCAATTTCCCTCTCAAACGTCAGCTGAAAATGTGTCGTTTCTTTTTAAATGTCAGTTGAAAATGTAGCGTTTCTTACATATAAGATCAGTTTGAATGTTCTTCTTTAAAATGTTAGTGGCATATTATGTAATGTTTCTTATAATTTATTTGACATCAGTAGTATTTATCCTCTTGAATGTCAGTTGAAAACGTAACATTTATTACATTTGAGATCAGTATTTTGCTATTATTGATTGTCAGTTCAAAATCTAACATTTGTTTTTGTATTTGACGCCAGTAGGCTACTAATCCGCCTATTGGTGAGAGAGAGAGAGAGAGAGAGAGAGAGAGAGAGAGAGAGAGAGAGAGAGAGAGAGAGAGAGAGAGAGAGAGAGAGAGAGAGAGAGAGAGAGAGAGAGAGAGAGAGAGAGAGAGAGAGAGAGGGAGGGAGGGAGAGAGAGAGAGACACAGAGAGAGAGAGAGAGAGAGAGAGAGTTGCTTTGTATATGCGTTGTTGCTGGTTTGTGTCATTCTTAAATACTATTTTTGTTATCTACTTGTTGATGAATAATTGATTGCAAAGCGCTTTGGGCTCATTTGAGGTAAAGCGCTATATAAATGTACTATTATTATATTATTATTATTGATGTTAGTTGGAAATGTAGCGTTTCTCGTAGCGTTTTCTTTTTCTCTAAAACAAAACAAAAAACGAACAAAAACCCGACAACAGGGCTATTTTTCATCTTGACTGTCGCTTGAAAATGTAACACATCTTAATTATTTGACATTCAGGACTATTTTTCTTCTTCTCTTCAATGCCAATTGAAAACGTAACATTTCTTCTATTAAGCGTCAGCGGATTTTTATCAGTTGTCAGTCCAGTAAACCTCATCTGTTGTTGTTGTTGTTGTTGTTGTTGTTGTTGTTGTTTTCGCAATGGTGTAGAGACTCGAGTTAAAGCATTGTTTCATTGTATTCTTAATATTTGCGGAGAAGGTGGGTTTTTTTTGTCTTTGTCAATTTGCGCCCCTTCCCCTCCCCTCTCTCTCTCTCTCTCTCTCTCTCTCTCTGTCTCTCTCTCTCTCTCTCTCTCTCTCTCACTCACACACACACACACGCTCGCTCGCGCTCGCTCGCTCGCATGCTCCCTCTCTCTCTCTCTCAATCTCTCTCTCTCTCTCTCTCTCTCTCTCTCTCACACACACACACACACACACACACACACACACACACACACACGCTGGCTCGCTCGCTCGCATCTCTCTCTCTCTCTCTCTCTCTCTCTCTCTCTCTCTCTCTCTCTCTCTCTCTCTCTCTCTCTCTCTCTCTCTCTCTGTGTTGACAACATAACTGAAGATAAAAGAAAAATCAGTTACGTTTTGTAGAGGGGTAGAGTATTGAACACACTTAAGATTTAGTTATTCGAGGTAATCTTTCGGGTACATGAATTAAGATTAGTTTTTATTTTATATGCATCACTTCTTTTTTTTGTTATCTGGCGGCTTGCTATCTGCTCAAAGCGAACACGCGGTTTTAGCTTCTTCTTTTTTTTTAACTACAATTCTTTTCTTTCATAAAATGACCGAGAGAATAAATTACAATGAATCCAAAAAAAATTCAAAGTAATAATAAACAAAACGGTTGAAAGGGGAAGAAAGGTTTGTCTTGTTTCAACACAGAAGGAAATCGCTCTCCTTTCGATTTTTTTTTTTTTTTTTTAATTAAACAAATGTGATGGTGCATGGGAAAAACCTACATAAGTCGCTCAGAATGTTTTTAGCAAAAGCCAAAAATAGTCAACAACCCAAAAAATATCAATGTTCTATTTAGGGCATATTTATGTCTATTTTTATGTGTTCTACCAGTATCCACAACATGAGACAATTTTCAATGATTTCTTTGTTTATTGGATTGTTTTCTAAATCAAATCAATAGAAACAAAGAGGCAAAGTTGTATCTTCTATGCCCAATTTCTGCAAATGATCGATTTCAAATGCCAAACTTCAAATAATTATTAAATAAAGACTAGACAAGATAACTCAATTCGGTTTTCTGTGTATTAACAAGGAATCTTTGCTCCACCATGACAAATCAAAATCTCAATTTATGCCAAAATTCCATTATGTCTATTTTTCCCATGCACTGTCACAAATATACAACAACAACAAAACCGAAATAAAACCAATAATTTTTTTGTTTACATCTGTAGGTGACAGAACGACGACGAAAATGGAGTTTTACGTCCTCTTGGTCTAAATCAGACACATATGGGACATTTGTAAATACAAAGATGGTGGGAACAATACTGGAGGCAATGCCCGGAGGCAGTGCAACACCAGTAAAGTCCCGAGTTTTTATCAATATAGATATGTGTAGCGGTAACCACGCCTCGGATAAACCTCATCGGCTCATACCGCCACAATAAGTGACGCTAAATTGTAGGTGACAGAACTGTTGAGTGAAAGGACGAAAGGGAAGGAGGCATGAATGAATAAGTAAAAATAAATCAATAAAAAAACTAATAAAAAAATAACAGGCTCAGTGAGTTGATCCCAAATTCGGGCATACTATTGCGGGCAAAACACTCTACCTGCTTGCTAAATTTCACGAAAACCCAATTTAGCAAATGATGTAGAATAACATTATCAAATACAAATTAAAGTAATGATGCAAACAAATTCTACATTTCCCGGCTATATCCGAATATCAATCCAGATTCAGTGCAAAATTGAATGGAATGCATTTACGGTAATATTTTCTTTCTTACGATGATAATCATTCTAATCCTCCACCAGATTCCATTAGAATTGATTCGTAGCGGGTTTTTTGAACAGTTTTATTGACAAACTAAGAGACCAATTAACAACTAGACTAAGACTCTCTGACAACAAAAAGTAATCTCAATGGGGTTTGTTACCATTCAATATGTCAATTAAAGTTAACACCTACCCATTTAGAATTGAAACGAAAGGCTCACGTATGTATAACAAAGATAAGGAGGATTATATTGATCGCTGGACAAGGTCGTCTTCTTCTTCTTCTTCTTCTTCTTCTTCTTCTTCTTCTGCGTTCCCAGGCCATTAATGGGTACGTAACACCGTTTTCCATTTTCACTGGTCTTAAAACTGCATTCAGCCGACGCATTCCGATTTCGGAGGAGCTCAAAGGAGAAAAATATTTGGAAGATTTTTTTTTTGGGAAAAAAGGCAGGACAATGGGCCAATAAGTCAGAAAGATAGTAGATGACACAAAGCAAGGAAAAAGGCAGAGTCAAAGAGAGAGAGACAGATTAGAGGAAGGAAGCACAAGACTTCCAGAAAGTGGGGGAACTATTTGTACGGAAGACCCCCGGTATCCCACGGGGGGGGGGGGGGGGGGGGAAGGGGGAAGGTGAAGGGAGGGGGGGTCTGGACAAGGTCAAATGGTTTTTTTCCTTTATACACACTTATGTGGACGTGTGCTCGTGAAAGATAACAGAGGCACGTACAGGTGATTCTTCTCTATATTAGATGGGAATCGTAATGCAATTGTGCAAATTCTTTTTTTCATTTTTTTTTTCACTTTTTGTTTCTTTTGTTTGTTTTTGGCTCACGTCGTTTTTTAAAACAAAGTGAGTCTATAGTATCGTACATGTTCGGTTGTGTGTCTGTGTGTGTGTGTGTGTGTGTATGTGTGTGTGTGTTGCGTCCGTGGCCCCGACCTTTAACCTTAACTCAAACCTTAACGTTGTCATTTTCTCTAAACATATAAGGCGTTAGAGGGTTAAAGTTAGCAGGATACTTGATTTTGACGTGAGCCTTCAAGTCACGACGATCAAAGCAGTCAGATACATTGATAAAGAACAAAATAAAGATAATCATTTGTTGCAGAGATTACTGTTGTGCAACCTTTAACCTTGACTCAGTCACACTCTTCAAACTAAAGAAGACTCTCACTCTCCACTGAAACTTTAACGTTGTCATTTTCTCAAAAAAACATAAGATGTTAGAGGGTTAAAGTTAGCAGGATACTTGATTTTGACGTGAGCCTTCAAGTCATGGCGATCAAAGCAGTCAGATACATCGGTAAGGAACAAAAGAAAGAAAATCATTTGTTGCAGAGATTACTGTAACTGTTGTGTTGATCTACCGAGTAGGAGATACATACTGGAAAGAAGACTCTCCATTAGATATACAAAAAACGCTCTTTAAAAAGAAACACAAGACTTCAGGTGTGTACAAATAGGTACATTTTAACGTCGTCAACTCATATTTTCTGTAACAAATGGATGTACCGAGTGTGTGCGTTGACGGCCCGGTTGTTTAGCTTTATTTGCGCCTTTGAGTAACGGTTGTTCGTGTTCATTTGCACATCATCTCTGCGCACAACTTAGCCTACTGCACTTCCGGCAACAAGGCCTAGGCCTAGAGTCCATGCCTTACCTCATAATCAAGACGACGTACTTAACATTTAGCCCACATTCATTTCAGTCTTGAAAAAAAATATACGGAAAATCCAGGGTTCGTCGATTTCACTGCCTTCGACGTACGAATCCTTTGTTAGGCCTAGACGATTGATCACCATGAGCAAAGACTGTACAGGGGAAGATAAACATGGATGAGCTTGCTGGCTGTGACCTTGACCTTTGCTTTGTGGCAGAGGGGGGGGGGGGGGAATTAACGAAACGAAAATAAAATATTAGGACTAATATAAAATATCTTACAGAAATGTAGATGATGTGGAACAAGTTTTCATCGCATGAACAATCAGTTTAAAACAGTAACAGATCACGCAACTTCAAATTATTAATTTTCTAAGAGTAAGAGGCTTAGACCCACAGGCAAAGACCAGAGGCCTACTACAGGTGTCCGTAGACCCCCCTTACCCCGGCGGGGGGGGGGGGGGGGGGGGGGGGGATTGGTCACTATGTTTTTTTCTGAAAGCTTGGTCAATATGCTTTTCAATTTTACTTGTTTGCCAAAAATAAAATAGGGCTCCACTATGTTACATGCGCATACATATAATTAAATTTTAAAGAAAGGGGTAGGGGTGCATAGAAATAATTTTAATTTACACAGTACAATAAAAATTAATTCTGTTTTCAGATGCACAAGTGTCTACATAACAGTATTCTCTCTATACAGGCATGGGAATTGTCATGGGAATTCCCATGCCTGCTATAGTAATAAAAATCAGACGTGAGCCTTGCAGGCTTTGCCTCTTGTTGTTTGTTTGCTTCAGTTGCTGTTAACATTCTTCTTGAACTTTGTGTCTACATTAAAAACAATATTTTTGGTTTGTTGTGTCTTTTGTCACTAATATTAGGTTAGGTGCATTATATATACTAGCGCAACTGCGAGTACCGGTAACGCCTTGTAACGGTAACGCCTAGTAACGGTAACGCCAAGTACTGGTAATGCTGAGTACAGCAAATTTGAAGCGATTCTGTTAAGAAATGGCGGAGTTATAAGGCCCCGTTTCCCGTTGGCGCTGCTCTGAGAGTGACGCTCTCTCCCTAGTAACGGTAACGCCTAGTAACGGTAACGCCAAGTACTGGTAACGCTGAGTACAGGAAATTTGAAGCGATTCGGTTAAGAAACTGCGGAGTTATAAGGCCCCATTGCCCGTTGGCGCTGCTCTGAGAGTGACGCGCTCTCCCGATTCTCTTCAAATTTGCCGCCAGGCTTCGCCCCTGCCATAGCAAGCCTGACAGCAAATTGGAAGCGAATCGGTTAAGAAACGGCGGAGTTATTTGTGAAAAGGTGAAGTGGCGTATAGCGCGCGCGTTTCTGAGCCGATTGGCTACTGGTTTGGCACAGCGATAGTCACCGTCCCCGGTCATCTACCTGCCAAATTGGAAGGCAATTGGCCCAGAAACGCCGGAGATGCGGGCGCCGAGAGGCCGGTGGATGCGCGTTTCGCGCATTTGCGAAACCGCGCAAATGATACGGCCGCCTCGGTTGCCGTTGCCATCGCCCCGTTAGGGCTCACAGCAAATTTGAAGCGATTCGGTCGAAAAACGGCGGAGTTATAAGGCCCGTTTTGTGTTTCAGACACACAGGCACACACACACACACACACACACACGGACAGTTGGCTTATTACTATATGATGAAATAGAACGTGCGTGATAAGGACTCACATTTCCCATTTTTATTTTATTCAGTTAAAGTAGCCTTCCAGAGAAACTTGAATTCTATAAATGAGTTGCAATTGTTTATTTCTTACTTCATCTAGTTTTCTTATCTTATTTGAGCCATGTTTCTTTCTCCAATCCAGACCCTCCATTAACTTACTTTTTAGCTATGTGATCTCCCAGGTTCGATTTTATCAGTATATCCATCGACTTCTCGTGATTCTGTTCCAGTGTATCAATTTTGATTTTTCCCATTGAAAAACCAAGAAGAAAATAGGGTTTTACGCCCTCTTCAACCTTTCGGCCATGTGGGGCATTTGAAAAAACAATAATTGATTTTTATAAATTTCGGACCAAGCCCCTCTCAGTCACGTTTCGGTTTCCCCCGGAACCTCGGGAGTTCATGTCCCGAATCACTTCGATGACTGAAAGGGGGGAGTGGAGGGGGGGGGGGGGGCAGGGGAGGGGGCTCTTCTCTGTTGTCCAGCTCTCAAAGTGTTTCATTCCACTACGAATTTTATTCAAACAAAGAAAAAGCCGTTAAGATGAGAATTACTCTGAGTTTGTTGTTGCTGTTATATTGAAATGTTTTTTTACAAACTTGATCAAAGCTGAATGTGAGACATCTTAAAATTGAAAATTGATTACGAAATTCAACGAAAATATTAACTGTTTTCAGCTATATGAATACCCCCCCCCCCCCTCTCTCTCTCTCTCTCTCTCTCTCTCTCTCTCTCTCTCTCTCTCTCTCTATCTCCATCTCTCTCTCTCTCCATGACTCACCGTCTCTTTTTTGGAAACAGCAGCAACAACAGCAACAGCAGCCCAAAGCAGAAAGACAATGCCAGGACTCTGTCCTTCTACCAGGATTAGCTCATCCTCAAGAAGTCAGAGAACAAGCGGTATTATCTTGTCTCCTGTGCTGTCACGTTGCCCATATCTTAAAAAACAGACAGCCATCTCAACCTCTCTGAAGGCCATGCGGCCATATTATTAGAAGAGTAGGGGGCGAATAAACAGCGATAATATCTTCTGTTTTGGGGGGCTATATCTGCTTCAGTAGTCTCACACAACTTTATACGCCATGGCCGGACGTTGCTGTCATGTTTTTCGCCATTCCCTTTTGTCAACTACCATGGTTCCGCCCTCTTCTTTCTTTCTATCCTACTCTCTTTCTTTGTCCCCCCCCCCCCTCCCCCCAAAAAAACCCCAAACCCCACCCCAAAATCCCACAATTCTTTTTAAAAACCCAACCTCTCTTCTACGTTTTTCCTTTTTATTTTAGCTGGATGGAGAAACCTAAAGATTATTTGCATCGGAGTGTGGACAAAACTGAATGCTGAACGAAGAGAGAGAGAGAGAGGGTGGGGGGTGAAGGGAAAGGTTGTTTAACTAGGGAGGGGCCAAAGAGCTCTTGCTCTTGGGGTGGAAGTATGTTATGGGGGTGGGTGGAGTAACTTTTAATGCTATGTTTCCATTCAAGGAGCGTTTGTGATCTCTTTAGTTTTATAGAAATAACCAACAAACAAAATTGCTTTCAGATTTTTTTTTAATGGTCTAATTAGCTTATAATACTTTTTTTCCCCCTGTCGTAAATCTTTGTAGTCAAATGTTGAAGCCGGCGCTTCTTTTCATTTGAAAGCAAAAGTCAAACAAATAAATAATACGAATACTATGCCAGTTGAAACATAATAATAGAGAAATGGCTCACAACAACTTAACTTTTAGATTTTCAAAACAATAACATTACTAAGCTTACCGTGTTGGTTTGGTTGGTTCTCCCAAGAGAGACAATTTCTGACAACTGAAATTTCCGTTGTTCTGAAATTGAATATGAATTGGCATTTCAAGAATTCCAAATCCTGAAAATTATATTTTTTTTAAGACAGGCAATTTCGGACATTATATCTGCATTGGTTTTCCAAGACAGACAATTAAAACAATATTCCTAAGCATTCCAAACAAAAATTCTATCCCAGGCTGCGTCTAGTGATTTGCTCAATACAATAATATCTGCATTGTTAAACATTCGCGACTTTCCTGGTGTTGCACTGCCTCCTGACATTGCCTCCAGGAAGAAGAAAAATCTGTTTAACGTCCTTCTGTCTCAAACAGACACATATGGAACATTAGTAGATATAAAGATGGTGGGAACGATCCTGGAGGCATTGCCCGGAGGCAATGCAA
>CM065691.1:21059948-21062448 GCA_017654935.2 Phymorhynchus buccinoides
GAAAAGATGATGGTTTAGGTCACTAATACTGAGGCGAAGACGACAATGTATTATTTGTTCTTTCCTATCACCAAAATAGAGATATGCAGGTACAACCGGGTCTTGTATAGATAAACAACGTTTAAAAGCACCAAGTGAGTCACATGTTTTAATTTCGTCTGGAAGAGTATTCCAGAGTTTTCTGGTGGCCGGAATAAAAGATTTATGGTACAGTTCAGTTTTAGAAGATGGAACAAGTCTTTCTAGTGGTCTCCGTGTTTTAAGTCCTCTCTTACTCCTGTAACACCCCTCCCCCCCCCACCCCCCACCCCTGATCCACCACTATGACTTGTACCCTTGTAAACATATTTAGCGTACACACACACGCACACGCACACGCACACGCACACGCACACACGCACACGCACACACACACACACACTCTCTCTCTCTCTCTCTCTCTCTCTCTCTCTCTCTCTCTCACATACACACACACACACACACACACACACACACACACACACACACACACACACACACACACACACACACACACACACACACTCTCTCTCTCTCTCTCTCTCTCTCTCTCTCACATACACACACACACACACACACACACACACACACACACACACACACACACACACACACACACACACACACACACACACACACACACACACACACACACACACACACACACACCTGCAGACATCAGACCTCGTTCCTATGGTAAAACACTTCCATTCTTACATTATTACAGGACTGCGTAGGACAGGTACATGTAGCTCCCAAGTGAAAGGCCATAATTATACTCCTAAATAATATCCACGCAGTGTGCTATCTCTCGGTAAGTATACTGCATGCACATCCTCCTCTTACTGTCCGCCCTCTGGCACGCTTAGACCCGCCCACACCCACCCCACCTGTGATTTCTTTCCTTGATTAACGGTGACGACCGAATCTCTGTCTCTGTGTGGGTCTGTCTGTCCGTTCGTCTGTCTGTCTGTCTGTCCGTCTGTCTGGCTGTGTCTGTGTGTCTGTCTCTGTGAGTGTGTCGGCACGTGGGTTGTGTTCTCTCTGTGTGTGTGTGTGTGTGTGTGTTGTGTGTGTGTGTGTGTGTGTGTGTGTGTGTGTGTGTGTGTGTGTGTGTGTGTGTGTGTGTGTGTGTGAGAGAGAGAGAGAGAGAGAGAGAGAGAGAGAGAGAGAGAGAGAGAGAGAGAATGATAATAGCTTAGTTGACAAAGTAAATACTATATGATGATTTACGAGAGAAGGAAGGGGTACCTGGGGGGGGGGGGGGAGAGAGAGAGAGAGAGAGAGGGGGGGGGGCAGACAGACAGACAGACAGACAAACATACTGACAGACAGACAAACAGATATACATACAAATACACCTACTTACAGTAAATACACATATAAATAGCATGTTCCAATACCATCTTCTACCTTACATCTGTATTGTTAAACATTCGGGACTGTCCTGGAGTTGCACTGCCTCCATGCATTGCCTCCAGGATCGTTCCCACCATCCTTATATCTACTCCAATGTCCCATATGTGTCTGTTCCAGACCGGAGGACATTAAGCAGAATTCCTTCTTCATCTTCTACCTATCTTGTGCTTCCACATGCATATGGTACGCCCAATCCGTGAAATTGCCTATTTCATGAAATGGGCAAAATGCTTTGCCCAATTTATGAAATGGACAATGTATATCACATTTTTGAATCAACATTCACACGGGTATTGATTAAGATTGATTCAATGGTATCACACTTTTCTACATTGTATTTGCACCCCTATCCTGCCCCCCAACTCGACCAGATGCTAAGCTGGGGCATGCCTGAGCCACATGTTGAATCAAACATATTAAGTCTGAATAAAATAATTTTAACTCATCTACAGATGAGATTTCTCATTCGTTTGAACCAATTCTTGATCTATGTGTACTAATAACGAAAACTAATTTTCATTCATATTTCTTTTCTCAATTGCAAGCTATAAATTAACTATTTCACGAACTGGGAAAACCATTTTGAAATGGGCAATTTCATGGATTGGGCGTAACACATACGTCGTCTTCTGCTCTTCACTTCACTTCTCTCTTAGTAAGTTTATGCATTATCTTTCAAAAAGCCTGCACCATTTATCAGCTTTGAAAAAGAAAAACAGTTCGTTGATGGATTGGAGTTACGGGGAACGGGGTTATCTAAGCACGGCATACCAAACTGTTTACCGTTGCTGGCTTTGGGCTAACGTACACATACTTTAAGATTAGTCGTCGTCGTCGTCGTCGTCGTCGTCGTCGTTGTTGCTGCTGTTGTTCTGAGTGGTGTTGAAGAAGAAGAAGCAGATGACAGGGCCGGACCAAGTGATTCGTAAGGGGGGATTTCCGCCGGGGGTCCAGGGAGATGCATGGGTTCTGGGTTAAGGGGTAATGTTCTTGGGGGGGGGGGGGGGGGTGCAGGGGGCGAAACCCAGCTGGAAAAGTTTGCAATGTTGTTATTATTAAGGCA
>CM065691.1:21082448-21084948 GCA_017654935.2 Phymorhynchus buccinoides
CTCTCTCTCTCTCTCTCTCCTCTGTCTCTCTCTCTCTCTCTCTCTCTCTCTCTCTCTCTCTCTCTCTCTCTCTCTCTCTCTCTCTCTCTCTCTCTCTCTCTCTCTCTCTCTCTCTCTCTCTCTCTCTCTCTCTCTCTCATGAGGCGTTGCCTAAAATCTTTGTCCTTGAAAAATAAAGTTAAAAGTTTTCAAGTTTCTCTCTCTCTCTCTCTCTCTCTCTCTCTCTCTCTCTCTTCTCTCATCTCTCTCTCTCTCTCTCTCTCTCTCTCTCTCCCTCTCTCTCTCCTCTCTCTCTCTCTCTCTCTCTCACCTCTCCACTCTCCCCTCACACCCCGGCACACAGGCAGACATTAATTATCATTTCAGCTGCCCTGACGTCAACAGTCGTATGAGATAATGGATTGCTTCAGTGTCCGCCTCAATGAACCTATTCAGATGAATGGAAGAACGCAACAAGTAACAATGGCACAAGCGAAAGGGGGCTAGAGGGGAGGAGGAGGAGGGGTGCGTGTTGTCTGGTGGATAAAGGGGGGTGGGGGGTACAGAAGTTATGAGGTACAGTACCTGCCCCATTTCTCTCAGCAGGAAGAACGAAGAGGCATCAATCTAAAACACGACTTTTTTTCTTCTTGGAATTGTTCCCCCCTTTCTGTCTGCCTACACGGATTTAACCCTTTCACCGCCAATGTCGCATTTATGCACCACAATGGTTTAACCCTTTCACCGCCAATGTCGCATTTATGCACCACAATGGTTTAACCCTTTCACCGCCAAAGTCGCATGTATGCACCTCAGTGGCTTAACACCCATGTCACACTAAAAGGCATCAAACCAGGACCTGTCATTGGAAGACCTTGTTTTCTTAATATTGGGAGGTAAGGATGTGCCTAATGTTATGCATTCAACAGAGAATTTCCCAATACTGCAGATAAATCTTTATTTCTACCCTGTTCAACTTAATGGTATTTTTTGGGGCAAAACAACACAAAAAAGGCTGGTGGCGAAAGGGTTTTTAATACATATTATTTCTGATCATATTCATATCCAGAAATCGTATTACTCGAGGATAAAATATTGTAGACAATGCTTAGGTAAGCTTACACTTGCAATCTATTCTTGTTAATCTACGACGCATAACAAATAAACAAAACAAAACAAGTGCAACGCCGAGCGGCTGCAAAGTCCCCTCGCAGCATCACCGAGGTACTCCGAAATCGGAATAGCGTAAATTTGACCTTAAGGTAAAACTAAGTACATCAGTGGATAGCTTGCATCTTGTGCAACAAGTATACCAAATTTGACGATAATACACTGAATAGTTTTTGATATATAGCCTTGGGGTTCGGACCCGTGATTTGAGCGCGCGCGATCATGCGCACACGCGCGCACAGAAAAATTCATGACAACTGTGTTATAGACCATTCATCAAGAAATGTTGTGAAAAACACTGCATTAAAATACATGCAAAACTTCGCGAGATATTAGCGATTATGTGTTTCGGGGTTTGAACCCCGTAACTGGCGCGACCTTGACCTTAATGTAAAACTAAATACATCAGTCGATCGCTTGCATCTTGGCAAACTAGTATACCAAATTTGATGATGATAGACTGAATAGTTTTTTTTGAGAAAAACGGACGAATAGCCGGACGGACGGAGGCACGCCGGACGGACACCGGACGGACGGACCAGACAAAAACAATAGCTCCCCGAACCTTCGGCTCGGGGACTAATAAAACAAAAACCACCCACACTAGGCAGCAATCTTGTAATATGCATTGCATAACAATCATGGAAACCCGAACGTCTACAGGTAAAGAATGTTTTACGTGTGTTTGAACAGTCCAGTGCCGGATCCAGGGGGGGGGGGGGGGGGGGTACCTGGGTTCCGTAACCCCCCCCCCCCCACCCCCCCCAAACCGTCAAAAAAAAAAAAAAAGAGAAAGGAAAACAGAAAGACGGTTTTGTTGTTGTAATGTACAATTTAAAGGGCGTTTGGGCGCTTTATTTTGTTTTGTTTTTTAAACGCCCCCTGACCCACACCAGGGGCGTAGATCATGGACCCCACCGATCATAGGGGTCTATCGGCAACGGTTTGGGCACAATCGCCTGGACAGACAGAAGGACACACGCGCGCGCACGCACGCGCGCACACACACAGATGAGGATTATAAGTGATCATGGATTGGTCAAAGACAAACGACAAACAATTAAGCCCCTAAAAGAGAGAGAGACGGAGACCAATAAGATGAAACGAAAGTTTCTATTATCATTTGAAAATTGATGTTCGTCTCATTGCTCGCTCTCTCTCTCTCTCTCTCTCTCTCTCTCTCTCTCTCTCTCTCTCTCTCTCTCTCTCTCCCTCTCTCTCTCCCCCCCCCTCTCTCTCTCCCTCTCTCTCTCTCTCTCCTCCCCTCTCTCTCTCTCTCTCTCTCTCTCTCTCTCTCTCTCTCTCTCTCTCTCTCTCTCTCTCTCTCTCTCTCTCTCTCTCTCTCTCTCTC
>CM065691.1:21089948-21094948 GCA_017654935.2 Phymorhynchus buccinoides
CCGAATTTCACAGAGATTCCTCTGTGACTATAAAGTACCTAATACCTAATAAATTTATCGCTCTTAGAATGAAGAAATCGATGTAAACCATTGCATAATTGTTCTTGTCTTGGGAGTTTTTCCTCATTCATGCACTGACAACCTTACATACACGCGTGCGCGCACGTGCACACACACATACACACACACGCGCGCGCACATATACACACACAGACAGACAGACAGACAGACACACACACACACACACACACACACACACACACACACACATACACACGCACGTACGCCGCACGCACGCACACACACACACACACATACACACACACACACACACACACACACACACACACACACACACACACACACACACACACACACACGCACGCACGCACGCACGCACGCACGCACGCACGCACGCACGCACGCACGCACGCACGCACACGCACGCACACGCACACACACACCAAGGTGCGCTGCAACATTTATGACATTGTTTAATAATTATGTTGTAACTAACCAGTCAGATACGGATAACTCAAAAACACTGGGTACCTCATAATAATTGTCTGGTCCCAATTTAATAGCATTTATGCTAAAAGGTATTTTAAACTCAAAATATTGGCTATCTCAACATACAGTTTCAGTCCTTTCGATTTTCACTGCACTTGCTGTTCTGGATCTAGATCGTGTACGTTGTAGGAGCCTATGAAGGCAGAATAGGAAAGCGCATTGTTAGTTAAATTTGCTTTATTGATGGTAATGACACAAATAATTAAAAATTGCTGTCTTGATGGTTATAACACTACGGATTGTTGTTCAAGTGTTTTTCCGCAATATCTACAGTAGTTAGTTCCCTTTGATCACTGACACCATTTCAATGATTTGTGCTTTGTTAGGAAAACAAAATTCCTATTTTTAAACCCCCCAAAAATCACTAACAACCCGCAAGGTCATGATCATCGAATGGAAGCGAAACATCCTTCCGGTTCCCCGGACAATCAATTTAGGTCCATTCCCTGACTAATGCTCGGTGTCCATCTGTGTTCTACCGAGGACCCAGCATGTTTGACAATCGTGTGACAGGTAGCACACGCCTTGTTGCTTTTGACTCGCTGACAGGTTATGCACACAAGCAGGTCTGCTTCTTTTGGTCTCCCTTCTCCAAGACCCAAACAACATGGGCAACAGCGGACCAAATGCGTACACAACGCACACCAGTCGGTGTGAATGACATGGCAGCAGGTGTGAGAAAAACACAGAATGAAACAAAACAGATGCTTTGTATTAGCCAGGACACGAGATGTACACCGAGCCTTATAATTTGATACGAATCCAGTCCACCCGTATACCACACCCACCTATGTAGCCCAGACGGCAGACAAACAATGCTGGAGGAAAGAACAGGTGGAGAAAATCATCTGGCACCCCTCGAGTTACGTAGAATGTCAAAGATGCTATTTCATACCAGTAACATAGGTTGTGGTGGCCTGGCATACGTGTCTTAAGAAGTTGAGTAACGTTTATCTTTCTTCGTTTTTCTCTGGCCGAAACGATTCTCCAGGGCACCATCCAAGGAAAACGCCGGCAAGGCAAACAAAGAAAGTCCTGGCTGGACAACATCAAAAGCTGGACCAACCGCAACACCAACACCCTCATACGCCTGGCAGAGGATCGTGGCCAGTGGCGGGGGCTGACCACCCAATCCAGCATGGCACCCTGACGACCAAGCCGGTTAAGGGTGGAGTGAGTGAGAGAGAATCTTTCTTCTTCTTCTTCTTCTTCTTCTTCTTCTTCTTCTGCGTTCCTGGGCCATAAGGCCACAATGGGTACGCATGTGTCCGTTTTCCAGTTTTCACTGGTGTCCTCGATGCATTCAGCCGACACATTCCGATTTCGGAGGAGCTCAAATGAGAAAAGTATATGGAAGATTTGTTTTGGAAAAAAAGGCAGGAGAATGGGCCTAAAGTCAAAAAGATAGTAGCTAGATGACACAAAGCAAGGAAAAAGGCAAAGTCAAAGAGAGTGACAGATTAGAGGAAGCTACAAGCACAGAACTTCCAGAAGGTGGGGGAACTATTTATGCAAAAGACCCCTGGTCTCCCCATGGGTTCCAAACGTATTGTATTCAATGTAGAGGCATATTTCATACTATACCTACTGTCTCTCTCACACACAGAGTCAAAGAGAGAAACAGATTAGAGGAAGCTACAAGCACAGATCTTCCAGAAGGTGGGGGAACTATTTATGCAAAAGACCGTGGTCTCCCCATGGGTTCCAAACGTATTGTATTCAATGTAGAGGCATATTTCATACTATACCTACTGTCTCTCTCACACACAGAGTCAAAGAGAGAAACAGATTAGAGGAAGCTACAAGCACAGATCTTCCAGAAGGTGGGGGAACTATTTCTATGGAAGACCACCACCCACCACCCACCACCCACCACCAGTATGGGGCGGGAGTTTATCTTTCCAAGAAGAAATGTCAATAAAATAAACAAATCTTTGGAGTTTCATCTGTATATTTCTTTACACTTTTAATTTTGTATAAGGTTTTCATTTAAAGATGTTAGTTGATACTGTACACAAATGTGTGTTTTTTGTGTGTGCAAGAGTTGACCCTTTCTATTAGATGTTAGAGATTTGAAAGATATGAGACAGTTATTTGCAATAACAGTAAGTACATGTGGTTATAATGGTGTACAACCAACAGCTTCAAAACACAGACGTTGGGTTTTTTAGCAAACTGAGCGACAGACACACTCTAAAGGTCCGGAACCAGGGGGGCGTTTACCTGGGTTCCATAACACCCCACCCACCCCCACTCACATACCAAAAAAAAAGAAGAAGAAGAGAAAGAGAAAAAACAAGAAAGACAGAGAGTCACACTTACTGTTTTGTTGTCATAAGGTACAATTTAAAGGGAGTGTTGGCACTTCATGTTGTCAGGCTTCTGGGGGCCTACACCAGCCTCCAGACACCCGCCCTTGTTTGTAACCACACACCCCACCCCCACCCACCCCCTCTAATTTGTCCCAGGTCCAGCCGTTGTATAATAGGTATTCATGTATATGTAACCGATCATGGAATTCTACACAACCGGTGCGCGTCTCAGTCTTGCCCCTGCAACCCAAAGGCAAATTTTGATTAGAGAGTTGTATGTGATTATAATACGTTTCTAATCTGTTGTTTTGATTCATGTTTTTGTTGGTAAGTTATTGTTTTATTTGTTTTTCTGCCCATTGTACACTAATATTGATGTTGTGCTGTTTATTTCCATGCTTGTGGCAGCCAATACTATGTAATTGAAAAATGTTGGAGTGCCTTGTATAAGCTCTAAGCTTGTTGTACTCTACTTATTTAAATTATGTGCTGCTGTATGTGCTTTATTTGAATAAATCTTGTTTAAACCAATTCTACACAAACTTCGATTTATATGGTAAGTACTCGTTTATGTATTGAACTATGACTGCTTGTTCAATAAGCCAGAAAGCAAATGCTGTAAGTTACCAGCTTGTCCCTTTTCTGAGACACCCGAACATTCCCATGTACCAAGGCAAAGGCAAAGTTGATCAACGCACACGTTAAAAACCCATTCCACTAATCGGTAGGAGTAGGTAATGTTGTGCCGGTGGAATGGATGACATGGACTCCCATAGCATGCATCCTGTGTGCCAATAGCAGTCTAAATGAAGACTTTGGGCGTGGGGCAGGATAAGCATCCCCAATAGGAAGAAGAATAAGAACGCTATTTTTATTCCAACCAGTGCCAGACATGGACCCTAACAAAGGCCCTCGAGAGAAAGCTGGTCACATGTCAAATGAAATGCTTGAGAAAAGCTGTCAACAAGACCAGGAGGGACATGGTCAGAAATGAGGTGATCAGAGAAATGGTAGGAACAACACCAGTCCTTGATCACATTGAGCAACAAAGGATCAAGTGGTTTGGTCATCTCACACGAATGCCTTCCAACCAGCCAGCTCTCCGTGCCTACAACACAAGGCACTCACTCGGGCTTTAGAGCCAGAGGAAGACTAAGACGTCGATGGAGTGATGGGATGGCAGTCACCCTACAAGCCCTCAACTTGACCATGCTCCAGGTATTAGGTATTAGGTACTTCATAGTCACAGAGGCGTCTGTGAAATTTGGGTTGCTCCCACCTGGAGAACGCATTGCCGCGAGCAGAGCACCACTCATTTTTTTAAAAATCCGGGATGAGGAGTGGAAACGGACTTGGAAAACCTAGCCATCGATTTCGTCATACCAGGTAGCAGGATTTCTCCCAACTCTCACCGATCTTTTAACTGCCGTGGGATTTTTTACGTGCGTAAAGCGCACAGGTCAGACTTGCTCTAAGTCCCCATCTGAAGGACTCAACGTTCAGTTCGATTTTCCCATCCAACTAGAATGAAAAGGGCGAGGCCTGGATTCGAACCTGGTGAATGCCTTAACCGCTATGTCACCTTCCTTCCTTCCTTGGGTTTAAAGCCAGCGCGGTACTATATAAGCAAGCAATAGGCTAAAAAACTTATATTCTGATCGCTTCTCGGCCTTTTGGCTAAGACAGTGATTCAGGAACATAAATTTTTGTTTATACCTTGGTTGGTTTGTTCAGCCCGTCGTACATGTGAAAGCCGATACGCGACGTTAAACTGAACTTCCATCCAAAATGTCAGTTTCTGCAGAAAGCATCATTTTTCAAACGGAGAAGGAGGGAAAAACTAAACTGGCGCAGGCGAAATCCCGCAGCTAGGAGAGCCGCTGGCTTGTTTCTCTCTCTCCCTCCCACTCACAACTGACTACCCGATGAATGAAAATTCATTTAACGTCCTCTGGTCTGGAACAGACACATATGGGACATTTATAGCGATAAAGATGGTGGGAACGATCCTGGAGGCAATGCCCGAAGGCAGTGCAACACCAGGAAAGTCCCGATTTTTTAAAAACAATATAGATGTATTACTAACGAGTAAGACTACCCGATTCCCGGGATCGGCTC
>CM065691.1:21107448-21112448 GCA_017654935.2 Phymorhynchus buccinoides
TCTCTCTCTCTCTCTCTCTCTCTCTCTCCCCCTCTCTCTCTTATCATTGTTTTGTCGATTTTACTTCTTTTGTCTATTGCTATGTCCATTGTTCGTTTGGTTTGTTGTGACTTTCTTTTCAAAAATGTATTGCTTGTATTTCCTGGTAAAATTCCGCCAATGTTTATACTGTGTAATTCGTTTTGAACTGAGCTCTGCTTGTTGTTGCTTCAGTTATGTCATAGTTGTTGTTCATGTTGATTTGGAAAATAAAACATTTAAACCAGATCCACTTGCGGACGTTCTATTAGAAGCAATGTAACGCGGAGGAATAAAACGGCTGGGGTTGCAATAAAGTAAGTGATTCGGTGGGAAGGGAAGGTAGGGAACAGCAAGAGAAACTAGAGCGCTAAGACGCTAGACCACCAGCCGCGCGGCAACATTTTTTGGGTCCAGTGACCTTGACCTTTCACCTTGATTTTCGAACTTGGTCTAGATGTTCTTAGTACCTATCCGAAAGCAAAATGTGAGTGTCCTAGGTCCCTGCGTTACGTGGCAGGTGCTCAGCAGCATTTACGGCGCCAATGACCTTGACCTATGACCTTCGTTTTTTAACTTGGTCTAGATATCTTTAGTACCTATCCGCATGCAAAATTTGAGCGTCCTAGGCCCCTCCGTTACTGTGGCAGGTGTTCGGCAGAATTTTCGGCTCCAGTGACCTTGACCTTTGACCTTCATTTTTGAATTTGGCCGAGATATTCTTAGTACCTATCCACATGCAAGGTCCCTCCGTTCAATCGTTATCGTGCCAGGTGCTCGGCAGCATTTTCGGCGCCAATGGTCTTGACCTTTGACCTATGATCTTCATTTTTGAACTTGGCTTAGATGTCTTTAGTACCTACACGCATGCACAATGTGAGTGTCCTAAGTCGCTCCGTTATAGTGCCAGGTGTTCGGCAGCATTTTCGGCTCCTTTGACCTTCATTTTCGAACTTGGCCCAGATATTCTGAGTACTTATCCGCATGCAAAGTTTGAGCGTCATAGGTGCCTCCATTGAAACGTTATCGTGTTACATTGCTTCTAATAGATAGTCAGTCGGAACGGAATCCACTGAAAACATTACCAGCTTCGCTCTCTTCGTCCGCGGCTGGTAAATAGGCGGCTATCTGTTTGGCTTTTTATTTTATTTTGTTCTTCACTTTATTTGTTCGTCGGGGTTTATAATTTTGGCTGATCGAGCAGTAAATTTACGAAGAACCCATTGCTTCTTGAGTGTCCTTTTCACCTTAGATAAGGTTGGGTTTTTTTCTCTCTCCAGTACAAACATATTAGCAGTGGCATAGTGCAGTGTCTCCTCTGGAGGGCAACCGCCTAACGACCTGATAGTGTGGCCTGACAGAATGGCAACAGTAAGAATGTGGACGTAGAGAGAGAGGGTATTCTGTCGGGTGCGTAGCGCTATCGCTACGTATCGAAAGAACTACCCGTTGTTACCACTACCACCCATAGTAGAACTATTGATGATGACTGTACCAATCCTAACTCTAAGGCCGAGTTCATATTAGACGCGTAAGTTCTGTACGGAAATCCCTAAATAAGTGGAAGAAAGAACGATAACAGTTTTACGCGTATAGGGGACATTCGGACACGTGCGCAAATCTTTTCCCGTCTTTGTTTCACTTATTTACAGAATCCTTGTGCACGGGTTTCCGCGTGGAATATCCGCTTATGTGTGTGCACGGCCTAACCCTATTCTTAACTCTAACCCGAAACCTTTCGTAACCTAGCCCTATTCCTTACCTAAGCTTAACCCTATTTTAACCCTAACCCTTAGTTGCCGTAGTGATTTAGCCCAGAAGTGTTATCGATGCGTAGTGAAAGTCGTACTGATTTCTATTGGTAGTGTTATCGATACGTAGCGATAGCGGGATGTCCCCGGGTAGGAATGAGCAGCATGGGAGATGTTTGTTGTTGTTGTTGTTGTTGTTGTCGTGCCCTGGCTTAAAGACTCCAGGGATGATCCCAACAGCCAAAGCACTTGAACACTATGATACAAATGCACCAGCTGGGGATGAGAACATTACGTGTGTGACCGTTTTTGATTACCCCGCCACATGGCCACATGACTTCGGAGGATTTTAGACTGATGATGATGTTATGCTAGGAGCTTGTCATGGCTTAAGACAGCCCCCACGCAACCATGCAGAACATAACAACATTTTGATGTAGCCTTGGTGTTCTAGCTTATGTCAACTGGTCTGACAGTCGCATGCCAAGGCGAGAGCATGGGATTAACTGTAGGCCATTGCTACGATCGAAGGGGAGGGGGGGGGGGGGTAATTAAAAAGATACGTGGGAGAGGATTGCAGCAAAATAAATGACATAAAAGAAAGAGTGGATTAATGCGAGTGTTCTGTAATGACAAGGGATCTGGGTTGGTAGGCTTCGGGGTGCGTGGGGGGGGGGGGGGGGGGGGGGGGCACATTTTCGCTCTCTGGAAGCCGCCCAGTAGACACTAGATAAAACAGAAATGAAATACAAACATCTGATTTTGTTCCCAACGGTACGCCTCCACAACAAGATAAAAGTGTCAACATCAATGTTTCTTGCCGTTTAGTGTTGGGTTTGGCACAAGCCACCAACCTATAACTCACTTTGTCGGTCTTGTCTGTCTGTCGGTCTGTCCAAAATTGTCGCACATATTTCCACTATTGTCGCACATATTATAAAATTATAAAATACTTGGGCATAAAGTAACATTTCAGTTGTCATATCTACATCCTTAGGTATGGAAATAATTATATACTGAACAGAGCACATGAATCTTCATTTTAAAGCGTACAAAATAATAAACATACGTAACACAGACACTACAACAGACACGACGAGTATACGGTGCTTCTTTCGATGAGTATAAGTAGGATAAATAGTTTTAAATGTTTTCCAAAAGATATAAAAAGTTACGAAATGGTGCAGAGATAACATTCTGGTTCACAGATTAAAATTATTGAAAAGCCAGGGGAGGCGACTCAGTGTATGTAATGATTGGAGTGGTAAAAACAGACCGCTGGGCGTGCCACAAACGATTGCGAATCCGCGCTTGTTTTCTTTCTATTTTACGCCGCAATCGTTTTCCTTGTATGTGTCGCAGTAGAAATGAGAATCCAGTAGGATTCGGAATTTTAAAAAAACAAATTCCAATTTGTACTAAATTCCATTTTATACTGGCTGTCAGTACAAATCGGAATTCCAATTTGTACTAGTAGAATTCCGATTTCTACTGAAGAAAATCCAATAGAAATTAGAATTCCGATTTCTACTAGTAGGCCTACAAATCGGAATTCTAATTTGTACTAGTAGGACTGATTCCGAATCCTACTGGATTCCGGTTTCTACTGTGACATATATATATATATATATATATATATATATGCAACGACTTTGGAAATAATGGACTTTGTGTGTACATTATGTCTTGCACAGAAGACTAACCCTTTCACCGCCAGCCATATTTCAGCCAAATATTAATATTAATTTTACCTGGGTAGAGAACAAAATCGATCTGCAGTATTGGGGATTCTTCTGTGACATATATAAAATAAGGTCTATCCTTACTTCCCCAAACTAAGACAATAGGGTCTGTGGATAATAGACCCCAATTCGATGCCTTTTAGTGACATTGGTGTTAAATCACTGTGGTGCTAAAATGCGACTTTGGCGGTGAAAGGGTTAACAATGATTTAATAATATATAAACAACTGAGAAACATGTGCATACATACGTGAAGATTTGTGGGGGTGTTTGAAAAGATGGATAGGGGGTGTAGAGACATTGTGATTATGGTGGTGCAGTAAACAGGAAATGGGGCGAGGAGACATAAACACACACAAAAAATGAGGATGACCTTACTATGAACCCAACCTTTTTTTCTCTCTCTTCTGCCATCGAAGCTGTTAGTGTTATCTAAAACTTGAGGACTAGTAGAGGAATAAACAAACCAACAACAACAACAACAAAATATAGAGAGATTTATTGCTGCCGTGTCAGGAATGAGAACAAAATGGAGAAATAAATAAGGAAAGAAAACTACGTGTACTGGATTAACTTCAGCTGAAAACACTGCAACGACTCTCTGTCTGTCTGTCTGTCTGTCTGTTCTCTCTCTCTCTCTCTCTCTCTCTCTCTCTCTCTCTCTCTCTCTCTCTCTCTCTCTCTCTCTCTCTCTCTCTCTCTCTCTCTCTCTCTCTCTCCGCTCTCTCTCTCTCTCTCTCTCTCTCTCTCAAGGACAGATTGGAAGACTAGGCGTTGCCTAAAATCTTTATCCTTGAAAAATAAAGTTAAAGTTTTCAAAGTTTAGTTTTTTCTCTCTCTCTCTCTCTCTCTCTCTCTCTCTCTCTCTCTCTCTCTCTCTCTCTCTCTCTCTCTCTCTCTCTCTCACACACACACACACACACACACCGTGACACGCACGCACACGAACACACACACACACACACACACACACACACACACACACACACACACACACACACACACACAGAGAGAGAGAGAGAGAGAGAGAGAGAGAGAGAGAGAGAGAGAGAGAGAGAGAGAGAGAGAGAGAGAGAGACAGAGAGAGAGAGAGAGAGAGAGAGAGAGAGAGAGAGAGAGAGAGAGAGAGAGAGACAAAGAGAGAACAATGAAGAACGTTTAAATGAACTGGGCCATCTGCCCATGTCAAAGGGAACAGTGGGAAGGGGGAATTGCTAAAACCCTTTCAATGCTAGCCATTCCTCAGCCAAAATTTACTATTAAACTTACTTGGGTAGAGAAAATATTTCGTCTGCAATATTAGGGATTCCTCTGTGACGTGCATAAAATAGGGCCTGTCCTTACCTCCCAAAATTAGGAACATAAAGTCACTAGATACCAGACCCTCATTTGATGCCTTTTAATGACATGGGTGTTCAATTATTGTGGTGCCAAGGGGCGACAATGGCGATGAAAGGGTTAAATCACCCACCCCCACCCACCCACCCAA
>CM065691.1:21117448-21132448 GCA_017654935.2 Phymorhynchus buccinoides
AGTGAAAGTGGAATTTATATCAAATCAACATAAGCTAGAACACCAAGACTACATCAAAATGTTGTTATGTTTTGCATAGTTATGCGGGGATTGCCTTTAGCCATGGCAAGCTCCTAGCATAACATCATCAGTCAAAAATCCTCCGAAATCGGAGTGTGGCTGCCCACGTGGCGGGCTAATCAAAAACGGTCACACACGTAATGTTCTCATCCCTAGCTGGTGCATTTGTACCATATAGTGTTCAATTGCTTCGGCTGTTGGGATGATCCCTGGAGTCTTTAAGCCAGGGAACGGCAACAACAAAAGCAACAACAACGATGATGATGTTGATGATGTTGATGATGATGATGATGATGATGATGATGATAGTGGTAGTGGTGGTAATGCTAGTGGTGATTCTTCTTCTTCTTCTGCCTCATGACCAATGACATTAAAGAGTCTTATGAGAACAAAAGCTGTGAAATTCTGCTTAACGTCCTCCGGTCTGGAACAGACACATATGGGACGTCAACAGATATAAAGAATGTGGGAACGATCCTGGAGGCAATGCCCGGAGGCAGTGCAACACCAGGAAAGTCCCGAATTTGTAATAATACAGATGTGTATGATTAAGATGAACAAAAGCTGGAAAATCCAGGAAAACACAAAATGAATGAATGAATTAAAATCTGTTTGACGTCCTCCGGTCCGGAACAGACACATATGGGACATTAGTAGAAATAAAGATGGTGGGAACGATCCTGGAGGCAATGTCCGGATGCAGTGTAACACCAGGAAAATTCTCGAATTTTTGATAATACAGCTGTGTATGATTAAAAACAAAAGCTGGAAAATCAAGGAAAACGCTGACAAAGCGAAGGATAATACATAAATAAATAAATAAAATAAAATAAATAAAATGTTCTTGCCACTAATAGGATCTCATTGACAAGTGTACTTTAATAAATATGATATAAAAAGAAAAAGGAAAGGAAGTCAAAACTTGTTGAAAACTACCCTGATTGAAAACTAAATAATCTGAGGTACTGTTTCACCCGAATTAGAATTAAACAAACGGAAACAGGAAAGAAAGATTTGGCAGGGAAATTAAAGAACAAAACTAATAATTTGGAAGTTTCCTGAACAGCTCTTTTCTCAAACCGGATGAACGTCAGACAATATGTCAAACCAAACACACACGCGCGCGCGCGCGCGCACACACACACACACACATTGAAACACAAACACACACACACACACACATACATACATACATACATACATACATACATACATACATACATACATGCATACATACATACATACATACATGCATACATGCATACATACATACATACATACATACATACATACATACATACATACATGCATGCATACATACATACATACATACATACATACATACATACATACATACATACATACATACATACATACATACATACATACATACATACAGAGAGGTGTGGGGGTAGGGTAAAAATGAAAATTGATGAAAGCAAGGTACGGGTACAATCTCTTTGGTGGAAAGTAATGAGTGAGGGTATGTAAGTGGCGAGATGACAGCAGAAGAGAGGAAGTAGGGTGGGGCATTTCCTGGCAATCAGAAATGGGGAAGAGAAGAGAAAACGAAAGGGTGAGGGTTGGGGTGGCAGGGGCTAGGGACAAGGGAGTGTGAGAGTAATAGATGTATATGGGGGGGGGGGGGGGGGGGGGTGGGAGGGAGGAAAAGGTGTGAAGCTAGGGAAACGAAGATGCTCAGGTAGGAAAGTGATGGGAATGCACCCCAGTGCCCTCTCTCTCTCCCTACCCACACCTCTAGAATCTGTTCACCCTCATTTCCTCTTGCACTAAAGCGCTCTCTCTCTCTCTCTCTCTCTCTCTCTCTCTCTCTCTCTCTCTCTCTCTCTCTCTCAGAATAAATTCGATGGCTTGGAGTCAAAAAACGGACTATCTTTAGATAGTCCATTGACGTTTATTATTGTATTTTATTACAAAAGAACTAATAACTTGTATCAAATAATGACAGTAGAATCACAAAAAGGGGCTTTTTTGCTTTTTTATATTTCAGCAGTCTTTGTTTTATACAAGTTATTAGTTTTCGTAATAAGTTCAATAATATGTCAATGGACTATCTAAAGATAGTCCGTTTTGACTCCAAACCATCGCAGTGAGTCTCTCTCTCTCTCTCCTCTCTCTCTCTCTCTCTCTCTCTTCTCTCTCTCTCTCTCTCTCTCTCTCTCTCTCTGTGTGGTGTGTGTGTGTGTGTGTGTGTGTGTGTGTGTGTGTGTGTGTGTGTGTGTGTGTGTGTGTGTGTGTGTGTGTGTGTGTGTGTGTGTGTGTGTGTATGTGCGCGCGCGCACGTAAAAACGAATTAAATTATATTTTCAAGACAGCTGAATGACTTTCATTTTCCTCATAATGTCCCGCAATAAGCATAATTAGGTTCAACCTAAGTCTCCCTATTTTTCATACTTTTTAAGTTGTTGTTGTTGTGTTTTTTAATATCTTCCTGTCACCCAGAAAACGCGACTGTTGTATGTGGGCACTTTATTGCATATCATATGCATTAACTAAAGTACTATAATAGACAACGCAACGCTTTGCAATACTATTGGCCACTGCAACCACCACTTTTTGCGAGAGTGTAATGCCCTTGGTGGGTGGGGGGAAGATGGTTGAGTACTGACCAAACAAGGGTATAACTCAAGAGTGAATGCCCTTGGTGGGTGGGGGGAAGATGGTTGAGTACTGACCAAACAAGGGTATAACTCAAGAGTGAATGCCCTTGGTGGGTGGGGGAAGATGGTTGAGTACTGACCAAACAAGGGTATAACTCAAGAGTGAATGCCCTTGGTGGGTGGTGGAAGATGGTTAGTACTGACCAAACAAGGGTATAACTCAAGAGTGAATGCCCTTGGTGGGTGGGGGAAGATGGTTGAGTACTGACCAAACAAGGGTATAACTCAAGAGTGAATGCCCTTGGTGGGTGGGGGAAGATGGTTGAGTACTGACCAAACAAGGGAATAACTCAAGAGTGAATGCCCTTGGTGGGTGGTGGAAGATGCTTGAGTACTGACCAAACAAGGAAATAACTCTCGCCAATAACCCTATTTCAGGCCACTGAATGGCTGCCTTTTGCAAGAGTGAATGCCCTTTTGGATACTGACCAACAAGGGCTTAACTCTTGCCGTCAAGGGCGTTAATAACCCTAGTTGCAGTGGCCAATAGGCTTCCACAGTGTTGTGAGTATTGCTAAACGACAACAACAAAAACAATTCAATGGTTTCAATGTTATAACATAAATTATGACACAGGTGTACTGGACAACATCGCACAATGCAAAACAATGTTGTGCAACAATGCATCGTAACTCAGTAACGCATCTCTCGTCGCAAAGCAACATTACAAAGTGCAATACAACACCATTTCAGGCATTTGCTCAAATAGTGCAATCAAGCAATCACTTTTTTGTGTGATTATAAGAGTTGTTGGACGACTATAAGGATCGGTTTAGTCAAACCAACCAATACAGCACAATTACACACCACGAAGGACAATACTTCTTTTTCTTCTTCTTCGATCGCTCAGACAGTTTCCTGTCAATTATGAGCGCAGATGCGTCATGCTGCTGTTATGCGCCTAACTAAGAAATAATTAGGCCCAGCAAGTCCGACTTCGGCTGGAGGAAATCTTTTTGAAAGCGTTTCTTGAAAAAAGGCAGGAGAATTTACAGGTAGAAAGATAGTAGATGACAGTAAGCAAAGCGAAAAGACAGAGTCAAAGAGTGACAGATACAAACACAGATCTTCCAGAAGGTGGTGGAACTATTTATACAAAAGACCCCCGGTATCCCCACGAGGAGAGAAGGACAATGCAACACATTACGAATACAAACCAGCCACGATCACGAAAACCCGTTCACATAATATAATATTATGAAACTCGAACGGGAAGCCGATCGCTTCGTCACCGTAATTAATTTAAACCGCTTCGGTGCGTCCTCATCACGCTCCATTCGTCATTGACATCCTTTTCCCCCTCTCACCCTCCTCTCTCATTCTACCACACCCTTTCCATCCGCCCATTCAACTCCTCGGTCATCAATGGCTCTATAGTAGAGAACCCGTGTCCGTCCATTCACTGGAGGCACCTTTCATTCATTCAGTTGGTCGGTCGTTCGTTCGTTCATTCATTCGGACCAATACCTGCTCCATCCCTCTCTCTCTCTCTCTCTCTCTCTCTCTCTCTCTCTCTCTCTCCCCCCCCTCTCTCTCTCTCTCTCTCTCTCTCTCTTTCGTGCTGACACTTGAATCACCGAGACTATCAAGTCAGGCCGCCCCAAACCACCGGAAGCTCACCTTTCAAGGTTCAAGGGCTAAGCACTCTAAAGGTTTTTTTGATCATATTCAGAGGCTCCTGAGTTCTCGTTCTTTTGTATTATCGGCGAGCCAGGTGGACTAACTGGAACAATGAGTGAATGCATGAATGGATGGCTGGTAGGAGAGGAGGAAGTTGGTGTGATGCCAGGGTCGAATTGTTTCCTGTCCACGTGGAGAGGGAGGCTGTGGATGAACCTGCTATGTGCTTGAGGAGGACTTGTACTGGTGGATTTCTGTCCCTCTCAGATCAATGCTAGATGACGATCATGATAATTGCCAACAGCAGCAACATTATCATTATCAACGTCCTTTTTTATCATTATATCTTTCTCGTCCTCCTCGTCATCATTATTGTTAGATATTAATTAATATTAATTAATATTACTGTATCAGAATTGCTTATATGCAGTAACATTTTACCGTGTTCCCCGATCGGACTTAGGTGAGCAAAATGTTTTGTCCATTACTACTTTTTTGGCTCACTCGTGTCAACGACACGAAAGTGTGTCTATGTTTTTGTAATGGTGGTGGTTGTTGTTGCTGACGATGATGATGATGATTTGCGTTGGTTTGGGGTGTTTTTATTTCCCCTTTGTTTAACCAAATATCCTCAACTACGAGTACTAAGCCTTCAGGTTTTCATGCCTGTGGATATTCAACGCTTCGGCCAGGCTACGCCTCTCCATTAATTAGGCTTTGCCTAAAATATGCCTATTGGCCACTGCAAAGAACACCTTTTGCAAGAGTGAATGCCCATGGTGGGTGGGGGAACATGGTTGAGTACTGACCAAACAAGGGGATAACTCTCGCCAATAACCCCATTTGAGGCCACTTAACGGCTGCCTTTTGCCAAGAATGAATGCCCTTTTGGATACTGATCAACAAGGGCTTAACTCGTGCCGTCAAGGGCGTTAATGACCCTACTTGCAGTGGCCAACATCAGATTTTCCAAGACCAATAAGGGGGAAAAGAAAGACGTTGAGCCACAGGAGGCGGTGAATTTAAATACGATACGTGTGTTTGGCAGGTGGGTGGATGGGGTGAGGGGGGAAGGGGGGAGGGGGCGGAGGGGACTGGAGAGGAAGATAGGGGGCCCCCAGGCTTTGAAAGTTGATCGAATTGGCCATTGTCCAGCTGTCTGACCAGTACCATCCGTGACCAATGGAGCATTTGACCAATTCTTTCCTCGGCTTTAGGGGGTCTGCCTTGCCCCGCTGGGTGTCTGGCTGTTTTGTGTGTTGTCCCTAAAGCAGAGAAGCCTGGGGGGTGTCTCCTGAGAACGGTGACACCTGAGAAATTACTGTTGACATTGGCCCACTGTCCACCAATACATACCTTCCCCATTGTTAACCTGATCACCTGGAGGGCAGAAGAAAAGGGGAAGGAAATTGGTAAAGGGGTAGGGGATGTGGGGTGGGGGAGGGGAAAGGGGGGTGGGGTGGGGGGTGGGGGTGGGAGGAGCAAGGGTGGGTCAAGATGTCACCGGTGGTTATATAGATCCTGGATTTGGATTTGAATGACGTTCTGGAGAGGGGAAAAGTGAAGTGAAGCCGTGGCACTACGAGAAGAAACTAGAATGGAGGACCCGAGTTGCATTATATGTAAATAGTGTGTTTTGTGTAGTGTGTGTGTGTGTGTGTGTGTGTGTGTGTGTGTGTGTGAGAAGGGTTATAGTAATGGTAAGTGTTATGGGTGATACAGGAAAGGGCGGAGTGAGGGGAGGGAAGGAGGAGAGGGTAGATGGGATAGTTGGGGAGTGGGGGGGGGGGGGGGGGAGAGAAGATGAATGGGCCTCCCAGGAAGTGGTCAGTTGTTGGCTCTACGTTTAATTTACGTTTCTGTGATGAATGAATGGACAGACCGGAAGACTGTGAAGGAGGGAGAGAGGTGAGGTGGATGGTTGTTGGGGGGGGGGGGGGAGAGGGAGAGAGAGAGAGAGAGATGGGAGTTTACAAGGTCCCAATGTTATAGGCCCTCTATGTGACCTTAGCCTATGTGTTCTCTGGCCATGTCCACTCGTATGTATGGAAACGTTACAAACGTTAATGCTATGACCGCGCTGTTTCCCGTATTCAGCCTTATCATGTCTTATTATGTGTATGTGTGATGCATTGCACAATATAAGATATAATGCAGCAGTGTACACTGAGGTGGGGTGAGGGAGGTGAGCCCTTGGCTCTTAAAGGGAAAACAACCGATCCCAGGGATCGGGTCTTTCTTGTCAAAAAAGCTCTGCCTCGCGGTGGCTCGCACAACAGGGAACAAAGAAAGGCGAACTGTCTCTCTCGCCAGCTGATATGCGGAGCGCGCGACGACGAAAATGGTGTTTTACGTCCTCTCGGACGGTCTGAACCAGACACACATGGGACATTTGCAAATACAAATACGGTGGGAACAACACTGGAGGCAATGCCCGGAGGCAGTACGAAACCAGCAAAGTCCCGACTTTTTATCAATACAGATAGGTGTAGCGGTAATCACGCCTCGGTTAAACCTCATCGGCTATGGCACCTATGCGGAGCGCGCTCAGTGCCTCCCATCTTTTATAGTCCGGTTGGATGAAGACGACGTCTTCATGGAATAAGGATGAAGGATGATGACATGAAGATGAAGAACATCATTGTCTGGCCATGGAAGATGGTCATCAGTTCCGATGGTGTGGTCATGCGGACCCGGCCCGGTCTCCAGTCTCCAGTCCTGTCTGTCTTACCATCTGGTCTCTGCCTGTGTCAATGAATGCATATTTTAGTTTACGTGTGTCCACCTTGCAGTGATATTGTACATGAACAAAATTAACATAAACAACAACAAAGAAGAAAGAAAAAAAAGAGAAGTGAACCAACAAGAAAAAGGCAAATAAAAAATATTCAATGCCAGCATTTAACTGAATAGGTACCCGTTCTAACAAATCCCACTGGATTGTGTAGAATGTTTTGTCCTAGGCTGGAATTATAATTTTTATATAGCAGAGTATTTAAGCCACAAACCTATAACTCACTTTGTCGGTCGGTCGGTCTGTCGGTCCAAAATTGTCGCACATTTTGATAAAATTGTCGCACTTCAAATCGAGGCTACACTTCTGGCCGCTCTTTAAAATGATGTATTTTAAAAGCGTACAAAATAATAAACATATGTAATACAGACACTACAACAGACACGACGAGTATGCGGTGCTTCTTTCGATGAGTATAAGTAGGATACATAGTTTTAAATGTTTTCCAAAAGATATAAAAAGTTACGAAATGGTGCAGAGATAATATTCTGGTTTACAGATTAAAATTATTGAAAAGCCAGGGGAGGTAACTCATGTTTGGAGTGGTAAAAATAGACCGCGTGCCACAAACTATTGCGATTTCGCGCTTGTTTCAATATATCGCCGTGTTTTAGAACGATGTAACTCTAGATCATCATCAAATACAGAACAGATTTATTTACATACGTAATTATATTTCATTTAGTAAGATTTGATAAAACATTTTTGGTCCAATTGTCTTTAGACGCGAATTTCAAATGCACTAACTTTTAAGTCCTTTGGACCCGAGGAACGGTGCTAGTAATACACAGAGATTTTTTTCATAACTATTTATTATATTTTATTTATGTAGAACCTATTGTGTTGTACGATTGGCTTTAAACACATTTAGAATCAATACACCTAAACACACTTCTGCCATTAACAGAGCGCCAAGAAGGAAAAATCACGTGATGTCTTGGTCAACTGGTACACCGAAACTTTCGAATAATCAACGCGCTTGGCATAAGCTGCCTTAACCCTTTCGCCGCCAGCCCTTTTTCAGCCAAAGAATACCATTAAATTTAACTGGGCAGAGAAAATAAATTATCTGCAATATTGCCAATGCCTCTGTGACATTAGGCCTATCCTTACCTCCCAAAATTAAGAAAATAGGGTCTTTGGATAACAGGTCCTGATTTGATGCCTTTTAGTGACATGGGTGTTAAACCATTGTGGTGCTAAAATGCGACATTGGCGCTGAAAGGGTTAAAGCAAAACCAAACGCTTTGACTCGGAGATCGGCGAAAAATCCTTTCAACTTTCCTTTTTCAGATGACTCAATGATAATTTAAAGGTTTCTTCGCACCAGAAACATAGACGTTGCGTCAAGACTGAATGAATAGCGAGATTGCACATTATCCAAATGTGTTTACACGTTGCTTGTTCAGCAAGTTTACCTTTCAAAACATAGACCCGCAGACAATAATTCAAGATGGCGGCGGAAGTGTGTTTAGGTGTATTGTCTCTAAGCGGAGGTCTGCTCGGTGTAGTGTTAGTGCTGTCTTGTTTGTGTTTCTTAGTTTGCCCCCCACCCCCACCCCCACCACCCCACCCCGTCCCTGCTTAATAAAATGCATGTACCGGTTACTCGTTGAGCACGTGATGTCAGCCCATTTTCCCACCCTGTCAGCCTGACACATAAAACACCAGTCAGCACCAGCGACACTGACACCAGATGACAAGCCAATTCATCCGGTGTTGACCTTCTGAGGTTCCCGTTCGAAAATTCACCCCCAGGACAAAATGAAAAGCTGACTCTCTAAATGCCGTTATTTGTTACTTTTTGTTGTTGTTTTACTGAAGATCGAAAACCAACTTAGTTACTGGCTTCCTCCTCGTTCCCGTTTTAAAAATGTCCGCCTAGAGATGTAGGGTAATGTTGCTTTTATGTCCTTCGTGGTAGTTTTGTCTTTTAATTACAAGATTTATTTTAGGGGCGACCTTTGTTTTTATTTTATTACCAACAGTTAAAAGCTCTGAGATTCCCTGCAGCTTTGACAAATCTCTCTCTTCTCTCGCTTTCTCTTTCATACGCATATTCTCTCTCTCTCTCTCTCTCTCTCTCTCTCTCTCTCTCTCTCTCTCTCTCTCTCTCTCTCTAACACACACACACACACACACACACACACACACACACACACACACACCACACACACACACACACACACACACACACACACACACACACACACACACACACACACACACACACACACACACACACACCACACACACACTACACACACACACACACACACACACACACACACACACACACACCACACACACACTGACACACACTACACACACACTGACACACACCACACACACACACACACACACACACACACACACACACACACACACACACACACACACACACATACACTCACACAATCACACACACACGAGCGCGAGCTCGCTCGTCTTAATTAACGTAATCTTTGTCCATGTAACATTCAAAGATAGGTTCTTATAAGAACCTTCTATAAACATGACTGTAGACAGTTAGACAAGTGAGAAACATTATGAAGGCCGGAAATAGGTTTCAACCGACCGCATGTCCCGGATGTGAAAGGTCAATCCAAGGTGCCAAGGAACACGATTAGTTCCGCTGCTAACATCCCTCCCCCCCTCCCCTCCACCCTCCACCTGTGACTCATAGTAGACTTTAGTGTAGTCGTTGTCTCACTGCCACACAATTATAGCTTTGTTATGGGGGCCGATCCAATCATAATTATTACTCATTTTTACAAGGATTTACGGCTATCAGTATCACGCATTCGACATGCACTCAAACCCTAAATTCAGTAAGAAACTAGAAATGCACTGCGACAGTGACAACCCGGCCAGACCTAAGCTTGACATGATCAGTGATTGCGCTAGGAATTTTAAAAACCAGTCCCATCAGCAACAATGCCCCCCCCCCCCCCTCCACCACCCCACCCCAACCACCCGGTGTCAAAACCAGTCCCAGGGATTAAAAAAACAACCACCCAGTGAAAACCACAATATCAAAGCCCCAGTTAAACACAATTTATCAGACGAAATTAAAGTTTTGCGTCCTCTTGGCATAGCCATACGGGACATTTCTATGACTTTGAGATTTGGGGGGAAAGGGGGAAGGGGAAGAAGAAGAAGAGATTTTCACAAAATATGAATATTTTTCTTTTATAATTTATTTTTATTTTGATACTATGTTTTTTTAAAATCTTGAATAAAGGTCAAGTCTTTCTTAGGTGCCATGGCTCGCACAGGACTACTCTGGGTTATAGATATTTACACTTTTTAAAAAAAATGTTGAATTAAAACTTTTGGCTATTGCTCCCTGAGCTAGGATATTAACATTTCAGGACCACTGTTAAAAGTAAATTATAAAGTTTTAAAAAAAATCGGGTCTGAAGACATACATTTATTGGTCCTCGCAAACAATTTTTACCAGTGCCTGGGACTGACAGACCAAATTTTTTCAGTATTTTGGTTTTGCAATCAGTATTTTACTGATAATTATCAGTAAATGCGATCACTGTATGATTCAACTAGCCAATCAGATAAGTCATATTAGAATATACTTTACTTGTTAAAGGGACAGTACTCTTGCTTTATTCTTTGCCGAAGTTAGTTGATTCCGCATTGATAACGTGTGAATGATTAGTGCTTGGATTAGTGCCCCCCCCCAACAACAAAAAATCAATAATAACCAGGAATGTCATGATTATTGAAAGATGTCAACCCCTCTAACAAATTTGATTTGATAAAAATCGGTCCACTAGTTTGGGGAATATCTATGCATACAGGCACACACACATACATACCAACAAAGTTTATTCGGGATAAAAACATTTTTTGGCAAACATTATGATACTATGACAGCAAACCCGAAAGAAGAATCAAACGCTAAACATCGTACATACATACAGGCAGACAGACAGGTAGACAGACTAAAAACAATACCCGTCGCAGACTCCGTCTGGCTGGGTATAATTAATAATTGTCCTGAACTAGAAAACAAAACAACCATTACAATTTGGAAGTAGGTCAATCGAACCTGACATTTTAACTGAAGAAAAAAAGCATCAGTGTGTAGGGTAAGACGGGGTAAAAAGCCCATGGGCGGGTAAGAAGCCCATGCCAATTATCTCATGAAATAAAGAAAATGTCAGTCACATTTTGCTCATGAAACGAGTGTTAACGTTTAGCATTCGTCTCATGGGCAAATTTGACTGAAATTGTCTTTATTTCATGAGATAATTGGCATGGGCTTATTACCCGCCCATGGGCTTTTTACCCCATCTTCCCTATGTGTGTGGCCTAGGTATGTGTGTAAAATTGTAGAATAAAATGATGGTTTAACAAAAAAAGTTGGAAGATGAAAGCATAGTCCGATGATAATTGTGTAAGTATTTCCATAATAAATAATGATACAGTTTTTAAAAAAAAATGCCGGGCGTGTATTTTAAGAGGTAAGATAAATATTCAGTGCGTGACGACACGTGTCACCGCGGCCACCAAGGGACAGCACTGCGGTGTGCTAATGTAAAGGTTGTCCGCAAATGGGACGCTACTCCATTTTCTCTCCACAAAACACAGCCAAGGGCAGCAGCGTGGCGGAAAGGTCAACTCACTTCCGGTGAAGCCTCTCTCTCTCTCTCTCTCTCTCTCTCGGGTCTTAGAGAGAGACACAGAGAGAGAGAGAGAGCAGATGTAGATCCGTTCGTGTTTTCAAATGCGTTTCTTGTTAGTACATTGTAGTGACTTTTTTTAAATTTTAAACTTTCTTGTTACTAGTTACTAGAAATAAAGAAAATTGTTTTTGTTGTTGTTTTTTTTAATCCAAGGGCAGATTGTAAGAATAGGCATCGCCTAAAATCTTTATCCTTGTCAAATAAAGTTTTCAAGTGTCCAGTCTCTCTCTCTCTCTCTCTCTCTCTCTCTCTCTCTCTCTCTCTCTCTCTCTCTCTCTCTCTCTCTCTCTCTCTCTCTCTCTCTCTAACAATGTCACCACCTAGTTGTAGGCCAAATGTACTGAATGTCCTGAGTCAATGTAATGAGTAAAACAACAACTAAATCTGCCCATGTTCTCTTTCCCCTGCTCTTGCAAGAACGGGACCAAAGGCATTGTCTACAATTAGCTCATTCGTGATTGAAAAGGGTGTTTTTTTTCCTCAAATAGGACTCTGGGTGGTTCCTTCAGTTTGATTGTAAATAATTGGGTGTAGGCCTAGCGCTTCCTAGATTGTCAACAAACAATCCTCCGAAAAATCATAAAATGTTACGTTTACTGATAATGCAAACTATGGTCTCTGTGGAAGTGCTAACATTTTTATAATAAATATTTTGCAGACATAAGGACCGTGATTATCTTAAACATTTATAATAGTCAACCTAGTTCGCAGATTTCACCGCCAGGTGGCGACCAACTCAATAGGGAATAAAGAGAGAGGGAGGGACTGCTTTCTCTCTCTCTTTCTCTCTACCCCCAACTAAGGATATCACGAGAGAGATAATCCTCTATTGAGTTGGCTGCCATCTGGCGGTGAAGTCGGCTTGCTAAGTCACCCATTGGAAAGAGTTGCATGTGTGTGGTAATTTAGAACGTTTCTTCTCAAAATCGTATGAAGGCCAACGCCCGCCTCGGTGTGCTTGTTCGCCAATTTTGGGTGTAGGGGAAGACGGGGTAAAAAGCGCATGGGCGGGTAAGAAGCCCACCCCAATTATCTCATGAAATAAAGAAAATTTCAGTCAAATTTGCCCATGAGACGAATGCTAGACATTAACGCTCGTCTCATGGGCAAAATGAGACTGAAATTTGCTTCATTTCATGAGATAATTGGGGTGGGCTTCTTACCCGCCCATGCGCTTTTTACCCCGTCTTCCCCTAGAAGAAGAAAATACGTGAGCTGTCACTGAAGAATCAAACATTGATTTCGTAAAAGAAAGAAAGGAATTAATATTACTGCAGTTGATGTTGTCCTTGTGTTTGTTGAGTGCTATCGTAGTTATTTATAGTTAATGTCATTGCAGCTTTTCTAAATTATTACTATTTTGTACAATATCAATGTGCATATATGTGTCTTATAAATTTTGTAAAACCAAGAAAGAAAGAAAAAAATAACAAGTGCAACGCCGAGCGGCTGCAAAGTCCCCTCGCAGCATCGCCGAGCTACTCCGAAATCGGAATGTGTCGGTTGTACACTTACATAAAAACGCATCAAAACAGCACGTAACTACATAAAAACGCATGAAAACAGCACGAAACCGAATAGTTTTTGATATATAGCCTTAGAGTTCGGACCCGTGATTTGAGCGCGCGCGATCATGCGCACACGAGCGCACAGAAAAAATCATGACAACTGTGTTATAGACCATTCATCAAGAAATGTTGTGAAAAAAACCTGCATTGAAATACATGCAAAACTTCGCGAGATATTAGCGATTATGTGTTTTGGGGTTTGAACCCCGTAACTGGCGCGACCTTGACCTTAATGTAAAACTAAATACATCAGTGGATAGCTGGCATCTTGGCAAACTAGTATGCCAAATTTGATGATGATAGACTGAATAGTTTTTGAGAAAACGGACGAATAGCCGGACGGACGGGCGGAGGCACGCCGGAGGCACGGACGGATCAGACAGAAACAATAGCTCCCCGAACCTTCGGCTCGGGGACTAAAACAAAGAAAGAAAGGAAGGGGGGAAAAGAAAGAGACGCTGAGGTGGGAGAAAAGAAAGACCGGGGAAGGAGGGAAGGAGGGAAGGAAATAGAAACAGACATACAGAGAGACAGAGGAAAGAGGTGACAGACAAAAAAGAATTGATCACGTGCCCAGAATAGTTGCAGATTCATGCGTGGGAGGGAGTCAGATTGAATGAACACGTAATTTCTTCTCTGGCACACTGTCAGTGCTGCTGAAGCCTCCTATCTTGCCGCTCTGCAGATCAATAAGAATGCGTAGGCTAGCTACTAGCCTACTAGTCATGTCTGTGAGACCAACCAGTACGTTGCTTATTAATTCTCTAAGCGTGGCGCTTTGTGACGCCGCGACACATTCCTCGTATCTTTGCGGTTGTAATCTTCAAATGTGGTAAGTGGGTATCTTGGTTTAAAATGAGACGAGCTGCTGAGTAACTATTACCTTCTTGATCTTTGACCTTCCGACACGTCGATTTGTTGTCGTGGCCATAACGCCTCACAGCTACAGTACCAAACTTTGATAAGTCGGTAGTTAAATCAAGGTCAAATAGGATGCAAAATATCAATGACCTTTGTGACCTTGTTGACCTTGTTTCTTTGTTACAATATCTTATGGCCCGCTGAATGCAACCATTTCCATTGTGATAGCATGGTGAAGCTGATGTGACCCGTTCTTTCCTGACCTTCACTTTGACCTTTGGCCTTGATGAGGACAAGTTCGCCGCTTGGCAACACCGATTTTTATTTTTTATTTTACTATTTTTAGTTGCGGCCGAGAGCACTCAAGTATCTGTTGCAGTGGATTAGGAACGTTTTTAAGCCAGGTGGGGCAGGATTGCCAACAAACAGGGGGGGGGGGGGGGGGGGGGGGGCGCAAGCGCACGGACAAGACGAATGGATGGATATGTTAAATTACATGACTTAGTAAATCCTACAAACATACTTTATTATTGTTATTTTTAAACATAATCATAATCAATTATATAAAAAAAATCTACGAATGAAATAAAGGTAAAGATGTGCCACCCCCCATGCATTTCTCGGTTAATTGTATTTTTCCGTTTTTGCCTTTCTTACCATACATAAAGCTGTATTTTAGGAACATTTTTAGCTAATTACCTTTTTGGAAT
>CM065691.1:21137448-21272448 GCA_017654935.2 Phymorhynchus buccinoides
AGAGTGGCACAGAGGTATAACGCGTTCGCCTCGTGTCAACTAAACCCGAGTTCGAACCTGGGTACAGGGGATTTTTCCTCTCAGTTTGCACTAGGCCTTACGGTCTGAACGGTGGAGTCTATCGGGTGAGACGATAAACCGAGGTCCCGTGTGCCCATACACTTAGCACACATTAAACCCAGTGGCAACGAAAAAGTTGTCACTTGGTCATAATTTACCTACCCCCCCCCCCCCCCCCCCCCCCCTTTCCTCATCAGTCACACAGAAATCGCATACAAAAATAAAATGGGTGGCGCGTCTCTGGCTGCGACACGTTCTCCAGGTGGGAGCAACCCGAATTTCACAGAGACGCCTGAGAACAAAATCTCCCTGCTCGCTGCCCCTCCACCCTTTCCCTAAGCTTCCTTACTTTTGTTTCTTAGTGTTCAGGTCCTGTAGTCATCAGTACGCCCTAAGCTTCCTTACTTTTGTTTCTTAGTGTTCAGGCCCTGTAGTCATCAGTACGCCCTAAGCTTCCTTACTTTTGTTTCTTAGTGTTCAGGCCCTGTGGTCATCAGTACGCCCTAAGCTTCCTTACTTTTGTTTCTTAGTGTTCAGGCCCTGTGGTCATCAGTACGCCCTAAGCTTCCTTACTTTTGTTTCTTAGTGTTCAGGCCCTGTGGTCAGTCATCAGTACGCCCTAAGCTTCCTTACTTTTGTTTCTTAGTGTTCAGGCCCTGTGGTCATCAGTACGCCCTAAGCTTCCTTACTTTTGTTTCTTAGTGTTCAGGCCCTGTGGTCATCAGTACGCCCTAAGCTTCCTTACTTTTGTTTCTTAGTGTTCAGGCCCTGTGGTCAGTCATCAGTACGCCCTAAGCTTCCTTACTTTTGTTTCTTAGTGTTCAGGCCCTGTAGTCATCAGTACGCCCTAAGCTTCCTTACTTTTGTTTCTTAGTGTTCAGGCCCTGTAGTCATCAGTACGCCCTAAGCTTCCTTACTTTTGTTTCTTAGTGTTCAGGCCCTGTAGTCATCAGTACGCCCTAAGCTTCCTTACTTTTGTTACTTAGTGTTCAGGCCCTGTGGTCATCAGTACGCCCTAAGCTTCCTTACTTTTGTTTCTTAGTGTTCAGGCCCTGTAGTCATCAGTACGAATCAGACAGTGAACACGGGGAATAGTGTGTAAATTAGACTACACTCCCCAAACGATTGTCTGTTTAGCCTCATTTACATGCTAATCCCCGTTTTTGAATGTCTAATACGCACTCGTGACTACAGGGCCAGATTTATCGACCTCTACCCTAATTAAGTCTTCTTCTTTGTGTGTGTGTGTGTGTGTGTGTGTGTGTGTGTGTGTGTGTGTGTGTGTGTGTGTGTGTGTGTGTGTGTGTGTGTGTGTGGTTGTTGTTTATTTTCCCCTCCTCATTTCCTTTTTTCTTTCTTTGTGTGTACATGTCTTCAACTTGATGATCCCGTTAAATTTGAATCAAAACACAGGTTGAAAATAACTTTCTTTCTTTCTTTCTTTTTTAATCTACGCGAGTGCCAAATACTTTGTGTGTTTCTTTTGAGAAACAAAAAATACTGTATTTCATTCACGATTCATTCTTTCACGAACGGTTCTCCACTACGCGCGTACAAAACATCCTCTTACCCTCAGTAACTTACTTCAAGTCTGGACTACTAGTCTCCCTTGGCGGGGATAAAATTTGTCACTCATTATGACATTTATCGTTAGTTGACATAAGCCTACAGTTGGGGGGTCATCAGAGAAATCAGAATTACAACAGTATTGGAATTAGGTGAGAACTAGGAGAGAAAGGTGGCAGAGTAGTTAAGACGTTCGCCTGCCAAATGTAATGCGTGACTGCAGCGTGAGTGACCTGGGTTCGAATCCCGGCCTCGCCCTTTCTTTCTAGTTTGACAGGAAAAGCCTTTGGATGGGGACTTAAAGCTAGTCTGACCCGTGCGCTTTACGCACGTAAAAATCCCACGGCAGTTGAAAGTCGGTAAGAGCAGGGAGAAATCCCGCTGCCTGGTATGGCCAAATTGATAGTTAGGTTTTCCAAGTGTGTCCACACACCCTCCTCATCCCCATAAAAAATTGGGTAGGCGCTGCACTTGCTGCGACGCGCTCTCCGGGGGAGAGCAGCCCGAATTTCACAGAAATAAGTCTCTGTGACTAGAATATATACCAAATACCAAAATAAATACCACCACACAAAACCTAAAGCGCTTCTGTCAAGGAAAAATGTGGATAAATAATATGGCTGAAACCCTAATGTTTCGACCCCAACCACTTCCAAGGTCTACCGATGTCCTTGACCTTGACCTTGACATTGATCGGTACCCCATCGTCAGAATCGCCACAAGCCAATGCACATACATGCCAAGTTTTAAGACTCTAAGTTCAACAGTGTAGAAGTTATGGCCCCTTAAAGATTTTAGGTTTTCAAGGTCGTGCGTCATGGTCAAGGTTACGACACCAGTAATTTATGCATTTTGTCCTTCCTCTCTTGGAGACACACCCACACACCAAATGTGAAGCGATTCTGTCAAGTGGTTCGGGAGATATCCTCGGACAAAAATCTCTAGGACAGACAAAACAACAACAAAAAACGCGACAAACTCAGACTCCTTTGCCCGATCTAAAATTGGGGCAAAGGACAAAATCCAAACACATTTTACAAAAGCCAATCCAGATTGGTGAAGGACTAAATTGTGACTTGATATGGGAGGCGAATTATAAGTTATATGAAAGACTATGGCGATATGGCTATGTACTGTCGTCTTGTTTTTAAGGGAAACGGGTCTTTGTATGGTTCTGTGCTGCTGCCTTGTTTTTAAGGGAAACAGGTCTTTGTATGGTTCTGTGCTGCAGTCTTGTTTTTAAGGGAAACGGGTCTTTGTATGGAGCCTTGTTTTAAGGGAAACGGGTCTTTGTATGGTTCTGTGCTGCAGTCTTGTTTTTAAGGGAAACGGGTCTTTGTATGGTTCTGTGCTGCAGCCTTGTTTTTAGGGGAAACATGTCTTTGTATGGTTCTGTGCTGCAGCCTTGTTTTTAAGGGAAACGGGTCTTTGTATGGTTCTGTGCTGCAGCCTGCAGCCTTGTTTTTAAGGGAAACAGGTCTTTGTGGTTCTGTGCTGCATGGTTCTGTGCTGTAGCCTTGTTTTTAAGGGAAACGGGTCTTTGTATGGTCTTTGTATGGTTCTGTGCTGTTTTTAAGGGAAACAGCCTTATTTTTTTAGGGGAAACATGTCTTTGTATGGTTCTGTGCTGCAGCCTTATTTTTAGGGGAAACATGTCTTTGTATGGTTCTGTGCTGCAGCCTTGTTTTTAAGGGAAACGGGTCTTTGTATGGTTCTGTGCTGTCGGTTTTTAAGGGAAACATGTCTTTGTATCTTTGTATGGTTCTGTGCTGCAGCCTTGTTTTTAGGGGAAACAGGTCTTTGTATGGTTCTGTGCTGCAGCCTTGTTTTTTTAGGGGAAACGGGTCTTTGTATGGTTCTGTGCTGCAGCCTTGTTTTTAGGGGAAACAGGTCTTTGTAGGGAAACGGGTCTTTGTATGGTTCTGTGCTGCAGCCTTGTTTTTAAGGGAAACGGGTCTTTGTATGGTTCTGTGCTGCAGCCTTGTTTTTAAGGGAAACGGGTCTTTGTATGGTTCTGTGCTGCAGCCTTGTTTTTAAGGGAAACGGGTCTTTGTATGGTTCTGTGCTGCAGCCTTGTTTTTAAGGGAAACGGGTCTTTGTATGGTTCTGTGCTGCAGCCTTGTTTTTAGCCTTTGTTTTTAGCCTTGTTTTAAGGGAAACATGGTCTTTGTATGGTTCTGTGCTGCAGCCTTGTTTTTAAGGGAAACAGGTCTTTGTATGGTTCTGTGCTGCAGCCTTGTTTTTAAGGGAAACAGGTCTTTGTATGGTTCTGTGCTGCAGCCTTGTTTTAAGGGAAACAGGTCTTTGTATGGTTCTGTGCTGTAGCCTTGTTTTCACGGGAAACAGGTCTTTGGGGACCAACCATGCCTCACTGCCAATTGTCCTGAAACCCTTAGGGCCGTGTGTGGATGCCATTTAAAAACTTTTTTGAAAGCATTTCCACTGTAAGTAAATTTGGTCTATGTTTCATGAATGGTGGTTGCCTCTGCTGCTATGTGGGGGTCACAGAGAGACATGAGTGACGAACACCAAGGAAAAAGATTTTAGTCTAGGCAAAAAGCCTGAATATACAAAGAGCTCGCACTCTGCAGCTGACTGAAGCCGGGTTGTTGTTTTTTACTCCCACCTTTTCACCTACACTACAGCTGGGGATCGGATGTGAACTCACTCACTGCCTACAACAACACTAACACTTCCCACCTTTTCACCTTCCAGGTGGGAAGTGAGAAAGTTGGCTTCATTCTTTGCAAGGTTTGTAGGCTGCGAAGTTATCACTCTTTGTAACATTTAGGCTTTTGGGTCTAGGTGTCCTCTGGAAGGGTGTATCAAGAGAAGCGCGGTGGGGTGGGAAATAGGAACATGATAGGAGTGTGTGTGTGTGTGGTGTGTGGGGGGGGGGGGGGTGCAGGGGGGCTTCATTGCGGTTTTAAATTTTATGAGACGTGTTATCGCTGCTCCCGCCTGTTCTCACTTCAGTAAACTTCCATCATGTGTCAAGGATTTGTTGACCAAGTCGCCTTGACAGGTCCGTCTGCTCTTTTCACCTCAAGTGGACACCAGGGTCCCTTTGTTTGTGGAGCCAACCTAACACTTAAATTGACTTTCCTTCTTCCCACCCCTACTTCATTGGAGAGAGAGAGAGAGAGGGAGGGGGTGGGGGTGGGGGGGTGGGGGCAGAAAATTCTCCATTATTTCACTCCCTGGTATTTCTTCCCTTGTTTTACTTTCACCTCACGCCCCCCCCCCCCCCCCCCTCTCTCTCTCTCTCTCTCTCACACACTCACACGCACATCACACACACACACACACACACACATACACACACACATCACACACACAAGTACATCTGTTTTACGCCCGAGGAGCTACATGGTCACTCCGAGGCCACCCACCCATTGTCCGTTCAGTTTGGGCGGGTGACTAAAACAGACTTGTCACACATTTTAACGTTTTAGTTCATTCATGGCTTGGAGACCCCGGCCCCAGGCTCCACTCCTTTCCTCTCCCAGTTGTCTGGTTCTTGTATCTTGCTTGAGTTTATTTTTAGGGGAAGACGGGGTAAAAAGCGCATGGGCGGGTAAAGTCCACCCCAATTGATGAAATAAAGAAAATGTTCAAATTTGCCCATGAGACGAATTTTATTGTTGAAATTTGCTTCTTGTCATTTCCCGCCCATGTATTCCCCTATGTTTCTTGTCATTCATCTTGTTCTTCAATGTCATATTTCCTGTCCTATAACAGCAGAGTTTTCAAATAACTCTCTTTACTGACCTCACCCCCACCCCCAGTATGCTGTTTATGTCAGCTTTAGTTGGACTGTCACCAATATAATTTGTGGCTATCACCAGGAAGCCTGAATATACAAAGAGTTCGCAGTCCGCAGCTGACTGAAGCCGGATTTGTTTAAAAAAACTCCCACCCTTTCATTTACACTACAGGTGGGGATCATTGTGAACTCATTCACTCACGGGCTCTTATAAGTTATACCATTCTTAACACTTCCCACCTTTTCATCTTCCAGGTGGGAAGTGAGAAAGTTGGCTTCATTCTTTGCAAGGTTGGTAGTAGGCTGCGAAGTAATCACTCTTTGTGACATTTAGGCTTTTTGCTATCACCCTTGGTCGCCTTCCAGGTCTTTAAGTAAAACTGCACACACAGATACACACACAAAGACACACGCGCGCGCGCGCGCGCACACACGCACACCACCCTCTCCCCCTAAGTGCTGTTTATGTCCATTTTACCTGGACTGTCGCCCCTGTCTCGTGGTACCTTATGTGTCCATTGTTCGATTGGTTTTCAGGGCGAAACAGGGGGATGACGACCACAAAAGTCTGTATAGTTAAAAATTCGGGACTACTTTACTGGTGTTGCACTGCCTCCGGGCATTGCCTCCAGGATCGTTCTCACCATCTTTATATCTAGTAATGTCCCATATGTGTCTGTTCCTGGCCGGAGGACGTTAAACAGATTTTCATGACCACAAAAACCTGGGAAGACAATCATATTGATGATCAGTGTGTATCTCTCTCTCTCTCGCTCTCTCTCTCTCTCTCTCTCTCTCTCTCTCTCTCTCTCTCTCTCACTTTAACATTTCACCCACTACTGCAAACATTCCTAAATCAGACTATCATAATGATTATGCACGATGTGCGTGTCTTCGAGTACGTGTGTCTTTGTATGGAGACAAACAGACAGACAAATAGACAGGACAGACAGTAAGAGAAATTTACGGAAAGCAAGCAACACGCGCATCATAAAACAGCTCTGTTCCACACACACAGACACAGACTGTAACTAAAAACACCCGAAAGATGTAAAATATCATTTCTTGACTTCCCACAATATCAATCATCATCCCTAGACATGTCCATCATCCACACCACCACCAATTTCGGTAATAATAATTCCTGATCAACTTTCTTCAACCAATCGTCTTTTACCTTAGGCCAGTTGGCCAGTTTGCAATACAGTGGAACCTCCCTTATAAGACCTTAAAAACTACATCCAAAATGAGGTCTTATAAGGGAGGGGTCTTGAAAGGGAGGTAATTTTAATGCTTACAAAGAAGGGCAATGTCTCAGAGAAGTAGGGCTTAGGTGGGAGGGAGTCTTATAAGGGAGGTTCCACTGTATTAATATTCAGGCTCCATTATTATTATTCAAGAAATGAAACAACAATGATTTTCATCAACCGTTTCTCCTAATGTCCTTTGGAAACTTAAACAGAACAGTAATGTTTTGTCAGTCGCTTCTCCCACAGAAGAAACTTTAATTCCAATTATCCTTGGCAATCAACACGAGCAGGCAAGTAATAAACTTTAAAATTGTCAAGAAGTGCCACGCATTCTTCAATCATCAGACAAGACTCTCGCACAAAGTAAAGCGTTCAATCCAAACAGTAATTCAATACACTCTGAAGAACAGTTGTCATACATTCATGCTCAAATACTGAATCTTCATAAATGGTCGATCTTTCTGTACAGTTTTTGTTTGTTTGAGTGTAACATTCGAGGTTACCCCCCCCCCCCCTCCCCCCCCTACAATTCCACGAAAATAAACAGAAAAATGAAATTCACCATTCATGCAAAATCCCATGAACATACACTGCAAAATAGTCCCTCGAAACTGTAAAATTTCCACTTGATTTTTTTAATTTTATCTGGGTGGTGTATAACTTTTTACAAAAGGAGACAATGGTCTAAATACTACAGAGATGTGCAGACTCTTCTGGTTGTCTGAAACTCGCGCGTCATATACATAATAGGACAATATTGATAATGTGACAATTTTAAGTATAAAGATATTCTGCAAATGAGTCATCATAATTATGAAAAACTTCAAACTCGTTTTGAACACACACACACACACACACACACACACACACACACACACACACACACACACACACACACACACACACACACACATCCCAACAACAGAAAAAGTCATGGTACACACACACACGCTGCATCAAGATGTATTACTGACAACTTTTGTGCCCAGTAAGAAAAACAAGAACTTGTATATTAGGACCCAGGCATGGGAATTAGAGAAGACAAAAAAGACTGAAAATTGGGGTCTGGAAGCAGGCATAGGAACAAGGAATTAAAAAAACCCCTGAAAACCGTGTGTGTTGGGATACAGCCCCCAGAAAATGAAGCTTCTTCAGTTATCTAAGCCTTAAAAACAGTATTAGAGATAAGACTGATATATTTAGTTCATTTTGCATTCATTTATAACCAATAACTTAAGTTTTACTCATTGGGCTTCTTTTTTTTTATCTCATAAATGTCCTCTTGGACCATCAAAAAAGCTGAAACTTGCACACAAAAAAGACTGAAGAGGACCATCCAAAAAGCTGAAATCAGCCCAAAGACTGACAATTCCCATGCCTGGGGACCTTCATTATTATGTATTCAACGAAGACGAACCCTTTCATATAAAGCATGAAACCATTTAAAGCAGCTCTCCTGTCATAAATCGACCATTCATGGGCGTTGTAATCTTCAATGAATATATTTAAATTTCCCACAAAGACATATTATTAAGCATTCTGTGATTGCCAACTGTCTTTCTGTTTGCTTTGTTATTGGTTTGCATTCGTTATCAGTTCCCACGGATCCAAGTAAACTAAAACAACAGTGTGTTCTGAATAGATGTATTTCAAGACTTTTTATTTAACCTTATGTTTTAGGGATGGATCCCAAATTAGTATTCAAGTTTTTGAAATTAGGCATTGAGAGCACACGCCGCCTGTCAGTCGCGTACCAAGTTGGACTTTAACCCTTTCACCGCCAAAGTCACATTTTAGCACCACAGAGATTTAACACCTATGTCACTAATAGTCATCAAATTGGGGTCTATTATCCAGATACCCTATTGTCTTAGTTTTGGGAAGTAAGGATAGATCATATTTTATATATGCCACAGAAGAATCCCCAATACTGCAGATGGATTTTGTTCTCTACCCAGGTAAATTTGATGGACATTTTTGGCTGAAATATGGCTGGCGGTGAAAGGGTTAAACGCCGTGAGGCCCAGTCCAGTAACAGGAAGAAGAAGAAGAAGAAGAAGAAGAAGAAGAAGAAGAAGAAGAAGAAGAAGAAGACAGCTTAAAGTGCATGAACATCAATTCAAAATTGTATTAAAATTGCACTCGAATTCCGTAGAAACACTTTCAAACCAGCGCATACATTGTTGAATAACAAGCGATTTCATTTAATAGACGAGGGTCGATCATCACGACAAACAGAATATTTCGTTTTCCCCGATTGGCAAATAAAGATAATCATGATAAACCGAACACTAATAAATATTGTAGAACGAGCCTTCACTCCTTATATAAAACAAAAATCATCATTTGATACGCATGTGGTTTCCTTCACAATGTGTAGAAAGGAAAAGCATTCAGTGTACATTAAATGGGCACCCTGACGGATGAGTTTTTGTAAGAAACACGTCGAGATCACCAGGAAAACACCATTTACAGAGATCGCAACACTCACTTTGCTCTGTTTCCTAGAAATCAAACCGTCAAATCGGCGATTCCTCCTTGGCGGAGGTGCTGGAAGTCAAATTCTTTCACCCAAAGAGAAGGCGTTTGCCGTCTCTTTTTCTAATGGCCGCCAAATCGCTTGCACGAAATTTTCGCAATACAAGCCTTTTTATTATTTATTTTTTAATTTTTTTATACTGTTTTTATCTAAAGGAGTTTCGCTCACAACAAAGGAAATAGCTCCCTTTTTTTTCTTTCTTTTTTTTACTGCACTACAAGAAAAGAAAACGCTTCAACCACAATAAGTGACCTCCGCCCACCCCATCCAAAATGGCTACTCTCTCCGGCATCTCCGCCAAGGAGGAATCGCCGTTTTGACGGTTAATTTCTAGAAAACTGGAGCAAAGTGAGTTCCGATCCTTGAAAAGGCTGTCTTTCTGGTGATCTCGACGTGTTTCTTGCAAAAACTCATCCGTCAGGGTCCACCTTTAATTAACCCCCAGATTTAAAACAGCCTTTAATTAATGTCACCATGACAAAAATCCTGTCCTTTCCCTGCCAGTTCTGCTGTACGTGCAGCCAGCAGCCCAACTGTCACACTGATGTACACACGATTATGCAAACATACGTGGCCCAGCACCACGAAAGGGACATTAAGTCGCTGGACTAGTTTCTCACAACAGGCTTGAAACGTAAAAAGTCTAAGTTTTTGTCAGATTTTGAGTTATGGGTATTTTTCGTGTTCTCTAACATCTCATCTTTCATATTTTATAAAGGATCATCTTTAATATGGTCTTTAAATGGTCTTATAAGTGCTTTAAGACGAGTACGGCAATGCATTTTCTTCAGCTAGGCTTGACTTTAGACTGTTTTCTCAAAATGGCCAACACTCACCCTGATGATAACTTTAAATGCTGATGATTCTGGAACGGAAAAAAAAAAGATACAATAATGGCTTTTGTATCATTGGAAAGAGAATTGCATGAAGTTTTCAAATGTGTAATGTTCTCAGTAGAGTCAATTTCACATTTAATGCGGGGTCACATATTTGCACAATCTCAGAGATCGGTCATCGACTATGAACCAAAAAAATGGAATCAACAAAAACAAACAAAACACACCAACAAAATCCCACAAGTGTGAATTGAAAAACAAAACCAGCCAATATTTCATTTCATTTCACATTTAATCAACAAAGGAAACCATAAAAATATGAAGTTTTTTTGGTCACATGTATTTTGAAGAAAAGAAAAAGTGAAAAGAGCAGAGGCGAATATACATTCAAGCAAAGCATGCACCTGCGTGCATTGTTGTTGTTGTTGTGTTGTATTACCCTGGCTTAACGACTCCAGGGATCATCCCAACAGCCGAAGCTCTTGAACACTATGGTACAAATGCAACAGCTAGGGATGAGAACATTACGCGTGCGACCGTTTTTGATCACCCCGCCATGTGGGCAGCCACACTCCGACTTCGGAGGATTTAAGACTGGTGATGTTATGCTAGGAGCTTGTCACGGCTTAGGGCAAACCCCGCACAACCATGCAGACAGAGCATAACAACATTTTGATGTAGCCTTGGCGTTCTAGCTTATGTCATCTGGTCTGAGACAGCCTCATGCCAAGACGAGCGTGCATTTATGAAGTCTAGGCCTTTTAATCATCGAGCCGCGACAATTTGAGACTAAGTGCGATTTTTCTCACACCAGAGGGCATGACGCTCGTGTGGGGCTAATCCTCTCTATATTTTATTAGTTGGGGATAAAGAAAGAGAGAGAGAGACAGTGAGTGGTCCTACCATCACTCTCTCTCTCTCACTACGCCCAAGTAAGAAAATCGCGTGATAAGCCCCTAGTGCATTGACTGCCCTCTGGCGTGAAAAATATCGCCATAGGTTGACCATTTGCAACATGAAAGGATGAATACGTTTCAATGTTCCAACCTTTCTCTTTTGTTAGTATCATCCTTGATGTGTGAGAAAATGAAATAAGCCTGACAGATTAACCCTTTCGCCGCCAGCCATTATTCAACCAAGCAATAACATTAAACTTAACTGGGTAGAGAAGTCAAAAGAATCTGCAATATTGCAAATTTGTCTGTGATGTGCTAAACAGGCCCTGATTTTGATGTCCTTTAGTGACACGGGTGTTAAACCATTGTGGTGCAAAAATGCGACATTGGCGGTGAAAGGGTTAATATGAAAATGTACATCACAATCCAACAGCAGCCTAACAAAATTGATGAGCCAAGTCGTCTTCTTCTTCTTCGCTCGCTCAGACAGATTCCTGTCATATGAGCGTAGATGCGTCATGCTGCCGTTATGCGCCTAACAAAGAAATAGTTAGGCCCAGCATGTCCCGACTTCGGCTGAAGAAATCTTTGTAAGAATTTATTATTTTTAAAAAAGGCAGGAGAATGGACCAGTAAGATAGAAAAATAGCAGATGACAGTAAGCAAAGGGAAAAGGTAGAGTCAAAGAGAGTGACAGATTAGAGGAAATTACAAGCACATAACTTCCAGAAGGTGGGGAAACTATCAGTACGAAAGACCCCCCGGTATCCCCACGGGGGGGATGAGCCAAGTATTACCATGTCTGTTCACAAAGCCCGAAAAATGAGTCGTTTGAACATTTAAGAAAAGTTTTGCTAGGCGGCATCCGTCATTCCTAAATATCAATCCTTTTCATAAAATGATTCCACACAAGCGCGCGCACACACACACACAGTGAAGGAGAAAGCAATACTTTACTATAAAATAAAATAAATCGCTGTTAAGTAAAGCAAATAACGAGACTGAAAGTTACTTGAAGCTTGTTTTCATATTCTTATCTTTCATGTTATAAAATTAGTTATTTAGCAATCAACAACGACGAAGAAATTAGTTATTCAGAAATGTCAGTTGGCTGTTACAAAGTTCAAAGGAAAAGGAAAAAGAAAAAGAAAAAAGGGGGGTGAGGGTGTCGGTACTTAGCATTCTACGAAATATCAATAAACAAAACTGAAAAACTACAGCATCTGCTTTGGTTTCTTTTTTTTCCCCAAAACCATATCAGCCAAATATCTTTGACTTTTAGTATCAACGCAAAGGCCTGCATTTTCTGATAAAATAACGCCAATCGGCCATGTAGAACAGGAAACAGGAAATGCGTTGAAGAAGAGGAAAAACAAGAGAAATAAACAAACTATCCGGCTGTATACTGGGGAAGAAATCTGGTTCAGCGCCATTGCCCAGGCGGTTTTTTTTTCCTTCTTCTTTCCATTCTCCTTCCCCATCTCCCCCTCTTTTTTATCCCGAGATTTTGCGTTTGAAAATGTTGGCAAGCCCACCAAACACCTGAAAATATTCCTTCCCTCGCAGAGACAGACAGAGAAAAAAACTTGAAAACTTTAAACTTTATTCTCCAAGGATAAAGATTTTAGGCAACGCCTAGTCTTACAATCTGAGAGAGAGAGAGAGAGAGAGAGAGAGAGAGAGAGAGAGAGAGAGAGAGAGAGAGAGAGAGAGAGAGAGAGAGAGAGAGAGAGAGAGAGAGAGAGAGAGAGAGAGAGAGAGAGAGAGAGAGAGAGAGAGAGAGAGAGAGAGAGAGATGCAAGTGGGAGGGAGGAATAGAACGAGTTGTCTACGAGCATTACACCCTCACCTCCCACTTTTTTTTTAAACCTTTATTTCTATCTCCCCCATTTTTCACTTCACACACACACACACACACACACGCACACACACGCGAGCGCCACACACACACACGCGCGCGCGCGCGCACACACACACACATTTAAAAAAAATATTTGTTATTGTTGAAAACTCCACTCCTATGTTTGACGTCAGTTCCAGAGGCAAAGTTTCGTTCCTCAAGAGGGTGGAATGATCCAGGATCTGGGAAAGGAACTGGGGGTGGGGTGGGGATGGAGTGGGGATAATAAAGGTAGAACTTGGGAGGTGAGGGTGAACAGTCGTTCGTTCACACATTTTCAGGGGTGCTGATGATACAGCCAGGAGAGGCTTACTGACGTCATATCATTTCCGGACAGAGGGAAAAGGAGAGAGGGGGGTGGGAGCAGGGCGTATATTTATCCAGGTAAAAAAAAGTTTTGCTACCAGTGGCAACGTCCCTTCCTCCCTCCCATAGAGCGACCACAGTCGCTACTGACTATTCTGTCGCTGTAAACTTTATTAGTACGGAGGATCTTCGGAAATGTGGGAGATGGTGCAGAAATAAAGAAGAAGAAAGTGGACAGAAGAAAAAGAAGACAGAAAGCTTGACCCAGCCAGCCAGGTCCCAAACGTACAACTGCATGCTTATTCCAGAAATGAGAGAGGCGGAGATACTACAGCAAAAGATTATATTTTTTTTATTTTGTAAAGCTATCTTGGAGCTCTTTCACAACATGCAGACTTTGGCGCACGCAAACAGATCAGTGCATGATATGATAAAGTGCTGACGCAGAGGGAACGTGTGGGTATGTCAGAATTAGGTAACGTGATGCACGTTCTCCACCAACACTCCCGATTCATATTCTAGGGGCCTTGAGGATACGTAGGCCTACAGGCTACTGATAGATTCCCAGACCGATAGGTCTCCGCTATAAAAAAAAACCAAAAACCCAGAGAGGAAATAATCCAGTCAGCCCCTAACTCAGTTTTTCATCATCAGACCTGGTATTGCAGTACCCCCAGGATCTGCTCAGAGCATTGAATGATGGTTGGTTGATGGTTCGTCCCATATGTGCTGTTTTGCAGCCGTGTGCTAACGTAAAACTTTCATTCCAATCAACCCCAAAACTGTCGCAAATGGATAGACATCTCCTGTGGGATAGTGGATAAGAAGTACAAATAGTTCTCCCACCCTCTGGAAGCTCTGTGCTAGCAACCTCTTTGACACCCCCCCCCCCCCCCCCCCCCCCCCCCCCCCCCCCCGTTTTTTTCTTGTCCCCCTGTAATCTACAATGTTTCTGCCTTATCGGCCCATTTTCCGGCTTTATTTTTTTTCTCTAGAAAATCTTCGAAATAAATTTTCTCTTTTGAACTCCATCGATACTGGCTGAATGCAGCTAGGACACCAGAGCCGATCAGGAAACTGAAGATCGGACACGTGTTTTCAACCCAGTATGGCCTAATGGCCGCCTGGGAACAAAGCAGAAGTTGGAGCCAACAGAACAAGCCCTGGCTGGCAGGGTTCATGGTTCATGGCCTTCATCTAATGCTCGGTGTCCATTCTGTGTTCTACCGAGGACCCAGCATGTTTGGCAATCGTGTGAAAGGTAGTACACGCCTTGTTGCTTTTGACTTGCTGACAGGTTATGCACACAAGCAGCTCTGCTTCTTTTGGTCTCTCTCTCTCAAGACCCAAACAACATGGGCGACAGCGGACCAAATGCGTACACAACGCACGCCAGTCGGTGTGAATGACATGGCAGCAGGTGTGAGAAAAACACAGAATGAAACAAAACAGATGCTTTGTATTAGCCAGGACACGAGATGTACACCGAGCTACATGTAACCGGTTCTGGTTCTGGTTCTGGTTTGCTTGAAGAGAAAGTTCTGTCACATAAAACCAACGTCTTGACATGCATTCTTGTTTTGCAGCATGAAATTCAACTCTTGAGATTTTGATACACAATGTTTGGCGAATATTTGGGAAATTACTAGTAAACAACGTTGATTTTATTGTTTGCTTTGTACCTGCACGACATGACTGTTATTTTCAGTACATGTACTCCCTTATTGTTGCAGTGTGTGTGTATGTGTGTGCGCGCGTATGTGTGCTTGTGTGTATTTGTGTATTTGGGAGCGCATGTGCATGTGTGCTATATGCTTATGCATGTGTTTATGCATACAGCCTCCCCGTGGGGATACCGAGGGTCTTTCGTACAAATAGTTCCTCCACCTTCTGGAAGCTCTGTGCTTGTAACTTATGTGCTTTGACTCTGCCTTTTCCCTTTGCTTTCTGTCATCTACTGTCTTTTTGCCTTATTGGCCCATTCTCCTGCCTTTTTTCCCCAAAAAATATCTTCCCAATTTTCTCCTTTGAGCTTCTCTAGCCGAAATTGGAATGCGTTGGCTGCATGCAGCAAGGAGACCACTGAAAACTGAAAACCGGACACATACGTACCTTACCCATTATGACCATATGGCCTGGGAACGCAGAAGAAATGCATACAGCCCATGTGGGTAAGTAAAGGCTGTGAGCCTGTGCTCAGGAATGACAACACAGATAGCACAATCTGGCCAAGAATTCGGCATGAAGTGTCGACAGCCGCCACCACACTCTTTCATCTTAGTTCTTTATATTATGGGGCTTAAGCAAAACACAAACACTTCTTTTTTTTAAACTATGGTGGATGTGTTAATCGAACTATGCAAAGCATGTCTGCTATGGAGAGAGGATCTATGTCTCAACATCTGTATGGGCTCATAATTCTTGGGTCCTTCTCTTCTTTTTTGTCGATCGCTCAGCCATTTCCTGTCAATAATGAGCGCAGATGCATCATGCTGCTGATATGACCCCTGACTAAGAAATAGCTAAGCCCAGCCTGCCCGTCTTCGGTTGGGGTTCAACATCTCTATGTTGCATTTTCCATACATTTGAAGGACTAAAGATCTGTGGAACGTACAAAATTTGTGGGAACATAATTTAAATAATGTACATCTGGAAATCTCCTGTAATTGCCCCGAAAAGAGATTGACTTTCTGTGCTCAAGACTGTTAAATTCCAATGTGGGGAGCATACAGATGTTGGAACATAAGAGTCGTGGGGTCAAAGAGCTGTAGAACTATAGACACAGGCCTTTTCTTTTCCCCGTTTTCCAAAGATAACGAAGTATCATAAATCCTAGGTCACAGAGACAGTTGTCCAGCTGACGGTTTTTCCAATACCATGGATAATAAAACAAAGATATGACCCTTAGGTATAACTAATCTTGAACATTTATGATAGATGGCAGTAGGTCAATAAATCTTAAAGTTGATTGGATCAGCAGACCTGGTTACCCCCTACACAAGTCTTGAGTAGTCGGGATGGCTGAAATGAGTAGCTTTGGGTCAAAATGTGTAGTTTTATTCATTAAACCATCAAACAATGTTCACTAAAAATGAGTAATTAGAGCTTTTTTTTTTTTAATTTTGAAGAGTAGTAGAGGTTCAAATTGAGTAGAATACTACTCGAAAAGAGTAAACAGGTCTGGATCAGCCATCTTATCACGTACTTCTCTCGTCAAAGGTTGACAGAATCTCAATGTGGCATCAACCTTAGCTCATGTATACTTTCTGGGGGCAAACGATATTCGAGTCCAAGATTGAATCTCTTTTTTTGTGTGTGTATTTGGCTAGGTTATCAATAATCTGTAATTTAGTGTAAGTCGTTAGAAACGAGGAAGGGGAACGGTTTTAACCACACACACACAAATCGCTATCTGCCTATGTGTGGCATACTGATACTTCTGCAAACATGAAGCTGTCCGTAATACCGAAAAGTCTGAATATACAAAGAGTTCACAGTCCGCAGCTGACTGAAACCAGTTTTTTTTTTTACTCCCACCCTTTCACCTACATTACAGGCGGGGATGATTGTGAACTCACTCACTGCCTCTGTTACCATACTTAACTGTTAACACTTCCCACCTTTCACCTTCCAGGTGGGAAATGAAAAAGTTGGCTTCATTCTTTGCAAGGTTGGCATAGGTAGGCTGCGAAGTAATCACTCTTTGTGACATTTAGGCTTTTGGGCAATACTCCTCAGGACAAAAATAGGGCGTATAATGAATAATGTGTCTGCAGATCCAAGACGAACAAATCGACCACCAACAAACACGCCGATAAACCTAAATTTAAGATTCAATCACATACATCTCTTTGTTTTCATTTATTTTTTTATTGGCGTCAAATCAGTACATCCATTTATTCTGGTTTTAAAGGCATGAAAATAGTCGCCATCACATTTTCCCCTTCCTCCCTCCCCCTTATCTAACTACTCCCTCCCCTCACATACACACACCCAACCCCTCCCTCATACACATATACGCCATCAAAATGACCACAATATCTCAAACGACCTTCAATTTCAACCAAATCAGCTCAAATCCCCCCCGCCCCCGCCCTTCTCTCCCCGCGCCAAACCAAACGTCCCCATCCCCCTGAAGGATACTGTATGACCCCCCCCCCCCCCACCCTCCCCTCACTTTATAACTTTCATCAATCAAACCTCTTCAGCTCGCAAGTACAGTCCACCAAGAAAACTGTCGTGGTTTTTTTTGTTCTTCTTTAATTTAATAATAATTCTCATCGGATGTTACGTGACAATGAGTCAGTCAGTGAGACACAATACACGGGGAAGCAGTAGCAGTAGTAGTAGTAGTAGTAGCAGTGTCTTCTTGTTGTTTTTAGTATCAACAGTGACCAGGTGTCCAAGGGGTGTGGTCAGTGTATGTGTGGGAGGGATCTGCCTCACAATATCTGGAAGAGTTTCTTCAGCTCCATGACCAGCACCCAGTCAGTCTTGGACATGTCCTTGCGGAAATAGTTCTTGACCGCGTCTATAGAGTCTCGGGTGATCTGCAACAAGCAACAAATTCATGGGGGAACGTGAGAGTATATTAAATCGTCGATTTTTGTTTTTAGGGTGAAAAGCTACTATAAAAGTCTAACAGAACACGGTGCCTTGTATCATATGTATCAGGCATGCGAATAAATGATTGAAGTGGTGGAGATAGAAAGTAGTGGTGTGGGGGGTTGGGGGGGGGGGGGGGGAGACTGACTGACAGGACAGATAGATACACACCGAAACGGGTACTCCATGCAGACAAATAGGAGGATGAGAGAGAGAGAGAGAGAGAGAGAGAGAGAGAGAGAGAGAGAGAGAGAGAGAGAGAGAGAGAGAGAGAGAGAGAGAGAGAGAGAGAGAGAGAGAGAGAGTGTGTGTGTGTGTGTGTGTGTGTGTGTGTGTGTGTGTGTGTGTGTGTGTGTGTGTGTGTTGTGTGTGTGTGTGACAGTGTAAGTCTATGTCTGTGTGTTTGCATGAGTGTGTGTGTGTGTGTAGAGGGGGCAAAAACAGTATATTTCGTCATTGGAGGGGGATCATGGAAAATGGGGGTGTAGAGTGCCGAGGATGGAAGGATGAAAAACAGTGAGGTTGTGGATGAAGAGAGGTGGGAGAGAGAGATAGGGATGGGGACCACTTCCGCTGCCTTTCAGGCAGCCAAAGACCTTACCTGCCGGATGCAGCAAAGAACAACAAGAACACCACACACACACACACACACACACACACACACACACACTCGAAAGATGGTAAGCCATATAAAAAATACTCCTCGTAGATAGCAGGCTCCCTTCCCACCCTCCCCTCCCGCCAACCTTCAGACCATCTCTGGGTTCATATTCTTAAACTTTTTAGTGCTCCAAAATACTGGAAATAATAAAAAAAACTTAGAACTAAGGTTTTATGCTTCGTCACATCAATTAGGCCCTGTACTCAAATGGCTTTTATCATAGGTTGACACTGGCCTGTAGTAGGGGCCAACAGTAACATGACAGCTGTACAATAGATTATTTTCTACAGTAATGGAAAATCACAGTACAGTTTAGTCTCTTGTAGAAGACTATGACTCTCGAACGAGGGAGGCCCTTGCACCGGCTCTCGTGCTGCAGCCAAAGGGATGGGCTGGCCTTTGGGGACCTTCCTCAACGCCAGCTGTGTCCTCAAATCCCTTTGACAGAGAGTGGGATGTAGCCTGGGCTAGGCATCTCCACTACAAACAAATTATCGCCCAGCCCGCCACATAGTATCTGCCACCTCTGCTATCTGGCAGTCATTGTCGGAAACGACAGACTAGCATACACATCAATGCTAACCACAAGATTACTCCCCACGCTTGCAAGTTTCACCAGGGCAACCTGTCACGTGGTTTGGGTTTGAGGTTGCAGCCATCTGAACAGATTTGTTGTTGCCGTTCTTCTTCTTCTTCTTCTACTACTTCTTTCAATCCGACAAAGCGCTTAGAGAACGATTTACGGATGTGCAGTGACGCCCACAGTGATTCCATATTCTCGGCGATATGTTTTGTTACTGTACTTTTTGGCTGGCCATTTCGGGCAAACCGACAGACCAGGCATCAGTCGTCAATGGAACACAGGGCGGGTCATTTTCACGTATCATACCACGTTTCGTTATTACGATTGCATGGGTGCGACTACACAAAATGTAAAAACCTGAAAGGCCGGGGTCCAGGGGTAATGTCCCCCCTGCAGCTGAAGCAAAAATCGATTGATGAAGGTATTTCAGTTGGTTGTCTCCACAATTTATACAAATGCTTATTTTAAAGTGTCTGAAAAATACAGTAGACACACAAAGATCTTGTTTGACAAATTTATTTTTTTAAAAAGGAACTTCCTTTTCTGGTAAAATTCAAACACAGGAAATCCTTGTATAGGCATACCAGGAAAAGTTGCGCCAATACGATTGCTTCCATAGTGTTGGCTAGCAGAGGGGGGGGGGGGGGGGGGGGGGGGGGGGGGGGGGGGGGGGGGGGGGGGGGGGGGGGGGGGGGGGGGGGGGGGGGGGGGGGGGGGGTGGGGGGGGGGGGGGGGGGGGGGGGGTTTTTGTTTACATGCAAACACACGAACAGAACAACAAATGCACAAGAGCCCTCTTTCCAAATGCAGTGTACTCCCGCTCTATCGGAACTGGGGATCACACCAAAAAAAGAGAGAGAAGAAAAATGTGAGTTTTTAAACACTCCTTGTTCCCATGTGCTTGCGGCCTGCTGCTGTGTTATATAGGCCTACCTGCCTGCTGGCCCTAAGCCAAATACCTGCAATATTTTATCAGAAATAGGTGTGGGGAGGGAGGGGATGGGGAAGGGTGCAGTAGAACAGTGTACAGACGAGGGTGTAGACAGAACTGGAGACAGGGAGCGCGAGGGGTGGGTGGAGGGTAAATATGGAAGCTGGTGATGAATGTGATGGTTTGGAAACGTGATTGCCTCGTACTATCTCTCCCCCCACCCACACCCCACACCACCACCACCCCATCGTTCCCCACTCCCACCCCACCACATCTACCTGTAAAAAAAAATCCGCGAAATGTAAGTAGTTTTCCGGCAGTAGTTTTAAATGTCAATCTATTTAAAACTTTACAATTGAACTAAAAAGCATCAAAACGCTACACTGACACAAGCACATGAAGGTGAAATAAATAATAAACGCGGTGAAATAAAACCAAATTTTTGACTTTGACGAGGTGAATGAAGACAGCACACTAACCGTAGTGAATGATGTTAGATACCGCTATAACACAATAGTACTTAGGCACAACATTGATATTCAAAAACAATGTACGTAAATAGGATTTTATTTCTTTACAAGCTACATGTTGGGTTGCAATTTACCCCCCCCCCCCCCCCCCCCCCCCCCTCTCTCTCTCTCTCCTCTCTCTCTCTCTCTCTCTCTCTCTCTCTCTCTCTCTCTCGAAATTTGAGAAATTCCAAAAAGTTAGAACCCTGTTGAGCCTCTTTTCAATCTGCCACCCACTCCCCCACCCCAGCCGCATGCATTCTCTCTCTCTCTCTCCCACCCGCATTATATACCCATACCCCCCAGCCCCAAGCATCTATTTTCCCCACTCCCAGTTCTATCTATAAGAATGGGAGCACCTTGCAACTAGAATAAGGGACTTTGCATTTCTCCGTCCGTCCGTCTCCAGCGTGCACAATCCGTCCACGCGCGCGCGTGTGCGTGTGTGTGTGTGTGTGTGTGTGTGTGTGTGTGTGTGTGTGTGTGTGTGTGTGTGTGTGCGTGCGTGTTTGTATGTGTGTGTATCTTTGCGTGTGTGTGTGTGTGTATCTTTGTGTGTGTGTGTGTGTGTGTTTGTGTGTGTGTGTGTGTGCGCATGTGTGTGTGCGTGTGCGTGTGTGTGCGTGTGTGTGTGGATGTGCGTGTGTATTTGTGTGTGTGCGTGTGCATGCGTGTGTGAGCCAGATAGCAAAGGGTGCAGTTCTGCTATTCTGGATGGCTGGGTCAGAATTTGTTTATAGTAGAGATACGTTGCCTAGGGTACCCCCCACTGTGTAGGTTAAAAGGAGCTGAGGACAGCTGTCGTTTGGGGAAGGTTCCCAACCAATCCCTTTGGTTGCACACGTTCACTAAAATCGCACGACTGTACGATACGATTCGATCACGTGATCTCGATGCACGAATCACATTTGTTCTCGGAGACCGCGTGATCGAATCGTACCGTACAGTCGTGCGATTTTAGTGAACGTGCCCTGCTCTTGCCAACTTTCAACTGCCAAGGGATTTTTACGTGCGTAAAGCGCACGGGTCAGACTAGCTTTAAGTCCCCCATCCGAAGGACTCGACGTTCAGTTCGATTTTCCTGACGAACTAGAAAGAAAGGGCGAGGCCGGGATTCGAACCCGTGTCACTCTTTCTCTGCCACCTTTCTAATGTATTTCCCCCATACACCGGACGAATCTGATAGATGAAATATCTGTATTTTTTGTATCAGACATTTTATTCGATTCCTGCTGTATTGGGTTGTCTACGTGAACATAGTGAACGAACAAAAACGGTAGCATTTTGGGTTAGGGTAAAGATGTGCCACTCCCCCCCCCCCCCCCTGCATTTCTCGGTTAATTGAAATTTATGTTTTTGCCTTTCTTACCAAACATAAAGCTGTATTTTAGGAACCTTTTTAGCTAATAAAAATAAATAAATAGGGTTAGGGTTAGGGTTAGTATTCCAAAAAGGTTATTAGCTAATAAATGTTCCTAAAATACAGCTTTATGTTTGGTAAGAAAGGCAAACACGGAAAAATACAATTAACCGAGAAATGCAGGGGGGGGTGGCATATCTTGACCTTTACCGAATTTTGTTTATTTTTCTTAGACAGAAGTATTTCACACGAATCATGACTCGCAGACATCGTCACAATCGGATCGCCTTTTGATTGAATCCTATGCAGTGTGTCGGTCCCTTAAACTTCAACCATCTTCGATAACCACCACCACCACCACCACCACCACCACCACCATCATCATCATCATCACCCACCCCCACCACTTTGGGTACATAACACCGCTGCTGCGGTTTGGCGCATTGCCAACCCAACTGGGCCCAAGATTTTAATATATCAATCCCCCCACCCCACCCCCCACGTGGGGATACCGGGGGGGTCTCATGTATAAATAGTTCCCCCACCTTCTAGTGGATAACTCACCATAATTTTTGGGTCCAGTTTAATAATCTTTATTCTAAAAACTAAAAAAAAAAGTCTTTTTAACTCAAAATATTGGCTGTCTCAAATTAAAATGTTCTCCCCCGTGGGAATACCAGGGGGTCTTGTATAAATAGTTCCCCCACCTTATGGAAGTTCTGTGCTTGTAACTTCCTCTAATCTGTCACTCTCTTTGACTCTGCCTTTTCCCTTTGCTTACTGTCTACTATCTTTCTGCTTTACCGGTCCATTCTCCTTGCCTTTTTTCACGAAACGCTTTCAAAAAGATTCCCTCTACCAGCCGAAGTCGGACTTGCTGGGCCTAACTATTTCTTAGTTAGGCGCATAACGGCAGCATGACGCATCTTCGCTCATAATTGACAGGAAACTGTCCGAGAGTGATCGAAGAAGAAGAAGACATCAGTTCCACCAAAACAATGAGTATATTCAGGATTTTTTGGTTCCACTTCCAGAGTAGGCCTAGACCTAAAGGTCCAGCTACACTGCATACGATCAAAGAGACTGTAAAGAAAAGACTAACATCCGGTCCCTTTTCCCTATATGAGTAGTGAGGACAGAAACACTGGTTATGTCCCTTTTAAACGTGACACATTTAGGTTAAAAACACGTCGATAGGCCAGTTGAATTCTCCGTTCAAATTCCAATCTGAGTCTTTGGATAGCCGCCACTGTGAATGGTGTAACTACCCCACTAACGATAACTCTATCAGCCCGGCTCGCCGTAACTCTTAAGTAATCCATCTGACCCTTTTAGAGTCTTTGATACGATTTGAGCCCAATACAGTGGAACCTCCCTTATAAGGCCTTCAAAAATCACCCAAAATGAGGTCTTAAAGACACACTGACCCATCACGATTAAGTCACTTGTTTTTATTCCTGGGTAGCTGTGACCCACATACAAATGCCCCCAACTTCAAACTGAGGCTGCTCTTTAAAATGATGTTTCAAATATTAATTTGGGGGCATTTGTATGGGAAACAAACCTGGTCAAAAAAAAGATTTTTTACCAGGGAAAACACGTGAAACACGTGATTTTGAAACGTGACCTGGTGGGTCTTTAAACGGGGTGGGGTGGGGGGGGTGGGGGGTTGTATAAGAGAGGTAATTTTAATACTTACAAAGAAGGGCAATGTCTCGGGGAAGAAGACCATCACAATTTTAATAATTAAACCATAGGCAAAAGACATTTTACGCTTAATGTATAACTAGCAATCGCCCCGTGGCAGTTAACCCCCGTGGCAGTTTTAACCCCGTGGCAGCTATCTCCTCCCTACACCTACCCCCTCCCCACATTTACTTGCTCGGGGACTTATCTGCCACTCGGCGACACACTTGTTTGCTATTGTGGCTTTCAACAGACAGCCAGTCTCAAACACACGAAAGTGAAACTTTCGGTTTTACATTTCCAAGAAGAAGGCAGCATTTCACCTTCCAAGAAAATGGATCACAAATGTGTAAGGTCTTTCTTTTCAGGGGGGGGGCACATCTTGACCTATCGCAGAAAGAGTGTTTCATAATCACTAGCGCAACGCCGAGTCCCAGTAACGCCTAGTAACGGTAACGCCTAGTAACGGTAACGCCAAGTACTGGTAACGCCGAGTACAGCAAATTTGAAGCGATTCGGTTAAGAAACGGCGGAGTCGTATAGCGCGCGCGTTTCTGAACCGATTCGCTTCCGGGTTGGTACACGGATAGTCACCGTCCCCGGTGATCTTCCTGCCAAATTCGAAGGCAATCGGTCCAGAAACACCGGAGATACGGGCGCCGAGAGGCCGGCGGATGCGCGTTTCGCGCATTTGCCGAACCGCGCAAATGACACGGCCGTCTCGGTTGCCGTTGCCATCGGCCCGTTAGGGCTCACAGCAAATTTGAAGCGATTCGGTCGAAAAACGGCGGAGTTATAAGGCCCGTTTCGTGTTTCAGACACGCACACACACACACACACGGACAGTTGGCTTATTACTATATGATGGGAGGTCTTAAAGGGAGGTAATACTGTACTATTCGATTGTGACAATGTCTATCAATCATGATTCACGTGAAATACTTCCGTCTAAAAATAACTCTACTATTTTCGTTCACTATACTCATGTAGACAGCAACACACGAATAATATTTTTTTTAAATGTCTGATACAAAGAAGAGATATTTTATCAGATTCGTGTACGGGAGACTACAAATGTAGTGAGCTAGCAGGATTTCATCAGATTTATTTAGACAATAGAATTTCACGTCAATCGTGCCTCACAAATGTTACAAAATCGGATCGCTGTGAATCGAATCGCACGCAGTGTGGCGGGGGACCTTACTCAAAAGCCTGCACATCACCTCAAACAGTCATATGATAATGGCACAACTTGTAACATGCGAAGTGTTCAAAATTCTTACGTGATAAAGAGATACGTGCAACATTCTGATGAATCAGAACATTCGTCGCTGGTGCTAAATGATTGGCCGCCGGGGGCGGACCTGGGACACATTAGAAGAGGGGGGGGGGGGGGGGGGGGCACAAACAAGGGCGGGAGTCTGGGGGCCGGCGTAGGCCCCCGGTGGGGTCCAGGGGAAACGCCCCTGAAGCTGAAGCTTTTTTGTAACAAAATAAAGTGCCAACATTCTCTTTAAATTGTACATCAGAACAACAAAACAGCGAGTATGACTCTCTGTCTTTCTTTCTTCTGTTTTTTCTGTTTCTCTTCTTCTTCTTTTTTGGTGGGGGGGGGGGGGGGGGGGGGGGGGGGGGGGGGGGGGGGGGGGGGGGGGGGGGGGGGGGGGGGGGGGGGGGGGGGGGTTACGGAACCCAGGTAACCCCCCCCCACCCCCTGGACCCGGCCCTGGGCCGTTTGCAAAACGTGTTCTCACATAATTATTGTTCAGTGTTGCGCTCCCAGCCTATCGCCCACATGCTTACACTGTTTATACGTTTGTTTGGGGTTGTTGTTACATTTTGCACTGTACTACACTTCAAAGCTTCTGGTCATCCGTTTCTCGCTGTTCTGACGACATTTGGTTTTTTTGCTGTTGTAACAATTTGCGCCGTATCATATCACACAACAATCCTCTCGCAAACATTAATGCTAACATTATCTTGGTGCTTTGCTACAATTTGGACCGTATGCTGTATGCACTCTCTCTCTCTCTCTCTCTCTCTCTCTCTCTCTCACACTCTTTCACACACTCACACACACACACACACACACACACACACACACACACACAGTCACACACACACACACGCGCGCGCGCACACACACAAACTTATCTAAATCATTTTTTTAAAGTATGTACATTCGAAAGAACAGAGACACACAAAGCATTGTTTTTTTTTCCCAGAGAGAGAGAGAGAGAGAGAGAGAGAGGGGGGGGGGGGGGAGGAGGGAGAGAGAGCAGCTGGCAGGTGCCAACCACGACAAGGTTCTGTGGGCGTGGGGACAAATAATGAGGCATAGGGGTGTAGGTAGGTAGGTAGGTAGGTAGGCAGGGGGCGGACGTGCACTGGCACGGGTCTCTCTACTCCGAAAACAGGTCGTAAATAGTAGTGCGTGCGTGCGTGTGTGTGTGCGTGCGTGTGCGTGCGTGCGTGTGTGCAGGTATCTGAAAGAAAGCGCGCACACGCGTGCGTGTATCATGAGAAAGAAAGAGAGAGAGAGAGAGAGAGAGAGAGAGAGAGAGAGAGAGAGAGAGAGAGAGAGAGAGAGAGAGAGAGAGAGAGAGAGAGAGAGAGAGAGAGACTGGGAGAGAGACTGAGAGAGAGAATGTGTGCACCTGGAGACACGGAGGGAGAGTGTGTGTGCGTATGTGTGCGTGCGTAAGAAAGAGGGATAGAGCGAGAGCGAGAGACAGTGTGTGTGTGTGTGTGTGTGTGTGTGTGTGTGTGTGTGTGTGTGTGTGTGTGAGACAGGTGAGGAGGGAGAGGGGGAGATGAGACAGAGAGAGAGAGAGAGAGAGAGAGAGAGAGAGAGAGAGAGAGAGAGAGAGGAGAGAGAGAGAGAGAGAGAGAGAGAGAGAGAGAGAGAGAGAGTGCGGACGCGTGTGCTTGCGTGTGTGCGTGTATTGTCAAAACGGGGACAACACCTGGCTATCATGAACATGAAATGAAAGCGAAAGAGAGCTATAAACTGAGAAAGAGAAAGGCAAGTGAGAGCTAAAGACAAGGACAAACAGTAACAGTAGACAATAAAAGAAGCACATGCACAAGCGCAAGCGCACACAAACACACACGCGCGCGCGCGCGCACACACACACACACACACACTATCAACAAGAAACAAAAAAAAGTACAACAAATTAAAGTAAACGCATTTCACCGTCAGTTTAGACTTAACAATGACAAGAACTGGCACAGTGACAGTTTTGTTTTAATAACCGAATCTACTCCTACGCACTAACGCCCCTCACCCCCCTCACCCCCCACGCCACCTTGACTCCTGTCCTATCACCACCACCACCACCCCTCTCCCCCAAACTATATCCAAAAGCAAGCAAGGAGTCGACAGTCTATCTCCACACAGTTGAACTCGACGCCCCCATTGACAAAAAATCATCAACCAAATTCCTGGCAGACTAGAAAGAATAAAACCAAACAAAACGACACAACATCCTGACTTGCGATGCGTTGCCAATTTTTGTACCTGCCTTTGCCACTTGCCAACTTGTCTGTCTTTCTCCCTGTGTCTGATTTTTTTGGTTTTTCTTTTTCTTCAGAAAGGTGAAGGGGATAGGGGTGGGGTGGGGGGGTGTCATTGAGAAAAGAACGGGGGTGTGGTCCGGATGAAAGAAAACTTGGAATGGCCTAGTGAGTGGATACGAAAGAGAAAAATAAATACGAGTGCGTGTGCGTGCGTGTGTCTGTGTGTCTGTGTAAGTCACTAAATGGTGTAGAGTGCCACAGTGGTATCGCGTTCGCTTCGTGTCAAGTAAACCCGAGTTCGAACCTGGGTACAGGGGATTTTTCCTCTCATTTTGCACTAGGCCTTACGGTCTTTCGGATCAGACGATAAACAAAGGTCCCGTGTGCTCATGCACTTAGCATACGTTAAACCCAGTGGCAACGAAAAAGTTGTCATTTGGTCAACATTTAACACCCCCCCCCCCCCCCCCTCCTCATCAGTCACACAAAAATCGCATGCAAAAAATATATAAAAAATTGGGTGGCGCGCCTCTGGCTGCGACGCGCTCTCCAGGTGGGAGCAACCCGAATTTCACAGAGACGCCTCTGTGACTATAAAGTACCTAATAAATGGGAACCCAGATTTTCGGAAGACATTTCAAAACGGAATTTACACTTAGTTGGCATAGGTCAAATAATGACTGTAAAAAAAATAAAAAAAATAATTTATAATTCTCCTTTGCCCAAGTGTACTGGGCCAAGGAGTAATAACTAAGTTTGTCTCGTATGTTATGCATCATACTTATTGTCCACTACTCTCCCTCTCTCTCTCTCTCTCTCCGCTCATTTAGAAGGGGGTGGGGGTGGTCAGGAGGGGATGATACAAGGAATTCCAAGATCGAGTCATAGACTGAGCTAGGAACTTGTGGGAGCTGGATGACACCACACCCCACAAGACGTTCAATGCTGCACTTGGTCATCTCTCAAATATGGAAAGTGACGCCATTCGCTAGACAATGTCGGTTTTCAGCGAAACTTTAGAATGTGTATCTTTTAACCATTCAATCTGAAATTAAACTGACCCTAACCAAAACCGTAAACCGTCAAATACACAAAAAATAAAACTTTACTAACAATTGAGTGTTCCATGTTTGGAGATGACCAAGTCAGTGAAGTGCAGTCTTGAACGCCTAGTCCACAAGTCCACACCCCTCCCCTCCCCAACCCACCCATCCCTAGTTATTGCCGTAGGCACCTACTACGGAGCCTGGATGTTTACTAATTAACCCAAGCCGAGCATATACAGACTTTCATAACTGGATTTCCTTGCGATATTATCCCTGGCACTCAGGAAGAAGTATCAATACCCGAGAGGGGGAGGGGGGGAGGGGGGGGAGGGGGGGGGGGGGACACGCGCAACACTGACCTCCATAAATGTTTGTGTGTTTGTTCGTTTGCTTGCTTAAATTTACACTGGAAACGAACTCAGCGTGGGAGCGGTAAAAGAAAGGATGGTGGCGGCACCTAGCTGTACGCACCTTGGTAACTATTGCATATCATAGCAGATAGCTGCACCATTCTGCTCTGGTTGCCAGGCAACAACAACAAAAACAACAACATACAGTATTTATACGGCGCTGAATCTTGACAGAAATCAATTCAAAGCGCACACACACACACGTTAGCATTCATAACGCATTCAAACAAAAATGCAACACAAAGCGAACACACACGGATGACATAAATGGTATGCAGCAGAAACAGACCTAAAGGCAAGAGAGAGAAAAGAGAGTGGAGCCTCAATGACGGGGGAACAGGTGGGGGGTTTTGGGGTTAGATTTGAAAGCAGAGAGGGTCGGTTGCTGACAGAGGGAAAGAGGAAGTTTGTTCCAAGATGTCGGTCCTGAGACAGCAAAAGAGCGCCGACCAACAATTGCAAGCTTATACCTAGGGATCTGGAGAGAAAGAGGGTCAGAAACTGAACGTAATGCGCGAGCTGGCGTATAAATGGAAATTATTGTCGCAGAGGTAAGATGGAGCAGCTTGATGGCTACTTATAGGCCTTTGCAACTAGGGTTATTAACGCCCTTGACAGTGAGAGTAATTGATCTTGCTGGTTAGTACTGACAAGGGCATTCACCATAGAAGTAGAAACCTCGATGGCATTCACTCTTGTGAAAGGCAGCCATTTAGTGCCATCAAATAGGGGTTATTGGCGAGAGTTATCCCCCTGTCTGGTCAGTACTGAACCATCTTCCCCCACCCTCCAAGGGCATTCACTCTTGCAAAAGGTGTTCGTTGCAGATCCCAATAGAAGAAAAGTTTTGTTTTACTTCCTCCCGGAATTAACCATGTGGGACATTTCTTTAAATCAAGTTTAACTTTTACTAGCGCAACGCCCCGTATTGGTAACGCCTAGTACAGGTAACGCCAAGTACCGGTAACGCTGAGTACCAGTTTCGCCGGGTCCGCGAAATATTATATTTTTACTTTTGTGGCTGAAAACCCAATTTTTAGACCCCTACCACTTTCAAGGCCTACCGATCTCCATGACCTTGACCTTGACCTTGATCAGTATGCAATGATCAGAACAAACATATGCCAAAGTATCTACATGCCAAGATTGAAGTCCCTAAGACCAACGGTGTGGACGTTACAGCCCCTTAAAGATTTTCGGTTGTGAAGGTCATATGCCAAGGTGAAGGTCATGACGGCGATAATTTATGCGCGGACGCCTTCCGCTCATGGTGACACGCCACCACACAAAATTGGAAACGATTCGGTGAAGTGGTTCGGAAGATATGCGTGGGGCAGAAAACCCCATTTTTTAGACCCATACCACTTTCAAGGCATACCGATCTCCCTGACCTTGACGTTGACCTTCATCGGTACGTCATCATCAGAACGGCCATAAGTGAAAGTACCTCCATGCCAAGTTTCATTACTCCAGGACCTGCGGTGTGGAAGTTATGGCCCCTTAAAGATTTGGGGTTTTCAAGGTCATACGCCAAGGTCAAGGTCAGAGCGGCGAAAAGTTTTGTGCGGATGCCTTCCTCTCATAGGGACACACCATCACACAAAATTTGAAGTGATTCGGTCAAGCGGTTCGGGAGATCGTTAGGACAGACAGAAAAGAACAACAAACAAACAAAAAAAGGAAACAAACCTGAACGAAAACTTACTCCTTTGCGATCGTAGATTGGCAAAGGACAAAAACAGAAAAAAGAACAAAAAGCCAAGTTAGTTCGGCCTTTCGGCATGTGGGGCATTTGTAAATACAAAGATTGTGGGAACAATACTGGAGGCAATGCCCGGAGGCAGTGCTAAACCAGTAAAGTCCCGATTTTTTAATAATACAGATACCTGTAGTGTCATCCCCTTGTAATCTCCACTGCCCCCCCCCCACCATCCCTCCGCCCACCCACCCACCCCCTACCCCACCCACCCACCCCCTACCCCACCCATAACCAGCTGGCTGACCTACTTGTCACCCCAGCACGTGTGAACCATGGTCTCATGCCCACAGCAGTCCCCCCCCCCCCCCCCCCCCCCCCTTTAATAACAGCACGTTTGGACAGATGTCGTTTCGCCTAGTGAGCGAAACTGTAAATTGGTGCATATCGCGCGCATTTATGAACGGATGCTGTTCAAATTTCCTGCCATGCTTTGCCCGGGTCATAGCAAGCCTGATAGCAAATTTGAGGCGATTCGGTTAAGAAACGGCGGAGTTATTTGTGAAAAGGTGAAGCGGCGTCTAGCGCGCACGTTTCTGAACCGATTCGCTTCCGGTTTGGCACACGGATAGTCCCCGGCCCCGGTCATCTTCCTGCCAAATTCGAAGGCAATAGGCGAAACCGCACAAATGATACGGCCGCCTCGGTTGCCGTTGCCATCGCCCCGTTAGGGCTCACAGCAAATATGAAGCGATTCGGTCGAAAAACGGCGGAGTTATAAGGCCCGTTTTGTGTTTCACACACACGGATGGACAGTTGGCTTTTTACTATATGATTTAAATATAGTTAGGATAAAATAGCAAAGGGTGTTTAATTTATACTCAATTCTGTCTGCGACAGAAAGCCAGTGCAAAGAACGGAGAAGAGGGCTAACATGGTCGAACTTTTTCTTCCTAAGGCTTGAGCTGACAAGACAGCCACTGGCTTGTATGACGACAGACGGTTAGTTACGTGTCATGGGGAAGGTCCGGGTGTCACCTTTCTAGGGAGAGTCAGGCAGGTGGGGTTATCTCCGTGAAAAAGATAGCGGCAAAGGAGGTAAAAGTGAAGATTACACTGCAGGGAAGGGGGGAAAATGGCAGCCCCTTATCCTCCCCGTAAGTGCAACGTAGAGCAGGCAACCTGGGGTGCCCAGCGCTATCGCTACGTATCGAAGGAACTACCCGTTGTTACCACTACGACCCATAGAGAACAATTGATGATGACTGTGCCAATCTGTCGTTTTGAATTCCGACATACTAACCCTAACCCCAACCCGAACCCTTTTCGTAACCTAACCTTACCTAAGTTTAACCCTAACCCTTAGTTGCCGTAGTGATTCAGCCCGGTAGTGTTATCGCTACGTAGTGATAGCCGTACTGATTTGTCTTGGTAGTGTTGTCGATACGTAGCGATAGCGGGATGTCCCCGGCAAGGCAACAAGTAGTACGTGCAAAGTTGAAGTTGCGTGCCACCAATTATTGTGGCCTGTGTGATTACAGATTTAAAAACACACAAAAAAGAGGGGTGGGTGTGTTGGGTGTGCGTGTGTCAAAAACGCCCTACCTTTCATTTCTCTCTCTCTCTCTCTCTCTACCTATACACACGCGCGCGCGCGCACACACATTTTCTTTGTTATTGCGTAGAGATTTTGGTGTCAAAACTAACACCTGGAGCTAAAGAGATTGGAAGGAAAGTAGTGGCAGTAGTAGTAGTAGTAGTAGTAGTAGTAGTAGTAGTAGAAGTAGTAGTAGTAGTAATAGTAGTAGTAGTAGTAGTAACAGCAGCAGCAGCAGCAGTAGTAGTAGTAGTAGCAGTAGTAGTAGTAGTGGCAGCAGCAGTAGTAGTGGCAGTAGTAGCAGTAGTAGTAGTAAGCTTAGTAGTAGTAGTAGTAGTAGTAGTAGTAGTAGTAGTAGTAGTAGTAGTAGTAGTAGTAGTAGTAGTAGTAGTAGTAGTAGTAGTAGTAGTAGTAAGTAGTAGTAGCTTAGTAGTAGTAGTAGTAGTAGTATAGTAGTAATAGTAGTAGTAGTAGTAGTAGTAGTAGTAGTAGTAGTAGTAGTAGTAGTAGTAGTAGTAGTAGTAGTAGTAGCAGCAGTAGTAGTAGTAGTAGTAGTAGTAGTAGTAGTAGTAGTAGTAGTAGTAGTAGTAGCAGTAGTAGTAGTAGTAGTAGTAGTAGTAGTAGTAGTAGTAGTAGTAGTAGTAGTAGTAGTAGTAGTAGTAGTAAGGAAAGAGAAGAAATGAGGTGCAGCAGATAGAAGGCAGCAGGGGAGGGGGGGGGGGGTGTCGAGAGGAGGAGGAGGACGTGGGGGGGGGGAGGGGGCGTGTCAAGGAGGGGGGGGGGGGGGGTCTCGTGTGTCACCCACTTCCTGTCATTTGCCCCTGCCCCTGTTTTGTGGTCGGGGTGAGATGAGCCGGATGGAAGGAAGGCCCCTAAATTGCCCCTGTGATAGTGACTGTACTGGTAGAGTAGTAGGTTTCAGAGGGTCGTAGTGGGTGGTTAGCCTATAGCCCGTATAGGCCAAGCTAATTTTTATATTTTTTGTTGTTGCGAACACCATTATCATCAGTCCCTAGATGGTCTGCCCCCGATAGCGAAGACCTTATTGAAGGGTTTTGACCCGTTTTGTTGTCTGGGTAGCATTAGAAAAGGGAGGAAGTAAGGAAAAAGAGTAAAGGGATTGTGGATCTTTTCATGATGGCATGGAACTGGAAGGGGGGGGGGGGGGGGGGGGGGGGGGGGGGGGGGGGGGGGGGGAGATGGAGGGATCACTTTATCATCTCGTTATCTGATTCAGGCTGGCAAAACTAATAGGCTGAAATTGACAATCTCTCTCTCTCTCTCTCTCTCTCTCTCTCTCTCTCTCTCTCTCTCTCTCAGTTACAAAGTTGTCCACAGTTTACAAAGTTGAGGACTAGTTTCCACACCCCCCCACCCACCCCCCACCCCCCACCCCTACGTGTTAGTCTCTACTGTGCGTGACTGGTTAGAGTCCCGATAACTTATGAATGAAACGGTAGAATGAAATGAACACGACAAACTAAAAACAGATCATTGCAACACAAGAAATGGTCACACACACACACACACACAAGATGGCTTGGTGAAAGCATGTATGTTTGCTTATCCAATGTTCATCTTTAAATAAAATGTTGACTTTGATAGAGAGAGAGAGAGAGAGAGAGAGAGAGAGAGAGAGAGAGAGAGAGAGAGAGAGAGAGAGAGAGAGAGAGAGAGAGAGAGACGCACAGAGAGAGAGAGAACGAGAGGCAGAGAGAGTACGCACACACACGCGACACACACACACACACACACACCATTCCCCTCACCTTGCTAACCAGGAGGTCGTCAGCCTCGAAGTGTCGCCCATACATTTTGGGTGCCTCCCCCGGCACAGGGATGATCTTGATGCACACCTCCTGCCCAGTGCGGGCAATATCCACCGACTTGTGGTTGAACTCGATGCTCACCACCCGACCCACGTCCACAAACTGCGGAGGGCAAAAGAAAACATACAGAAAAACTATGAAGCTTGCAACAACACAATGTTGATGTTTCCACAGCCTTATTAACCCTTTCACCGCAAAAGTCACACGTTAGCACCTCAGTGATTTAACACCTATGTCATTAAAAGGCATCAAATCGGGGTCTATTATCCAAAGACCCTATTGTCTTAGTTTTAGGAAGTAAGGTTAGACCTTATTTTATATCTGTCACAGAAGAATCCCCAATACTGCAGATGGATTTTGTTCATTACCCAGGTAAATTTAATGGAAATTTTTAGCTGAAATATGGCTGGCGGTGAAAGGGTTAAAGGCTAAAAGAGTTGGAAGGAATGGGTGCGCAGCGCTATCGCTACGCATCGAAATAACTACCCATTGTTACCACTACTACCCATAGAGAACAACTGATGATGACTGTGCCAATCTGTCAGTTTGAATTCAGACAGACCAACCCTAACCCTATTCCTAACTCTAACCAGAACCCTTTTCCTAACCTAACCCTATTCCTTACCTAAGTTTAATCCTAACCCTATCCCTTAGTTGCCATAGTGATTTAGCCCATAAGTGTTATTGATACGGAGTGATAGCCGTACTGATTTATCTTGGTAGTGTTATCGATACGCAGCGATAGCGGGATGTCCCCGGAAGGAAGACTGGTATAGAGAGTTGGAACAACCAAGATTTGTATTACATTAGGGCTAGAGTGCTGGAAGAAGGGACTTAAAAAGAGTTTCTTGACGACGATGGCAGCTCAGAAATTGGGGCAAAGCATTCCAATCCACATGTTATATTCTCACTTCTGGTGTCTTCCTCAATCGATTGTTTCCCTCCTTCATTCTCCCTTTCATATCTCCCATTTCTCTACCATCCTCCAGTACAATATATCCTTGTCCTTCCCACCTACCCCTCCAACCCCCATCTCCCAACCCCTCAGCCTGACTTATTTCAACCCCCCCCCCCACAAACACACACACACACTTTCTTTTTTCTGTTTCCTAACGTGCTGATACAGCCAAACTGTACTAAAACTCGTGTTACAAGAGTTGACGGTAGTCACATGGTCAACTGATCAAGTACAAAGGGTCTACTGTTTGTTCGTTTACTAAGAAGAGCAGAAACATGATGCTCAACATTTCAGCGCCGAATAAAATTGTTGGGACTCCATTCCAACATTACGCTTTAAACAGCAAGGGGTGGAGGGGAAATTAAAGTAAGAGATGTTAGGGGTTACGGAGGCAAAGCAGCACAGTTTTCTGTCAAATGCAATAAATCATAACCACCCCAACAGATTACTGAATAGTGCGCACACACACTGAGATAATCAATGTTCTTTTTATTGAGAAAACAACCTGCACTTTGAAATAAAAAGCATTAAATATATACAGTAAGTTTTGGATTTCAAACGTACACTTGGAGCTTTACATTTCGATGGGACCTTCAGCCTTTAAATTGGTTCAATGTTCTTTTATCGAGAGAACAATCTGCACTTTATAAAAAAAAAGCACTAAACGCATACAGTAAGTTTTGGATTTCAAACGTACACTTGGAGCTTTACATTTCAATGGGACCTTCAGCCTTTGAACCAGTTTGAAAGACCGCAAGTCTGTTTATTGTTTACTTTCAACCTTTCTAAATGGTGATAGATGTATGTGTTTGCGCACGTGGGGGTGCATGTCCACAAAAGAGGACAAAGAATAGCTTGTTCAGCAGCCGGCCATTCAACACTTAAACCCCTCTTTCTTTCGCGTTCAGCGGGGAATTTACATCCCTTCAACACCTCATTCAAACGACAGTGTGTTTGGGGTCTCTTTGAAATCGCTGTCTTTCCATGCAAAACAATTTTACTCTGGCCTTTTTTTGCTCCCCCCCCCCCCCCCCCCCCCCCCCCCCCGATGTAACAATAGTGAATACCCTTCCCCCACCCCCCTCCTTCCCCATTATTCAACGGTAGTGTCAACTTGACAGTTTTCCCCTTGCCACCGTTCTATCCATCCCATCAATCTCATAGTTCTGTGTAGCTAAAGTAGTAGTAGTAGTAGTAGTAGTAGTAGTAGTAGTAGTAGTAGCTAGCTAAAAGTAGTAGTAGTAGTAGTAGTAGTAGTAGTAGTAGCAGCAGCAGCAGCAGTAGTAGTAGTAGTAGTAGTAGTTGGTAGCAGCAGCAGCAGCAGTAGCAGCAGCAGTAGTAGTAGTAGTAGCAGTAGTAGTAGCAGCAGCAGCAGTAGTAGTAGTAGTAGTAGTAGCAGTAGTATTAGTAGTAAGCAGCAGCAGTAGTAGTAGTAGTAGTAGTAGTAGAAGTAGTAGTAGTATCAGTAGTAGTAGTAGTAGTAGTAGTAGTAGTAGTAGTAGTAGTAGTAGTAGTAGTAGTAGTAGTAGCAGCAGCAGCAGTAGTAGTAGTAGTAGTAGTAGTAGTAGTAGCAGCAGCAGCAGCAGCAGCAGTAGTAGTAGTAGTAGTAGTAGTAGTACCCAGCCTAGTCACTTGCCAACTCTATGCATTTACATATTTTCCTTTACACTCCTCCCCCTCCCCCCATTTTTTAATTTAATGCACACACTACACAGTAGTTTACGGCTATTTCTATTATAAGCCAGTATTTAGTTTAAATTGAGAAGTCGGTATGGGAATGCAGTAGTGGTGGTGTCATTTTCCTTTCAATTATGCACTCTGTGGGCTGACGGACAAAAATACAATGCTCTGGCTCCTGTTTGATCATTTCTATACTTTTTAAAAACCCGCTTATTCTCTTGTTTGTTATATTTGTGTGTTTAAACACACACACACACACACTCTCTCTCTCTCTCTCTCTCTCTCTCTCTCTCTCTCTCTCTCTCTCTCTCTCTCTCTCTCTCACACACACACACACACACACACGTGCGCGAAACCGTTGCATTTCAAATGATAATCACTTGCATTTATTGCTGTTATATTGTTGTATTTTGTTGTACCAAAAAATTGAGAAACTTAATTGAAAAGTGGGGTGGTTTTTTTTAATGGTGGGCAGAATAACAAACGTGTACGATTGCTCGACGTGACCCCCTGTCCATAGACTTATTATCCACACGCACCACAGAAGGCGCCTCGCACGCCATTTTGCGGTCACGATCCCGCACTTCCGGGACAGCAATAAAACGATTGGGCTTACAACTTTAAGAGGAGGGTGGGGGGTGGGGGGTGGGGGTGGGGGTTCAGTCATAGATAGCATGAACGGGACTACATTAGTTGTACCGCCCTCCACCCCCTCCGAAAGTTATTTAAAAGAGATTGCTTACCATAAAGACATAGGCTGAGAGAGAGAGATGGGGAGAGAGAGAGAGAGAGAGAGAGAGAGAGGGTACCAGAGAGTTTGCTTCACACAGAGAGTGAGAGAGACTGAAACAATTTCAAAGAGAGAGAGAGAGAGAGAGAGAGAGAGAGAGAGAGAGAGAGAGAGAGAGAGAGAGAGAGAGAGAGAGAGAGAGAGAGAGAGAGAGAGACAGACAGACAGATAATGAGTAAATGAATATGTCGAGGCACGGTGTCACGAAAGTGACGGTAGGCCCCTTTAGTGACCAACCCAAAAAGCCTAGTACAAGGTCGCGGTCAAGAGAAATTACCAAAATTCTGCTGACCAAAACCTCAATGACACGTATTGCGGTCACTTTGAACCCCACTGACCCATCTTAGACCATTTACAATAACAATAAACAGCCTGCTTCCGCCCACCACTGACAGCCTTGACCCGTTGACCCGTGTAATGACCAAGTGAACTATGTGTGTCTGAATTCAAATACCGCAGTGGTCAGCGGAAACATGAGAAATGGTAATTGGGAAAGTAAATGGTAATTGGGAAAACAAACGACGTGTTTCCTGAATGATACAGGGTATATTTTAAATAATTGGAAAACATAATAGGATCTATAGCTCTTTGTTTTAATGAGTCGTAGTTTTTCGTTTTTCTTACAGTAAAAGCCAAAGAATATAGCATTGGGAAGAGAGGAGTGAGATTTGTTTTTAAAGGAGAGAGAGAATACGAATACGAATACGAATGTTTTATTGAGGGTAAAAAGGATAAGCTACAATAGCTTCTTTACACCTTGCCCTCTCACTCACACATTCATACCATGCATCAAGCAAAGAAAATTTGACATAAAACAATCAAGTCAAGAAAATGGAACAAAAATTGGCACATGAAATAATTGAAAAAGAAATCAAAAATGGGATTTAAAGCAAACATGGATAATACTTAACAATGGTGAACTTGAATTGGTAGTTTAAATTGAGTACGAAAAAAGGGAAACCATTTTGAGACAATGACAATTTTTCAGAATAAACCCAATTTTAAGGAAGAAAAAAAAACAACAAAACCAAAAAAACATATGATAACATGGGAATATGAGAGAGAGAGAGAGAGAGAGATAGAGAGAGAGAGAGAGAGAGAGAGAGAGAGAGAGAGAGAGAGAGAGAGAGAGAGAGAGAGAGAGAGAGAGAGAGAGAGAGAGAGAGAGAGAGAGATTTATAAGAATCTAGACATAGCTGATGGCATTAGTAACGTTTGAAGTAAAACTCATTAATTAGCATTACTAATAAACAAGATTGTCTATTAGGAGAGAGAGAGAGAGAGAGAGAGAGAGAGAGAGAGAGAGAGAGAGAGAGAGAGAGAGAGAGAGAGAGAGAGGAAGCGAACACTGGACAGAGCTAGAGGGGGGGGGGGGGGGGGGGGAAGCCGGACTTGAAAAGGAGTAGGCCTAAAGGGATGTTGAAGAAGAAATAAGAACTGGAGGGAAAGGCGATAACTGGCATACAATTTGTGTACCAGCGAGTCGTAATAAAGCGGGGAAAAAACACACAAAAAACCCAAGAGCGGACTTGCTGTTTTATTATTTGCCTAAACGCCTTCTAGTCATAATAAAGCGGGGGAAACCCCCCACAAAAAAAACCCAAGAGCGGACTTGCTAAAATACCCCCAACTAAAACGTGCCCCCCCCCCCCTCTCTCTCTCTCTCTCTCTCTCTCTCCTTTCTCTCGTGCGCGCCATTTCCCACTGTCTCCCTGCTGACACCAGCCAATCGTAGCCACCTTGCGGTTCTTTTGAAGTTCAGGCACCTGGCCTTGGTCGGCACCTTTGATGTGACCACTAAACCACAGACTATAATTACGTTCCAGTCTCTACTCTGCCTAAGGCTCGGTGTACATCTCGTGTCCTGGCTAATACAAAGCATCAGACAGAAAACAGATTCTGTTTTCTGTCAGTCTGTGTTTTTCTCACACCGACTGGCGTGCGTTGTGTACGCACTTGGTCCGCTGTCGCCCATGTTGTTTGGGTCTTGGGGGAAGGTAGACCAAAAGACGCAGACCTGCTTGTGTGCATAACCTGTCAGCAAGTCAAAAGCAACAAGGCGTGGTGCCATTTGTCAAACAATTGTCAAACATGTTGTGTAGTACCTACTACACTGATGGACACCGAGCTTAAACGGTGTTTGGCGCCGCTCTCTTCCGACCGCAAAGTGAAAGATTCATTAATTAACGACCATTGCAGCTATTGTTTCTGTCTGATCCGTCCGTGCCTCCGTCCGTCCGGCTATTCGTACGTTTTTCTAAAAAACTATTCAGTCTATCATCATCAAATTTGGTATACTAGTTTGCCAAGATGCAAACTATCCACTGATGTATTTAGTTTTACATTAAGGTCAAGGTCGCGCCAGTTACGGGGTTCAAACCCCAAAACACATAATCGCTAATATCTCGCGAAGTTTTGCATGTATTTCAATGCAGTTTTTTCCACATTTCTTGATGAATGGTCTATAACAAAGTTGTCATGAATTTTTCTGTGCGCTCGTGTGCGCATGATCGCGCGCGCTCAAATCACGGGTCCGAACCCTAAGGCTATATCTCAAAAAATATTCGGTTTCGTGCTGTTTTGATGCGTTTTCATGTAGTTACGTGCTGTTTTGATGCGTTTTTATGTATGCGTACAGCCGACACATTCCGATTTCGGAGTAGCTCGGCGATGCTGCGAGGGGAGCTTGCAGCCGCTCGGCGTTGCAGTTGTTCTTTTTGTTTTCGTTTAATTTTAAATGACAGATTTTGCAGACCACTGCTGATTTTACACACTTCGCTAGCTGATCTGACAGATCATAATGGCACGTCTCTCTCTCTCTCTCTCTCTCTCTCTCTCTCTCTCTCTCTCTCTCTCTCTCTCTCTCTCTCTCTCTCTCTCATCTCTCTCTCATCTCTCCCTACGTAGGAATCACAGGTGGCGGCGGTTTGAGTGTTTGTGTGATTATATCTTCCCCATCACTATTCGGCAAATCCCATAAAACACATCAAGTTTAAAAAGAAAACGGGGAGGGGGTGGGTAAGTGATTATTTAAAAGTCAGTAAACACCTTAGGAGACGTTACAATGCCCCACATGGCCGAAAGGCCGAAGAGGGCGTAAAATCCTATTATCAATAGACGCTACAGTAAATAATCTTTCCCCAACACATCTCAGACTAATTCAAAACTATGTGCTCCCCCCCCCTACATTTCTCGGTTAATTCCATTTTTCAGTTTTTGCCTTTCTTACCAAACATGAAGCTGTATTTTATGAACATTTTCAGCTAATTATCTTCCTTCAATAATTAATTGCAGTCATGATAAAGGCCATTATCTAATAGGACACCCCCCCCCCCCCCCCCCCCCCCCCCCCCCCCCCCCCCCCCCCCCACCCCCCCCATGTACTGCAGTACACCGCCGCATTTGTCACAGTCGTGGTTCATTGCGTTTTTCCGTCTTATAGGGGGGGGAGGGTTAGGGATAGGGTTAGGGTTAGTATTCCAAAAAGATAATTAGCTGAAAAGGTTCATAGCTCTATGTTTGGTAAGAAAGGTAAAAACGGAAAAATAGAAGTAACCGAGAAATACAGGGGGGGGGGGGGGGGGGGGGCACATCAAGACAAATTTCATAAACAACTGCCACGATGTGGACCCTATCAACTAACTTCAAGATCAAGAAGAAGAAACTGGTTTGCAAGTCCGGAAAAACCATTGGAGCAAAGTTCCTTTCGATCCGAACGTGGATTTCCATCACGAATCATAAAACCATCATTCACACTGCATGAGCTAAAAAAAAAAAAAAAGTCAGCTCAGGGGAAGGTTTACGACAATAAACAACCCAGTACAGTGCATCGTCTATAAATCACAACGCCTGTGACAACCATAAACACGCTAAGCGTTCAATAATGCACTTGGTCATCTCCAAACACGGAACACTCAATTTTTGTTAGTAAAGTTTTATTTGTTTGCGTATTTCTTCTTCTTCTTCTTCGATCGCTCAGACAGTTTCCTGTCAATTATGAGCGCAGATGCGTCATGCTGCATGCGCCTAACCAAGAAATAGTTAGGCCCAGCAAGTCCGACATCGGCTGGAGGAAATGTTTTTGAAAGCGTTTCATGAAAAAAGGCAGAAGAATGGACCAGTAAGGCAGAAAGATAGTAGATGACAGTTAGCAAAGGGAAAAGGCAGAGTCAAAGAGAGTGACAGATTAGAGGAAGATACAAGCACAGAATTTCCAGAAGGTGGGGGAACTATTTATACAAAAGTATTTGATAGTTTAAGGCTTTGGTTAGGGTTAGGGATAGGGTTAAAGTTTCGCTGAAAACCGACAATCGCTTTCCATATTTGGAGATGACCAAGTGCGGCATTGAACGTCTCGTCATAAACACGCACAGTCTCTCATTTGAAAGGGAGGAGACGGACGCACTCGAATCAAACGGAACAACACGGCGATGGTTATATTAGGGTCACGTAACACGCTGCTTTGTCACGAAGATCAAAGAGACTGCATGCCTGAGAGCCATGGGGGAAAAAAAGCAGTTGTTGGCTGAATCTCTTTGAAAACCATAAAAACCATCCAAACGCGAACATCAATTGACCCCACCCATCCACACACACACCTGCTGTGCAATTCAAAATGGAAAGAAATATAGTAGAAGAAGAAAAAAAATGATAAGTTCTAAAGCATTTAATGAATACCCGTTTGAACATCAAGGAAAGGAACGGTGGGGGTGGGTGGAGGGGTGGGTGGAGGGGTGGGGGTGGGTGGAGGGGTGGGGGGTGCTGGAGGATATTGAGATTAAACAGCGAGAATGATGATAGGTGAAGGGATAAAGGTAAAGCACATGGAGGTGAGGGGGTTAGGAAGGTAGGGGTAAGGAAGAGGGAGGATCTTGGCTCAAAGGGTAAGGGAGGGAGGGAGGGGGGGTAATGGGAGAGGAAGGATTGGGGATGGAGGAGGTGTAGTAAAGGGGAAGGGGGTTATTTCCGGTGAGATAAGCACACACATCAATTAACATTCTCGGGCTGTGGCAAACCCCTTTTCTTTTGCCCTGTGGGCCGGGAGCCAATCAAGACGCGTGTTGCTGTTGGAAGGCAGCCAATCGCTGAATGGGACTTGGCCGTGTGCCACCGACACACAAGCAGACGACAGTGTGAAGAGAGAAAGGTAGGCCTAAAGGGAGAAAGGTGCACAGAAAAAAGCGAGAGAAGGAATAGGTACGCATTGGAGAAAAAAAAAGCTGGGATGATGGGACAGGCATGGATGGTAGAAAACCATTTTTCCTTTAAAATATTTGGGGGTTCAGATGTTCTCTTGGTGTGGTCAAGGGGTATAAGAGCCCTTCTTCATCAGGGGGCAAATTCTCATGATGAATTAAAAAAATATATATTTAAAAAAAACCCTGAAACAGACTGCAACGTCACTGGAACATACAACAAACAAACAACTACACGACAAGCGTAGTAAAGTGACGTTATTTTATTCACAAGAGACAAAACAAAACTACTGGATATTTCGGCGAATGCGCCTTTATCAACACAGACAATTAAACAGCAAACAGCAAAAGGCAGGCAACAAAAACAAGATCAAAATACAATACTTCCCCTCTACAGTCCAAAACATCTTTCTTTTTAAAAGGGGGGGGGGGGGGGGAGTATTCCTCAAGCTTCATAGAAGACAAAAAAAACTGACATTTGTTATGTTACAAAATGTGTGTGTGCATATATGCACATGCGTGTTTGTGGGCGTATGTGTGTGGGTTTGCATGTGTGGTAAACAAAATAAAATTAAAAACCTGAAACGGACTGCAACGTCACTGGAACATACAACAAACAGCACACAAGAAGTGTAAAGTGACATTTTATTCATAAGAGACAACAAAACATCTGGATAGTTCGGCGAATGCGCTTTTATCAATACAGACACACAAGAAAACAGCAAAGATAGCAAAAGGAGCAACTGAAAAACAATACTTCCCCTCTACAATCCAAACTGTAAATTATCGACTGCGTGACAAATCTTCTTGTGCTTTTAATAAAATGATTGACTGATAAGTACACAACAAGAAGGCAAATTTAACCCTTTCACCGCCAAAGTCGCATTTTAGCACCACAGTGATTTAACACCTATGTGACTAAAAGGCATCAAATTGGGGTCTATTATCCAAAGACCCTATTGTCTTAGTTTTGGGAAGTAAGGACAGACCTTATTTTATATAATTATGTCACAGAAGAATCCCCAATACTGCAGATGGATTTTGTTCTCTACCCAGGTAAATTTAATGGACATTTTTGGCTGAAATATGGCTGGCGGTGAAAGGGTTAAAAAAATGGATACATTTATTATATTTCTGTAACATCAAAGAAACCACAAACACATAAGCGTAAATTGAACATAAACAGATTATTTACAGATTGGATTGTAGAGGGGAAGTATCGTTGTTTTTGCTATCTTTGCTTTTTTCTTGTGTGTCTATGTTGATACCCCTTTACTGACTCAAGAACCCGTAACTCTAAACAGTGATTTAAAAATACTAACCCAGTATAGCCGAACTAATATTAGAAAAAAATTACTTTTCTAACAGAGTAACAAAGTTTTGGAATACTCTTCCTGCACATATTAAACGAGCACAGAATCTAACACAATTCAAAAACCTCCTTGGTGGATACACCAACATATCAAAACTACAATACGAGCATGACTAAAAGGCAGATTTGCCGAAAACAAAATACAAAAACCTCTCAGCTGTGCAAAAGTTCAAACAAAAATGACAGGACAGTGAAGAGGCCGCGAGGCCTAATGTCCTAACTACCTGACCTGACCTGACCTGATAAAGGGGCATTCGCTGAAATATCCAGATGTTTTGTTAGTGTCTCTTGTGAATAAAATAGCGCTAATTTACACCTGTGTACTTGTTTGTTTGTTGAATGTGTGTGGTACTTATGAGGTGTTGCGCATGTGGGCACGCCTGTGTTTTTTTAACTGTCACAGAATTTACTGTTTATGTTTTAGAAATTTGTTCTGCAAAAGTAGATGTTTTCTTTGTTTACAAACTAAAAATATTTTGTTGATCAAGGGGAGGGGGACAGATGAAAGAGAGGCTTTTAATGCGTCAACTTGGATAATATTTAAAGTTTGTGTTTGTAACGATTGTGTTTAAATTACCGACTGCATGACAAATTTTCTGGTGTTTTTACTAAAGATAATAAAATGACTGACTGATAAATACACAAAAAGAATGCAAATTTGATAACATTGACAATTTTATAATTTTATTACATTCCTGTAACATCGAAGAAACCACAAACATAAAAATTTAACAAACATACAAACAACCCCAAGACTTTACACACACACACAAGCATGTTCACATGCATTCAAACACATACACAGACACACAGACAGTCACACACATAGTTAGAGATTGACTAAGACAGAAAAAACATGTGAACATGTTGCCAAGCGGCAGACATGTCCACGGCCCCTAACAGTTCTTCATGGGATTTTGCACTCAATACTATGGTAAGAAAGGGAGGTAATTTAGATGCTATTTTTAGCTAAGACGCATATCTTGACATTGTTACTATAACTAGCAATCGCCCCGTGGCAGTTAATTCCCGTGGCAGTTTTAAAACCCCATGGCAGTATTGAACAATACTGGAGGCAATGCCCGGAGGCAGTGCTAAACCAGTAAAGTCCCGATTTTTTAATAATACAGATACATGTAGTGTCATCCCCTTGTAATCTTAATCTCCCCCACCATCCCTCCATCCACCCACCCACCCCCCCCCCCCCCCCCCCATCCCCCCCCCACCCCACCCCCTACCCCACCCATAACCAGCTGGCTGACCTACTCGTCACCCCAGCACGTGTGAACCATGGTCTCATGCCCACAGCAGTCCCCCCCCCCCCCCCCCTTTAATAACAGCACGTTTGGACATATGTCGTTTCGCCTAGTGAGCGAAACTGTAAATTGGTGCATATCGCGCGCATTTATGAACGGATGCTGTTAGAATTTCCTGCCATGCTTTGCCCGGGTCATAGCAAGCCTGACAGCAAATTTGAAGCGATTCGGTTAAGAAACGGCGGAGTTATTCGTGAAAAGGTGAAGCGGCGTCTAGCGTGCGCGTTTCTGAACCGATTCGCTTCCGGTTTGGCACACGGATAGTCAGCGGCCCCGGTCATCTTCCTGCCAAATTCGAAGGCAATCAGCCCAGAAACGCCGGAGATACGGGCACCGAGAGGCCGGCGGATGCGCGTTTCGCGCATTTGCAAAACCGCGCAAATGACACGGCCGCCTCGGTTGCCGTTGCCATCGCCCCGTTAGGGCTCACAGCAAATTTGAAGCGATTCGGTCGAAAAACGGCGGAGTTATAAGGCCCGTTTTGTGTTTCACACACACACACGGACGGACAGTTGGCTTTTTACTATATGATATGTATCGGACATTGATACTATAATATTCAGGGCAGTAGGTGAATGCTGGACGACCCCACCCCCTCCATGAGTCTCTCCCCGTGGGGATACCAGGGAAGTCTTTCGTAAAAATAGTTCCCCACCTTCTTGAAGTTCTTTGCTTGTCATTTCCTCTAATTTGCCACTCTCTTTGACTCTGCCTTTTCCCTTTGCTTTCTATCATCTACTATCTTTCTGACTTATTGGCCCATTCTCCTGCCTTTTAGAAAAAGTAATCTTCCAAATACATTTTCTCCTTTGAGCTCCTCCGAAATCGGAATGATTATGCGTCAGCTGTACGCAGCGGGGAGACCAGTGAAAACTGAAAACCGGACACATATGCTACATACCTTACCCATTATGGCCTGCCTGGGAACGCAGAAGAAGAAGTTACTATAATATGTATCTTTCATGAGTGTTGTGAGTACTCCAATTAAGAAGTCCCTGTAATGGAATGACTACGCAGTACACTGATTATATTGATGACCATACCGGGGTGCCTTTTGAACAAATAGTTTCCTCCACCTTCTGGAAGTTCTGTGCTTAAAACTTCCTCTAATCTGTCAATCTCTGACTCTGCCTCTCCCTTTTGCTTACCGCCATCTACTTTCTTTCTGCCTTGCCATTCCATTCTCCTGCGTTCTAGAAATTCTTAGAAGGATTTTCTCCAGCCAAAGTCGGACATGCTGGGCCTTACTATTTTTTTACTTAGGCGCACAATGGCAGAATGAAGCATCTGCGCTCATATATGACAGGAAACTGTATGAGCGATTGACAAAGAAGGAAAAGTGAATAGGTGGCACTTTTTGACAGTACAATAGAATCCTGCTAACTCAGAAACGGATAACTCAAAAACATTGGATAACTCACAATAATTTTTGGGTCCAGTTTAATAATCTTTATGCTAAAAAGTCTTTTAAACTCAAAATATTGGCTATCTCAAATTAAAATTGTATTACCCGTGGGGATACCGGGGGGGGGGGGGGTCTTTTGTACAAATAGTTCCCCCACCTTCTGAAAAGTTTTGTGCTTGTAACTTCCTCTAATCTGTCACTCTCTTTGACTCTGTCTTTTCCATTTGCTTACTGTCATACACACCAATCTACTATCCTTCTGCCTTACTGGTCCATTCTCCTGCCTTTTTTCTAAAAAGTCTTACAAAGATTTCCTCAGCCGAAGTCGGACATGCTGGGCCTAACTATTTCTAAGTAAGACATATAACGACAGCGTGACACTTCTGCACTCACATGACAAGAAACTGTCTGAGTCAGACCTGTTTACCCCCTACACAAGTCTTGAGTAGTCTGAATAGCCGAAATGAGTAGCTTTGGTGTGAAATGAGTAGTCCCCTTCATTAAACCATCAAACAATGCTCACTGAAAATGAGTAATTAGAGCATTATTTTCCATTTTGAAGAGTAGTAGAGGTCCAAATTGAGTAGAATACTACTCCAAAAGAGTAGAGTAAACAGGTCTGCTGAATTATCAAAGAAGAAGAAGAAATTCACATTTCAGTCCCTTCAAAATTTGACGTAAGCGATTTTCACTGTACCTAATTTGGTCGAAGACCATCCAATAGTTTTCACCAACAACAAAAAAGGTGAGTGGTAGGCTGACACAGACACAGACTTAGCCCTTTCACTGCCAATGTCGCATTTATGCACCACAATGGTTTACCACCCATGTCACTAAAAGGCATCAAATCAGGGCCTGTTATCTGAGGACCCTATTTTCTTAATTTGGGGAGGTAAGGATAGGGCTAATGTTGTACATGACACACAGGAATTCCCAATATAGCGGATTGTTTTTCTTTCTCTACCCAGTTATGTTTAATGGTATTCTTTGGCTGAAAAATAGCTGGCGGTGAAAGGGTTAATGACAGACACAATTTTCTTCTAAAACAACAAAACGAAAACGATGACGGAAAAAGTACTGCACAACCTTATTATTACAGACACGTAAACACAAATTGAATACACAAACAACCCAGGAATACACAGAGACAGTCATGTCCCATAGGCCATTAACCTATTAAAATTGAAAATGTCCTATTGCGTTCTCCCCTGTCAGGACAAGTCAGGACAAATGTCTGATTAAATTTCTAACACTGGCGAACTTTCTCTTATTGATTTCTGCAAGAGCCAGGACATTGTCCTATTAACTTTTCTTGTCTCAGGACAGTTTGTCCTATCACTTTTCGACCCTCAGTGCATCACTGCACACATACATGGGTAATATGATAATAGGTTAAAACATGTGGTTGCTGACGATGTTTGGGATAAACAAATTGTTAAAAGTTGATATAACAATCTTACTATAGTGAATTCAGCATATTATGGTAACCATATGGTGCCAAATTCTTTCAATATTTTCTAACCATTTGTGTCCCACAAAACCTCTGGTTTTCTTACGACAATAAAACAAGAGGCAAAGCCTGCAAGGCTCACGTCTGATTTTTATTACTATAGCAGGCATGGGAATTCCCATGACAATTCCCATGCCTGTATAGAGAGAATACTGTTATGTAGACACTTGTGCATCTGAAAACAGAATTAAAATTATTTCTATGCACCCCTACCCCTTTCTTTAAAATTTAATTATATGTATGCGCATGTAACATAGTGGAGCCCTATTTTTATTTTTGGCAAACAAGTAAAATTGAAAAGCATATTGACCAAGCTTTCAGAAAAAACATAGTGACCAATCCCCCCCCCCCCCCCCCCCCCCCCCCCCCCCGCCGGGGTAAGGGGGGTCTACGGACACCTGTAGTAGGCCTAGTCTTTGCCTGTGGGTCTAAGCCTCTTACTCTTAGAAAATTAATAATTGAAGTTGCGTGATCTGTTACTGTTTTAAACTGATTGTTCATGCGATGAAAACTTGTTCCACATCATCTACATTTCTGTAAGATATTTTATATTAGTCCTAATATTTTATTTTCGTTTCGTTAATTCCCCCCCCCCCCCCTCTGCCACAAAGCAAAGGTCAAGGTCACAGCCAGCAAGCTCATCCATGTTTATCTTCCCCTGTACAGTCTTTGCTCATGGTGATCAATCGTCTAGGCCTAACAAAGGATTCGTACGTCGAAGGCAGTGAAATCGACGAACCCTGGATTTTCCGTATATTTTTTTTCAAGACTGAAATGAATGTGGGCTAAATGTTAAGTACGTCGTCTTGATTATGAGGTAAGGCATGGACTCTAGGCCTAGGCCTTGTTGCCGGAAGTGCAGTAGGCTAAGTTATGCGCAGAGATGATGTGCAAATGAACACGAACAACCGTTACTCAAAGGCGCAAATAAAAGCTAAACAACCGGGCCGTCAACGCACACACTCGGTACATCCATTTGTTACAGAAAATATAAGTTGACGACGTTAAAATGTACCTATTTGTACACACCTGAAGTCTTGTGTTTCTTTTTAAAGAGCGTTTTTGTATATCTAATGGAGAGTCTTCTTTCCAGTATGTATCTCCTACTCGGTACAACACAACAGTTACAGTAATCTCTGCAACAAATGATTTTCTTTCTTTTGTTCCTTACCGATGTATCTGACTGCTTTGATCGCCATGACTTGAAGGCTCACGTCAAAATCAAGTATCCTGCTAACTTTAACCCTCTAACATCTTATGTTTTTTTGAGAAAATGACAACGTTAAAGTTTCAGTGGAGAGTGAGAGTCTTCTTTAGTTTGAAGAGTGTGACTGAGTCAAGGTTAAAGGTTGCACAACAGTAATCTCTGCAACAAATGATTATCTTTATTTTGTTCTTTATCAATGTATCTGACTGCTTTGATCGTCGTGACTTGAAGGCTCACGTCAAAATCAAGTATCCTGCTAACTTTAACCCTCTAACGCCTTATATGTTTAGAGAAAATGACAACGTTAAGGTTTGAGTTAAGGTTAAAGGTCGGGGCCACGGACGCAACACACACACACACATACACACAGACACACAACCGAACATGTACGATACTATAGACTCACTTTGTTTTAAAAAACGACGTGAGCCAAAAATGTGTTCTTGTTCTTACACAACACACAATTTGAACACAGAAACATACCCAACAACCCTAAGACAAACAGATACACAACAAACATCAGGCATGAAAACTATTGTTCCAAAAAAAAGAGGAGATTTTTTCAGCCGAGAAATCCTTCCACCCGGATTTTTAGCTAACGTTGGAAGTTTTATTAACAGCGGCAGAGCAAAAAGGCGCAAAATGAAGATTGTGCCGTGTGAAGATAATTTTGGTTCGGTTTTTTTTTTCAGCGGAGATTTTTTTTTTCTGCAACAGAGATTGCTCGATTTCTTTTAAAAAATTGGCGGAGCTGTTTTCATGCCTGAAACATACTCACACCAGTCAGAAAGAGAGAGCAATGAGAGATCGAAAGACTGAAAGGCAGAGAGAGTAAACAAAACGCAGACTTCCAGCACTCACCTCTTTGCTGGGCACACAGATGGGCGTGCCCTCCTTGAGGAAGCCTGCCTGCACCACCACGCCCATGACGATGGGGTCCCTGCTGTTGAAGACGTACTGCGGCATGATCTTCAGCTTGCAGGGGAACACCGCCACGTGCTTGAACTCCTCCTGCCTCTTCTTGAGCAGGTCGTCTCGGTACTGGGTGAACTTGTCGAACAGGTGGTAGATGATGTCCGCCGTGAAGATGGTCACCCCCATGCTCTCCGCAAACTCCTGGATGTCCCGCTTCACTTCCACGTCGAAGGCCAGGATCACTGCGTACCTGCAAGAAAGGAAACAATGATGTAAGGGCTATGTTCTTACAAAACATTGAATGCGGCACCCTACTGGGAGTCACCCTTGAGCTCTCATGTCCCGCTTTACCTCCACGTCGAAGGCCAGGATCACTGCGTACCTGCAAGAAAGGAGACAATGACGTAAGGGCTATGTTCTTACAAAACCTTGAACGCAGCACCCTACTGGGAGAGTCACCCTTGAGCTCTCATGTCCCGCTTTACCTCCACGTCGAAGGCCAGGATCACTGTGTACCTGCAAGAAAGGAGACATGATGTAAGGGCTATAATCTTACAAAAACCTTGAAGAGCGATGCTTTTATAAAACCTTGAACGCGGAGAGTCACCATAGAGCTCTCAAAGACGAAAATTCCGTAAAAGGCTGGCTTGTTTTTTTTGGGGTGTTTTCTATTTCCTAGAGCTCTCATGTCTTCCTTGCCTCCTCGTCGAAGGCCAGGATCACTGCATACCCACAAGACGGGAAACGTCATGGAAAAGGTGCAGCTTTTACACAAACCTTGACTATCAAAAGTAACACCCCACAGCACACTGGGAGAGTCACCCCAGAGCTCTCATATCCACTTTATCTCCACGTCGAAGGCCTGGATCACAGCGTATCTGCAAGAAAGGAAACATTATGTAAGGACTATGTTCTTACAAAACCTTGAACGAGGCACCATACTGCAGACTGGAACTGGGAGAAACACCCTCGAACTCTCATGTCCGCTTTACTTTGGTATTTAGTATATTCTAGTCACAGACTTATCTCTGTGAAATTCAGGCTGCTCTCCCTCAGAGAGCGCATCGCCGCAAGCACAGCACCTAACCATTGTGGGGTGGGGTGGTTTTTTTTGGGGGGACAGGATGAGGAGGGAGTGGGGACAGACTTGGGAAAACTAGCTATCAATTTGGTCATACCAGGCAGCAGGATTTCTCCCTGCTCTTACCGACTTTTAACCGCTGTGGGATTTTTATGTGCGTTAAGCGCACGGGTAAGACTAGCTTTAAGTCCCCATCCGAAGGACTTGACGTTCAGTTCGATTTTCCTGTCGAACTAGAAAGAAAGGGCGAGGCTGGGGATTCGATCCCGGGTCACTCAGGTTGCAATCACGCATTGAAATTGGCAGGCGAACATCTTAACCATTCTGCCACCTTCCTCACCTCCACATCGAAGGCCAGGATCTGCAAGAAAAGAAACATGTACGTAAGGGCCTCAGTCATCAGCGACAGGTGATATTGTCCAGGGACGGTATTCATGTCGAGATAGCATGAGACTTAGCATGATGCTAACTTAGAAGCTCTTCCAATGTCCTATAGGATTTAATAGGACTTTTGGAAGAGCTTCTAAGTTAGCATCATGCTAAGTCTCATGCTATCTCGACATGAATACCGTCCCAGGGCATGTATTCATGTTACTTGTTAGCATCATGCTAACTTAGAAGCTCTTCCAATGTCCTATAGGATTTAATATGACTTTTGGAAGAGCTTCTAAGTTAGCATGATGCTAAGTCTCATGCTATCTCAACGTGAATACAGACCCAGGCTGAGAACAGGCCACTGCCAACTCCCGTGGCATCTCCATAGGATAAACCTGTCACACACCAGTGAGTGCCCCTGTGGCACTGCCATCCAGACACCTGAACAGATCCTCTAGGACTGCCCTGCAGGGCTCCCTATCGTCCCGCAAAACAAGGGGTCCCAGTGACTCCTTCACTTACAGCATAGAGGGTCCTAGAGGAGGGATAGAGGGCCTCAGTGGCATTGCAAATGCAAAAAAGAATTTTTCTAGTGCATCCCTGGGACCCCCTGCACATTCTTTTAGATGGGTCCTTTAGACTCACAAATGGGGGTCCCTGGGAGCCCTGGCCCTGCCTATCAAAATTCACAACAGAGCTACCACGTCCTATTCACTAAATCAGCTCCACATCAAACACCAAGATGACTGCATATCTGCAAGGCAGGAAACTTTTTGTAAGGGTGACGCTTTCACAGAACCTTGAATGTAACACTCCACTGTAGACTGACAGTCTCTCTCTCTCTCTCTCTCTCTCTCTCTCTCTGCACATAGCATAGAGTACAAGAAAACAAGCACTGTAAAACCAAAAAGCATGGCTAAAACAACTAATAATTGATGACAAGTAGGAGGTGAAAGTAACTTCGAATTAAACATATTTAACAAGTATTTTCAAGGCAAACCAATAAACGAACAAAGCATAATAAAACTGAGATGTAAACATTTTGTTTCACATATGACATGTACTGTGGGCAAGGCAAAAGAGAGAGAGAGAGAGAGAGAGAGAGAGAGAGAGAGAGAGAGAGAGAGAGAGAGAGAGAGAGAGAGAGAGAGAGAGAGAGAGTGTGCAGGTGTAGACATTTATGTGTTCAAATGAGTTTCTTGTGTGGTTTTTTATTTATTTTTCATGTTTCTAGTCAATTTTAATGGTTCCCTTTCAACCAAGGACAGATTGAAAGAATGGGCATCACCTAAAATCTTTATCCATGTTAAAGAAAGTTTTTCAGTGTTCAGTGCTCTCTCTCTCTCTCTGTATGTGTCACTATGTATGTCAATGTGTGTGTACTCGGTCAATGATAGAGAGAGAGAGAGAGAGAGAGAGAGAGAGAGAGAGAGAGAGAGAGAGAGAGAGAGAGAGAGAGAGAACACTGAACTGTTTTAATGTCATTGGCTTACATAGCTTAGAGAGAGAGAGAGAGAGAGAGAGAGAGAGAGAGAGAGAGAGAGAGAGAGAGAGAGAGAGAGAGAGAGAGAGAGAGAGAGAGAAGAAACTCAAATATTTTAATGATGATAACTCAATCTAAGCACTGGTGTGTGTTTTACCAGGTCCTCAGGCCAAAAAAAAGAAGAAACAATATGAGAGGTTGTTTTCAACCAACAATGACGTAAACTAGCAGACACCAGTTGACAGTGAACCCTGAGGGCTGAGCTCTCTCAGCTCCCCCATTCATTAATTTCAGTTTCACAAGAGACCCACCCACCTCTACTGTGCCAAACATGGAGACAATGAGCATGAATGGAGGCTCACAAGTCAAGAAGGTGTGCATGTGTTTGTATCTTTGTATCCCTCTATGTGTGTGTGTGTGTGTGTGTGTGTGTGTATCCCTCTATATGTGTGTGTGTGTGTGTGTGTGTATCCCTCTATGTGTGTGTGTGTGTGCGTTTGTATCTCCCTCTATGTGTGTGTGTGTGTGTATATCCCTCTATATATATGTGTGTGTGTGTGTATCTCCCTCTATATATGTGTGTGTGTAGGGGGGGGGGGGGGGGGGGGGGGGGTAAGGGTGTAAAAAGAGCAGAAAAGACAAATAATGACAGTGAAGCAACAGAACAGAACCATTCATCAAAAGCCCAGGACCTGACAACTTTCTACTCGGCACTGGAGATTACAAATAAATTAAGAAAAGAAAAGTGGATTTGTTGTAGACCATGTTGACATGCTTACTGGCCTCGGTGGAAATGTCTCCTCGTTTGTCTTTAGATGTTTTTCTTTCAACCATTTTCGAGAATTGTCACGTAGAAAACGCACAGGCCACACCCATGCGAGGGGGAACATTTCACCAACGGCGCAGGTGTGAGCAAGAGGGATTAATCTTCCCTCTCTCCACGGACAATGTCTTGTCAGAGTTCTCTTTTTTTTAAGGACAATTCACAATCCATGTTTTTTAACCCCCCTTTTTTTTTTACAGCCAAAGTCGCATTTTAGCACCACAGTGATATAACACCTATGTCACAAAAACGCATCAAATTGGGGTCTATTATCCAAAGACCCGATTGTCTTAGCTTTGGGAAGTAAGGATAGACCTTATTTTATATATGTCACAGAAGAATCCCCAACACTGCAGATGGATTTTGTTTTCTACCCAAGTAAATTTAATGGTAATGTTTGGCTGAAATATTGCTGGCTGTGAAAGGGTTAAGGTGCCTTAACAACCTTTGTTTGGAACCATCAAAAAAATTCTCGTTTTCCCCCTCTTTTTTTTTATATCTACAAGACTTTTCTTATTTTTTTCTGTTTTTGTTTTTTTAGAGAGGAGGGAGGGGGGGGGGGGGGTCAGTCTTAAACGATTTACCTAAATATCGACAAAATTCTGTGACAATTTAGGGTACTGTCCATGGAACAAGCATCTAATTTTGTTAAGATTGTATGCATTCTATCAGAGTTTATATTAGAATTATTTTTATTTTTATATATATATATTTTTTTTTTAACTTAGCAACATGACTCGAAATGATGACATTTTCTCAACTTGTTAGGGCATCACATTAGAACATTTTAATAATCCATCAAAGTTTGGAAGCATAGTGCAAAAACAAGATGTTTTTTTAGTTTTCCTCTTCACAAATGCCAGATTTATCACTGTCCAAGCTGTATCTCGAGAACTAGAAGACAGAATCCCTTCAAATTTTGTGTGAGGATGAGACTAACAGTGCAACACATTCATACATAAATTATCTCTCGGAAATACAATGTCGCCGAGCGGCAGACATGTTTCCGTTTTTCTTCACCCTCCTTATACATGAACCTTACATTAGTTTTGAACTCATTCATACATGTGCGGAATTAATAGATAGCTGTCAATTTGATGCATTTGCTTCAAGGGAAGTAAGTCTGTGTGCACACCATACCTTGGTCACTTCTAAATTCGCTTCGCTCTCTTAGACCACAATTTTGCCTCTGACTTTGCTTTTGTAGTGGTTTGTTGCGGGGTAACCAATTGGTGAAGAGTTTGTCTATATAAAGTCATTTATAAAAAAAAAAAGTCTGATCTACCACTTCCCTAAGTCATAAGTCATAAGTTTCTTTATTGTCCATTGGCATTGTACAACGCACATGGAAACTTGTCTTCCACCGTGGAAAATAAAAATATTAAATAAAAGTATGAAACATAATGTCTAAATTGTCACTCTAAACCTGAAGTAAAAAACCTGTAATCTTCTTTCATTTCTCCTTTTGTTTATGTATGTTTTGTTTGTGTGTATGGCTGGAGTGATTTGTGAGGGTTTTTTAATAATCCAAAATTGTTGCGCTGCGATTGAGTTAACAGTGATGCCCCGAGGCCCCGGCCACAGGACATACAGAAAATGTCCTATTGTGTTTTCCCTTCATCCCCGTCAGGACAAAATGTCCTATTGGAATTGAACACTTGCAGACTTTGTTCTATTGATTTCTGCCAGAACCAGGACATTTTGTCCTATTGTCCTTCTGGCTTCAGGACAGTTTGTCCCATAACTTTTTGTTATCCTCGGTGCATTGCTACCTTATTAGATAGGTAGCTGAGTTGTTCTAGCCATTTAACCCCTTGACTGCCAGAGAAAATCATTGGGCAAATCATGACATGAAAAAGACAACTGATAGAGCCCAATCTGAGAAAATGGTCTGGGGATATTACTCTCTTGATTATGTTAGAGCAAAAGCCAGCATATCAGGGTTATTCCTCTTCATCTGATGACATCATCAGTGATGCCATCAGGTCAGTACGTAATATGTTGGTGCAGTCAAGGGGTTAAGGTCTGTTTTGGCCTCAGAGGAGGTTTTTACTGTTTCAGTAGATTTTCTCTCTCTCTCTCTCTCTCTCTCTCTCTCTCTCTCTCTCTCTCTCTCTCTCTCCATTCTCTGTATTTGTGTGTTACTGTCTGTGTGTAATACTCCAGTTTATGTCCCTTCAAACAGATATAATACATATTCATTAAGTCATCAAGGCAGGAAACAAAGACTCAATTAACATTTGTCAGAAGATATTTACTTTCAGCCAGGAAACAAGGATTCAAAATGCATGTTCAATACCCAGGACCCCCACTTGGGGGTCTATTAAGCACTAAAATTCTACAGGACCCTCTAAAAGAATGTGCAGGGGGTCCCAGGGATGCACTAGAAAAAATCTTTTTGGCATTCGCTATACCACTGGAACCCTCTATCCCGCCTCTAGGACCCTCTATAATGTAAGTGAAGGAGTCCCTGGGACCCCTTGTTTTGCAGGATGATTGGGAGCCCTGATACCAGAGACATTTCCACAGGAAATAAGGTGTAAACTGAAATTTTCCACTTTTTCACAAAACTTACAAAGGTACCACCTGTCTTACCAACATGCCTTTTTTCCCCTTAATGTACAATAAATGTAAGTCACGCTTGTCTAACTGCAGCGAAAGTGGACGATCCATTACTGTTACAGAACCAAATTTAAACACAAGGTTTTTATCTGTCGCCGGAAGTTCTCCTACCTCATTCACAACTAATCTCCCTTGACAGCGACAATGGTGCACATTTTACATCGTGTTTCTTACCCCTTCCTCGCTTAAATACCCCCCCCACCCCCCCACCCCCGTTTAAAATAAAGTAGGGTGAAGAAAAGTGGTTAAAACGAGGTAACAGAAAAAGATCACTCTAGGCAAAACAAAACAAAAACAAGAAAAGAAAAAGAACACAAAATGACAAGGTCAGATTAAAAAAAACACAGACACACACACACACACACACACACACACACACACACACACACAAAGGGATTCTTTTTCGTCATGTTTCTCTTGTTTTTCTTTTTCCCTTTCACTCACTCTGAAAATAAATGTGTGTTGAGGGGAGAGGGGGTACAATATATAACCAAAGGGGAAAACTCAAACACACGAGACCCACCACTACCACAACAACCACAACAACAACAGAAAAGAATAAATGAAACTTCTAAACAACAACAACAACAAAAAAGCGGTAGTCTTTCTGGTTATCAGTGCTCCTTTCCTTTCCTCCCCCTTAAAAATGAATATGGAAGAAAAAGGGAATCCTTAATATGACAAACGATCAAAAAGCAACAACAAAATTTAAGAATTTGAAATAGAATACAATAACAGAAATTGTGGTCTTTTTCAGCTCACAGTCAGTCACTGTCCACCCTTCCCTCCACTCTTGTTAACATCCCCTCTTATCCCAACCCTTCTCCCTCCCCTTTCCCCCTCCCCCCCCCCCTCCTCCCAGCCCACAGGATGCGTGTCAAGCGTGATGTGATAATGGGGTGGGGTGGGGGTGGGTGAGTGTGTGTAGTGTGGGGGGGGGGGGGGGGTGCAGGCGACATAGGGGCTGACACTTTGACAATGACCTGTTGATTGTGGTCACCTGAAAGGGCTTCAGCCTGCTCTTTCCGCCCCAACACACACACACACACACACACACTCAAACACATACACACACAGAGTCAAACACACACACACAGAGTTAAAAAAAAACACCACACAATCAAACACAGAGCCAAACACACACACTCGCTTGCACACGCGCACACACATACAAGTATGCATTTTTGCATGCGCACGCACACAGAACAAGACAGAGCCAGATAAATAATTTTTACACACACACACATAGACACAACACACACGCACACATATACTATAGACTAGTGATAGTCGGAACAAAGACTAACGTTGCCTCCTATACAAAGCTCCCCCTTCCCGTCCGTCCTCCAATAAAGTTCCACCCTAAATTAAAGGGCCAAACTGTTACTACCACCTCCGCAACATTTCAATCTTCCAGTGCACAGAACAAAGGAAACCATCAACCGTTAACCATATTAGGTATTATTAGGTATTAGGTACTTCATAGTCACAGAGGTGTCTCTGTGATATTCGGGTTGCTCCCACCTGGAGAGTGCGTCGCAGCCAGAGGCGCACCACCCAATTTTTTTATTACAAAATTTTTGCATGCACTTTTTTTTTTTGTGACTGATGAGGAGGAAGGAAAGGAGGGGGGTGGGTAAATTTTGACCAAATGACAATTTTTTTCGTTGCCACTGGGTTTATCGTGTGCTAAGTGCATGGGCACACAGAATCTCGACTTATCGTCTCATCCGAAAGGCCTAGTGCAAAGTGAGAGGAAACATCCCCTGTACCCAGGTTTGAACTCGGGTTTACTTGACACAAGGCAAACGCGTTACCTCTGTGCCAGTCTACACCTTATTATCAGATGTCTCAGCATTTTTATAATGCATTTGTTTTAACTCTTCTAGCACCATGGGCGAATACATTCGCCGAAGACATCACTCTACACTCCCACTAGGACATTTACCAAGCACCCTGCCATGTGTTTGTCTATCTTTAGAGCTTATGTCAATGATTCTTGTGTTGAAGCAACGAATGTGCACTTGAAAAAAGATAGTTACTCCCCTCTTGTCGGTTGAGATGCAACGCACAACATAAAACGTCAAACAATACATGGCGCCAGAAGAGTTAACCCTTTCGCCGCCAGCCATTTTTCAGACCCAAACCCCCCATTAAACTTAACTGGGTAGAGAAAAACAATATCTGCAATATTGGGAATTCTTTTTTGACATGTATAGCATTAGGCCTATCCTTACCTCCCAAAATAAAGAAAATAAGGTCTTCGGATAACAGGCCCTGATTTGATGTCTTTTAGGGACATGGGTGTTAAACCATTGTGGTGCATAAATGCGACGTTGGCGGTGAAAGGGTTAAGGAGGGAGGCGGGGGAGGGGAGAGTGATGAAGAAAATAAAGAAGCAGGGGATACTACATGAATGACTGAAGGAGGGAAACATATGTTATAATGGATATAAGAGATCAATGCAATGACAAACAGTTGTCATGTTTTTAAATTCCTGATTGAGAACTATCTCATGAGTCATTTTTCAGATAGTAAAGTGCCTTGAGCTTGATCTGGGATCGAAGTTGAAGTATAATTTATCTGTCTGTCTGCCTGCCAGTCTTTGTGCACACTGTTCTGACAATTCTAACTGCATTCTCTCTCTCTCCCTCTCTCTCTTTTACACAGACACACACACACACATTAACCAAGCAAAATGGCAAGTATACATCTTTCCATTTTTGGTTTGCGTGTGTGAGTTTTTGTTTCTTTTCTTTTTATTGTTATTTTGGTGGTTGTTTTTTTAAGATACAGGAGAAAAAAACAAAAAAGAAATCCGCTTGGTCAGTCCACTTGAGCACCACTTAATTCATGTGACCTTTATGCACCAATGACCACCAAGACAAATGGCCTCAAGAACCCCATAGGGTCTGTGACTGATGAGCCCCTGCAGACCTGTTTACCCCTATTTTGCAAATGTGTAATTTCTGAAACAAAAAATAGTAATTTTGAAGAAAAAAACCGTAATCTAATACGCGGCCAATTCTTTTTCTTCACATAACCCGATTATATGCAAGCAATAGTGCACTGGGAGACCTTTAAAAACATTTTTTAAACCATGTATTGGCCTTTTCTCTTTCAATCTCAGCTTACTAACCTGTTAAAACTGCTTGTGATCTCACCACGCGGTCGCTTTGATGCCATCTTGAAACAGAATGACTGGGAACCGGAATGACTTTTCACCGCATTGTTTCAAAAGCATCGCTTGCCGACGCAACAGTACTAGTAGTGGTGTGCTTTTTTCGTGGTTTTTTTTCCGTCGCCGTACTTTGACTTTTGTTTCGTAAAAATTACAGCAAAATCGTAAAGGTAAACAGGTCTGCCACTGACTGGCTGTGCCACATCACATCTTTAACACTATTTTTTACAAAAAACGTTTGCCAAGATGCAACTAAGCTGACACACTTTTCCCCCGCCAATGGCTAGTACCCACGTGTCGTCATATCCGGCCACAAGGAGCGCCACATTATGGGAGACCGCCATCTTAGTCCTTACCTTTTTTTGAAAAATGCCAGATCGATGCTGCGTATTTGGCTGTTCCAATTCGAAACTTATCTAAACTGTATTTATAACATCTGGATGTTTTCTTTACACATTTAGATCACATTTTCACTTTGTTTACACACAAATAAGGAATAAGATGGCGACACTTCCGTTGGAATGGTCGAGATGCGCACGCAGGTGGGTTGGAGCCATAACCAAAAAACTTCTGACTTCATTTGTGTAAAGTGACGTAACGAACATCAACTGGGCACCATATTTCTCCAATTGTCATTATGATTCATTCAGTTTAGGCTGTGGTGGCTGAGACCAAAAAATAATGTTTAAGTTTAGAGATATGCACATACAGACAAATAAAGAAGCATGCAGGCCTTTATTCACGTTGAGATAGCATGAGATTTAGCATCATGCTAACTTAGAAGCTCTTCCAAAAGTCCTATTAAATCCTATAGGACATTGGAAGAGCTTCTAAGTTAGCATGATGCTAAGTCTCATGCTATCTCAACGTGAATACAGGCCCTGGCCTTTATTCCAATAGGGCATCTACGGCGTGCTGGCGACCTTGAATTTCACTGAGTTGAATTTAGAGAGTTGAATTAGAAAGGTCAGTGTAACTCCGGCAGAACGAGTGCGGGCAAATTAGTAGTCTAGTATAGAGAACGAACACTCGTGGCAAATGCCCTATTGCAATGTATTCTTGTTTTAATTAATAAAATTATTGGCCACTGCAAAGACCACCTTTTGCAAGAGTTAATGCCCTTGGTGGGTGGGGGAAGATGCTTGAGTACTGACCAAACAAGGGAATAACCCTCGCCAATAACCCTATTTGAGGCCACTGAATGACTGCCTTTTGCGAGAGTGAATGCCCTTTTGGATACTGACCAACAAGGGATTAACTCTTGCCGTCAAGGGCGTTGATGACCCTAGCTGCAGTGGCCAATAGCACAAATCATAGTAAAAACTTTAGCACAAAAAGCACAGTACTTACTGAGGATCGTGTTCCAACATGATGGAAGCTTTCATGATGTCTTTCTTGTGCACAGGGCCAATGTTAATCCCAGCATACTGCAACAGAATCAGAAGAAAAAAAGTATTGAAAATAACACATCACTGTGAGTAAACAACACTGCTGATTAACCCTGCAAGCAAGGAAAAGGTATGGAAAACAAAATTATCAATACAGATTAGGTACTAGGTACTTTATAGTCACAGAGGTGTCTCTGTGAAATTCGGGTTGCTCCCACCTGGAGAGCGCGTCGCAGCCAGAGGCGGGCCACCCAATTTTTTTTTTTAACTTTTTTGCATGCGATTTTTGTGTGACTGATGAGGAAGGAAAAGGGGTGGGGGGGGGGATAAATTTTGACCAAATGACAACTTTTTCGTATGCTAAGTGCATGGGCACACGGGACCTCGGTTTATCGTCTCATCCGAAAGACTCCACGTTCAGACCGTAAGGCCTAGTGCAAAGTGAGAGGAAAAATCCCCTGTACCCAGGTTCGAACTTGTGTTTACTTGACACGAGGCGAACGCGCTACCACTGTGCCACTCTACAGATGTCAGTAAAAACGCCTATGTCATGAAATTGTGGAAGAGAATGAGATGATTTTGCGCAAACACATGATAAAATGCATTGAATTACTTTTACAAATGCATGCAGTATTGTTAAGTATCAAATTGTGAAAAGCTGTACTATCAAAACAAATCAGTTCCCCTAAAAATTTGGCCTGCAGTTGCCAACAGAATGCACATCGCTGCTCCAATTAGCACCCACCACCTCCTTTCTTTCTAACATGAAGAATTGGAAAACGCCCAGGTTTAAGTGAAATTTGTAGCATAGAATTCGGGCACAGTAGTTTCTGTTGCCATTGAATAATTGTAACACACACAATAGACGATCAGCACAAGGGGCTCCCAACAAACATAAAGAGTGGAGTGAATAAGTGTATTAATAAAAAAATTTAAAAAAATTTAAAACAGTAATAAACACTTTTTTTCCACGTAAAAGAAGAAAAATTCATAAGCCCCCACTGACTTTTTTTCCTTACCAAAAAACTTCTCTTTCCAGGATAAATACGGACATTGCGAAAAAGTGACCAAAAAACAGGCATGGTAATGGATGAAAAGCACTTCTGTGGGAACAGTTTGGGGCTTCAGGAGATGTCGTCTCTTGGTGTGGTCAAGGAGTACAGAGCCCTTTATGATGACCAGGGGGCAGGCAATTGTTCTTAGAGAGGAATACAGTGGAATCCTGGTAACTCAAAAACACTTGATAACTCACAATAACTTAAAAAATAAAAAGGTAAGAAGTACCCTGAAGAGAGGAGAGACACAATAATTTTCTGGTCCCAGTTTAACAATCTTCATGCTAAAATGTCTTCTTAACTCAAAATATTGGCTATCTCAAAATAAAATTTCAGTCCTTTCAGTTTTGACTTAAGCGATTTTCACTGTATCTAAAACTGTTAAAGGGCATATCCTCAAGCTTAAAGACCCCCCATGTCACGTGTCACATTCCCTCTCATGCTTGGAAGATTTCTGACCAGCTATAAGAGGGAAAACACGTGAAAACCATGATTTTGACACGTGACGTGGTGGATCTTTAAGTTTAAGACACCCTCTGACAGTTGTATTTCATTATTCATTTTTCTCTGAATTAAATTCTCTGAAAGGTACCATGCCTGAAAAACACAAAGATGCTGTTTTTCTGCAAACGGAAATCCTGGCTCACCTTGATCTTCTCTGAGCGGAGGTACTCCAGGAGGGCTTCCAGGGAGCCCAGGGTGGAGGCCTGGACAAACACCCCCCGGTCTGACAGCTGGATGGCCTTCAAGGCGTCCTCAAGCCCACGCTGAGCCTCTCCCTGTCAACACATTGCACATTATTGTATTGATACCATCCAGTGTAATACTCAACATCCTGTATTTTCAAAATGAAGGACAAACACCCCCCCTGGTCTGACAGCTGGAAGGCTTTCGGGCGTCCTCAAGACCATGCGGAGCCTCTCCCTGTCAACATATATCACATTGCTGTAACGATACCATCCAGTGTAACACTCCACATCCATACATTCTATATTTTCAAAATGAAGGACAAACACCCCCCCTGGTCTGACAGCTGGAAGGCTTTCAGGGCGTCCTCAAGACCACGCCGAGCCTCTCCCTGTCAACACATTGCACATTACAGTGGAATCCGCTTTATCGGCCTTCGGATAATCGGCCAAAGCCGCTTAATCGGCCAATTTCCTAATGTACGGAATTTTTTCTTCTTAAGCATGTGTTATTTTGTTCGTTTTTACGGCCAAAGCTGAAATCTTCAATTTCGCTTTATTGGCCACTTTTTCTCTCTAATTTTTCCTCTTTACCCCTTTTTTTTTTGAGAGGAACAGACAAACTGACAACACGCTTTTGACGTTTACATGGTTGAGTGTGAAGTTGGAAGGCGAGCTGTTGTCAATTGAAAGACCCTGCATGGCGTTAAAATCACTCAAGAACACAAAATCATTGTCTTTTACTCGTGCTTCTGTCAAGTTGTAGGATTAATAAAGTGTTCACATACAGTACACATACACTGTACTGTATGAACTCTTGTGTTTTGACAGATTTTATTTGACGTCATTGCTTTTGACTTGCATAATTGCGTCATACAGTATCTCGATGTTCGTTTTATCGGCCGATTCGCTTTATCGGCCACATTTTGCCTTGTCCCAAAAGTGGCCGATAAAGCGGATTCCACTGTATTGTATTTATACCATCCAGTATTTTCAAAATGAAGGACAAACACCCCCCGGTCTGACAGCTGGATGGCCTTCAAGGCGTCCTCAAGCCCACGCTGAGCCTCTCTCTGGCAACACATTGCACATTATTGTATTGATACCATCCAGTATTTTCAAAATGAAGGACAAACACCCCCCGGTCTGACAGCTGGATGGCCTTCAAGGCGTCCTCAAGGCCACACTGAGCCTCTCCCTGGCAACACATTGCACATTATTGTATTGATACCATCCAGTATTTTCAAAATGAAGGACAAACACCCCCCGGTCTGACAGCTGGATGGCCTTCAAGGCGTCCTCAAGGCCACACTGAGCCTCTCCCTGGCAACACATTGCACATTATTGTATTGATACCATCCAGTATTTTCAAAATGAAGGACAAACACCCCCCGGTCTGACAGCTGGATGGCCTTCAAGGCGTCCTCAAGGCCACGCTGAGCCTCTCCCTGTCAACACATTGCACATTATTGTGATGGGTCTGCATGAATGAAGTGGTCGCGGATTAGATGGGAGGAGGGGAACGGGGCATGTAGTAACTGAGTTTGTTTGTTTGTGTGTGTTTGTGCACGTGTGTGCACATATGTGTGTGTGTACATGGGTGTGTTTGTGTGCGTTGATGTGAGTGTGTTTGTGTGTGGGGAGGGAAGGATGCGTTTGTGTATACCAATGTGCATATATGCGTGTGCATGTTTGTATATGTATGAGTATGTTTTGCGTGGGGGCGACGGTGGGAATGCGAGCGTGTCTGAGCATGTTCGACATGCATGATGTAATCTTGCATGTGGAGTGAATTTTAGTTTTGTTAAGCGCCATGAGTAGTTCGTCTAGAATGTGCGCTCTATAAATGTCTTTATTATTAATGCATATAAAATATATTCACTCTGCATTTAATCTAATTCCATAATAACATTTATGCTCACATGCGTGCGCACGTGCGCACACGCACACGCACACACACAGACTGACCTTGAAATACTCCACTTCATCTTTGTCATGGGCGATGTACATGGGGAGGCCGGCCAGCGCCTTCTCCAGATCTTTGGCGATGATTTTCACTCCCTGGGCCGCATACACTTCTTTCTGGTGAATGTAGGCATTGGTCTGAAAGAAAAACACAACATTTTCTTTTTAAACCACATGTTTACATATTTTTTTAAATGCTTGAAATCATCTTTAACATGAAACATAATTATCGTCAGTGAAATTTAAAAAACGCGTATCTCAATTTTGGTAGCTTTGAGAAAAATGATAAAAACCTTTAAAAATTAACCGCGTTGAACGCAGTTGCTTAAGTATGATGAATATGTTGTAGACATTGCGTGTTTAGTTCTGCATTTTGTAAATTGATTTAAAAAATGTAAAAAAGAACGAAGATACGAAGTTTTTGTCCTTAACTAGATCTGAATTTGGGACTTACGAGTTTTTCGTCTATTTTCACAACCTCATTTATCCCAGATAGAAAGTCGTTAGAGATAAAAGCTTTTGGCGGAAGGTGGCGAGAAAAATTAGAAAGCTGACTATGTATCTAAACTCAAAAATCGAGATACGAGGTTTTTTTGTTTCACCAACGATATTCAGCAAGATTGCCTCCTCCCCACACTCTCACCACTCCTTCGGTTGATCACACAATCCTTCTTCTTCCTCTTCTGCGTTCCCAGGCCTTAAGGCCATAATGGGTGAGGCACGTATGTGTCCGTTTGTCAGTTTTCCACTGGTCTCCTCGCTGCTTTCAGCCCAAACATTCCGATTTTGGAGAAGCTCAAAAAAAAGAAAAATTATTTGGAAGAATTTTGTTTAAAAAAAGCACGACAATGGGCCAATAAGGCAAAAAATAGTAGATGACAGTAGGAAGAGGAAAGGTAGTCAAATACACTGATATAATAGTCTGGAATTTGCTAGCACAGAACCTCCAGAAGGTGGGGGGGACTATTTATACAAATAGTGGGGATACCTTTGGTATGCCCTGGGGGGGGGGGGGGGGGGGGGGGGGCACAATCCACAAGTCTTAAATCAATATTATGGCAATATCATGGGTGCAACTACACACAATGAAAAAACCTGAAAGGCCGGGGTCCAGGGGTAATGTCCCCCTGCAGCTGAAGCAAAAATTGATTTATGAAGGTATTTTAGTTTGCTTTTTCCACAATTTATGCAAATGCCTATTTGAAAGTGTTTGAAAAATACAGTAGACACACAAAGATCTTGTTTGACAAATTTAAAAAAAAGGAACTTCCTTTTCTGGTGAAATTCAAAAACAGGAAATCCTTGTATACCAGGAAAAGTTGCACCCATGCAATAAAACTGTGCTGCGTTTTTCAGCACTTCAAAACCTACATTAAAAAGTCATGTTTCACTTTCTTAAGACAAAAAAAACCCTGTAATATTTCTTTTTAACTGAGCACACCATAAGCTCTGCTTGTTGCTGCATCAGCTGCCTTGTAATGTATATTTTGTTTCCGGATAATAAAATAAGCAGCTAAAAAACCTTGCCACATGTAAGATGATGAAAGGCTCAGCAAATGCTCAGCAACCTTCTTCACCCACCCACGCTCCCTTTCTCTTTCAAGGTCACCTCAAACACCGAAGTTGTCCATTTTTGGTTTTTATTGTCTAGTCCACATACATTCATGCAAGTCAAGGCTACCTAAATGGATATGAATTAATTCCTGGACATATGAACAAAAGCTATCCATCTCTCCCAAGGACAAGGGGCAGGAGAAGATTGGGAGGGCAACGACCATGTATGCCTGTCTGTCGTTTCCAACAATGACTGCCAGACAGCAGAGGGGCCAGCTGCTATTCTGGCTGGCTGGGCGACAATTTGCTTACAGTGGAGAAGCCTTGCCCATGGTACATCCCCACTCTCTCAGCCAAAGGGATTTGAGAACAGTTGGTGTTTGGGAGAGGTCCACAAAGGCCAACCAATCCCTTTGGCTGCAGCACTAGAGCCAGTGCAAATGCCCCCTACACTTTGAGAGTCATAGTCTTCTATGAAAGACTAAGCCAAACCATGATATTCCAATACTGTGGAATATCATTTAATGTAGAGCTCTCATTTACCATTGGCCCTTACCACTGGCTAACGTCAACCAGTGATAAGCGCCTTGGCATGAGGCTGTCAGACCAGTCGACATAAGCTAGAACACCAAGGCTACATCAAATTATTGCTATGTTCTGCATGGTTGTGCAGGGATCGTCTTAAGCCATGACAAGCTCCTAGCAAAACATAATCAGTCTCCAAAATCCTCCGAAGTCGGAATGTGGCTGTCCACGTGGGGGGATAATCGAAAACGGTCCCACACGTAATGTTCTCATCCCCAGTTGGTGCATTGGTGCCATAGTGTTCCAAGTGCTTCGGCTGTTGGGATGTTCCCTGGAGTCTTTAAGCCAGGGTAAGACAACAACAACCACCAGTGATAAAAGCCATCTCAGTAATTCAGCGAAGGACACAGATGGCCAAGGTGAACATTAATTCCAACAGAAATACAGCGTACCTACACAAAAAAGTCTTGTGCAAGGACAAATCTAACAACCTTTACCCAGCTCCCTTAACCCCTTGACTGCGACCAACGTATTATGTACTGACCTGATAACATTGATTATGTCATCAGATGAAGAGGAATAACCCTGATATGCTGGCTCTTACACAGTCAAGAGGTCCATATTACCAGAACATTTTTGGCTCACTCGTGTTAACAAAGTTAACACGAAATGAGTCTATATATAGCATGATAGTTGTTCGGTTGTGTGTCTGTGTGTGTGTGTGTGTTACGTCCGTGGTCTAATCTCCAAACTTTAACGTTGGCATTTTCTCGGGAAATAGAAGGCATACATTGTTCAAACTCTGCACACATATAGATGTGCAAGCTTTCAAACAATAATGAATTGAAAAATTAAATACTTAAAACAACACTGTAAACAGATGACAAACAGATAACATTTTAGATTAGTGGGTTAGAGAGTATTCAACAGGCAACATGAGTTAAGAAATTAATCAACACTGAAAGCCTCGATAGCTCATTGGTAGAGTGTCTGTCTGTCTTGCCAATGGTTCCGGGTCCAATTCTCGGCACGGGCACTTTGTTTAATTTTTTAAGTTGTATCCATTAACGATAGTTTCATTTGTACTTTAAAATTTGATTGGCAATCTTGTACTTTACTTTAGACACACCCCCCCCCCCCCCTCAAACTTTGTTGTCCCACATGTTCCTGTTTGAATGAGCCTTGAAGGCTTTGCCTCTTGTTTCAGATTGTCTCTATCAGTTGTCTTTCTGATGGCATGATTTGCCCAATGATGTTTTTTTCTGATTTTCTCTGGCAGTCAAGGGGTTAATAAAAATAAAGACACAGGACAAGGTCTGACATTCAACATCAAGCTACTTTAGTTAACATGACCTTTCCATTAACCCTTTCATCGCCACTGTCACCTCTTGGCACCACAATGACTTAACACCCATGTTACTAAAAGGCATCAAATCAGGGCCTGTTATCCAAAGACCCTATTTTTTTAATTTTGGGAAGTAAGGATATGCCTAATGTTACATGTCACAGAGCTAGAGGAATTCGCAATATTGCAGAAATATTTTTTCTCTACCCAGTTAAGTTTAATGGTATTTTCTTTTGCTGAAACATGGCTGGCAGCGAAAGGGTTAAAGAAAAAATCAGCATCAGATTACGGCCTGGGTTACTGCAAGGTCAAAAGGAAATGACTTTTCATGACCACCATAACTCCAAATGTCAGCCGCTGAAAGAAAAAGTGGACATGCCTTGGGTAACTTTACCGCATGAAACTTATGAATGAAAGCCGCCTTATGAACGAAACCCAACTCTTTCACAATGAATGTCAACTGTTGTGTGACGAGACACGTGACAAGAAAGATAAACTTGGAGAAAAAGACGGGCATAATCCTTGAGGACTGGAGAGGGGGTGGGGGGGGGGGGTCTTTGCCACCGTTGGTCAGCTCAGTGTAAGAACTTAGGAGGCCTTGACTTCTAGGAATGAAAAGAATTAAAAAAAACAAAAAACTTTCAAGGTTTTTCTCCAGCATTGTTAACTGTTATAAGACAAAAAGACACATGTAAACATAAAGAAAATTAAAATCACTGTAAAGATACTATTGAGCGAGTGTGCTTTCATTTGATCACAATTAAAAACATAAATCAAGTAATTGTCATAGCTGTTCTTATTACCGTATTTTACGGACTATAAGGCGCACCTGATTATAAGGTACACCCTCCAAATTTAACCCCAAAAATTAAGATTTTGTTGCTCTATTTTATTACTATATTATCAGTCACATTATAAGACACAGGCAGGGTTCCCAGGGCTTTCAGCTATCCCCAAGTAAGGACCTTGTAAGGACCTGTAGGCCTAAGGATAATCTCCATCTTTTAGTCAACGATCTTGAAAAGAACACTTTCCCAGCATTGTGAACAATGTCCAAGCAGATACAAAAACTATGGCTGACACAGATATACGCGTTTTCTCGCAAAACAACACCAGGATAAAGAACGAGATTTCAGTCCAATTTCTTTTGACAACTCGCGGTGCATCGTTCGTCTGCGAAGCGGTCAGTTGAAACGGGAAGGTGGGGGAGGGGAGTAAGGTAGAGTAGGTGCTGAGCGATGTTTCTCAAGTGTAAAAGTGCTGCTTCTGCGATCTATTTTAAGTATGGTCTTGCTGCTCAGGGCAGGTTCTTGCAATCGTCAAGACTTGTAAGGACCTTGATGTGAATGTAAGCACTTGTAAGGCCTTACTTGGATATTTAAATTTGTCAAGACTTATAAGGACTGGTAAGGCCCCTATGAACCCTGACAGGGGTTTCAGTCTGTGAAAAAAGGCTTGGCTTATAGTCCGTAAAACACAGTATCAAGTACACATAAAATGTAAACAAGAGCATCTACATAAGTGCATGGGTGCTCCTGGGAATTTCAAAAATCCTGCAAGGCAGTGTGGTTTAGGGGTCGCCCCGGCCCCGGTGGAGTGCACGGACAGTGCCCCTACTGGGGGCTCCAGGGGGCAATGCCCCCTGGAAGCTGAATGGAAACGACGGTTTCCAATGTAACTGACAGGCTCTCGTTGCACTTTCAATTCTGGTTAAACTTCATTACCTCTATAACCAGCAAAATGCATCTTCTCAAATTCTCATAATCCAGCGACACCGGCTCCAGGCAATAAAAAAAAAATCCTGAATTTCAGGACATCCTGAAAGCAAATACAGTAGCGTTTCCAATCCAGACACATTGCACTTTCGTGCCACAGAATAAATTCACATCCTTCAAGAACTATTTGCCAAAGATTTCCCCGGGGATACCTTAACACAGAGCTCCTTCATGGGCTGTGGCATGTGGAGGCCCATGATGGGGTTACATTAAAACTTCTTTTGGTATTTTACAAATAACACCATTTGCCAAAGATACCTTAACACACAGCTCCTTCATGGGCTGTGGCATGTGGAGGCCCATGATGGGGTTACATTAAAACTTCTTTTGGTATTTTACAAATAACACCATTTGCCAAAGATACCTTAACACACAGCTCCTTCATGGGCTGTGGCATGTGGAGGCCCATGATGGGGTTACATTAAAACTTCTTTTGGTATTTTACAAATAACACCATTTGCCAAAGATACCTTAACACACAGCTCCTTCATGGGCTGTGGCATGTGGAGGCCCATGATGGGGTTACATTAAAACTTCTTTTGGTATTTTACAAATAACACCATTTGCCAAAGATACCTCGACATAGCTCCTTCAGGGGATGACATGAGGAGGCCCTTGATGGGGTTGCATAAAACTTTTTTGGTATGTTACTCACCATTTGCCAAAGATACCTCGGGAGCTCCTTCAGGGGATGGCATGGGGTTGCATAAAACTTTTTTGGTATGTTACTATTAACACCATTTGGAGGCCCATGATGGGGTTACATTAAAACTTCTTTTGGTATTTTACAAATAACACAGAGAGCTCCATTTGCCCCCTGATGTGAAGATTACCATTTTACAATTAACATCATTTGCCAAAGATACCGTGACAGAGAGCTCCTTCATGGGCTGTGGCATGAGGAGGCCCTTGATGGGGTTATAATTACATTAAATTTTTTAATTCTATGCATTTTACGATTAACACCATTTGCCAAAGATACCTTAATACACAGCTCCTTCTTGGACTGTGGCATGTGGAGGCCCATGACGGGGTTACATTAAAACTTCTTTTGGTATTTTACAATTAACACCATTTGTCAAAGATACCTCGACAAGGAGCTCCTTCAGGGGATGTGGCATGATGAGGCCCTTGATGGGGTTGCATAAAACTTTTTTGGTATTTAACAATTAACACCATTCGCCAAAGATACCTTGACAAGGAGCTCCTTTATGGGATGTAGCATGAGGAGGCCCTTGATGGGGTTACAATTACATTAAACTTTTTATGCATTTTACAATTAACGCCATTTGCCAAAGATACCTTGACGCAGAGCTCCTTCATGGGATGTGGCATGAGGAGGCCCCTGATGGGGTTGACAATGGGACCCTCAGTGCTGGCCACCAACCATAATGTTAAAGGTACTGCACAATTGACGCCATTTTTCCAGGATTTTGAAATAATACCTTGACGCGGAGCTCCTTCATGGGCTGTGGCATGAGCAGGCCCCTGACGGGGGTCACGATGGGGCCGTCTGTCCCCGCCACCACCATGGTCTGGGCCTCTGCCACCTTGCCGTTCACCAGGATCACATCGATGGTCGTGCCCATGCCCTGCAGTGCCTTCACCTGGAACAAGCGCAGACCACACCAACACATTAACATGGGTGCAACTCCCCCAAATAAAAAAACCTGAAAGACAGGGATTCAGGGACCCATGGACCCGGCAGGGCATAGGGGCAGAGCCCTGTCAGACAGTTCATGGGAGGCTAGTTAACCCTTTCGCCGCCAGCCATATTTTTTAGCCAAAAAAATACCATTAAACCTAACTGGGAGGAGAAAAAAAATGATCTGCAATATTGGGAATTCCTCTGTGACATGTCTAACATTAGGCCTATCCTTCATTCCTTGCCTCCCAAAATTATGAAAATAGCGTCTTTGGATAACAGGCCCTGATTTGATGCCTTTTAGTGACATGGGTGTTAAACCATTGTGGTGCATAAATGTGACATTGGCGGTGAAAGGGTTAAGAGAGAGAGAGAGATAACGAGATAGACAGTCAGTTAAAATGATAGACAAGGACAGTTTGAGTCTGATAATTCTTGCAAAATGATTACATTATGTTCGTAAACTTCCAAGATAGAACAACCAAGTTCAAAACACCCGAAATCGCTTTTGGTCAAATTTGTGATGGGTTTTTTTTTTGATGAATTAAAAAAAACTGAAGTTCAGTTTCTGGTCAAATTAAAAATACTAAAATCAGTGTAAAACTGAAAGAGTAGCACCCATGCATTAACACGAGTGCCTCTACTAAATCCTGGAAAACCTAAGCAGGGGTCCAAGGGACATCTAGTCCAGTAGTCTCTGGTGTGGTACAGGGGCAGCATCCCTGTTGGGAATGAAAGGAGCAAAGCCCCCCTAAAGCTAGAATTCTATATGTACTATTTTCGCTGGCGTAAATCGCCCGCAACTTTCGACGGCGACTCCATCGAGGCTAAAATCGCCGGCGATTTTTCGATGGCGCTATTCAAACATCGCACTAAAAATCCCGATCGCGGCTACGTAACTGCAAGCAACGTTTTTTTCACCGTCATCACAAGTTTCTCCATGCTTCTGGAAGCCACGCTGGCTGAAATAATGACGTCATGTTTTAGCTCCGCCCACTTTTAGACTATTTTCGACGGCGACAAAAATATTTCTTCGCTTCACCAAGCGATAAAATAAAATTGCGAGCGATATTCGACTGACTGCTCGTGATTATCGCGGGCCTATGGGTGTACAGAATGACATTATTGTTGGTGCCGATAAAATTTAATTGCGGGCGATTATCGCTGTCGATGTCCCCATTTAAAGACCCCTCATGTCATGTGTCAAATTCCCTCTTATGCTTGGAAGATTTCTTAAGATTTCGTAAGAGGGAAAACACATGAAAACCATGATGTTGAGACGTGACGTGGTGGGTCTTTAAAATGGCACATATGGAATCCGGCTTTGAACTGAAGGGCAAGTGTCTTTTTAAAGGGATTTCCTAGGGTCTCTCCTTGAAGCAAAGAACAAAGGTAGGGCATGGCATGGGCAAGTGGTGTTAGGGACAAAATGCGGAACGGTGAGATAAGGAGGTTGCTCTTCAATTAAAACAAAGACCCCCCCCCCCCCCCTGAAATTCAGGCAGAGGCCACTGAATTTTTTTTTTAAAAATAAGACCCAAATTCAGGCACATAGCTTGAAAAGACGCACCCATGCATTAAAGCAGAAGAGGGGAAAAAACAAAAAACTCAGAACTTTCATAACATGTTCTCCAGTCATGGTGATCGTTTTGATAAACCAAATAAAAATAATAAAACAATGATATGGCTCCCCCCCCCCCACCTGCGTGCGCATCTCGACCCTTCCAACGGAAGTGTCGCCATCTTAGTCCTTATTTGTGTGTAAACAAAGTGAAAATGTTATCTAAATGTGTAAAGAAAACATTCAGATGTTATAAATACAGTTTAATTAAGTTTCGAATTGGAACAGCCAAATACGCAGATTCGATCTGGCATTTTTCAAAAAAAGTTAATGACTAAGATGGCGGTCTCCCATAATATGGCGCTCCTTGTGGCCGGATATGACGACACGTGGGCACCAGCCATACAGTTGCATGTCAGTAACCTCATTACAATATACTCTATCAATAAGCCCATAACATTCACAGATAAAAAAAGGCAAAAACTAGCACAAATACAGCGAGGCGGATCAGTCAGCCCAGAGGGGGGTGGTTCCGATGAATGAGTTGGGGTGTCTGGGGGGGAGAAGTCTCCCAGAAGCTGATAATAATTTGAATATAAAAGATGCAAAGGCCTCTCCTGGGAGAAAAAGGTACCGTATTTTTCGGACTATAAGGCGCACCCCCCCCCCCCCCCCCCCCCATTTGGTTTTTTCCCCCAATTTCAGATTTTGTTATTATATTTTCTTACTATTTCATCAGTCACATTATAAGGCGCAGGGGTCTGAGTCTTGGAAAAAAAGTATCGCCTCATAGTCCGAAAAATACGGTAAAACTCCGGCTTAACATTACATGAGGTCATGGATTTCCCCCTCTTTTCCTTTCTTTCTTTCTTTTATTTTCATTCTTTTAGGGGAAAGGGGGGGGGGGGTTTCCGGAACCCATGTAAACCCACCCACCCACCCAACCCCAACCCCGATCCGCCTCCGAGTCTGAAATAAAATAAATTCAATATGTGTGTCGCATTGCGGCAGCAAATTCCAACATGATTGGGGATGGGAAGCAAGAGGGCGCGCAGCCTTTTTTTTTCTCCTTTTTTTAATTTCTAACATGAAGAAGGCACTCCTCTATCCCCACCACCACCACCACTACCACCACATCCGCTCCCCTCCTCCACCCCTTACCACCTCCTTCCCCCCACCCACCCCAGGTTGTTCCACACCTGTTGGGTTGACTGGGGATATTGGCTTTGCCCATTTCCGCCCCACCTGCCCATCTGCCAGAACAAAACAACTACCGGTACCTCCTTGCAGAAAAGCAGCTGCTAAACACTGAGCAAGCTGAGGTTTGAAGTCTTGGAACGTTTTCAGGAGAGGAGGAGGAGGGGGAGGGGAGGTAGAGGGAGGGGGGAAGTGGAGGAAGGGGGGTGGGGGTGAAGATGTAAGAAGGCAAAAAAGGCAGGTACATCTATGCCTCAGCTCTCTGTTCACATTCAAAAAATGAATCTATCTATCTATCTATCTCTCTCTCTCTCTCTTTCTCTCTCTCTCTCTCACACACACACACACACACACACACACACACACACACACACACACACACACACACACACCACATGACACACTCACAGTCATTCGCTTGTTCGTTCGCTCGTTTATTCTCTCTCTCAATCTTCAATTTGAATAGAAAACCAGAGATGGGTTCATAAAAAAAGGTGAGCAAATGATGGAACATAAAAAGGAAAAAGCAAACTAGAGCTAGTAAAAGAAAACAAAATGGAAACAAGAACAAAACCAAAAAAACACAAACAAGTGCAACGCCAAGCGGTAGCAAAGTCCCCTCGCAGCATCACCGAGCTACTCGGAAATCGGAATGTGTCGGCTGTGCACATACATAAAAACTCATAAAACAGCACGTAACTACATAAAAATGCATCAAAACAGCACGTAACTGAATAGTTTTTTTATATATAGCCTTGGGGTTCGGACCCGTGATTTGAGCGTCATTTTCTATATACTACTAGTTCCTGACAGGCAAGGACGGTAATCTTAAGTAGGTGGCGTTCACATCTCAGGGCACGAGACAGGGGCAGAGAATTTTCAGTACAAAGCCTCATTAACGAACGTGTGTGTGTGTGTGTGTGTGTGTGTGTGTGTGTGTGTGTGTGTGTGTGTGTGTGTGTGTGTGTGTGTGTGTGTGTGTGTGTGTGTGTGTGTGTGTGTGTGTGTGTGTGTGTGTGTGTGTGTGTGTGTGTGTGTGTGTGTGTGTGTGTGTGTGTGTGTGTGTGTGTGTGTGTGTGTGTGTGTGTGTGTGTGTGTGTGTGTGTGTGTGTGTGTGTGTGTGTGTGTGTGTGTGTGTGTGAGTGTGCGTGTGTGTGTGTGAAGGTGATACTGTAGTGGAATGGGGACCTCAAAGACTGGGCTGACAAAGCAACTATCTTGGATTCGGATAAACACTTATCCTTGTGTATAATTGCTATAAAATGTAGAGCCTGGATAACTAGGCCTACAACGAACATCTGAAGAAACATCCAGGAAAACTAAAAAGAACGCCAACACAAATCATCCATTTTCTATACTGCGCACAAGAATCATCGTGTGTGTTCGACCACAACTTTCTAGCCACTTGAAGCGCAAATATGCAAAAGGATTAGTTAACAACCACAAGAGAATATTAGGGGTGTGTGAGGGGGGGTGGGGGTTATAGAGGTTAAGGGGTAAAAAAAAAGTTAATTTAAAGAAAGCTGTGAAAACCTCCGGTAGTGAGCGAATCCAGAAAGGACGAATATGCACATGTAAAAGTACTAAAGCACATACTCGCAGGCACACAGTGCACATGTATATGAACCTGCACATGAGCGCATGCATGCACGTGCGTACATACAAAGCAGTCTAATAAAAGACAAGACCCTTATTGCCCCCCCCCCCCCTGAAAATGAGGGTTAGTGTAGAGAAGAGGAAAAACAAAGGAGGGGAGGGGGGCAATGGATGGAGTGTGTGGATAGGTGAACTAACATTCACACACACACACACACAGAGGCACACACACACAGGCACACACACACACACACACTTTCTCCTGCCCCCTGTCACTACAGCTGCCCGCCAAGAAGGACACACAGGTGTCCCAGTGTAAACCAAACAGGCCATTTCTCCTCTGCTGTGGGTACTTTTTGCTGACGAAGCAATTTAGCGGAACTTAACAATAATTATAATGGGGAGAGTGGGTAAGTGAAGGATGAAGCAGGCATCTCCTCCCATCCCATCTCACTTTATATAAATGCCCGGATATATATATATATCTCTCTCTCTCAAAAACATGAAAGATATACATATTATATATTTTTTTACATTTGCCTTCCACCGATGCAAGCACACCACAAACAACACACAAACGCAAACAGTATGCTTCAAGCACGCATGCACTCACACATGTGCTCTGTCTGTCTGTCTTCCCTCCCTCCCCCACCCCCCCCCCCCCCCACCCATCTCTCTCTCTCTCTCTCTCTCTCTGTGTCTCTCTCAACCACATTATACATTCGTGACACGTGCTGATCATGCAGTTCTGCCTTATATTATTAGAACTCCAGTTGTGCTAATGGGGAGGAGGAGGAAGCCGAGAAAGAAATGGGATCCAGGACATGAATCATGATAGTGGCATTGAGTGGGGTTGGGGGGGGGGGGGGGGGGGGGGGGGACTGACCACATGACCAGTAACCTTTCCTGGTGGACACAGGTGCACGTGTCAAGGATAGGAGGCAGACCATTTTCTTGTTGTTTTTCCTCCTGTTCTTTCTCATGTCTCCCTTTTTGTGCTTTTTGTCATTCGACCCCTCTTTTTTAAACTGGAAGAACATTGTCTTGTCTTACCACACTCATAAAGTCATATCACATCTCTTTTGGTGCAATTTCATCCTTTTTCATGCTGGCCTTGACGTCTTATTACACCTGTGTACGTTCACCTAGGTTAACTTCGAAAATGAATCAAACCTAAAGTGCAGCAGAATCTTCAACATAATGAAGTTGGCTGCCTAAGGAGAAGAAGAGGAAGTTTAGTTATGTTCATTATAAAATTTAAAAGTTGTTTCTCATAATTTTTGTTGTTATTGTTGTTAATTATATTTCTAAGGATGCTCATCTAAGGATTTTGTTTTTAAAAATAAAAGTACTTGTAGTTTCACTTCACCCGGATGATGGACAAAATGGACTTTCAGATTACAACAAAAATGAAACAGAGAGAGTACCGGTATATACTGCTTTGGGGTTTGGTAATAATTATACATACAGTGAAAATCGCTTATGTCAAAATTGAAGGGACTCAAATTTTATTTTGAGATAACTATGTATTTTGAGTTAAGAAGACATTTTAGCATAAAGACTGTTAAAATGGGATCAAAAACTTATTGTGAGTTATCCAGTGTTTTTGAGTTATCTGTTTTCGAGTTATCTGGATTCCACTGTACTACTGCTTTTGGGTTTAGTAATAAATTGTACCAAAGTTACATTCCATTCCTAAGGTCTAAGGGTTGTAAGTAAAATTAATGGGTTTTAAAACTACATAAATACATTAGAGCTTAATATAAATGTTAATTATATTAATTTAAAAATAAACACTTTTTGGTTTTCTGGTTTGTGTGTATGAGGTCAGGGGATGTGGAGGGGGGTGGCAGGGGGGGGGGGGGGTGAGGAGGCTGTTGTTGATTTGTATTTTCCTTATGTCAGTGAATGACAAAACGGATTTTTTTCTTAATTTTTTTTATTAAATGGGAAAAGACTAAAAACAAAACAAAACAGAGGGCAAAATGGGACCAGACAAAACAAGATCCTGAGGTGCAAAACACTCCAACGCAGAATAATCGCACCATTCCCTGTTCAATCGAAGGTAAAGAGAAAGGTGGCTGCCAAACGTAATGCAAGACTGCAGCGTGAGTGACCTGGGTTCGAATCCCGGCCTCGCCCTTTCTTTCTAGTTTGACAGGAAAATCGAACTGAACATCCAGTCCTTCGGATGGGGACTTAAAGCTAGTCTGACCCTGTGCTCTTTACGCAGGTAAAAATCCCACGGCAGTTGAAAGTCGGTAAGAGCAGGGATAAATTCTGCCGCCTGGCATGGCCAAATTGATAGCTAGGTTTTCCAAGTGTGCCCACACTCCCCTACTCACCCTGTGCCCCTCCCCCCAAAAATGTTTTTAAAATTTTTTTAAATGGGTAGGCACTGCACTTGCAGCCACTCGCTCTCTGGGGGAGAGCAGCCCGAATTTCACAGAGATAAGACTCTGTGACTAGAATATACCAAATACCAAGACGCAGGCAGGCTTTTACCTGTGCATCATACATGCGTTGAACACCCGAGACTGTCAACCAGAAACAATGGCCAGGTGTAAAGTGTAGAAGCATTAAACAACTGAAAGGAGACAGGGAAAAGTATACAAGCAAAGATAGGGAGGGAAGGAGGAATGGGTTATAAGGGGAGGATGAAGGATTAGAACAAGACTAGTGAAAGGAAAGAGTGATACTAAAAGGCAGGGAAAAGGAAAGGGAGAACATTCATAAGAGGGTGGGTTTGGGAGAAGGAGGTGGGGGTGGGTGGGCACAGAAGGAGGAGGGAGCAAGACAATAACCCAGGTGCGGGGTTAATGGGAACGAGGTGTGAAAAGTTAGGTGTTCATGAGAATGAGAGAGAGAGAGAGAGAGAGAGACAGAGAGAGGGGGGAGAGAGGGGGAGAGGGAGAGAGAGAGGAGAGGGGGGGGAGAGAGGGAGAGAGAGAGAGAGAGAGGGAGGGGGGGGAGAGGGAGAGAGAGAGAGAGAGGGGGGGGGAGAGAGGGGAGAGAGAGAGAGAGAGGGGAGAGAGGGGAGAGGAGAGAGAGAGAGAGAGAGAGAGAGAGAGAGAGAGAGAGAGAGAGAGAGAGAGACTGAGAGGGAGAAAGACAGAGACAGAGAGGGACAGAGTGAGAGAGATAGAGAGAGAGAGAGAGAGACTGAGACTGAGAGGGAGAAAGACAGAGAGGGACAGAGAGAGAGAGAGAGAGAGAGAGAGAGAGAGAGAGAGAGAGAGAGAGAGACACTTGACACTTGACACTTGACGTTTTTATTGTCATTGCCTGAAAGGGTCTAATGACAAGGGGGGTAATCATAACATATTTCTCTCTTATATAGGGTTATAGACAAAGTTAAGGAATGAACATGACTAAATCCAGTACAGTATGCATCTTTTGTCACATTCAAGTATACTAAAAAAAAGCATTTGTAAAAAGAAAATGTAAATTACATAGGCAGAAAAAAAGACAAACAAGAACAAAAGTTAGCGATCGATTAGCAAAGTGAAAGAAGAAGCTACGAGTGAAAGAGAAGATAAGCTTCTCTCGACCTTTCACACAATAACCCACGGATAACATATTGTTGCATAATATTTAAATGAGGTGTAGACACCCTTTAACATCCATAATCTAAACAACAGTATTAGTAGCATTATGCACTGCCGTCAAACTTTTCTGGCGCACTGTTTGTGCCTCAGCTATAAATTTGGCTACTGACTTCAACACAGCTTCATTGTCAGACGACAAAAGTGAAGCAACATTTTTTCTTTCAATAATATCTGGGTTGAAAACAAAACATTTTTGCCTAACATTGTCATACACTTTACAATGGAATAAAAAGTGACTTTCGTCATCCACTCCTGTTTTGCATAAAGGGCATGGTGTTTCTATATCTGAATATGTTTGAAACCATCTCTTGTTAGCGTTGAAGCCTAATGTTCGTAGTCGAAATCTAGCAAAGTTTATTCTATGCCATCTGTCTGTGATTCTTTCAAGATATTGTTCAGGTTGAAAAACATTTTTAAATGAAAAGAACCATTTGTATTTGTCTTTCGATTCCATGTCTGCATGCCAGTTCTGCTTGAATGAACACACAAGTCTATCTTTAAAGTCTTCTACAAAACATTTTTCATTTCCGACTCCTTGTGATAGCCATACAATACCAAATCCATTTTCAGATAACACCTTCTTTATCCGATAAGCCCAATTTTCTTTATTTAGTTCAAGTTGCAATAGCATCATAGTATAGGCTTGTCGACACAAACGTGATTGTGGAAGTCTTAGTAATTTTAACCAGTATTTAATAGATCTTACAACTGCTCTTATGCATAGAGGGTATCTTCCTGTTTCTCCATACAAAACAGTGTTTGAAGAATGAATAGGCACCCGTAACAAGCGTTTAATTGCATAAGTATGGACTTTTTCTAATTGTAAACTTGTATTTAGTCCCCAAACCTCAGAAGCATACAACAGTAATGGCTCTATTTGTGTATTAAACAACTTCCAAAATAATTTACAATCTATACTATTAAGTTTTTTCAATGATTTCAAAATTTCAATAACACCTTTTTTCCCTTTTCTTGCATACTCATCCCAATTATAATTTAAACTTAATTTCGTTGAAAATATAATTCCCAGATATTTGTAGGTGTTAACCACTTTAACCTCTTCATTCCCATAGAACCATTTTTCATGTGTTGACAGGTGCCCACCCATTCTGAAAACCATTATACTTGTTTTACTTAAGTTAACCGTTAAACCTAAGCGATCAGATTCTCTTTTTAAGTAGCTTAGCTGATTTTGCAAACCTGTAACCGTGCCAGACAATAGAATAATGTCATCTGCGAATAATAAAAGGAAGATCTCCATTGCACCTGGGGTGATTTGTATTCCATGTTTTCCATTCTTTATTAGTTCTACTGCTAGCTCATTAACAAAAAATGAAAATAACTGAGGGCTAAGTAAACATCCCTGTTTCACTCCATTGGGACATTCAAAATAATCTGAACACACATTTTTTCCACGCACACACGCAAGCACTTGATCATATACAGCACGCACTGCGCTGTACAGTTTACCGTTTACTCCACTTTTGCGAAGAACATTCCAAAGGACATTACGATTTACTGAATCGAAGGCTTTCTTGAAGTCTACGAACGCGATAAACAGTTTCTTGTTGTTCAGTAAATACTTTTGTACGAGTGTGTATAATGTAAATATGTGGTCTGTAGTACTATATTTAGATCGGAACCCTGCCTGCTCTTCAATTATTTTTTCCTCTCTTTCAGCCCATTGTGTTAATCTCCTGTTTAAAATAAATGTATAAACTTTACTTATTACGCTAGTGAGAGCGACTCCCCTGTAATTATCCGGGTTATTGACGTCACCCTTTTTATGGATTGGAATGATAATCGATTTTGCCCACTCAGTAGGAAACTGGCCATTCTCAAAAAGTAGGTTAAACAATTTAACAAGAAAATCAACAATTGGTAAGTTAGCTTGCTTTAACATTTCTCCTATAATATTGTCTGGGCCTGCACTCTTACCTAATTTTAAATGATTAATACCCAAAATAACTTCTTCTCTGCAGATATGATCATCGAAAAGAGGTTCAAACTCATTGTCATGTTCACTGACATTTTCATCTTGTAATACATTAGTATATGAGTCATGGAGAGAGAGAGAGAGAGAGAGAGAGAGAGAGAGAGGAAGAGAGACAGAAAGATAGAGAGAAAGACAGAGAGGGACACAAACAAAGAGAGAGACAGAGACAGACAGACAGAGAGACACACCAGAGAAACAGAGACAGAGAGACAGAGACAGAGAGAAGAGCAAGTGGAGGCAGCTTCCTATTTTCCCTGTTCTTCCACACACACACCCCACCCTCACCTACACCTATCTCCAATCATTTCCTGCCCTGTGTGCTCCACCCCAGGTACAATTTCTGAGGCAATGTTGCCTCCCATCACCTGGCCATGGAAGGTTTCTCCCTACACTCTCTGACCTCTGCAGAGTTGCATGGACACAGCGGACCAAAACTACCAACACCTTGCCTCCCATCACCTGGTCATGGAAGGTACAGTACTTCTCTCCATACACTCTCCCTACCCTCTCTGACCTCTGCAGAGTTGCATAGACACAGCGACCAAGACTACCAACACCTTGCCTCCCATCACCTGGTCATGGAAGGTACAGTACTTGTTTCCCTACCCTCTCCCTACACTCTCTGACCTCTGCAGAGTTGCATAGATACAGCGACCAAGACTATCAACACCTTGCCTCCCATCACCTGGTCATGGAAGGTACAGTACTTGTTTCCCTACCCTCTCCCTACCCTCTCTGACCTCTGCAGAGTTGCATCTTTTTAGACACAGCGGACCAAGACTACCAACACCTTGCCTCCCATCACCTGGTCATGGAAGGTACAGTACTTGTTTCCCTACCCTCTCCCTACCCTCTCTGACCTCTGCAGAGTTGCATAGACACAGCGGACCAAGACTACCAACACCTTGCCTCCCATCACCTGGTCATGGAAGGTACAGTACTTGTTTCCCTACCCTCTCCCTACCCTCTCTGACCTCTGCAGAGTTGCATAGACACAGCGGACCAAGACTACCAACACCTTGCCTCCCATCACCTGGTCATGGAAGGTACAGTACTTGTTTCCCTACCCTCTCCCTACACTCTCTCACCTCTGCAGAGTTGCATAGACACAGCGGACCAAGACTACCAACAGTGTTGGTAGTGGTCACAGCGTTTCTGTGCAAATCGAGTTCTAGCCAAACTTTTAGAGCTCTTGGGCAGCGATATGCAGATTTGAAAACTTTATGGATACGGAGTTGTAATAATTCCAGTGGCGCTTTTCGATCAGCAAGTACCGTATTGTTCAAACTATAAGTCCCACCTTATTACACGTATAAGGTGCGCCCCCCAAGTTTCACACGAAATTCAGATTTTGTCATTCTATTTTCTTACTATAATATTGGTCATATTATTGGCGCATTGGTCTTAGTCTGGGGTAAAGAGTATCACCTCATAGTCCGGAAAATGTTTTTCTTTTCTTGATTCACAAAACAGTAGGAAAATAGCTCTGAAACCATTCAAAAGCAATATTGTCCAAAAAAGCTCTGAAAACAAACACATAAATATTCGAAGTATCGCCCCTTATCAAAAGTTACATATCAAATCTCATTTGCTCGCAAAGTCAAACTTCAGAGTCTGACTACACCCATCATCATCTTGTTGCTCATTGAGTAACTCCAGATGCTGTGCAGTGTCTCCTCGGTTGGTTGCCTCCTGACGGCCTAACAAAGATTCGCTCCCCTTGGACAGCTGGTCTCGGATTCTGCGACTTGAACAAGCCGGGGTGTAGCTGCGAATTGGGATTCAGAATGAGTGGCGTGGGAGCAACGCCACTGTACGACCCAGCAGATGGGACAGCAAAAAAAAACCCAAAAAACTCCAGATGCCGCACTCAAAGTTTGAAGCCCTCTCAGTGAGCATGCGCAAAAACAGGAGTTGCCCAAACATTTGCCACAGAGCGCCACAGAACACTACACATAATAATGCAGCCTGAAACCACCCGGCACACCCACCCACCCTTAAAAACTGTTCTCCTTCTACTCTTGCACCTGGTCCTCAACAGATCATTTCACTTTCCTTTTATCTCCCCTCCCTCCCTCCAGCCATTAACCTCTACTTCCATCATAATACGTCAACCTGTCTTCTCTGTCTCCCCTTTCCTGATCACCTGTCAATATGCTAACAGTCATAATAGTCTTTTCTTATTTATTTATTTGAATGAATGAAATTTGGAATTTTACGTCCTCTCGACCTGGGAAGGCACATATGGGACATATTTATTTATTTATTTATTAAGACAACTTTTATAGCGCCTAATCTTTAAGCTCTAAGCGCTTTACAGAAATCACTAAAATGAATAGTAAACACAATGAACAAAAAGTATACATTAAACATTGACCAACACCCCCCTTCCCTGATCCCTCAGTCAATTTCTCAATCACGCCCAAATAATGAATGACATAATCTACAGTACACTTTCGCAACCAACTTGAAACACTCACACTGATGGACACTTAAAGACACCCAGGCCACACTATTAACAAATCACACTCACACCCACACTTATAATGATAGAGAGAGAAAGAGAACGAGAGAGAGAAAGAGACAGACATACAGACAGACAGACAGAGAAAGACAGAGACGGAGACACAGAGAGCCAGACAGAGGGACAGACAGAGAAAGAGAGAAGAGAGAGACACACAAACATTTTCTGCATTGTGATCTGCTGTGTAGGGAGTAGCTTTTGCCGTTAACCCTTTCACCGCCAGTCGCATTTTAGCACCACACTGATTTAACACCTATGTCACTAAAAGGCATCAAATTGGGGTCGTTTATCCAAACACCCTGTTGTCTTAGTTTAGGGAAGTAAGGATAGACCTTATTTTATATGTTACAGAATACTGCAGATGGATTTTGTTCTCTACCCAGGTAAATTTAATGGACATTTTTGGCTGAAATATGGCTGGCGGTGAAAGGGTTAATAGAATTGCTGCCTTTTTTCAATGACGACGATGAATAATAATAATAATAATAATAATAATAATAAGTCTTTGCAAAGAGAGGAGCTACTTTGTCAATGCTGGATTGTCTGTTTGTGAACAGCTTTACTCATAAATGAAAATAAATGGTGGCAAATGGTTTAGATGAAATTTGTTCCAGACAGTTACTCTAGGGCATCACCTAAACAACATTGCTTTAAATCTTAATGTTGATCGGGATACACTAATCCTCCACAAAATGTCATGAAAATCTGTTCGTAACTTTAAAAAGCTTTTTTTCCTAAAAACAACAAACCTCCCTGGTGGCCATATACTATCACAAAAACAAAACAAAGACGTCTACCGACAAAAAAAAGAAGTTACACTCAATTCATCATACTATAGCATCAGTTACACTAACCACACTATGTTATCTGGGTATCAAAATACTGACAGCTGGGAAACGAATACTAATGAACTCTTCTTATTCACAGGCAGGAAAGCTAGACCATAAAGAGAGGTTATCAAGCATAGCATGGTAACCCTTCTCACTATAAAATAAACTAAAAAATATAACAAATCTTGCCATCAAAGAGGAAACCCAAGACCTATGAAATTACCCTGGCCATTGAGGACTGTGTTTTGCGAAATGTTAACACCGGTCATGTCTCTCTTTCACAGGTGCTGGGCTTGACATGACTTTTGGCGCTGGGGTGCTGACGTACTTACTCTCTTTCGTGAGTGTCAGGCTTCCTTCTGTATCCGAGACACACATCAACACCACCCCTCCTCCCCCACCTCTCTCCCTTCCTCTCTCTCTCTCTCTCTGTGTCTCATATCTTGTATTATATGTTGTTATATTGTGTCCAACGTTGACTCAATTTGCCTTTATTCATAATACATTTACTCATTTTGGTTTTTGCATGAATTCCTGATGCTGCAAATGCAAGGGTGAAACCTGGGCAAAAAGAAAAGCAGGAAGGCCTGGACTCTGGCAGGCCACCATGGTGGGGTCAAGGGGCATAGGGTAGTTGTTTCTGGGGGTCAGGGGACGAAACCCCTGAAGGTGAAGTTTTTTTATGCACACTTTTTACTAATAAAATCAGCATTTAGAATAGAAAGTTTAGATTTTTTTAACAATAAAACGTTTTTTTCTCTCATTCCAGAGTAATTATTCTTCAATAAAATATTACACAAGTCAGGATTTCCTGAAAACTAACAAAGCCAAAACCAGGATTCCTGCTTTTCCTGCCAAGTGGTTTCATCCATGCAAATATGATAATCCCCCTTGACATAAGGACTGTACTTGTCAGTCAATAAAAACGATTCTGAAGCATCTCTCTCAGTCTCACACACTCACTCTCTCCGTCTCAGTCTGTCTGTCTCTCATACAAAAATATTCTGATATCAGAATGATGTAGGATTTGCATTTCAAAGCTCCCACCCCTCCTCCCCCACCTGACCTCTCACTTCCTCTCTCTCTCTCTCTCAGTCTCACACACTCACTCTCTCCGTCTCTGTCTGTCTGTCTCCCATATGAAAACCTTCTGATATCAGAATGATGTAGGATTTGCATTTCAAAGCTCCCACCCCTCCTCCCCCACCTGACCTCTCTCCCTTCCTCTCTCTCTCTCTCAGTCTCACACACTCGCTCTCTCCATCTCAGTCTGTCTGTCTCTCATACAAAAATATTCTGATATCAGAATGATGTAGGATTTGCATTTCAAAGCTCCCACCCCTCCTCCCCCACCTGACCTCTCTCACTTCCTCTCTCTCTCTCTCTCAGTCTCACACACTCACTCTCTCCGTCTCTGTCTGTCTGTCTCCCATATGAAAACCTTCTGATATCAGAATGATGTAGGATTTGCATTTCAAAGCTCCCACCCCTCCTCCCCCACCTGACCTCTCTCCCTTCCTCTCTCTCTCTCTCAGTCTCACACACTCACTCTCTCCGTCTCTGTCTGTCTGTCTCCCATATGAAAACCTTCTGATATCAGAATGATGTAGGATTTGCATTTCAAAGCTCCCACCCCTCCTCCCCCACCTGACCTCTCTCCCTTCCTCTCTCTCTCTCTCTCAGTCTCACACACTCGCTCTCTCCGTCTCAGTCTGTCTGTCTCTCATACGAAAATATTCTGATATCAGATGTAGGATATTAAATAACCCCAAATGTGCATGTGGCCACAATACGGAAGATGCTGAACATTATCTGATGCAGTGTAGACATTATGCTGCTGAAAGAATAAACACGATCTCAACACTTAACCCATGCATCACTAACACCTACACCCTACTCTTTGGCGATCAAAGTTTATCAGTGTCAGAAAACAAACAAATATTCAAAACCGTGCAGCAGTTTATAGAGCTAAGTAAAAGGCTATAAAATTCAACCCCCTGCTTCCTTTCCAGCTCTTGCATCCTTACCAGTTCATGTTCTCACCTAATATTTTAACTCAGTTAGTTTTGGTGTATCTCTGTTTTCATCTTGGCGTCATTTCATGTAATCCTAATGTCATCATCGTGTCCTATTTCGTTTTATTGCGACGTGGGGTTGGAGTTCTGGTCTGCAGAGTGGTGTGAGGTGGAACTCTCTCTCTCTCTCTCTCTCTCTCTCTCTCTCTCTCTCTCTCTCTCTCTCTCTCCCTCTCTCTGTCTCTCTCCCCCTCTCTCTCTTATCATTTTTTGTTGTTGTCGATTTTACTTCTTTTGTCTATTGCTATGTCCATTGTTCGTTTGGTTTGTTGCGACTTTTTTTTCAAAAATGTATTGCTTGTATTTCCTGGTAAAATTCCGCCAATGTTTATACTGTGTAATTCGTTTTGAACTGAGCACGCCATAAGCTCTGCTTGTTGTTGCTTCAGTTATGTCATAGTTGTTGTTCATGTTGATTTGGAAAATAAAACATTTAAACCAGATGTAGGATTTGCATTTCAAAGCTCCCACCCCTCCTCCCCCACCTGACCTCTCTCCCTTCCTCTCTCTCTCTCTCAGTCTCACACACTCACTCTCTTCGTCTGTGTCTGTCTGTCTCTCATACAAAAATCTTCTGATATCAGATGTAGGATTTGCATTTCAAAGCTCCCCTGTTTTCCGTCTGTCTAGGGGAGACTGGGGGTGGCACACAGAGGCTCGCTATGTGGCCAAATTTCTATGGACAAGAAGACAGAAAGTATAACCAAAGGCAGTTTTGCCTTCCCTGCTTCTGTCTCAGGTTTTAGCGGACAGGGTCAACAAGGAACAAACATGTAAAGACAGGGGGCTAGTATAGGGAGCAAGAGAAGCTTTAGTAATCTGACAGTGATAAATGGCCGTACAGGTATAACATTACAGGCGAAACAGCCAATCCAACATCTCCCAATAGCGCATGCTATCATCTCAAAAGGAAGGGAAGAGGCCCCAATGTGTGCAAACAAAAGAAATCAGCCAATGCAGGGAGCGGATTGTTTATATACTCCAGCATTGGCTTTGAATATTAATATCCAAACATGAACTACAAGAACCTTTCACAAGCAGAAAATGAACCGAAGAAGAAGAAGAAGACGAAAAAAAGCTTTGATGTATATGCTCTGACTCTGAGAAGGTTTTTTCTATCGTCGGAAAAACTAAGTACATTTTCGTTGATAGAAAACATATTCAAATAATACAATAAAAATCGCTTGAGTCAAAATTGAAGGAACAGAAATTTTATTTTGAGATAACCCATATTTTGAGTTAAAAAGACTTTTCAACATAGAGATTATTATGCTGGGACCCAAAACATTATTGTGAGTTATCCAGTGTTTTTGAGTTATCCGTTTTTGAGTTATCATCAGTTCTCCACTGCACATGGTCCGTCTCAACACCTCAACAAGCCTTGAGCCTTCAACAAGGGACCACTTATGTATCTGAACAAAATTAAGACAGAAATATTTTCCTGTTGAAAAATCATTAACCCTTTCACCGCCAATATTGCATTTTAGCACCACAACGGTTTAACACCCATGTCACTAAAAGGCATCAAATCAGGGTCAGTTATCCAAAGACCCTATTCTCTTAATTTGGGGAGGTAAGCATAGGCCTTACTTTATATGTCACAGAGGAATCCCCACTATTGCATTTGCAGACAATTTTTTTCTCTACCCAGGTAAGCTTAATGGACATTTTTTGCTGAAAAATGGCTGGCGGCGAAAGGGTTAATCTCATTGTTAATAAAAACAAACCAACCAAACCAACATGTCCATAATCCTCCACTACGCTTTCTTTGGTTTTTTTATTATTTGTCTTTCTGTTTTACCTTTTATCTTTTTTACCTTCTTTCCTGATTCTTAACTTGACTACCGGGCAAGGTCAACCTCTCCCTTTCTTCTCCTTGCAAGCAACACCCTATCCCCTTTCCTCAAACTTAATTCGCAGTTTTGTCTTTTTCATAATATTGACCCTCTGCCTCGCTCCACCCCCTACCGCCCCTCGCTACAAGCTTTAGCACTCAGGCTTCTGGCCTCCAGCTTTAAACCCTTTCAACAATTAAACCACGGAAACATAAACTTATCCCTCCCAAAGGTTAATAAAAAGGAACGCTGCTGCTAGTGCTAGCTACGACCAGCAATTACAATATTTGCTCGAGTTCGTGAAAACACTAAACATGGGAAAGAAAAGAACGATTTGGAAGGCAGTCGTCTTAATCTGGATTTCCTCTCTCTCTCTCTCAGGCTGTCTCTCTCTCTCTGGCTCTGTCTGTCTCTCTCTCTCTCTCTATCTGTCTCTCTCTCTCTTCCTCTCTCTCTCTTTCATACACACACACACAGTTAGACTCTCTCTCTTCTTTCTAATAAATACATACTCTTCCCACACCCCATCTCGATGTATCATCTTCATTCTTGACAGCAGTCTACAGCATGAAACTTTGAAAGGACAATCATTAATCTCTCTCTCTCCAACCCTCCTGTACCCTAATCCAGTCCTTTCTTCCTTCCCCACTTTCACCTCCCTCTTCTCTTCACCCCCACCTTATCTCCTCCCCCTCCGCCATAATTACACCTTCAAATTTCAGTGGCTCCCTCCCTCCTCACACCCTCCCCCACCCCACTTAATGTTATCGCCCAGCCCCCCAATTTCCTGTCTGTCACAAACAGTGGTTCGATCTAGCGGTTCAAGTTTCAGCCAGGGAGGTTTTGTGAATGAAAAGGGGAGGCCCCTAGGTCCATGCGTCACCACCCCACCGCACCATTTATCCACCACCTTCTACAAATGGTAGTACTAGTACACTCACACACACATACACATGTATTCTCTCTCTCTTGTGCGCACACACACACATATGCGCATATACACACACACGCACACACACATTCATTCTCTCTCCCTCTCACACACACACAATCATGTGCAAGCATGCACGCACACTCTCACTCACACACACACATATATGCAAATAAGCATGTGCCAAAGCATCCATATACACATACTAACTTTCTCTCCCCCCCTCCACCACCACCCTTCTCCCCCCCCCCCCCCCTTCTCTGCTCTCTCTCTCTCTAGCAGGTCAGTTTCAATCTGTGATGCCTGACTGGTCAACGACCTGTGATCGACTGGTGCGTGTATGTGTGTGGAACTGGAAGGAGGGGAGGGGAGGAGGTGTGGCACAGGAACTGCTGCCCTCACAAGGATTACAATGACACCCTCACCCCCACTTTTCTCTCTCTCTCTCTCTCTCTCTCTCTCTCTTTCTTCTCTCCCTCCCCCGACTTCCTGCCTTGCTGGGACTCTAACCATTGTTGAAGCCGACTTGGGAAAAAAAGACACAAAAAACAGACCTAGGGGTGGGGGTGGGGGAGAGCAAAGGGCACAATGAAAAAAGGGGAGATAAGAAACAAAAGGTTGTGGTAGACACCTCTAAAGTCCCCCCACCCTCCTCTTTATCTTCAAGATTGGCGTGTGGACACTGCGTGACACTGACAGGTAGAAGACTAGAAGACTACAGACAACAGAAGGTTTGAAAAGAAGTCTGGGGTTAGACAATGTGGAAGGTGTCAGATAGATTTAACAGTGGAACCTCCTTATTAAGACCTTCCCTCTTAAAGACCCACCACGTCACGGTCAAAATCAAAGATTTCATGTGTTTTCCCTCTTACAGCTGGTAAGAAATCTTAAGAAATCTTCCTAGCATAAGAGGGAATGTGACACATGACGTGGGGGGTCTTTAAGACTCCCTCTAAAATGTGACCCAAAATTTTCACCAAATTTCGTTCCCTTTCATATCCGTCTGGACTTCTTCTTCTTCTTCTTTTTCGATCGCTCAGACAGTTTCCTGTCAATAATGAGCGCAGATGCGTCATGCTGCCGTTATGCGCCTGACTAAGAAATAGTTAGGCCCAGCATGTCCTACTTCGGCTGGAGGAAATGTTTTGGAAAGTGTTTCGTGAAAAAAGGGCAGGAGAATGGACCGGGTAAGGCAGAAAGATAGCATAAGATGACAGCAAGCAAAGGGAAAAGGCAGAGTCAAAGAGTGTGGCGGATTAGAGGAAGTTACAAGCACAGAACTTCCAGAAGGTGGGGGAACTATTTATACACAAGACCCCCCGGTATCCCCACGGGGGAACGTCCGGACCACTGAGTGTCCACTTCACTATTAAGATCCCTCCCTATTAAGACCTTGAAAAATCAGCCCCCCAAAAAGGTCTTATAGGGAGGTTCTACTATAACCTTGAGGCTGGAATGGTCAACGTATGACGCTGATTTCACCGCCAGGGGGCAGTCAAACCAGTAGGGGCTTAGCGCATGATATTCTTAGTTGGGGGTAGTGAGAGAGAGAGAGAGAGAGAGAGAGAGAGAGAGAGAGAGAGAGAGAGAGAGAGAGAGAGAGAGAGAGATGAGTCCCTTCCCCTCTCTCTCTCTCTCACTACCCCCAACTAAGAAAATCATGCGCCATCCCTCTCTCTCTCTCACTACCCCCAACTAAGAATATCACGCGCTAAGCCCCTACTGGTATGACTGCCCCCTGGCGGTGAAATGGGCGTCCTAAGCTGCTAATTGGAAAGCTAACAGTAGGGCCTAACACAGCACACTTTTTTTGCAAGTTTTGTTGTTGGTTTTTAAACATAAAGGATTACACAATCAATGGCACTACACTGACACACTCAAAACATCACATATGCACTGAAACACAACACTGTTGTGCGCGCATGCATTCATGCATACACACACTTGCATGTCGACATCATCATACACAAGCATGCATTCATGCATACACACACTTGTATGCCGACATCATCATACACAAGCATGCACTCATGCATACACACACTTGTATGCCGACATCATCATACACAAGCATGCACTCATGCATACACACACTTGTATGCCGACATCATCATACACAAACATGCACTCATGCATACACACACTTGCATGCCGACATCATCATACACACAACCATGCATACACACACTTGCATGCCGACATCATCATACACAAACATGCACTCATGCATACACACACTTGCATGCCGACATCATCATACACAAACATGCATTCATGCATACACACACTTGCATGCCGACATCATGATACACACAAACATGCATTCATGCATACACACACTTGCATGCCGACATCATCATACACACAAACATGCACTCATGCATACACACACTTGCATGCCGACATCATCATACACAAACATGCACTCATGCATACACACACTTGCATGCCGACATCATCATACACAAACATGCACTCATGCATACACACACTTGCATGCCGACATCATCATACACAAACATGCACTCATGCATACACACACTTGCATGTCAACATCATCATACACAAACATGCACTCATGCATACACACACTTGCATGTCAACATCATCATACACACAAACATGCATTCATGCATACACACACTTGTATGCCGACATCATCATACACAAACATGCACTCATGCATACACACACTTACATGCCGACATCATCATACACAAACATGCACTCATGCATACACACACTTGCATGCCAACATCATACACAAACATGCACTCATGCATACACACACTTGCATGCCGACATCATCATACACAAACATGCACTCATGCATACACACACTTGCATGCCAACATCATACACAAACATGCACTCATGCATACACACACTTGCATGCCGACATCATCATACACACAAACATGCACTCATGCATACACACACTTGCATGCCGACATCATCATACACAAACATGCACTCATGCATACACACACTTGCATGCCAACATCATCATACACAAACATGCACTCATGCATACACACACTTGCATGTCAACATCATCATACACACAAACATGCACTCATGCATACACACACTTGTATGCCGACATCATCATACACAAACATGCACTCATGCATACACACACTTGCATGCCGACATCATCATACACAAACATGCACTCATGCATACACACACTTGCATGCCAACATCATACACAAACATGCACTCATGCATACACACACTTGCATGCCAACATCATCATACACAAACATGCACTCATGCATACACACACTTGCATGTCAACATCATCATACACAAACATGCACTCATGCATACACACACTTGCATGCCAACATCATACACAAACATGCACTCATGCATACACACACTTGCATGCCAACATCATCATACACAAACATGCACTCATGCATACACGCACTTGTATGCCGACATCATCATACACAAACATGCACTCATGCATACACACACTTGCATGCCGACATCATCATACACAAACATGCACTCATGCATACACACACTTGCATGTCAACATCATCATACACAAACATGCACTCATGCATACACACACTTGCATGCCGACATCATCATACACAAACATGCACTCATGCATACACACACTTGCATGCCGACATCATACACAAACATGCACTCATGCATACACACTTGCATGCCGACATCATCATACACAAACATGCACTCATGCATACACACACTTGCATGCCGACATCATACACAAACATGCACTCATGCATACACACTTGCATGCCGACATCATCACACACAAACATGCACTCATGCATACACACACTTGCATGCCGACATCATACACAAACATGCACTCATGCATACACACTTGCATGCCGACATCATCACACACAAACATGCACTCATGCATACACACACTTGCATGCCGACATCATACACAAACATGCACTCATGCATACACACACTTGCATGCCGACATCATCATACACAAACATGCACTCATGCATACACACACTTGCATGCCAACATCATACACAAACATGCACTCATGCATACACACACTTGCATGCCAACATCATACACAAACATGCACTCATGCATACACGCACTTGTATGCCAACATCATCATACACAAAGCATGCACTCACACACATAAAAACTCATCAAAACCAAACCACTGAAGCCACATAATATACTAATTATTGTGGCGGTACCATAGCCGATGAGGTTTAACCGAGGCGTGGTTACTGCTAACACCTATCTGTATTGCTAAAAAATCGGGACTTTACTGGTGTTGCACTGCCTCCGGGCATTGCCTCCAGTATTGTTCCCACCATCTTTGTATCTACAAATGTCCCATATGTGTCTGTTCCAGACCGAGAGGACGTAAAACACCATTTTACATCATTCACCACTGAAGCCACACTTCAATTCACGGCTAATTTTATCTATTTGCACAAACTGGAAACACTTCATAATCCAAATCTCTCTCTCTCTCTCTCTGCGTTGTTATGCAAAGAAGTAAATACCAGTAGTTATTTCCATAATTGTTCTTGTCCGAAACTTAGGACGAGAACACAGCAAAAATAATCATGCCTAAATAGGCTACGTCACGTGTTCTTGCTCTATATTGTAATACATTTATCGATGTCATCACCGATTCTCTTTATGTGTCATACTTATGCAGTGCTCGTAAAAGGTTTCTATGTGTGATAATGTATGCTATTATATGATTTTGGTTTATTCCTTTTCTTCTTTTTATTTTTTTCCCCGTCCCTTCCCTCCATGTTCCTTTATGGCATGGGCAGACAGGCCTACTCATTAACCCTTTCACTGCCAATGTCGCATTTTAGCACCACTGTGGTTTAACACCCATGTCACTAAAAGTAAAAGGCATCAAATCAGAACCTGTTATCCAAAGACCCTACTTTCTTAATTTTGGGAGGTAAGGATAGGCTTAATGCTATACATGTACATGTCACAGAGGAATTCACACTATTCTAGATATTTTATTTGCTCTACCCACTTAACGTAATGGTATTTTTGGGCTGAAAAATGGCTGGCGGCGAAATGGTTAAAATGGTTCGTTCGTTCTCTCTCTCTCCATCTCCACCTCAACCCCCTCCCTGCCCACCTACCACTGCAGAGAGGAAAGGGATGAGAGAAAGAAAGAAAGAAAAAAGAAATGAGGGTAAGAAGCCACAATGAGACAAGGAGAATGGTGCAGGGGAAATAACCCAAAGTAAAAGAAAGATATTTCTCATGTCTTCAAATTCTTGCAACAATTATTTCCCTTGGATGAGGCCCTTCTGGCGTGTTTGGTGGTTTGTTGTGGTTGAGGAATTAATCTCGTTAAGTGCTTATAGGTCATTTCACTGTTTTGATGAACTGATAATTTACACGGGTAAAGAATTCAAAGCCCTGTGTATGCATCAATCAATCAATATTATCCGAGTCAAAATAAACAAGGAAATGTTGCTTGTGGTCACAATATACAACACAATGTTCACGAGAAACATCACATTTTCAGAAATAAAAGATTACAAATAAAATTAAAATCACACACACACACACACTTAACCCTTTCACTGCCAGCCGTGGTGGGTTTTTTTAGCAAACATTGTCCATTAAACTTACCTGGGTAGAGAAAACAAATAGTCTGCAATATTGACAATTCTTCTGACATGTATAAAGTAAGGCCTATCATTACCTCCCAAAATTATGAAAATATGCTCTTTGGATAACAGACCCTGGTTAGAGGCCTTTTCGTGACATGGGTGTTAATTTATTGTGGTGCTAAAATGCGACATTGGCGGTGAAAGGGTTAAAATAATCTGTAGTAAAATACAGGAAAAACTAAAATATATTAATTAGAGCATAGACTGTTAGTGACAATGACAGAAATCAACCTATTTGATTATTTACTTTCATGTTTTATTACACTTTGAAAGATGACATTTGTAGAAAAAAAAGAACATTTCACATACAATGATCAGAGATGTGAGAGGGCCCCAAACAAAAAGCGTAGCCGATGGTATCGTCAAAGTACTCAAACAAAACTTTTGCCTCTGACATCAATTTTTTCGCAGCTCGCCTACACGGATCTTACTGTCCGTTGCAGTTTCATCCATCCAAGCCCTGTCAAATTTGTGCTGGCATCCTTTGTCGATCTCCTCTTTCCTCACATCTATGGTGTGATAAATACTTTTTATGGCTTTGAAAACATCAAAATCCTCCTTCAAAATCATAGCCGAACATATAAAAATGACGCATTGCCATTAGTAACTGGCCAACCACAGAGAAGCTTATAAAATTCAGTAAAGGGACTGTACTCATGCTACAAACTGCTTTCGTTTTCACTGTGTGTGCGCGCAAAGAAAGGCTACCTAACTTGACAATCTCTCTCTCCAAAAAGAAAAAGCGCATTTACGCGCTTACGCGTAGCTCTCACATCCCTGAATGATACAAACACTTGTGAAAATAAACACAGAATGAAGTGATAATTAAAGTATTATGGTATTTAGTATTTGGTATATTCTAGTCACAGAGACTTATCTCTGTGAAATTCGGGCTGCTCTCCCCCAGAGAACACGTCGCCGCAAGTGCAGCGCTTACCCAATTTCTTTTTTTTTTTTTTTTTTTTTGGGGGGGGGGCACAGGGTGAGGAGGGGGTGTGGGCACACTTGGAAAACCTAACTATCAATTTGGCCATACCAGGCAGTGGGATTTCTCCCTGCTCTTACCGACTTTCAACTGCTGTGGGATTTTTACGTGCGGACTAGCTTTAAGTCCCCATCCGAAGGACTGGACGTTCAGTTCGATTTTCCTGTCAAACTAGAAAGAAAGGGCGAGGCCGGGATTCGAACCCGGGTCACTCACGTTGCAGTCAGGTATTACATTTGGCAGGCGAAAGTCTTAACCACTCTGCCACCTTTCTCCTAGTAGACTTTCCTATCACATCTTTCAAATTGTTCTGATCGCTTCACATTCCGAGCTTTTACGCAGCGACAAACTCTCACAAACCACGACCAAGAGAGTACGCACACACCAATGTAGGCAGGTAGGCACGCACACACATGCAGATACAAATACACAAACACACACGTATCTTACATTCGTTCACAAACACAAGTAAACGTCTACAATTCCGTCACTTTTAGAGAGTGAAAGAGACAGAGACAGTGGGAGAAATAAATGGAAGAGAGACAGAGAGGAAGAAAAAAAAAAGAGGCATAGAGACAAGGGGGAGGTGGAGGGAGACAGACTTAGATTTAGATTCTTTTGAAAGAAAGAGCACAGGAAGAGGGGGCGATTAAGATGGGTGAACTATTTGACAGCTAGTAAAAAGGGAACATACCCCCCACACACACTCCAAGAAAAAGGGGAGGGAAAAAGAGAAAAAAAGCAAATAAAGAGTTGTTAAGGGAAGGGGGAGGGTACAAGAAAGAAAATCAAAGGTCAATATTATTAGAATGAGAGATGGTCCACTGTAATACTAAGGGAGGAGGGTGGGGAGGGCATACAATATTTGCTGGGGAGGAGAGACAGTACATATTCAGACACCAACCTCCATGACAGTGGCCTGTAGCTCCTGGCTGAAGGTCAGTCGTTTGACCAGCAGGGACTGTGTCAGGCTGCAGATCAGGCCCACCATGCCCCTCTCTCCCCTATCCCCTCCCTCTCACCTCCATGACAGTGGCCTGTAGCTCCTGGCTGAAGGTCAGTCGTTTGACCAGCAGGGACTGTGTCAGGCTGCAGATCAGGCCCACCATGCCCCTCTCCCCCCTATCCCCTCCCCAGGCTCACCCTCCCCCTACCAGGCTATGCCCACCATGTCCCTCCCCTCCCCTATCCCCTCCCTCTCACCTCCATGACAGTGGCTTCTAGCTCCTGGCTGAAGGCCAGTCGTTTGGCCAGCAGGGACTGTGTCAGGCTGCAGATCAGTCCCACCATGCCCCTCTCTCCCCTATCCCCTCCCTCTCACCTCCATGACAGTGGCTTCTAGCTCCTGGCTGAAGGCCAGTCGTTTGGCCAGCAGGGACTGCGTCAGGCTGCAGATCAGGCCCACCATGCCCCTCTCTCCCCTATCCCCTCCCTCTCACCTCCATGACAGTGGCTTCTAGCTCCTGGCTGAAGGCCAGTCGTTTGGCCAGCAGGGACTGCGTCAGGCTGCAGATCAGGCCCACCATGCCCCTCTCTCCCCTATCCCCTCCCTCTCACCTCCATGACAGTGGCTTCTAGCTCCTGGCTGAAGGCCAGTCGTTTGGCCAGCAGGGACTGAGTCAGGCTGCAGATCAGGCCCACCATGTCCCTCTCTCCCCTATCCCCTCCCTCTCACCTCCATGACAGTGGCTTCTAGCTCCTGGCTGAAGGCCAGTCGTTTGGCCAGCAGGGACTGCGTCAGGCTGCAGATCAGTCCCACCATGTCCCTCTCTCCCCTATCCACTCCCCCTCACCTCCATGACAGTGGCTTCTAGCTCCTGGCTGAAGGCCAGTCGTTTGGCCAGCAGGGACTGCGTCAGGCTGCAGATCAGGCCCACCATGCCCCTCTCTCCCCTATCCCCTCCCTCTCACCTCCATGACAGTGGCTTCTAGCTCCTGGCTGAAGGCCAGTCGTTTGGCCAGCAGGGACTGCGTCAGGCTGCAGATCAGTCCCACCATGTCCCTCTCTCCCCTATCCCCTCCCTCTCACCTCCATGACAGTGGCTTCTAGCTCCTGGCTGAAGGCCAGTCGTTTGGCCAGCAGGGACTGCGTCAGGCTGCAGATCAGGCCCACCATGCCCCTCTCTCCCCTATCCCCTCCCTCTCACCTCCATGACAGTGGCTTCTAGCTCCTGGCTGAAGGCCAGTCGTTTGGCCAGCAGGGACTGCGTCAGGCTGCAGATCAGGCCCACCATGCCCCTCTCTCCCCTATCCCCTCCCTCTCACCTCCATGACAGTGGCTTCTAGCTCCTGGCTGAAGGCCAGTCGTTTGGCCAGCAGGGACTGCGTCAGGCTGCAGATCAGGCCCACAGCAGGGACTGCGTCAGGCTGCAGATCAGGCCCACCATGCCCCTCTCTCCCCTATCCCCTCCCTCTCACCTCCATGACAGTGGCTTCTAGCTCCTGGCTGAAGGCCAGTCGTTTGGCCAGCAGGGACTGCGTCAGGCTGCAGATCAGGCCCACCATGCCCCTCTCTCCCCTATCCCCTCCCTCTCACCTCCATGACAGTGGCTTCTAGCTCCTGGCTGAAGGCCAGTCGTTTGGCCAGCAGGGACTGCGTCAGGCTGCAGATCAGGCCCACCAGGTTGCCCATTCCGTCCCCGCTGATGGCCGACGTGGGCACCAGAGAAACGTACTCCTTGGGGTTCTTGTTCTCGTAGAACAACGCCGAATTCAAACCCTGTTCGAAACGGGAGGTGGGAAAAAAGGGAGCGTTAACTAAAGGTTTCTTTATTATTGGCTTGGAGTCAAAACGGACTGTCTTTAGATAGTCCATTGACATATTATTGAACTTATTAAGAAAACTAATAACAAAGTGAGAATGCTTGGAATGTCGTGCACGTGCGAGTGAATGAATTCGGAATGATGGGAATGAACTCTGAGCGATCGGAAGTGTAATTGTGGAGAGCGTGCGTGAGAAAGGACAGTCAGGCCCCGACTCCCAACAAAGCAAGTGATATTCATGTTCTAGCAGAATAAAGAGCAAAGCCGTCTCTTGGTCTTGGTGTGATTTGCTACGAACGACGAAAGCAGCAACAACACTACATATAAAAAAAAAAGACTGCTGAAATATAAAAAGCAAAAACCCCTTTTTATATTTCTGCAGTCATTGTTCGATACAAGTTATTAGTTTTTGTAATAAATCCAATAATATGTCAATGGATTATCTAAAGATAGAATGAAGAAGAGTGACTGCTGTACCTTTTAGAACAGGAACAAATGAACAAGGTGTGGAAAGGTACCTGGGAAAGGGAAACACACGACGTTTCGAGTCGTAGACTCTTCTTCCGGTGTGGCTTGAGAGGACTTGGTTGCAGTATTTGTAGTTGATTTCTTTCAGGTGAGCACAGTTATCTAAATAGTCCGTTTTGACTCCAAGCCTTATTAAGGTGCACTTTATTATAAGGCACTACCCCCACATTTTATACAAAATTCATATTTTGTTATTACATTTTCTTACCATATTGTTAGTCACATTATAAGGCTCAGGGGTCTCAAAAAAGTATCACCTTACAGTCCGAAAAATATGGTAGATGGAAAACATTGGGCAATCTTTACTCAGAGCTGATTCTAGGATTTTGAAAAAGGGGGGGCATTCCCCCCCTATGATTGAAAAAAGGGGGGCAGGTCCCCCCCCCTAAGAATGAAAAAAGGGGGGACACTTTGCACTGCATTCCGCCACTCTCCATCTTGGACAGCCATGGCCACTTCTTCAGCCAGTCGTCTTGGAACCGGTGTTCCCTTGCACTGGCGCTGTTATCGGGCTGCTTCTCTGAGTTTTTGGATGTAGTCGCCGTTTCTTCAAGCTCTTCTCCACACTCTGACTCATCATGTGGCACAGACTGCTTTTTTTTCACTTTGCCTCCCCGAAAGTCAAAATCAAGGAGCGTGGCTACGCGCTTCATTTTGGAAGAAATCCAATATGGCGGCTTAAACTCTCGCAAGTTCTCGTCGGTATTCAAGATGAATGAGATGAACGCGATTGATTGGTTGATCAGTTTGTGTAGCCTAGACAACAGGTTTTGCAGACGACGAACACCATGCCCGCAGCGATCGGTGAAAATAGCGGGCTGTTCTGCAAATGTGCGGGAGTCGGCCCGCATTAAGACTCGATTATCGCGGGAAGGAACAGATTTTCGGGGGATTGTACCAATCCCGCGCTCTAGAATCAGCTCTGTTTTCTTTAGTCACTGACTCCCCCTCATGTTTGCGACCTTTAATCTCAAAGTCTGCTTCTTTCAGTTATATGAAAATAATCCTCGGTTGATCAATCGTAACACTATTCCTTTCCCCCAAATGACTAAGTAAGTGTCATCCATTCACTGCCGTCATTGTTAAGTTTAGTGTGTTGTCACCTCGTCAAAGTCTTTTTAAAGACGAAAATTTGGTTTTATTCGCCTTGTGTAGTGTTTATTTCACCTTCATGTGCGTGTGTGAGTGTAGCGTTTTGATGTTTTTAGTTCAATTATTCAAATGACTAAGTAAGTAAGATTCTGCATATGCATGAAGGTATATGCAGGCTTATGAGTGAGCGTGTAATTGAGACAACATTGTGACAATGAGAACGGTAGTTATATTGCTACTGGTTTTTGTTTTTTTGTTTTTAATGGTATTAACCCCTTGACTGCCACCAACGTATTACATACGTACCTGATGACATCACTGATGATGTCATCAGATGAAGAGGAATAACCATGATATGCCGGCTTTTGCTCTTGCACAATCAAGAGATCTATATGCCCAGACCATTTTGCCAGATTGGCTCTATCATTTGTCTTTTTCTTGGCATGGTTTGCCCAATTATTTTTTCTTAAATTTTCTCTGGCAGTCAAGGGGTTAAATGATTTTTTATTTTTCAAATGCACATTAAACAAATATTAAGCAAACATAACGGCAACAACAAGCTTAAAGCTTATACTGTGCCACTTTACTTCATATAAATGTTAGCATGGCGGCTGGTAAGCACAAAAGGATGTTTAAAACAATTAGAGAAAATAAGAATATACATTTTGAATCCTTCGTGAAACCAACATTCGGAAAAATGATAAATCAAAACTTTGTGATATACTTAAAGCACACAAAAAAGAATTAAACATATACACGAAACGAAAACAGATAACATTCAGAATATAAATTTTTAAAAAACATGAAGATGATGGGGAATACAAAGCTGTGAAGTGAATCAAATACTACTTGTAAGGGTCATGAAGCATCTATCAACAGAAAGAAGTTCATGCACCGATACATTATACATACCCACATGTACTAATGTAAACTTATATAATACACAGTACTGCATATGCAGCCAACATTTATGCATATTTTTGTTCGTATTACCTCATTTCTTTCCATCCTTCTTGTTCCTGCTGATCCCATCTTGTCCTCTTCTACTTTCTGATCTGAGGAACTCTTCCTTTTCTTTTTTCCTTTGACTTCATTCTTTCTATTTTACAGTGATCTGTTTTGCTTGCTTCATGAGATTTAACTTGAACGTGAAACTTATGTGTGAGCTAGAGTGAATTTTGTCCTTCTTTTTTGTTCTCCCATTTTATAAACAGTGAACTGTTGTCATAAGATTTAACCTCGAGTGTGGCACACACAGCCTATTTTAACTTAGTCCATGACAAAGGGACGTAAAGTTCCGAAATATATCACCAGCAACAACGTGGGTGTTCTGGTTTTTTGTTCATCAAAGTATTGCTTCTCAGTACAGACAAACCCCTATTTTACGACCCTCTGTTAAGCGACCACCTCTCATTTGAGACCGGATTTGTTGGCACGGATGCATTTTACTATGTAAACGACCTCTCTTAAACGACTTCCTCTAAAACGCGACTTACGACCGCCATTTTGTTGGTTTTTACGACCGTTGTTGTCGTCTGCATAGACTTTGAGCAAAGGGAAACAACCACGGTCAAGGGCCTGAAAGCGGAGTCGCTTCCCTTGTTGTAGAAAAGATGGCGGAAAGCGTAGGAAAAGCATGAAAACCACTGACTTTGAAAAAGAAAACCACTGACTTTGGACGAGAGTGGAGGTGATTAACAGAAGTTGGTGAAGTGAAACTGTAATACATCGATTGAACAATCCTATGGAGTTGGAAAGATCCAAATCCAGTTTTTTTGTTTGTTTTTTTTGTGTTTTTTTGCTGTCCCATCTTCTGGGCTGTACAGTGGCATTGCTCCCACACCGCTCGTTCCGAATCCCAATTCGCAGCTACACCCGGGTTTGTTCAAGTCGCAGAAACCGAGACCAGCAGTCCAAGGGGAGAGAATTTATGTTAGGCCGTCAGGAGGCAACCAACCGATGAGACACTGCACTTCTGCTGAGTCACTTCGGTGGAGTTCAGTGGAGCCTGTTCAGGACACCACCTACTAAGCCCCCTACTGACGACACTATTCTCTTAGTCGCGGAGCCAGCGTGAGTGAGGTCCTCCTCCGAGGGCGCCACCACGACCGTCCACCGACAGCTCCCCAGAACACACTGATCCCAATGACTTTGACCCGAACGCACCAAGGCATAGACTGGATTGGAAACCGAAACTGAGGTCACCATGAGAGCAGGGCATGCAAAGCCACAGAATTTGAGACATTGTTTTTTTTTAATTTTATGATTGATGGAAAATGAGGCCGATGATAACGATGATGATGATACTATGGAGTTCCGTATCAGTCTGAGACTGCATGGCAGGGCTGTACTCTACGCTTCCTTTCATAATGATATCCCGGCGTTAACCAGGCCCGAGAACTACAGACACCTGCAGTGTTGGTCTTGCAATTAGAGCAACACTCTCAGAATCGCATCCGTTAAGCGGATGAAACTCGACTGTGTGGTTTCAGTCTTCCCATTGAGCCCATAGCCACTCACTCTGGGTAGGAGTCGGTCCAGGACCGAAAAAAAACCCGCCTCTTATGGGATTCGAACCCCAGACCTCCCAGCCAGTAGTCCGCGACGCTAACCACTACACCACGGCGGCTGGTTCCAAATCCAGTTTTAATATGTCATTGTATGTGTGCATGAAGAAGAGAGTATGAACTGTGCTAAAAAATCAATATTAAATACTTGTAGCGGTGCCATAGCCGATGAGGTTTAACCGAGGCATGGTCACCGCTACAGCTATCTGTATTAATAAAAAAATCGGGACTTTACTGGTTTCGTACTGCCTCCGGGCATTGCCTCCAGTATTGTTCCCACCATATTTGTATTTACAAATGTCCCATATGTGTCCGATTCAGATCAAGAGGACGTAAAACACCATTTTCGTCGTCGTATGAACTGTGCTGAACTTTTTCTTTCTACGACTGCCAGTGAAAACCTCCGTCATACGACCCCTCCAATTTACGACCGATTTTTCCGGACAGTTTGGAAGTCTTAAAATAGAGGTTTGTCTGTATAACAAAATTCAATGCAAAAATGTGAAGGGTGGAGGACTAAAGTACAACCTTGATTGCCTCGTCCCCACCCCCCACACACACCCCACACAGATTATCAGTAACTTTAGACAGCAGTAATTATCATAAACACTTGAATGTCTCCCCGTCTCTGGCATTTACAACTATCAGTGTTTCCCTTCTACAGACAAAATGAGTTGTACCGTAATTTTCAGGTTATAAGGCGATATGTTTTTCTCCAATTTCGACCTATGCACCTAATAAACGAGGGCGCCCTATTAGTGAGCAAAATCATGAGAAGAGAGACAACGATTGCCATGTTCAGTACAGTCTACTGTGAGTCTAGACAATGAAAGTGGTAACGAGTCGCCGATACGATGAATACTCACGTTAAAATGCTTCAAAATCCCTATTATTGTCCGAGATACCGTCCAACAGATGCCATAACCCTTCATTGGATGTAAAAAGCATCGTTGTAGAGCTTAAAATGCCATAATTTTATCAGTTTTCGCCAACTAAAGTCCAAACACAACAACCAGAAGTTGCACAAACGGAAGTTTGATGATTTGAAAGGGGAGCCAACTCTCGTTTATGACAGCAATAATGGCGGTCGGCAAGCGTTTACCGGACGCGTACAGGCTTCAAAGCATAACTTTCTTTTGCGGTGTGTATATCGCCTTATAAATGAGGGCGCCTTTTTCTTCAATATTTTCAGATTTTTCTTGAAAATTGCCCTATTCACCTTATACACACAAGCGCCTAATGATCCGAAAAATATGGTACTCACTTGTTGAATATTTCTACCACCTCCCCTGGTCTTCTTCAGCAGTCAGAGGCTTGAGTGTAGTTGGCAGCTGGATTTCATTTGGCTGAGGTGAGTAGATTTCAGTTGTTTGATTACAAGTGGAGGGATTGAGTGAATAGACAGTCTGTGTAGGCTACCAATAACGGATTAATAGACTGGTGGCAGATCAATGCCAAATATTCAGACTTGGTTGTTTGTTTGTTTAGTCTAATGTTGATTTCCTCTTTTATTTTTAATTGTCTAACTGTAAAATCATTGAAACAGAACTGCAACCGATCAAAATAAAAAAACTCATCAACATCAACATTAGACTAAGAAAACCAAGTCTGAATAGAGATCTTGGCATTGATCTGCCACCAGTCTATCAATCCATTATTGGTAGCCTCTTGTTATTGGTTGTCTCTGTTTGTACAAGTGTATGTTTGTGTAAGTGTGTGTGCGTTTCAGTGAGAATGCGTTTTCTGTGTGTTTGATGAAATGTGTGTGGGTCTGTGTGTGTATGTCTGTGTGCAAGAACGCGTTCACTCGCGTGCGTGCACGTACGTGCGTGTGTGTCTGTTGTGTGTGTGTCTGTGTGCATGTGTGTATGTCTGTGAGGGTTTCAATGCTGATTGTAAAGCGCTTTGTGCTTGATAAAAAGCGCTATGTAAGTTTCCGTTTATTATTATTATGATTATTATTAGAAGGGAAACACTACAATTGTTATCAGAAATACCAAATGCGAAAACCAGTGCATGTCAAATTTTCTGCCTGCCTTTGAGAAGGAAAATGACGACGACAAAAATGGCAAAGGCCAAGATGTGCCACCCCCCTTGCATTTTCTAAACCTATCCCTAACCCTAGGCCATTATCTAATAGGACCACCCCGTTCTGGGGGAAGCTCTTCCACTGTACACCGGTCAATCTGAAACCAGTCGTGGTTAATAATAACGTTTATGTGGCAGTCTATAGGAAAACCAGGGGGGGGGGGGAAATTATTACTTTTGAGGTTTTTATATAATCTGTAAGTTTAAATTCTAGACTGAAAAGCTAAAAAACAGAATTGATAAATCTGGCATAGTCTTTATTCTATGGTAAGAAAGTTGACAAAATACGGAGAATCAAGTATAACTAACCGACCGAAATTGTGTATTGGAATGTCTCTCAGCGACATTAGCCAGGTTTTCCCATATCTGTCACAAATTATGATTTGTAAAGCGACCTCTATCAACTCAGTGTGCGTTACCCACCATTCATCCCAACGCATTCTCAAACTCGGACTTTGTGTGCTGGGACTGGGCTTTGATGGTGTTGACCACGTCGTTCTGGGGGAAGCTCTTCCACTGGTAGCACCGGTCAATCTGAAACCACAAAACAAACGTTCCCCCCAATAATAATATATACGATTTGCAAAGCGTATTTCCTGCTATGCAACTCAATGCGCTTGCACCCACCATTCATTCTAACACATTCACCCAACAGTACACTATCATATAAAAGCACCAAAAAGCGACTGAATAACCATAAATAAATAAGACTTGTAAATAAAGAATACGGCACACACACACTACAACCATAGTTGTGGTGGGGTGGAGGGGAATTAATAAATAAACCATAGTAATAGGGGAATTAATAAATAAAACTAATATGATAATAACAATGATTATTTATGGGGCTTTTATGGTGTCCACCACACTGTTCTTCCACAGAAAACATCTGCCAGTCTGATTTCATACACTTACCCAAACATTTCTTTATTGATGCTACCACAAATTGTATCATAATAACAATGCTGATCTTACGCTTGGGGCACATGCTAAAGCGTAGCTTGGTACAAAAAAATTAACATTCAATGAAAATTATAATTTTGAGCGCTTTTCAAGAACAGAAACTACACTAAATTCAATTTGATGCATGCTTCGCGGTTCCTTTGTACAAAAAGTTAATACTGTATTGACACAAAAATTGACACAAAAAGAGTTCAAAGAAATGAGATTTTTTGGTAGATTTTTTTTTTTTTTTTTTAGTCCCCTCAACAGCTATGGTCATCTCAGGACTGTCACCGCGTAAAGTTCGACCACTTATTACAAAACACTCATCAATATATCTTACCAACGTTCAACAACCTGTAAAACAACAAAACATACAGTACAATTCATAACATGACACCTCCATCATTGCACCCTATAGCACATAAGTCCACACAGTGCTGGAAACGTTGAGCCACTCTACTCTATTTATCAGATCCAGGTTAAAAAAAACAGTAAAAAAGGATAAAAAATACATACTAGTAAGCTAAAATACATTTTTAAAAAAGGCTATATAAGCAAATGTGCACTGCAGAATGGACAACAGGTGCCCACTCAAGTGCGCAAGTATCACGTGTGGATGCCAGTGTACAATAAAAAACAACTGGCATGTCATAAATTGTAAAAAGGAAAAACGTGGAAGGGTTTTATAGAAAAAATGCAGAATACCGTATTTTTCCGACTATAACTAAGATCCCTCCCCCCGAAATTTTACACAAAAATATGAGATTTTATTCTTATATTTTCTTACTATATTCTGTAATCATAATATTATAAGGCACAGGGGTCCCACTGTTGAGAAAAAATATGGTCTCATAGTCCATAAAATACGGTAGTTGATGCTACGTGTCCTCACCTTGTTCAGAGCAACGATGAACGGTGTTTTCCTGGCCTTCAGCAGGTTGATGCTCTCAATGGTCTGTGGTTCTAATCCGTGCATGATGTCAATGACTAAGATGGCGATATCACATAATGAGGAACCTCGCGATCGGAGATTGCTGAAAAAGAGAACCATTCTGATTTTCATCTTTTTTTTGCATCACAAAATAGTCCACGTTTCTACCTCTAACCCATGCATGTCGATGACTAAGATGGCGATATCACATAACGAGGAACCACGCGATCGGAGATTGCTGAAAAAGACAGCCATTCTGATTTCATCTTTTTTGCATCACAAAATAGTCCACGTTTCTACCTCTAACCCATGCATGTCAATGACTTCAGATGGCGATATCACATAACGAGTAACCTCGCGATCGGAGATTGCTGAAAAGGAGAAACATTCTGATTTCATCTTTTTTTGCATCATAAAATAGTCCACATTTCTACCTCTAAGTAACCCATGCATGATATCGATGACTAAGATGGCGATATCACATAACGAGGAACCTCGCGATCGGAGATTGCTGAAAAAGAGAACCATTCTGATTTCATCTTTTTTTTGCATCACAAAATAGTCCGCATTTCTACCTCTAACCCATGCATGATGTCGATGACTTCAGATGGCGATATCACATAAGAACCTCGCATCGCAGATTGCTGCAAAAGACATGTCATTCTTACTTAATCGAACAAAGTGGGAGAACTCTCTTTCTAACTAACTCCCCTCCACCAAAGTTGATTACGATACCAACCATCTAGCAATGCATGGATCAGAGCCAAACAAAGGATCATTCTCAAAAAAGAATGTGCCAAGTTCGCCTTTACGACCCTTCACCCACAAAGTACACATCAACAATGGTGGAGAGGACAACATACAAACAAATCAACATCTATCCAAGAGTGGTATAAGCCTTCTAGCCTTGAATATGTTGCACATAAACAACACACAACACAGAACAAACTGGTAAGCCTTGAAAGGAATCTTTTGGTTATCTCCCATTCTTACTTAATGTTTCGTACGGCAAATGTTAAGATCAGCTCCCTCCGCTGTTCCAGGGTGAAGTTGGCCAATCAGCTTAAATCGGAAAAGGTAAATTGGAGGGAGCTGATTGGCCAACTTCACCCTGGAACAGCGGAGGGAGCTGATCTTAACATTAGCCTTTCGTACCACCCAACAGCCCATGCTTCTAACCCAAGCATGATGTCCATGACTGAGATGGCAACATCACATAGCGAGGAACCTCACACACTCAGAGATTGCTAAAAAAAAAAGACATACCAATGCAGCTGTTGATATTATATTTTGGCAATTTGGTATTTGGGGCTTTATAGTCACTGAGGTGTCTCTGTGAAATTCGGGCTGCTCCCACCTGGAGAGCACGTCGCAGTGGAGAACTGATAACTCAAAAACGGAAAACTCAAAAACACTGGATAACTCACCAACATTTTTGAGTCCCAGTATAATAATCTCGATGTTGAAAAGTCTTTAGCTCAAAATATTGGCTATCTCAAAATAAAATTTCAGTCCCTTCAATTTTGACTTAAGCGATTGTTACTGTATATATCGATATCAAACATGAATGCAAAACTCAATGACTATATACTAGTTCCTCACAGGCAAGGGCGATAATCTTAAGTAGGTGATGTTCGCAACTCAGGGCGCGAGACAGGAGCAGATAATTTTTTTTTTTTTGGCTGTCCCATCTTCTGTAAAATTATCTGCCCCTGTCTCGTGCCCTGAGATGCGAACACCACCTACTTAAGATTATCGCCCTTGCCTGTCAGGAACTAGTAGTATATAGCCACAGAAAATTATCTGCTCCTGTCTCGCGCCCTGAGATGCGAACACCACCTACTTAAGATTATCGCCCTTGCCTGTGAGGAACTAGTAGTATATAGCCACAGAAAATTATCTGCTCCTGTCTCGCGCCCTGAGATGCGAACACCACCTACTTAAGATTATCGCCCTTGCCTGTGAGGAACTAGTAGTATATAGCCACAGAAAATTATCTGCTCCTGACTCATCACCAGGGGGCATCAGCAGTTCAGGCCTAAAATTATCGCCCTTGGAGTATAACGCCTCCTTACCTGAAAGACTCGTGGCCAGGTGTGTCGATGATGAGCAGCCCGGGTAACCTTAACTCTTCCTTGGTAAACTGCAAGGGAAAAAAAGGGGATAAATCAGTTTATTACCAACAATTCCATGCATGCAAGTTTACAAGACTATACATAATATTCCTGAATCTGGGAATGCATGTATGCACATTAGAAAACAGATGCGCTGAACCCTTTCATCACTACACTATACAGTTTGTGATCGCACTAGGATTTCTTAAAACCAGTCCTAACAATTTCCCCAACAAACGGTGTCAAAACCAGACCCAGGGAAACAAAAACCAGTGAAAACTACAACAAAAATCACAATATGAGTCTTTCTTAAAACCATTTATCAATCGTAACAAAACTTTATCAGTTCTTGGGACTGACAGGTCAAAACTTTCTTTTTTAGTACTTTGGTTTTGCAATCAGAATGTTACTACTAATTACCACTTCGATCACTGATAGTACAAGTGCCTGTATTCACATTGAGATATTTACTTTAGAAGGACTTCTATGATATCATGATAAGTCTCAGTGTGAATACAGGCCAAGACTGTTGTGAGAAAACCATGCTTGAAAGGCGGTGACTTTCCAACTTCAAACCAACTGCTGTCATGAGTACACCACGTTGAAAAATACAACAACAAGCATTGATTCCATGATCAATGATTTGAAATCTTGGGGTAAAAAATGTCGTAAAACAAATAGTGAAGCACATCATGCTTGCAATGATGATCAGCTACTGTGGCTGTCTGCAGTATCCACACAACTACTATAATGAGGAAATATCAACAGCAAAAAAAGTGGCATACTACAGCACCCATTTTAATCAAAGCTTTAATACATATACCTACAAGCAAAGGAAATTTATAGAAATGAAAAAAATATCATCTTCGGAAGCCTTACGTCTTTGACCATTTTCGTTTTCTCCACAATGGCTTCTCTAGGCACGTTTGTAGCACCGATTTGCTGAGTAATGCCCCCTGCTTCTCCGTCTTGGACATTGGTACGCCGTAACTGAAACACACAATCAACAACTGTGAATCAAAGTTCTCTCACTAGTACTAGTAGAAACTAGCTATTATGCTTTACAAACAAAACTACCAAAATTCATAATCAGTGCATTTAACATATTTTAATCAAGAGCGACAAAAAACAACATAAATATTAATGCAAAGATGCTTTGCAAAGTAGGTTCTCTTGACTGAATAAATCCATATTCTTGACTGTTACTGTAAGCTACAGTCGACCCCCTCTTTTAAGACCTTCAAAAAATCGCGGAAAATCGGTCGTAAAAGAGGGGGGTCTTAAATCAGGGGTGACCAAAACAATGCACTCAGTGACTCACTACACCGTATATGACGCACAGCACATGCATACTCTAAAACTAAAACATGCTTTCTCCGTCATTCTTGAATGAAACATCGCGGTCTAGCTAATATACGAAAACGAGCGAAAACAGGCTAAAACAGAAAGTGTGCTCGCGGCCCGTGTTGCACTCACACACAAACTACACATAACAACAGTACAGACCTAATTTTCACCATTTTACGCTCTGGCAGTTCATTTTCAATCAGTTTGCACACACGGAACTTTTACCGCGCATACAACTCGGCTGACAAAATGGCGCCGCACACCGCAAATACGAAATCACGGCAAGCGCTAATGCGCCAGCTGCTTTCATTTATCGGATTTTGTGTGTTGTTTGCATTCAGTGAGTGTTTCAGTGCACGCACTAACGCCGATTTATCAGTTTGATAACGGAAAGGAGCTGCTTTTCAACTTATTTTTTGTAAAGTGAGACCATTCACTGAGTTCCAACTTATGGAGTGTGACCGATCACCTAGTTTCAACTGGGGAGTTGACTTCGCATTTAGGCCTACGTGTGCACAGAGTTCGTAAAGATCGACACGATCGCGACTGTTTCAGTTCAAACTTTGATCATAAACTGCTCAGTGATGACATGTGCATAAAAGTGGTGACATTTAGTGGTCAGATCGTGATATCGCTGATTAAATTCTTCAATTTCGGCATGAGAACGGTTCGTTTATACCGAGATTGACCTAACAACAGTGGTACCCCAGCTGTGCATCGGCTCGAACTGAGGCCGAGAAGGATAGATATCATCGTTTTTGCGACTGATAATTGTCAGAATGTGTTGCATCGGTCGTAAAATCAACAAGATTTACGGTCGCAAAACGCGTTAGAGGGGGAGTCGTAAATGAGGAGGCAAGTTTAGAAGAAAAACGATCCGTCATTCATATTTCAGTCGTAAAAGAGGGGAGGTCGTAAATCAGAGGGCCGTTCGTGAGGGTGTCAACTGTATAAGCCTTTCCTCTAAGTAAAGTGCATGATAATCACTCTCATCATCATCAACATCAACTTTCCCTTTAGGGAGAAAGGTGACAGAGTTGTTAAGCCTGCCAAATGTAATGCGTGACTGCAGCGTGAGTGACCCGGGTTCGAATCCCAGCCTCGCCCTTTCTTTCTAGTTTGACAGGAAAATCGAACTGAACGTCCAGTCCTTCGGATGGGGACTTAAAAGCTGCTAGTCTGGCCCGTGCGCTTTACGCACGTAAAAATCCCACAGCAGTTGAAAGTCGGTAAGAACAGGGAGAAATCCCACTGCCTGGTATGGCCAAATTGATAGCTAGGTTTTCCAAGTGTGCCCTCACCCAGCAGTATGTGACTGTTCTACTGAAGACCCAGCATGTTTGACAATCGTGTGAAAGGTAGCACACGCCTTGTTGCTTTTGACTTTCTGACAGGTTATACACACAAGTAGGTCTGCTTCTTTTGGTCACTCTCCCCCAAGACCCAAACAACATGGGCGACAGCGGACCAAATGCGTACACAACGCACGCCAGTCGGTGTGAATGACATGGCATCAGGTGTGAGAAAAACACAGAATGAAACAAAACAGATGCTTTGCATTACCAGGACACGAGATGTACACCGAGCCTAAGACCTTCAAATATCAACAAAGTTAAAGTTTTACGTCCTCTTGGCATGGGACATAACAAAAATCATCCAAAACGATGTCTTATAAAGGGGGTGTCTTATAAGGGAGGTAATTGTAATACTTACAAAGAAGGGCAATGTCTCAGAGAAGTAGGTCTTATACGGGAGGGAGTCTATTAATGGGAGGTCTTATAAGGGAGGCTCCACTGTACTGCCAAATAACAAACAAACTTGAATAAAGCAGTTTCTGACCTTGTCCAGGATTTTGGTTTTCCCTGTGTCGACATGGCCCAAGACACACACCACAGGCGCCCGCAATACGTCAGTGGTTTTCAGCTCCTCCGCCTGCTGCTGCCGTTTCTGACAAACAACAGAAGTAAAGGCACGTGAAACAGATTTGTCTTTGTTTGTTTGCTTGCATAGAACCGCATACCTGCAAAGTAGGCAATCTACTGTATTTTTCCTACTATAAGGGGCTTCCCCCAATTGTACACAAAACTCAGATTTTGTTATTATAGTTCCTTACTTATTTTTGTCAGTCACATTATAAGGCGTAGGAACATGGGTGCAACTACACAAAATGAAAGGCCGGGGTCCAGGGGTAATGTCCCCCTGCAGCTGAAGCAAAAATTGATTTATGAAGGTATTTTAGTTTGCTTTTTCCACAATTTATACAAATGCTTATTTTAAAGTGTTTGAAAAATACAGTAGACACACAAAGATCTTGTTTGACAAATTTAAAAAAAGGAAGTTCCTATTCTGGTGAAATTCAAAAACAGGAAATCCTTGTACACCAGGAAAAGTTACACCCATGTAATAATATATGTACACAGGCATGCACGCGCACGCACACACACACAAACTTACCAGAACCTTTTCCCTGCCCCGCTCCACGGGTGTTCTTTCATCTTCACTCTCACTTTCCTCTGAACTCTCCTCTTCTTCGGAACTCTCTTCCTCCTCATCCTCATCCTCTTCAGACTCTCTGGACTCTTCCGACGTCTGTTTCTTCAACTTGGATTCATCTGAAATGGATCAGTCCACAAGATGGGAGATGAGCTCAAACTGATTTCACTCTCCATTCTCATCAGCTTTAATGAGGCTTCATACTTACTCCTTGTCGACACGAAAGGGCGATAATTTTAGGCCCGAACTGCCGATGCCCCCTGGTGACGAGTCAGGAGCAGATAATTATCTGTGGCTATATACTACTAGTTCTTGACAGGCAAGGGCGATAATCTTAAGTGGAGAGCATTCGCATCACAGGTCAAGAGACAAGGGCAGATAATTTTCGGCATAAAGCCTCATTTTGATGCACACATGTGCGTCTTTGACACTCAAAACTCCTATCAAAATGGAATGTCACTAACATGCAGCAAATTTTCACCTGACCCACAGTTTGGGGGAAAAAATTGTTCAAGAATTATAAAGAGAGAGTCCCCCAAAGTCGGAGTGTGGCTGCCCACGTGGCAGGGTAATCAAAAACAGTCACACACGTAATGTTCTCATCCGTAGCTGATGCACTTGTACCATAGTGTTCAAGCGCTTCCGCTATTGGGATGATCCCTGGAGTCTTTTAGCCAGGGTACGACAACAGCAACATAAAGAGAGATCTCGTAATATCTAAGGTGACACTCTATAAATATAGCCATATTTCGCCCACTGAATCTGATTCTGACCACCTGGTTTCAATGCTAGATTGTATTATCACTGCTCTTTCTAAGTTTCTTTTTTTTTTTTACTCGCACTGATGTACTAAATAACAGAAGGGGTGAAAAAAGAAAAAAAAATTTAAACAGGGATTATAAGTTTGACATCAATGTCAGTAGCAGAAACAGTACTGATAGTAGTTATAATAACATTCATGTACTAATGACAAAAACAAACAATGATAGTAAACTTCATCATCATTATCATCCACATCATCATCACTTTCTAAGTTTCTTACTTTTATATTGGTCAAGAACTATGGTTGGGGAAACTGAACAGTGGTCTTGGATAGCCTAGGACATGTGATTGATTGAATATAAACACAGATACCACAAAGAAATAGTTGCATGCACACATTGTCTCTGATATTCAATGACTTCACAAAAGAGAAACTAAAAAGAAAATCTTTTAGGTTGAGACACAATCCATGTGGGGGGGTGGGGGTGGCGGGTAGAATGTGCAACCTAGCCAAAGGAGGCTCTAAATATGGTGACAGCCGAAACAAAGAAAGATGATGAATAATGCTTTAGGCTCGATACAGATCAGTGTCCTGGCCACAACACATCATGCTTGAGAGTTGTTTGACAAGTGGCACTATGCCTTGTTGCACCACGACACCCAGCGTCCTCCACGAATTCATCCCCACACCCTCTTCCTCATGACCTTCAACTGCTTTGCGGCCATCTCCACATCGACCCAGCACCAGAACAACTTGTCCCTAAGGGCTTTCCGCCATCAGGACGTAAAACCTCCACTCAACAACAACGTTGCTTTTGACTTGTTGACAGTTGTACACACAAGCAAGCCTGCTTCACCTTCCCCAAGACCCAAACAACACAGGCGAGAGCGGGCCAAACGCGTACACAACGCACTGCCAGTAGGTGTGAATAACATTTGAGTAGATTTGGAAAAGAAACTTGGCATGAAAGAACCAGATGCTTTGTTGTGGCCAGGATACTGATCTGTATCGAGCCTTAAGACAGACACACACACACGCATAGACAACCAGTCTCAGATCAAGTTCCAGGGACTTTCAAATCATTGTTTCTCTCTTTAAAACCCTTTCAACGCCAGCCATTTTTCAGCAAAAACTTTCCATTAAACTTACCTCGGTAGAGAAAAGATTTCATCTGTAATATTTGGGATTCCTTTGTGACATCCATAAAATAGGGCCTATTCTTACCTCCAAAAATGAAGAACATAAGGTCATTAGATAACAGACCCTCATTTGATGCCTTTTAGTGACATGGCTGTTAAATCATTGTGGTGCCAAGAGGCGACAGTGGCAATGAAAGGTTTAAAAACACCTCGACCAGACATTCTCATCTCCTATTCGTCCAATACCTGTGGCTTCTTCATCCTCTTCTTCACTCTCCTCGTCCCAGGCATCCTTGATTTCCTTCTCCTCCTCCTCCTCTTCCGCTACTTCCATCTTCTCTTCCGTCTTTTCTTCTTCCGCGGAAGCTGTTCCTTCAGCTAGCAGTTCCGGGGATGCCTCATCTTCGGGAGAGGGCGATTTTTCTGCATTATCATCTGAAAGCACAGCAGGTAATGCAGATCATTTGGGAGGAATTTTAAAACCTTTATCAGGATTTTTCATATGCAACCTTCTTTTAAATTAACCCCTTCAGTGCCGACTATTAGTTGCGCATGCGTCGTTGGCTTGGCACGTGATTTTTTAATGCGGCAAAATCGCTACTTAGCGGCGACGTATATATGTGTCGGTGGCAAGTACTGAAGCGCTATAGAGGATGTATATATACGTCGGTGGCAAGTACTGAAGCGCTATAGAGGATGTATATATACGTCGGTGGCAAGTACTGAAGCGCTATAGAGGACGTATATATATACGTCGGTGGCAAGTACTGAAGCGCTATAGAGGACGTATATATACGTCGTCAGCACTGAAGAGGTTAATGTCACACACAAGAGAGGGGTAAATGAAAAAAAACCTGGATTTATGTTAGAATTCCTGAACACAAAGTGAAATAACAGAGAAACATGCTTTCAGTGCAAATCTATGAGAGGAAAAGCTACCAATAAGTGAGTATTATTATCGTTCTTTGTGGTTGCTCAGTTCTTTCTCTTGTTGATGTTATGCTTTGTGTCTCTTTTTTCTTTTTCTTATAAAAATGGACCTAGACTCCATTAAGTTCCGAACACCTATTTGCACCCTAGAACAGTAATAAAAACCATTTTCTGAGATTTTTTTTTTATAATCTAAGATAAAAAAAAAGATAAAAAAGAAAGTGGGTGGGTGGGGGTAATGGGCTTTACATGAAAGAAACGAACAATACTCTGAATCTAGAATGCTGCACCACAAATTGTGTGTTAACTTAATCATTTCCAAAAGCTTTCTACTATGATTTTGAAGATCCATCCATCCTGTTAATTAATCAACAATTTCCTGGTATTACTCACCTTTCTGTTGCGCGTCTTTCTTCTTTTTCCCGTAGAACGGCCGCTTCTTAGGTACTTCGTCTTTGTTGGGTACATTGCCTCCTGCAACAAAATATTTTTTAAAAAGGCATTGGTAATTGGTTAAAGTCTAAAGAGAAATAATAATAATAATAGTAGGTTCTACAACAGATAAACCACTTTAACCCTTTCACCGCCCGTAGAACGGCCGCTTCTTAGCATTTTCTTTGTTGGGTACACCACCTGCAACATTTAACGCCCATGTCACTAAATTTAACCCTTTCACCGCCAACGTCGGCATCAAATTTAACACCCAGGGTCTGTTATCCAAAGATCCTGTTCTCCTGTTCTCTTAATTTTGGGGTGTAAGGATAGGCCTTACTTTAAATATGTCACAGAGGAATCCCCAATATTACAGACATATTTTTTCTCTACCCAGGTTAAGCTTAATGGAAATGGCTGGCGGCGAAAGGGTTAAGTTTAACATACAACTTCTTCACAACCACCACCTCCCCTCAGATCAATGAATGCCAGACAAGGTGTAGAAAATAAAAAACATAGTCACTGGCAACCCACACCACCCATATTTCATAAGAAATTCAAAGTCGAGGGGGGCAATAGAGTGAATATCGGAGGAAAGAAGAAAGGGAGAGATATATTATTTGAAGGAGAGGAGAAAGTCAGAGTGAGTGTGTGTGTGTGTGTGTGTGTGTGTGTGTGTGTGTGTGTGTGTGTGTGTGTGTGTGTGTGTGTGTGCGTGTGCGTGTGTGTGTGTGACGACAGAAGTTCAGCATCTGGTTGAGTCTCATGCTGTCCTGCTATCTTTGTGTGTGCATGCGTGCGTGCACGTATGTGTAAGTATGTGTAAGCAAAGGAGAGAAGAAGTAGAAGCCCTGGCAACGCCCACCTTCCTCCTTGATAACGTTCAGCATCTGGTTGAGCCTCATGCGGTCCTGCTATCTTTGTGTGTGCATGCGTGCGTGCATGCATGTATAAGTATGTGTGTATGTGCAAGTATGTGTAAGCAAATGAGAGAAGAAATAGAAGCTTTGGCGCCCACCTTGCTCCTTGATGATGTTCAGCGTCTGGTTGAGCCTCATGCGATCCTGCTATCTTTTGTGTGTGCATGCTGATGCGTGCGTGCATGTGTGTATAAGTATGTATGTGCAAGCAAACGAGAGTAGAAGCCTTGGTGCCCACCTTGCTCCTTGATAACGTCCAGCATCTGGTTGAGCCTCATGCGGTCCTGCTTCTGTTTCTCCGTCAGGAACTTGCCCTCCTTCTTCAGCCTCTCCTCCCTCTCCTTCTTCTTCATCTTCTTCTTCATACGCCTCTCTTCCTCAAGTTGTTTCTGGAGAAACATTAGAGGTTTTGTGAATCAAACTCTTCAAAAAACAACAACATTAAATTGAGTTTCACTAATGTCAATAATACTGCTAAAAAAAATGATAGGCTTAGTTGGTCAGCCATGGCGCTCTGCGCATACAAAGCGCCAAACTTTAATGCCCAAAAAGCAACTATGTGTGACAATGCTCATATCTTCTATTGCCAGCAATCCTCTTCTTAACAAAAAACAACAACAAACATATAACGCTAATGTTTTTGACTTCAAGCCGCTTTCCTCTGTTCTTGACTAACAAAAGACAGGATTCAGAAATGCCTCGCCCAAAGCTACATCCCCACTGCCTCAGCCAAGTGGGCTTCAGGACAGTCAATGGTAGGTAAACCTGTCTGTTGTTTCCGACAATGACTGCCAAGACAGCAGAGGGGCCAGCTGCTATTCCAGCAGGCTGGGCTAAAATTTGTTTGTAGTGGAGAAGCCCTGCCCAGGATACATCCCCACTCTCTCGACCAAAGGGATTTGAGAACAGTTGGCGTTGGGGAAGGTTCACAAAGGCCAACCAATCCCTTGGCTGCAGCACTAGAGCCAGTGCAAATGCCCCTTAGTTTGAGAGTCATAGTCTTCCATAAAAACAACTAAGCTGTGCCACGACACTTCCAATACTGTTGAAAATCATTTATCGTACAGCTCTCATTTAGTATTTGCCCATACTAAAGGCTATTCCCCTAACGTCAACCAGTGATAAAAGCCACTAGAGTTGAAGACCAACAACATTTCCAACCTAGGTTGCAGCCCAGAGAGCCAGTGCAGAATGCCTCCCAGTTTGAGAGTCAATGTGGGGCAGTGGGTGGATGCCTCATGCCTCCATACGGGGAGCTGGATGACCCTTGCCCCCTCCCCCAGTCGCCCCCCCTGTGGGGATACCGTTTTTTTTTAAAATAGTTCCCCAACCTGGAAGTTCTGTGCTTGTAACTTCCTCTAATCTGCCACTCTCTTTGACTCTGCCTTTTCCCTTTGCTTTCTGTCATCTACTATCTTTCTGACTTATTGGCCCATTCTGCTGCCTTTAAAAAAATAATCTTTCAAATAATGTTTCTCCTTTGAGCTCCTCCGAAATCAGAATGTGTCGGCTGTACGCAGCGGGGAGACCATTGAAAACTGAAAACCGGACACATACGTATCTTACTCATTATGGCCCGGGAATGCAGAAGAAGAAAAAGAAGAGATCCTTCACAAAAGACTAAGCTGTCAAAAGGATTTCTGAAGGCTAAGGCAGACTTGCAAAAGAAATACCATTGAGCTCTTTTTATTTATTTTTAAAATTATTCATTTGATTTTACTTTAGGCAAATGTCAATTTTAACACTTAGCAAAAAAAAGTGAAGATAAATTTCTAGTGATTCTTGACCTTTCACACATGTTTTTAGCAGTTTGAATAATCCAACATGGGCCAGTGCAAGTGTTTAAAATAATATATACAGACTCAGAGCTTCAGATTGTCAGGGGGCCCGGATTCTTGACCCGCATTGACCCCTCATTTTGTACAGCAAGGGGTCATATGACCCATGAAATCTGCACAAAAACTTAAATTTAGTTTACAATAACACATTACTGGCCTCTGGCTGCGACACGCTCTCCAGCTGTGGAGCAACCCGAATTTCACAGAGACGCCTTTGTGACTATAGAGTGCCTAATACCTAATAACATAGGTGCTCCTGGGAAATTAAAAAAATCCTGCAAGGGTGCAGCTCCCGTGGAGTGCAGGGGCAGCGAACACACACACACACATATTTACTGCTCTTTTTTCACCCCTCTAGACTAGTACAAGTGCTACATTCTTTTGAATATAGCAAATGCTTATATAGGCTCATTTTATTGTACAGGTGTGTGGGCAAGAAAATCGTTGCTTCTCAAATTCTCATAATCCGGCGACGCTAGCTCTAGGCAATTTAAAAATCTTGCAATTCAGGACATCCTGCAAGAAGGAGCATCCATGTAATAATAATACCTAATACTGGTCCATTATTTTGAAAGCTGACTCATCATTTCCTGTAATCAGGGGTCTTTTATGACCCATGATGTTCGAAAACAATCTGAAGCTCTGCAGCGACTCAAAACAACTAACAAACAACATATAGCTAATGGCAAACATTAAAAGCAAGTCAACAACAGTTTCTCATGCTGTTACAGGCATCAGTATAGTCTGAAGTCCAATCCTCTGAAAACCGTGGTAAAAGGGCCATCAAGGCCCTAGACTGAGGAGGGACAACACTGAAATGAGTTCCCAACACCATCAAAAAGACTTCATATTGTGAGAAATTACTTTAAAATGCTATTTAACAGAGAAAAAAAATAACACTGCATAAAAACTAAAAAAGGCAAAACCTCTGACAAGAGAAGCCAATCCTCTGTCAGAAATTCTGAATCCTCTGAAATTTGCAGATCTTCTGACAATTCTGATGCCTGTGTTATTTTTCTTACCGCCTCTTCGAGCTTGCGAATTCGTTCCTGTTCCAGACGTTCTGCTTCCTCCTCTTCCCTTTTCCTCCTCTCCTCCTCCTCTCTTATCATGGCTTGCTGCTCCTTGATCTTCGCCAACTGTGCAGATATTTAGAATGAATTATTTACACATTTACACAGAAAGAAAAGAAACTGAGAATCAGAGTCACTTCCGCAGTAAGCAAATATAAACTTTAGAGAAGTGTTTTTATGCATGTTCAAATCAATTCAGTTCTACAACAGCATAAATATTGAGCCTGGAGTTATCAAACGTTCACATTAGTACATAAAGATAACGAGTAAATTGCTAATTGTTCATACATTGTAAAATACTGAAGTGTTTTAATGCTCTTTACTTGCCCAATGAATGATTAAAAACAAGTATGAAAGCGACAGGCAAGTCTTCTTCTAAATGATTGATAAAATTGTTACATTTCAAAAAGGATACAAAAAATACCCATGAATACATTTGTTTCCATGTAGGTACTGGTAGTACTAAAAGTGAATAAAGTCCAATTATCAAAAAATGTTAACAGCGCTGAGCCGTTTTGTTTTGAAACTGTTTTGAAACTGTTAATACACATTTATACATCTATCAAACCGTTTAAATTTTGATAACTGGATTTGCCTGCAGAATAATTATAAGATATGTTATTTTAAAATTTGGGGATTCACATTAAAATGATAGCCATTTTAACTTCAAAACCACTCCACCTATGACAGAAAAATGCCATTTTGAAAAATACCATTTAGTAAAACGCCATTCCAACTTACCATGGCAGCATTTTTGGGCTTCTTCTCTTCCTTCTCTTTCTCACCCTTTTTCTTTTTCTTCTTTTTTCCTTCTTTCTCTCCTTTCTCTCCTTCACCCTCAGCCTCTCCTTCTGCAAACGAAAGAGCAAGGCAAAGACAGTGTGATCAATTTGGATTTTCCTTTCAAGAATATGAACTGATTAAAATATTATAATTTCAAGGGATCGATTTTTGAAAGTTTTGTGTCAAGTTAGGTCAAACACGCACTCAAAAACTCAGGCACTGTCCACATACAATGTCGGTTTTAGACCACAATAACAAAAGCAAATTCTTCATCCAAAAAGAGCTAGGCTCGAAAACTCAACTCCATCTCCCTCCTTCGATCCATCATACCACCAGTTCCCAGGTTAGTTTCAAAGTCGCATTCTTCATTTAACTCATTCCGGATGAATTCCGAGTATACTCAGAACAGGAGAACGCCAGCCAGGGCCTAGTTCCGAAAATTCTCGGAACAGCGATTTCTGAGTCTAAAACTTGTCTGAATCCATGTTTTTTTCAATCCAAACCACGTTTTTCAAGTTACTTCTCTTCATCCCTCTTCCAGCTTTTGCTTCACTTATGCTTGGCACATCCTTTTCAAGTTTTAATGTTGAAAATGCCGACGAAATCGGCTCTACACGAATCTAAAAAAAAGACCCCAACATGTTTTCATTAACAGTGATAGTAATAAGGAGACTAATCATTCCGAGTATAATGCTAGTAACCCTGATTATAAAGAGAAAAATAAACTTGGATCAATCAGTAACATTGTCAAAACTGAATCATTGACAGTGTTAAGCTTTGTTGCGTTTCTTAGTTGTCATATTTTTGTCTAGGCAACCCCAGACCAGTAATGATGTTTGCCTAAGGCAGCGACATCTTGAAGGGGTTAAATTTAGATACAAGTATCCATATGAAATATAATCAATTAGTAAACCTATCCATTATCCTTGCACAGACTTCTCCAGCATGATTTTATACATCAGTAAGACAGACATTGTTTTTAAAAGGACTAGCGCAACGCCGAGTCCCAGTAACGCCTAGTAACGGTAACGCCTAGTAACGGTAACGCCTAGTAACGGTAACGCCAAGTACTGGTAACGCTGAGTACAGCAAATTTGAAGCAATTCGGTTCAGAAACGGCGGAGTCGCATAGCCTTGATGATCCTTGGTGATCTTCAAGGTGATCTTCCTGCCAAATTCGAAGGCAATCGGTCCAGAAACACCGGAGATACGGGCGCCGAGAGGCCGGCGGATGCGCGTTTGCCGAACCGCGCAAATGACACGGCCGCCTCGGTAGCCGTTGCCATCGGCCCGTTAGGGCTCACAGCAAATTTGAAGCGATTCGGTCGAAAAACGGCGGAGTTATAAGGCCCATTTCGTGTTTCAGACACACACACACACACACACACAGACACACACACGGGACACTTGCCAAATTACTATATGATTGAAACCTTTATTTCTATTTTCCTTAGTTTATAGACGCTAAAAATAATACCAACAACTGAAACCTGTATTTGTATTTTCTTTAGCTAACAGACGCTAAAAATAATACCAAGAACTGAAACCTTTATTTCTATTTTCTTTAGCTTACAGACGCTAAAAATGATACCAACAACTGAAACCTGTATTTCTATTTTCTTTAGCTTACAGACGCTAAAAATAATACCAAGAACTGAAACCTGTATTTCTATTTTCTTTAGCTTACACTTACAGATGATAAAAATAATACCAGTAGCTAAACTGACCTTCTCCCCCGGCAGCGTCAGGAGCAGCAACAGGCGTGGTCTCACGGGATTCCTCTGCTTTCTCTTCCTTTTCTTCCGTAGCTGGCGTGCCTTCTGACCCATCTTTTTCCGTTTTCTTCTGTTGCTGGCTTTTCTGTTTCACAATTTAATAACAATAACAATACTTTTTAATCAGTCTTTTCAGGCCATCTGGTGCGGCCCATAATGACATGGAGAAAGAGCGAAAAAGATCCAACATCAAATATGTCAAAATCACGATTTAATGCAGATGTGTTAGTACCACATAGCTTCAACGATTACATCTTTTATTTTAAATAAAAAGAAAAAAATATTGAGATTTTGAGACAAAAGTTACAAGGATTTTACCACTTGACTAAAAACAAATACAACAATGTTTTTGTTCGTTTGTTTTATTATATTTTTTATTATATTTAATACTATCATTATTATTACAAGGGTTAAACCTGACAATTTTCAAAAAACGGAAATGTGACACCCCCCCACCTGTGCTGAGCTTTTTTAGCAATCTAAAGCAATTTGGATGCATAATCGGGGCTCTTATACAAAGCTTTTTTTTTCCAGTTTATATTATTTTGTTGTTGTTGAAAAAAAAAATTTTTTAAGGAATTCCGTCTGTACTGAACACACCAGGTCAGTCAACTTTCTTGCACCATTCGCGATGCTCCACTCCTCCCGTGTCTTTACTGTCTAGCCAGTCCCATGATGCTCCACTCCTCCCGTGTCTTTACTGTCTAGCCAGTCCCATGATGCTCCACTCCTCCCGTGTCTTTACTGTCTAGCCAGTCCCATGATGCTCCACTCCTCCCGTGTCTTTACTGTCTAGCCAGTCCCATGATGCTCCACTCCTCCCGTGTCTTTACTGTCTAGCCAGTCCCATGATGCTCCACTCCTCCCGTGTCTTTACTGTCTAGCCAGTCCCATGATGATGCTCCACTCCTCCCGTGTCTTTACTGTCTAGCCAGTCCCATGATGCTCCACTCCTCCCGTGTCTTTACTGTCTAGCCAGTCCCATGATGCTCCACTCCTCCCGTGTCTTTACTGTCTAGCCAGTCCCATGATGCTCCACTCCTCCCGTGTCTTTACTGTCTAGCCAGTCCCATGATGCTCCACTCCTCCCGTGTCTTTACTGTCTAGCCAGTCCCATGATGCTCCACTCCTCCCGTGTCCTTACTGTCTAGCCAGTCCCATGATGCTCCACTCCTCCCGTGTCCTTACTGTCTAGCCAGTCCCATGATGCTCCACTCCTCCCGTGTCTTTACTGTCTAGCCAGTCCCATGATGCTCCAGTCCTCCCATGTCTTTACTGTCTAGCCAGTCCCATGATGCTCCAGTCCTCCCGTGTCTTTACTGTCTAGCCAGTCCCATGATGCTCCACTCCTCCCGTGTCTTTACTGTCTAGCCAGTCCCATGATGCTCCACTCCTCCCGTGTCTTTACTGTCTAGCCAGTCCCACTGCCATTTGTTTTTAACCTTAGCGTCAATGGCAGACACATCCGTGTTTTCTTGACGAACAGCAGGCGAAGCTGAACTCCAGTACGGTCTCTTCTTTCTTATCTTTTTTCCTCCCTTTCTTTTCACAACTCACAATGAAGACAAGTTTCGCATCTCACATTGTTGAAACTTTCAATGAAAGGAAATTGCGTTTCTTACGGGGTTCACACTTGGCCGAACACGGATCGGTAATCACCTCCGTTTCCGTTAAACCGAAACTGGTTTCAATGCGGCAATCGCGTTTTCACTTATCAGCAAGCCGTTTTCCTTTCTTCTTCTTTTTTCTTTTTTTTTGGGGGGGGGGGGGAATTTTGAAAAAACGGATTTTCGTCTTTACTGATTTTTTCATAGACGGATTTCCGTCCTAAAACAGAACAGGTTTAAGCCATGTTATTATGGTAATTGATGACATATGCGTTGATCCATGTGTGTGGGTGTTGGAGAGAAAGAAGGAACTGTGGAGTGGAGGGATGAGAGAGGGAAATAAAATATGTTACAACAAAAACAAATACAACTATGTCCCATATGTGCCTTCCCTGGTTGAGAGGACATAAAGCATTAGATTTCGTTCACAAATACAACTAGTCATGCAAATAGTCTTCTTCAGTATGTTCAAGTTATATTTTTATGTAATGAACTTTTCCTTCCTCTTTTTTATTACCCTTTTTTATTTCAATGAGTTCAAAGTACTGTCAGCTAGCTTTAGTTTAAAGAAATTGTCTTACCCTCAAAATGCATGTTGCTTTTTTTTAATATATAAATTAAGTGCATAGGACTTGATGCGTCACACAAAAGCACAATTCTTGGTTTACAAATATGATCTCAACAAAGAACAATAAAGAAAATAACAATTTTGGAAAAAAATTTAAACTCTGCACTGACATTTTGATGGATTAGGTATCACGGAGTCCCATATTCTACGGACTATAAGGCGCACCTGATTATAAGGCGCACCCCCAAATTTTACACAAAATTATTATTATTATAGTTTCTTACCATTTTAGTAGCCACATTATAAGGCACAGGGGTCTCAGTCTAGGAAAAAAAGTATCGCCTTATAGTCCGTTAAATATGGATGTCAAAATGACATACACAAAAGAATACTTTTTTTAAAAACCAAGACAGAGAGAAAACAAAGAGAAAGAGAGAAAACGAAAGTGTGATTCAGAAACATAATGCGGGGGGACAGAAGCTTCTTTACCTGTAGCAACTTCTTCTGTTTTTCCCTCTCCTTCTTCTCCTTCTTTTTCTGGGCCGCAGTTTTCACCGTTCCTTCCTCCGCTTCCCCCTCCCCTTCCGCACCTTCCTCCGCCCCTTCCCCTTCCGCCTCTTCCTCCTTCTTTTTGTTCTTCTTCTTCTTTTTCTTCTTTGTGTCTTCTTCGGATTCGTAGTCGTCTATCGTGACCACTTTCGGGGCCTGTTTTTCCACCTCCACTTCCGGTTGTGGCTGTTCGGAGGTTGCGCCATCTTCGGCAGCTTGTTGTTCTTCAGAGGTTTCTTTCGTCTTTTTCTTCTTGCCTTTCTTTTTCTCTGTCGGTTCGTCGAGGGAAGCCAGGATCGCGTCTACGTCTTCTTCCTCCGCAGTTTTCGCCTTCCCTTTCTTGTTCTTTTTCTTGTCCTTTTTGGACTTGTTCTGGGACTCCTGGCTGGCTACACTTTCCAGGACAATGCCATTTTTGGTGCTCTCCTGTCAAAACAGTCACAATGAATTGTTGAGTTTGAGTAACAAACAAAATGTGGCAAAACATATAATGCGGTGGCAAAACATATAATGCGATGGCTTGGAGTCAAAATGGACTATCTTTATTGACGTATTATTGGATTTATTACAAAAACTAATAACTTGTAGTTGTATCAAACAATGACTGCCGAAATATAAAAACGGGGTTTTGCTTTTTATATTTCAGCAGTCTTTTTTTTTATACAAGTTATTAGTTTTCGTAATAAGTTCAATAATATGTCAATGGACTATCTAAAGATAGTCCGCTTTGACTCCAAGCCATTGAATATTGTATGAGAGATCATTTCTGTATATAAATCAAGAGAAATAAAATAGGTACAAGCTTACGTTTTGAAACATATGTGTTTAAAAAAGAACATTTTGATCTTAAAGAACATAAACTCAAATAAGTGGTGCAGACATGTTATGGGTAAAGGTAAAGATGTGCCACCCCCCTGCATTTCTCGGTTAATTGCAATTTTCCGTTTTTGCCTTTCTTACCAAACATAAAGCTGCATTTTATTAACCTTTTTAGCTAATAACCTTTTTTGGAATACTAACCCTATCCCTAACCCTAGCCCTACCCTCCCCCCTATAAGACGGGAAAACGCAATGAACCATGACTGTGACAAATGGCGCCGTGTACTGCAATACATAGGGGGGGGTCCTATTAGATAATGGCCTAGGGTTAGGGATAGGGTTAATATTCCAAAAAGGTTATTAGCTAAAAAGGTTCATAAAATACAGCTTTATCAGTTTATGTTTTGTAAGAAAGGCAAAAACAGGAAAATGGAATTAACCGAGAAATGCAGGGGGGGTGGCACATCTTGACCTTTACCATGTTATGTTTTAAACTTATCTTTAACCCTTATGCTGGTGGTGGTTTTTTATCATTCCAAGCAAGCAATTGTCTAATTTCCTTTCAGTGGTTTTTTCCTCACTTTGTACAAATTGATTGAACCTTTGAAACATAAAAAGAACAGAATCTAGCTGGAATTTCTAACCAAAATCACATCAAAAGCTCTTACAACAATGTAACAAAATGTTCACAACAGTTACTTCTCACCTCTTCTTCTTCTTCACTGTCCTTGCCTCCATCATCATCATCATCATCGTCACCCATCAGCATCTCAAACCTGGATTTGGCTTGGGGAGCTGACTGTTGCTCCTCCTCCTCCTCCTCCTCCTCCTCATCTTCCTCTTGTTTTTTCTTCTTCTTCTTCTCCTGCAAAAAACAACACATTTTCATAAGCAACACATTTTTTTTTAAATTTACCATATTTTTCAGACTATAGCTTAAGGCGAAAATTTAGATTTTGTTATTATATTTTCTTACTATATTATCAGATTTTGTTATTATTTTTTCTTACTATATTATCAGATTTTGTTATTATATTTTCTTACTATATTATCAGATTTTGTTATTATATTATCAGATTTTTTTTATTATTATTTTGTTATTTTTTTCTTACTACAGATTTTGTTATATTATCAGATTTTGTTATTATATTTTCTTATTATATATATTATCAGATTTTGTTTTTGTTATTATATTTTTTTATATTATCAGTATTGTTATTATATTTTCTTACTAGATTTATTTTTTTAAAGTTATTATATTTTCTTACTATATTATCAGTCATGTTATAATAGGCATGTTATAAGGCGCAGGGGTCTCAGTCTGTGAGAAAAGTATCACCTTATAGTCCGAAAAATACGGTAAGAATTTTTTTTATTACTTTTCAAGAACCACATTTTCCCATTTAAGAACCCAGACTTCTCAATTACCCCCCCATAATATGTCTGGACAGTACAATCATCACTGTCCTTTAAATACATTAAAAATAAATTGAACATATTTTGCAACAATTCATGGCATATCAATTAATATCAATTCTTAATACTTCAAAAGCCTCAGCCTGTACTAAGGCTTCTTACATGTTTATATTTGAATACCCATATTCTTATAACGGCATGTAGCCATTTTTTCTAATGTCAAAATCCAAGTCATACTGAACAAGAAAGCACTGACACAACGTAATTTAATTTTAAATCTGTTCAAGGGTCTATTTACCAAAAAACTCAAATTGTAATCATCATATCCAGATGAAAGAATTGACAGTACCATATTTTTCGAACTATGAGGCGATACTTTTTCCCCAGACTCAGACCCCTGCGCCTTACAATGTGACTAATGAATTAGTAATTAAATATAGTAACAAAATCTGAAATATGGGTAAATTTTAGGGGGGGTGCCTTATAGAAAGGTGCGCCTTATAGTCCGAAAAATACGGTATATTATTTTTCACCTTGGCTTAAGGCTATGTCAGACCAATCGACAAAGGCTAGAACACCAAGGCTACATCAAAATGTTATGCTCTGCATAGTTACGCTGGGATTGTCTTTAGCCATGACAAGCTCCTAGCCTAACATCATCAGTCATCCAAATCCCCTGAAGTCGTAGTGTGGCTGCGCACATGGCGGGGTAATAAAAGAAACGACAGTATGTCATTTAAGTTATTCAAGTTACTAATTTCTTACAGGATCCATAGTGTCTACAAAATTTCATTGAAACTCTTCTATTTTTGGTAAAGGTCAAGATGTGCCACCCCTACATTTCTCGGTTAATTGTATTTTTCCGTTTTTGCCTTTCTTACCATACTGTATTTTAGGAACCTCTTTTAGCTAATAACCTTTTTGGAATACTAACCCTATCCCTAACCCTACCCCCCACCCTATAAGACGGAAAACGCAACGAACCACAACTGTGACAAATTGCGGTGTACTGCAGTACATAGTGGGGGGTAGGGTTACGTTTAGGGCTAGGGTTAGTATTCCAAAAAGAGAATTAGCTGAAAATGTTCCTAAAATACAGCTTCATGTATGGTAAGAACGGAAAAAATACAATTAACCGAGAAATGCAGGGGGGGGGGGGGGGGGGTGGGGGGGGGGGGGGCTTTACCTTTACCCTATTTTTTTCTAATCCAAGCAAATATGTAAAATAATAAAAACTTATAAGTTAAAAAAAAAAAAAAAAAATCATTCCTGTATCTGAATAACAAACCAGATTTATTTCAAAATTGAACAGAATATTTAACTCATACTAATAATCACATTCAATCAAAACCTGTTTACATATCCTTTTTTTGTTGCAATTTTCTTCACACTTACTGACTTAGAAAGACAAACCAAAAAATGAAGACAACTTCTTTGAGCAAGTAATATATATGTGACCCAGCACCACGAAAGGGACATTAAGTGTCAAACTGACCATTCTGAGAAAAATATGTTTGAAAACTTCAGACAATTCTTTTTCTAATGATAACTCAAAATTGACAAAAAATTAGATTTTTGACTTTGCAAGCCTGTTGTAAGAAACTAGCCCAGCGACTTAATGTCCCTTTCGTGGTGCTGGGTCACATATATATGGTACAGAATTATCTAAATTCTGTTTTGTGCACACATACCTTTTTCTTGGAGGCCGGCTGGATTTCTTCTTCTGGTTCCTCCGCTTGTCCGCTTTTGGCTTCCAGCGCCATAGCTGCTATTTCCCGCTCAACATCGTCCCTGAAATTGCAAACAGTTTCTGCTCCTTAATTTGATTATTCTTACAAGTCAGAACATAAGATCACATCTATTTATCATTCAACATCATCCTGAAATTACAGTTTCTGCTCTTTATGTCTTTAATTTGATTATTCTCACAAGCCAGAACATAAGATCACATTTATTTATCATTCAACATCGTCCCTGAAATTTAAAATTATTTAAGTTAAAAACTGCACTTTCACATTGTTATTTTCACATGCAAGCACCATTTGTATCACTGCTATTTCTCTCTTCACATCTTGATCATGGCTGAAACTTAAAGTACACATGTACAGGTTTCTGTGCCTTCATACAATGCCAAAAATTATTAATTAAGCTGATTCATTAAATTCGTTGATGTGACACAGTATATTCAAAACCAGGACACTAGAATCAAAAATATAAAAAAAGAAAAAAGAAAATCATAATTTTCAAAATGAGTATTCACCCAATGGATGCTAAATAATAATACTACCATCAACTTGATCAAGTTGATCAACAACAGCAGTTCAGGTCAGTGACAACAAAATCAAATTAAATAATCACAAGTGACGTTGAAGACTCGAACATCAAATGATCATCATGTAATCAGTGACCTAGGATCAAAACGTGACATAACAAACTGTGCTGAAAGAAGAAAAATCAATAGGACAATTGATGTCCTGCAGTCGTCAGTAGGACAAAAGCTTGCCACTGTGCCAGTGCTAAATTTCAATAGGACATTTGTCCTGACAGAGGAGAACACAGTGGGACATTTTCAGCTTAAATCAATGTCCCATGACCAGAAACTCGGGACATCGCTGCAAGCTGCTAACTTTCATTTTGCTATTTAAACTAAAAACTAAAATATTATCTGCGTTCTTGCTTAAGTTTACATAACTTGCATTCACGATGGTACATATATCTGTGTATACATTACATTTTATTATGCTACCTATACACTCAATTACAGATCAACTACAACTAAGCAATTCAGTCTTTAAAAATAAACATTCACATTAATATGTATCATATGCCAGTCAGTCGTTTCCAACCATGACTGCCAGATAGCAGAGACTATTCTGGCGGGCTGGGCGATAATTTGTTTATAGTGGAGATGCTTTGCCCAGGGTACATCCCCACTCTCTCGACCAAAGAGATTTGAAAACACAGCTGGCATTAATGATTAATATGTAAGAATAAAGAAACTCACAGGTCACCGTCTTTCTTATTCTTCTTGCCCTTCTTTCCTTTCTTGGCTGCCTTGTCACTGACTGGGTCGTCCATTTCTTCTGTCTTTGGTGCATCAACACTGACCTCATCGTCTTCACTGAAAGTGAAACACAAAGATTTTTTAATAAATTATTGCAATGTAATCTTTTTCAAAACTTATCATTCCTGACCATTTTATTAATCACTGAATATTTATCTCAACAGAGAACATTTTAAAAGAAATTGTCATTAATTAAATTGATAATAATTCACTGCTGAAATTAATAAAGCACAACACATGACATGATGTAATAACTTAATAAGAAACAAAAGTAAAAATAAAAAATAAACAGATTGAGTTTAAAACAAATTCATTCTAGTTCAGTAGTTGTTCTGTTAATTACACTCTAAAAGGTTGTTGAACATTTACGTCTCTCGATTCTAAGAGAAAGAATATACTTACTTTCTTTCCTTTCAAACAAATCAACAAAGAATTGCCTACAATCAAGACCTTCATTCAATTATGAAAAGTGCTCAGTATCGCTTCAAACAGTGTGGCAATGTGAATTCTGGGTGTTGCCATCAGTGATCAAATCAAATCAATATTGCACCATAGTGACCCAACAGCTAAACCCACGTATTGACATAATAACATATTTTTAACATCTCCAAGAATAGCTGTTGGGTATTTCAAACGAGGAAGCATTCATTCGACAAAAAAGTAACATAACACATGGCCATTTCGATTCTAAAAGTGACAAATCAACAGCCAGCTGTTTTGGAAACAAACTCAACAACTGAATTGTGAAGGAGACAAGCCGAACCCACGTTTCAATCAATGATAGAGTTTCACTGGTTTGGAATCCACATGTGGCCATCAAAAGCCACCAGTAACGATCTAATAAATATCCGGACGTTAAAGCGTAAACATTACATTTGTTCACGTCATTTACCATTAACAAGTAGATTCAGATTTAAAGTCAGAAACTTACAAATCATCATCATGTCCTTTCTTCCCTTTCTTTGGCTTCCCCATGTTCTTCGAAGAGGCAATCAACTTATTGCGTTTTACCGAAATCGGAATGAACAAAATAGCTAAATATACAAAACTATACTAATGATTGTCTTTTTACCAGACCCTTACGCGATCTTACGCGATCTAGAAAGGAAAATAACCTCATGTTTAGGACATGGCGCAAAGATTAATTACTATGGATCTAGAGTCTAACTATGCATAGCTTAAACTACAATTTTTGAAAAACAAGATAAATGCCAGACTTTTCATACAAAAACAAGTCTTTATATATTTATAAATCGCACGGATTATTAACGGGGTCCGTGGCCCAACGGATAAGGCGCCTGACTACGGATCAGGAGATTCCAGGTTCGAATCCTGGCGGACTCGAATTTTTTTTTTTTCTTCAGTTTGGTTTTTTTCTTTCGAAAATATATTTTGTGTGTGTGTGCGTGTGTTTGTCTATCTGTCTGTGCGCGTGATGGATTTACTTCATGAGATCAGGAGATTCAGGTTCGAATCCTGGCGGACTCGAATTTTTTTTTTTTCTTCAGTTTGGTTTTTTTCTTTCGAAAATATATTTTGTGTGTGTGTGCGTGTGTGTTTGTCTATCTGTCTGTGCGCGTGATGGATTTACTTAATTTCCTTTAGTCATCGGGGACAAGTGTGATGGATTTTATTATTTATTTGCGGGGGCTTTTTATTTTTAGTCCCCGAGCCGAAGGTTCGGGGAGCTATTGTTTCTGTCTGATCCGTCCGTGCCTCCGGCGTGCCTCCGTCCGTCCGTCCGTCCGGCTATTCGTCCGTTTTTCTCAAAAACTATTCAGTCTATCATCATCAAATTTGGCATACTAGTTTGCCAAGATGCAAGCTATCCACTGATGTATTTAGTTTTACATTAAGGTAAAGGTCGCGCCAGTTACGGGGTTCAAACCCCAAAACACATAATCGCTAATATCTCGTGAAGTTTTGCATGTATTTCAATGCAGTTTTTTTCACAACATTTCTTGTTATTACTTAAAAAGGGGGCAAAAAAGACGAGCTCTGGCTGGCCAGGTCATCTAAACTTTAGATTAGGGATCGAGTGTTCTCCCCAAAGCCAATGTCGTTGTTGATTATGCCACAATGTGTCCCTATCAACTATGATAATATGAGAAAGCTTAGATACTTGAAAAAAATGTGATAATATGCAGATTGGGATGCAGGCCATTTTTTTTAATTTATATATTGTCTCTTGCGTGATTCTTTCTTCTTCTTTTTAGTCCCTAGATTATACATCTGTATCGTTAGCAATTCGGGACTTTCCTGGAGTTGCACTGCCTCCGGGCATTGCTTCCAGGATCGTTCCCACCATCTTGATATCTAAGCCTACTCCCATGTGTGTCTGTTTCAGACCGGAGGACGTTAAACGGATTTTCATTCTCTTCTTCATCCGGCGTTCCCATGCCAAAAGGCCACAGTGGGTATGTTAGGGCCTGCGTGGAAGTTTGGTTTGGGGGGGGGGGGGGGGGGGGGGGAGAGAATGGGCCAAAAGTCAGAAAGATAGTAGATGACACTGACAAGGAAAAAGGCAGAGTCAAAGAGAGAGAGAGACAGATTAGAGGAAGTTACAAAGCAAGGAAAGAGGCATACTCAAATACAGAGAGAGACAGATTAGAGGAAGTTACAAAGCAAGGAAAGAGGCATACTCAAATACACAGAGAGACAGATTAGAGGAAGTCAGGTACAAGCACAGAACTTCCAGAAGGTGGGCGAACTAAGCATATTTGTACGGAACACTCACCGGTATCCCCACGGGGGGTGATTCTTTCAAATTTTAAACTTTTACATGATACTATGTACGTGGCTGCAGCCGCTATCGTTTACATTTAATTCAAAATATTATTTTGGTTCAAAGAAAAAACTGAGAAACAATATTTCTTGCTTCGAGGGATGGGGTGGTGAAAGGGGAGGCGTGGCCCCCACCTTAGGCCTACTTATATTTCTCTCTTTCTTTATTTGTCCCAGAGCGAAGCTGCGGCATCTGTTGTATTTGTTTCCATGTTTCGCGTGCGCGTTCGTGCATGTAGGGCCTATGCGTCCGACCCATCCCTCCTTGGTGCATGGATGATCCGTCTGTGCGTGTTTTCTTGAAAAACTTTCAGTCTGTTTCAACCATTTTTGGTACACAAGTTTCTGATGATATTAGCCAGTGACTGATAGTTTTATGTCACGCCGGGTACGGGATTCCAATCCCCAAACACGGCCTAATTGTCAATATTTCAACAAGTTTTGAACATATTTATAATTGCATGCAGTTGGGGTTTTTTCATAAAATGTTTCCCCACAAAAATGCTATGATATCATGAGCTTGACTTTGTCCCTTCATGGGTCCGCCAGTGCGTGCGAGTGGATATGGGATTTGAACCCTATAAGGCTAGTCTCGTGAACCGCTGGGTGGAATCGCTTCAAATTTTGTGTGGTGGTGCATCACTGCTCACAAATAAATGCTTATAACAGCTATGACCATACTGACCTTCGCCTTGACGTTTGACATTGAAAACGTAAATATCTTCTTAATTGTGGCCATATCTTTTGCATTGCTGGACTTTGGTAATTCAAACTTGGTATGGGGGTGCGTTGACTTATGATCCTTATTAGGAACATTGGGTACTGATTAAGGTCAAAGTCAAGGTCAGCACAATAACACAGTTTTTCTGTGGGATCATCTGTAAGTACTCTTATACTACCACTTGTTTTTTTTTAGAAATTTAGAAGCTTCCTTACCTTGGCTTATGGTGATTCCGATTATTGAGCATCCATCAAGGTCAAGATCAGCCGCAAGGAGGCCTTGCTGCTTCTTGGAGACACATTTGAGTGTGTGTGTTTTTCCTGTTTTTGCAATCTTGGTTAGCTATAGGCTCTATAGCAATTAGAACTGAACACACACACACACACACACACACACACACACACACACACACACACACACACACACACACACACACACACACACACACACACACACACACACACACACACACACACACACACACGCACGCACGCACGCACGCACGCACACTCACGCACGCACGCACGCAAGCACGCACGCACACGCGCACGCACACGCACACGCACGCGCACACACACCACTGACACACACACACACACACACACACACACACACACACACACACACACACACACACACACACACACACACACACACACACACACACACACACAGTAATTGGCAATATTCATCAAGGCCGTATCATTAGTTGGTTTCAAGCCCAATG